>CM053593.1:26423473-26462543 GCA_028646575.1 Pseudocheirus occidentalis
AAAAAGAAATCTACTGTCCTGATCTGGGCTTCCTGACTCTGAGGAGGGAAGATGATAACTTTGGGCCTTTCAAGCCATGGGTGGTTTATGTTGGATTTGGACTTAGCTGGGTGCAGTCAGGGCTAAGATCATCTTTGGCTCGCGTGTGCATTCTGCCCTTTAAAATAGGTGTGTGTGTGTGTGTGTGTGTGTGTGTGTGTGTGTGTGTGTGTGTGTGTGCACTGCCCATGGTATAGGGAAAAGAACCGGAGGTTAAGGGTCAGAGCCCCTAGGTCTGAGTTCTGGCTCTGACGCTTTCTTGCTATGGGAATTTGGCCAAGTCACCAACCACTCCAGACCTTAATTTCTTGGCCTATAAAATGAGCATAAAATGACTCGAGAGTCAAGTCAGATGAAGGAGCTAACATCTGTTAAGCACCAGGTACCCTGCTAAATACTGAGGATACAGTGAAAGACAAAAAGGTGTGTGTGGTGGGAGGGGTGGCCTGGGAGCCACTGTGCTACACTGGGGAGCAGTCACAGAGAGAAGGCACTGAGATTAGGGAGGATTGGTAATGGCTTCTAGGAGAAGGTGGGACTTCAGCTGAGACTCAAAGGAAGCCTGGGAAGCCAGAAGGGAGAGTCCAGGCCTGGGAAATAGCCAGAGAAAACGTTCAGAATGAGGAGATGGAATATGTTGTGTGGGGAGGCCAGCATCATAAGAAGACTGAAGAGGTAGGAAGGGGCTGCGTTCAGAAAGACTCCTCTGTTTGATCCTGGAGTCGTAGGGGCCACCTGAGCTTGCTGAGTGACATCGTCCGATTTGCATTCTAGGAAGGTCAGTTTGTAGCCGAGGGGAGGATGGGCTAGAGAGAAGAGAGACTTGAAGAGATTGGAACAGTCCAGGCACAAGGTAATGAGGGCCTAGAGATCTGCCTGACAGACTGTGCTGTCTGCGTTGTCAGAGGAGCGAAGGGGGCACAAAGATGCTACAAAGGTAGGGAAGATGGGACTTGGCAGCTGATTCGACATGGGGGGAGCAGCTGTGAAAGAATGAGGAGCTGGGAGCCTGGCTGCCTGGAGGATGGTGGTCCCCTCAGCTGCAGCAGGGGAGATAAAGACGAGGAAAGGCTTGGAGGGGAAGATAATGAGCTCGGTTTGGGATGTGTTGAGTTTATGGGACATCCGGTTCAAGCTGTCCAGCAGGCACTTGGAGGGTCAGGAGATTAGCGCTGGGCACAAAGAACCAAGAGTCATCAGTACAGAGTTGATGACTGAAATCATGGGGTCTGATGCCAGTGCAGAGGAAATGTTACAGAGGGAGGTGAGCAGGGGGCCTCTGGCAGAGGATCCATGTGATTTCTTGAGTAAGACCTAGCAGAGGCAGAGCAGTCAGACAGGGGAGAGGGTGAGGAGGGCACCAGGACATAGCAGGGTCGTCAAAATCTAGAGATGAGACTGTCTGGGAGCAAAGGGTGATCGGCACAGTCAGAGGCTGCAGAGAGGCCAAGGAGGACAAGGACCAAGAGAACAGTATTAGATTTGGCAGTTAGAAGATCACTAGGAACATGAGAAAGAGTCATTTTGATTGAATGATGAGGTCAGAGGCCAAACTGCAGAGGAAAGTGAGAGCAGAGGAGGTAGGGGTGCCCCTGGCGTGGCCTTCTCCAGGAGTTTAGCCAAACAGAGGAGAAGAGAGATGGGGTGAGAACAGGCATGCCCAGAAGGCACTCCTTTGAGGAGGTGGCAGAGATCCCCAGCATGGGCATCTTTATAGGTAGTAGGGAATCTACCAGCAGATAGGAAGAGGGGGTGATGGAGGAGGGTGAGGTGGAATGGGATTGTCCTGCAGTGAGTAGAGATTCATCCTTTGTATCTCCAGGGCTTAGCACAGTGCCTGACCATAGGAGCCTTAAAATAAAAGCTTGTTGATTGGTTGAAGAAAAGTGAAATCCTGGGACAGGAAAGTCAAATTCCTGGCCCCTGTCATATTCAACATTGTTGTTGTTGACTTAGTTGAAGGCAGAAAGTAGCCTGTTTTTCCTTCTTTGGAGAAGGCCTGAAGGTTAGAGAGACTGCTGCTACATTGTATGGTAGAATCCAAAAAGATCCCAACAGCTTAGGGTGTTGGTTTAAGGTGAAATTAATAAAGATAAGTGTGAAGCTTTGTACTTGGGTTCAAAAAATTATTTGTGCAGTTGCGGAATGGAGTTGTTGCTTTATAGCAGTTCAGGTATGAGAGGGAGAAAACTCTGCATCTAGTCACACAACTAGATAGTGCAAAGAAACCAGGATATAAGAAGAACTCGAAATATTTGGAAGTTCACAGAAGCCACAATCCAGCAAGAAAGGTTTTAGAAGCAAAGTCTGTGACCTCGAGAGTCTGTGCACAAGGCATAGAGTTTGAGCAACAAACAAGAGCTCCTAACTCAGGGAGGTGGCAACCTTGACCTCAGGTATCTCTTGGATTTTGTAGGTTAAGACCCACAACTGAACTGGCTCTACAAAGCTCTACTTCATTCTAGAGAAACAGGAAAGGCCAAAAGGAGGGTAGGGCCACATTGTATGTTAAGAAGGAATACTCATGGAGGAGGGAGGACTAGCCTAGAAGGAACCTGCTCAGGAGGTTCCGGGAGGTGCTCTTGAGCCAGTGCCAGTGTGGAGGGCCCTGGCCCTCAGGGCTGCCAGGGCTCTGAGTGGAAGGTGTCAGGGAATGGTGGCCACTTTGCCATCAGTCGGAATGACTTGTCAGAATGTGATGGTTAATTTGGGACTAGCCAGGACCCTAGGAGACATTGATTTGATGGTGCCCAGTCATGTGTGTGGCAGAGTTGAGCTTGAGAAGTTTCATCCAACCCATAGGATAGCTACTTCTGCTGGGTAGCTATGATCACCATCAGAAGAGCTGCCTTTGGATCTAATGCCAGCTTGCAGCATTATGGTCTGTACTAGGTAGTTGTCTTCCTTGGTCAGCCTAGCACAGATGGTCCCCCTCAGAAGTAGTCCATAGCTAGTCAGATACCATCAGGATGTAGAGTCAAGATGGCAGATTAAGAAGGACCATTTTGCCCAGCACACCTTCACACATTGTGTCACCCAGCATGCAATGACCTAGAAAATGTATCAGACTGAATTTTAATCAGGAAAGTCAAGAAAAGTCACAGTGAGTCATTTTTTTAGCCCAAGGCAGCTTAGGGAGACAGAAAAGTCTGCTGACATTGAGGATGCCAGGAACATTCCATCTCCAAGGTAGGCCAAGGGTAAGGTGCCAGGGCAGGAAGCACTAGGGCAGAAAGAAATCCCAGGGGATCCCTGAACTAGCACTGGGTACAGGAGCAGATGCCATCTGGCACTTCTGTTACCCATTACCCAGTTCTAGGTCACAGATATAGGAAGGAGAGGTGTGGTCCCAAGCCAGCTTGGGCCCTGTTCTGAGTAAGGAACAATTTCCCAGAAATGTAGTTATATGGCTCTGAGCCCAAGACAATAGCAGTGACTTAGTTCTAGCTTTTAACCCAACACATAAACCTGCAGTGGAATAACCAGGGCAGGAGTTCCAGACCAAAGTGGAGCCAGGAGTTCAGTTACTCTGAACCTACAGAACTCCACCTCTGCCTAACAGAGACAATGTCCAGCAGCAGTCTATTGAAACTCAATAATGCACATGCCAACAGACTCAGACCCAAGTCAGGAACTTATAGAGCCTAAACCAGGAGGGCAGTAGGCAGACCTCTCCCCCACTGACACCTTTTTGAGAGCACTGAAAACTTGTAGACCATCCCCCTCCCAGACTGATGAGTAAAAAATCTCAGGTCAGACATTCCTACCAGAAGTGAGCAGAACCCACCACTAGCATAAAAAGTCTATAATCAAGTTATAAGAAGAACCCAACCAAAAAAGAGTACTTTTTGTGACAGGAAAGCTCTAGACCAGTGGTTCTCAACCTTCCTAATGTCGTGACCCTTTAATACTCGTATGTGGACGTGTCTGCATGTGGGCAGACCCGCCTGAAGATAATAGAGGAGGGTTCCTAAGACCATTGGAAATACGTGTTTTCCGATGGTCTTAGGCGACCCCTGTGAAAAGGTCATTCGACCCCCAAAGGGGTTGCAACCCACAGGTTGAGAGCCGCTGCTCTAGACACATACACAGGAGAGAATAACTTGAAAACATCTACAAGAAAATTTTCAAAGAGAAATGCAGATTGGACAGTAATCCAACAAGAATTCCTAAGGAGGGAGAGGAGGGAAAGGGGGGGGGGGGCATAAAACAAAGGCAAAAGACTTTTTAAAAGTTTATTAAAGTCTTCAACATTCACTTTTATAAGGTTTTGAGTTCCAAATTTTCCCCCATCCCTCTCCACTGCCTTCTCAAGATGGCATGCAGTGGTAATATAATCTATACATGTACAATCATACCAAGCATTTCCACATTAGTCATGTTGTGAAAGAAGAATCAGAACAAAAGGGAAAAATCATGAGAGAGAAAAAAAGAGAAAATAGTATATTTCAATTTGCGTTCAGACTCCACAGCTCTTTCTCCGGATGTGAATGGCATTTTCCATCATGAGTCTTTTGAAATTGTCTTAGATCATTGAATTGCTGACAAGAGCTAAGTCCGTCAAAGTTGGTCATCACACCATGTTGTTCCTGTATACAATGATCTCCTGGTTCTGCTCACTTCACTCAGCATTAGTACATGTAGGTCTTTCCAGGTTTTCCTGAAATCTGCCTGTTCATCATTTCTTGTAGCACAATGGTATTCCATTACATTCATGTACCACAGCTTGTTCAGCCAGTTTCCAGTTCTTTGCCACCACAAAAAGAGCTACTATAAATATTTTTGTACATGTGGGCCCTTTTTCCTTTTTTATGATCTCTTTGGGATACTATCAGTGCTATTGCTGGATCAAAGGATAAGCACAGTTTTATAGTCCTTTGGGTATAGTTCTAAATTGTACTCCAGAATGGTTGGATCAGTTCACAACTCCACCAACAATGTATTAGCATTCCAATTTTCCCAAATCTTCTCCAACATTTAGCATTTTCTTTTTTTTGTCATATTAACTGACCTGATTAGTGTGAGGTGGTACCTCATAGTTGTTTTGATTTGCATTTCTCTGATCAGTAGTGATTTAGAGCACTTTTTCATATGACTATAGCTAGCTTTAATTTCTTTGTCTGTTCATAGCCTTTCAAATCAAAAGACTTTGAAAAATAGGAAAAATAGAAGTATCTATAGGAAGAACAACTGACCTGGAAAAGAGATTGAGGACAGATCATTTAAAGCCATGAATAACAACAACAAAATTCTAGACATCATATTTCAAGAAATAATCAAAGAAAACTACCCAGATTTCTTAGAACCAGAGGGCATGATAGAAATTGAAAAATTCAACAGTTACTTCCTGAATGAAATCTCACAATGAAAATTCCTAGGAATATTATAGTCAAAATCCAGAGAGCCCAAATCACAATTTTCAAGGAACAGAGTGTGGAATGGTATTTCAGAAGGTAAAGGATTTAGGCTTATAACCAAGAATAACTGACCCAGCAAGACTCAGTATAATTCTACAGGGGAAAAATTGGACCTTTGATGACACTGAAGACTTTCAAACATTCCTGATGAAAAGACCAGAGCTGTGTGAAAATTTAGACATATAAACATAGTACCTAAGAGAAGCATTAAAGGGTAGACATGCATGAGAAATTATAAGGGACTAAACGTTAAGCTGTTTACATTCTTGTATGGGAAGATGGCACATGTAATCCCTTGGAACTTTTTCATTACCAGGGATCTTAGAGGGAGTCTAATAAGAAGGGGCCTAGAGTGATTGATTCTCTTGTGTTTGGATGATCTCAAAAGAAAAATGAAAGGGTGGGGGATGAAATGCACTAATGGGGGGAAAGGAAGTAAAATGAAGAAAATTATCTCACATAAATGGAGTGCATAAAGAAGGCTTTATACAACAGAGGGGGTCAGGGAGGTGATTCTGACCTCACTCTCATCAGAACTAGTCAAAGGCAGGAAGAATACAGGTATACACAGTTGGATGCAAGAATTCTTACTCTGGAGGGAAGAGAGAAGATGCGAAGGAGAAAGAAACAGAAGTGATTTTATCCTTGGTGTAGACTACAGACCACCCAGGCAGAAAAAGTATAGATGAGGAATCTGGGGAGTGGCTCACAAGTGTGGCACAGAGTCAGGGTGTGCTGGGGGACTCCAGTTATCCAGGCATTTCCTGGAGCTGTTCCCTAAAGCAGAGCTGCTGCTAATACTTCTTGACTTGCCTTAGTGATAATCTGTCCTTCAGAAGGTAGAGGAATAGACCAAACAGGATGACCTTTAAAGGTGTTGGTGGGATTCTAGGTCAGCTAACCTTTTGTGTAGATGGCCTCTGAGAGCACTTCCAGCTTGGAGAGTCTTGGAATGAGAGCCAAGCTTGTTACAGCCCAGCCCCAGCAGCTGCTCTCAGGAGTGGCCCCAGCCTAGGTCTGGGACCTGACCTTGTCCCTGGGTACTTAGTACCTGGAGTACTGAGGTTTAGTGGTCTCCTGTGTTGGCTTCCAGGGTTCCCCCAGCTCCAGACTGTGACTCACTCTTTGGTTCTCGGCTGGAATGCTACTGCATTGGCATGGGGAGATGGCCCTTGGCCCCCCTTCTTTGGAGTACCTGATATGCTAGTTTGCAGACAACTAGACTTTGATCCTGCTTTGCTCCAGGCTTGGGTCTAGGGCGTTAGCTCCCAGCATCCCTGGGAAGAGGGCAGGACCTCAGCACCTTGGAAAGCTCAGGGTTTTCCTTCTTGGCATGATGGGAGGGATTGCCCTGTTGTTGTCTTTGTATCCTTGGCAACTGGCACATAGCAGGCGCTTAATAAATGCTTGATGGATTGACTTCCCAGCAGCCGCCTGACAACTGGGACTTGAATTTTGCCTTAAAGACAAGACATACGTTTGGGAGGTACTTCTTTGCTCTGCCCTCTGTAGTCCTTGATGAGGAATTAATGAATTCTTAATCAGCCCTGTCCTTGTTTGGCACCATTTGGTTCAGCTTTAGCCCCAGGGCCCACGAATACAGTGGGATGTATGCCAACGAGCCGGAGAAGAGGGTCATATGTGTAACGACCACCCTTGACAAACTGGACTCTTCTCAGCAATGCACAGCTATAAGACAACTCTACAAGTCTCAGGATGGAAGGAGATGTCTGCATTCAGAGAAATATCTAGAAAGAACAGAGTTTAAATGGAGACTGAAGCAATCTGCATGCTATCCCTCTTTCCCATGTTTGTTTTGTTTCCTCTTTCCCATTGTTCACTCCCTTGGCTACAACTCTTCTTTACAACCAGACTAATGTCCAATGTGAAAGTATTTGCAGATCCTGTACTTTACTGCGTGCCGCCATGGAGGGGGAGGGGGGTGGGGAAGGGGAGGGGAGAAAATTTGAAACTCAAGGGATTGTGGAACTGAATCTTGTAAACTAAAAGTAAATAAATTAAATATTAAATAAATTTTTAAATAAAATAAATTTTTAAAAAAGAGATGGAGAAGAGGGGATAGGGGGCAGCCCTAGAGCCCGGGCTCCAGGAACCACCTTGTCCCTTCAGGGCTAACTGGGGAGCACACATTGCGAGCTTCCATGGGCCCAGGATGCCCAAGCATCATCTGCTTCTGGCTACTAGACCTTTTGTTTGTTTCAGGGAAAAAAGAGGCCAATCTCTTCTCTTCTTGTGTTCTTTGCAGAGGGTCGATGAGTGGATGGCGAAGGAAGGCCTTCTAGACCCGAGTGTCAAGTCCATCTTTGTCACTTGCGGAGATTGGGACTTGAAAGTGATGTGAGTATGATGGAGCAGCCCAGCCCCAGCTGCTTAAGCTTCTAGGGAGAGGGAGTAAAGTGCCCGGTAGTGGCCAGGCCTGCTCAGCCCGAGGCTTTCCTGTCTTGCTCTTTCTGGCCCTGGGACAAGCTCTGCTGCTGGCAGGTCCTGGGGCAGGGGTGCAGTTCACATTTTGGGGTGGGGTTCCCCTACCTTCCCCTGCTGCCATGCATGGCCTCTGGAAAGTGAGTCCAGGGCAGTAGTTGTGCAGGTAGATTTCTGGAGGCAGGTCCTCAGTGACCTGGGGCACTCTGGGAGGCCAGTCTCCCCATCTTTCATCTGCTTCCCTGCTTTGGCCTCCAGGCAGTCTGGAGGGAAGTTGGTTTCTCTCCTCCCTGGCCCTTAGGCTTCTGCCAGCCTGAGGGGGTCAGGAGGTGTGCAAGAGGACTGGGGCTTGTTTGCTGAGGATTGAGAGTGCTGATCCCTCCATGTTATTTGTGGCTGACAGTGGAGAGCATGCTCCTGGGGAGGGGAGGAGGTCTGGGAGGGCCTTGCCTACCCGTGACCCATAGGGACCATCACAGCCAACCTCCTCATTTACAGATAAGGAAGCTGAGGCTCACTCAGGTGGGTCAGGTGAATTCTTCAATATTGTATAGGGAGTAAGCATCCAAGATGAAATTTGAACACAGGCCCTCTGACTCCAGAGCCAGGGCTCCCTGGTATATTAAGCATTCAGAAGATGGAACCCCTGCCAGCTAGCCTCTGAGAGGAAAGAGGTGGAGGATGGGAACCCCATGTTATACGTGACTATTTCCTGTGGCCACCCCTCCACTCACATTCCTCTCCTCCTGCACCCCAGCTGCACACTTATCCTCAGCGCCACATCTGAGGGGAAGGGACAATGTGGAGAAGAGATTGGAGGGTGGTTTGGTAGAGGAAGTGATTGGGCGGGAAGAAGGGCAGAGGGAGCTAGGCCCTTGGGGTTGGGGGGGCCTAGATAGAGGCCCAACTGGATTGGGGAGGAAGAGAACTCGGATGGGTCAGGAGGGCTCGGCTGGTTGGCATGCCCAGGTGCTCTGTGCACCCAGTACTTGGTTGTATCTGCATCTCTTCCTGTGAATGAGGCCCCTGTTAGGACAGGCAGGGTCTTGAGGGTAGGAGAGGGGATTCTGTATGAGAAAGAGGCCTCCCTTCTGCCCCTCTGCCCTTTGACATTGCCCATGGTGAAGGCCAGGCCAACATTACTTGCTGAGCTAGCTGGTATCGCTCTGGGATCACAGATCTGGATCCTCAGATGGGCAGCGACAGATCTGCTGAAGGACAGATGTGGGGGGGGGGGGCTGTGAACCGTGCCTGGGGCCAGCTTGGGCTTTGGGAGCCGGCTGCCCAGGACACAGGTGTGTGGGAAGGAAGCCGCTGGGGTGGGAAGGCCTCATGGCTGGCAAGCCTCTGACTGCCTCTTAGCAGCCAGATCCAGGTTAGCTGCTGGGAAAGCAGCCTCTTAATTAAATGTCTAACAAAATAAAAGCCGCCCAGGCGGACATCCGCACCAGGCTCCGTGACAGCGCATTCGATGCAGTGGCGTTCCCATAACCGCCCATCTGAGTCTCCGCTCGTCTCTGCCGGCTCGTGGAGGGGGTTTTTATCACACACAGGAGCAAGGCAAGCTTGACACATGTGCCGCTAAATTGACATCCCCAACTTGTTAGTGGTGGGGCTCAGATTCTTCCTGGGGTCCCTAAGAGCCGGCATCCAGGCTCTGCTGATTAGTGAGGCTGAGGCCAGTGGGGCCCCAAGGGGCTGGGCCTCAAGAGCTCTAGTCCAGGGCCCAGGTGGAGCTGAGCTTCACCCATGGAGCAGTGCTGGGTGCTGCTGCCTTAGTGCAGGAATGAACTGTCTAGAGTTGGGGCACACTTCATCTGTCTGAGAAGCAGGCCCAAAGCTCCACTCCCTGGCCTCCCACTGTCTCATTGTGCTGCTGCTCCCTCTGCCCCCTCCCCCCCAGCCTGCCTTTTGGGGGTGGAGCTGGGTGTGGATTTTGGGGCCTTGGCCAGAGTCAGGTTGACACAGAGTGTGTGACCCTGGTTCATTTCATCCTGAAGGATGAAAAACCAGGTGGTGGAAGTTTGAGTCCAGGCTCTGAGGGTGCAGCAGCCAGCCAGGGGCACTCTAGTTTGGGTGGCCTCTACCCTGAGGGAGGAGGTGTCAGGAGAGGGGAGAATCAGCACCAGCAGGGTTGATGTGTGTGGAAGGGCGGTAGGTCACATTACTCGGGGTCTGTGCCCTCTGACCTCTTGGCTGGGGGTGCACAGGGGTCACTGCTGCTTTCTTGACTTCTTGCAAGTTGTCCTTCCTGGCTCTGGGTTAGGCGTGTGGGCCAAGTTTCCCTGGCAGCTTCTGTGGGTAAGGATGCCCCCTCCTTCAACAGTTCTAAGAGAGATCAGCTTGCTAGTGAGCTCCTGGAGTGGAAAGAGATGGTGATGGGCTCTGTTCCACCAGGGGAAGGGCCATGAGAAGTGGGAGGAAGTAGCCAAGGGGCCGATTGTCCAGAAAAGCTACCCAGCAGGAGGAGTTATCCCATAGTGGAAGGAGGGCTTCAAGAAATGGACCCCAGCTCCACAGGGCTTGGGGCAGAGGCTAGATGCCCCTTTCTGGGGTGGAGTTCCCCCTTCTCCTAAGGGAGGTCCCCAGCCTGACCAGGCTGCTCTGCCTCTGCGTAGAAGGATTTCATTTGTCTTTCCTAATGCTAGAAAGGAGATCCCTTTCACTCCCAAATCTCTTGGGGGGGGGGGGGTAGGTGGACAGTCCTGTGATTGTTCCCTCGCCTAGGGCCCAAGAAACCCTTGTGTCTGGGCCACACTGGCTGTGGTGGGGCTGTTAGGGTTGCTGCTCCCAGGCCCAGCTGTGGATGCCTCTACAGGCCAGGAGAGGAGGTCCGAGCACAGCAGGCACTCCCAGTGCTGTCACTTCCAAGCCACTGCCTCGTGAACTCACTCTTTCTGCCTTGATCGAAGGAAATGGCACCAAGTATTGGCTCTGAGACAATCGGCCCTGAGCTCTCGTCTTTGGGGCTGAGGGGGAAATACTATTCCTGTTGCTGAGCTCGTGGAAGGAGGCTGTTAGCGATTGGCTGCTGCCGTGAGGCGAGTCACCTCTGATTAGCGGCCTGCCAGGGATGGGGCGTGAGTGAGAACTCCCTGCCAGCCCTGACTTGTCTCATTTCCCATTACTTTTATCCATCACCACAAACGCCCAGGCTCCCCTCCTGAACTAATTAAGTTTGCATGTGTTTAGACACATTGCCAAATAGGGTTTAGCAAAGCGGAACTGAGCTACATCTCTTTCTGAACAGGCAAGGAGTGGGATGGAAGCTGGTGCCTGTAAGTGAAGGAGAAATCCAGTACCAAGTGGGGATAGGCAGAGGGCTACTACTCTGCTCGGGGGTCCCCCTCAGGGGTGGCTCTGGGGCAGCTGGAGGGACCGAGGGACCTTGGAGGGATGGGGCTGGCAAAGGAGCTGTCATGGGGGCATGGAGAGGGGCCCGGGAGGCAGAGGCTCAATCAGCAGGCATTCACTAAGTGCCTTCTGTGTACCAGGCCTACCATGCTCAGGGCTAGGAGCACAAAGAAAGACAAAAAGACAGTCCCTGGTCTCCGAGAGCTTATGGTCTAACAAGAGGAACACCATACAAACTACTACAAACAGGCCATAGGCAGGATCAGCTGCAGACAATAGAAGGAAGGTAGGAGAGGCTTCTTGAAGGGGGCAGAGATGAAGACAGAGAATGTTCCATGGGCAGGGCAGCCAGTAAAAATCCAAGAGTCAGGAGACAAGGTCTTGTCGAAGGAGGCTAGATCTTCGGCTATGTGTGGAGGCAAGGGGAGGCAAGGCGTAAGAAAACTGGGCGGGTAGTGAGGGCCCTGATTCTGAAGGGTTCTGATTGCCAGTGATAGGGAGCTGTTGGAGCCCATTGAGTGTGAGGATGGTGTGGACCAGGGCCTCAGGAAGATCACTGACAGCTGGGGGGGAGGTAGAGCCAAGTGGGGAGAGAATTGTGGCAGCCAGGGCAGGGGCAGAGTCAGGAAAGAAGGGGGTGTATTCAAGAGATGTCCTAGTGAAATCCACAGACTCGCCTGAGGGGCCCAGGAGGATGGTGGCACCCTAGACAGTAAGAGGGATGTTCAGAGAAGGGGGAGTTTGGGGATTTGTTGAAGATGTCTGTAGGTTGTGTCGTTGGAAACATCTGAAAGGCCAGCCTGGAGCATCAGAGCCGAGGGCTGGAGAGCAGCAACAAGTCTGCATGCCCTGCCAGCCTGGGCAGCCCCACGGTGGCAGGACCGGCCTTTCGCTCTGGTCCTGGTCTGTGCCCTTTGGAAGAAAGGAGATCGAACCCTTCCAGGCTTGGGAAGCATTTCCCATATGTGTCTTGTTGGGGCTCCCTGAGGACCCGTGAGGTGGGTGCTGTCCTTGTAACCATTCTACGGAAGGGGAAGCTGATGCTGAGAGAAAGTAGATGAGGTTCCTGGGGTGTCTCAGGCAGGAGTCACACTCAGCTCCTCCCCATTCTAAGGCAAGCTCTGTCTCCTTCACCACGTAAGTGAGACTCAGAGGGGGGTCATCCAAGTCGTAAGTGGCAGAACTGGGACCAGAAGCCTGGTTTTCTGGGTTTGTCTAGCTTGTCATTCATTGCACTAAAGGGAAGGAGAAAAGAAGGGAATGAGCATTTAGTAAGCACCTACTGTGTGCCAGGGCCTGTACCAAGTGCTTTACAAATATTTTAAATTTTATTTCCTGGTAGAAACTCTAGGCGTAGCATGTCTGGAAAGCAGAGAGGTGGCTCCTGCAAGACCTCACTGCCTGTAGGCCAGGAGGGATCCCACACCAGGGCCAGAGCTTTTGGGCAGAGCCTGAGCCCGGTGGTCTGTGGCCTCCAGGTCTAGGGAGCAGTCTGGCCTTGGGGCTGACTGCAGCTAGGTCAGTCAGTCAGTCAGCAGGCCTTTGTTAAGCTAACTGCGAGCTAGGCACTGAGGTTAGAAGACCCTCCTGCCCCCCAGGAGCTCCCCTTCCAGTGGGGGGCGCACAGCTACAAAACACCAGGTATCTGCTACAGTCCGGGAGCCTAAACAGTGTGTGTGAATAGAGCACCAATTGTTCTGCCTATCTGTCCCCTCCAGCCCACCCATGGGCCCCCTAGGTCATGAAACTTCACTTCAGGTACAGAAGATGGAGGACACATAGTCACCACCAGTTGTTCTGAAAAGGATCTAGGGGTTTGAGTGGACCTCAAGCTCTAGCCGACTCAGCCAGATGAACTGGAGTGTCTAGAAGAGGGCGAGCATCTAGATGACCGGCCATTTGGGTGCAGCTCCATTGAAGGAGCTGGGGGTGTGCTCTGAGGAGAGCTGAAGCCTCAGTTGGGGAGGCCTGGGACCTGAAGGTGGGAGCCAGGCTACATTCAGGAGCAGTGAGGGCACCTAGAGAGAGCCACATTGTGGCTTCCCAGCCATCAGAGCTATTCCAGGGCAGCAGTCCTCGTTGGCCCTCTTCAGGCCCTGCTTCTTAGTCTGGGTACTCGTTGGGTGGAGGCTGGACCCCAGGGCCACAGCTTCCCCTCTGCTTCTGACACAGTGACTTAGTTAGGGGCTGCCCACAGCCAGCCAGACAAGCCCAGAAGTCTCTGCCCTTCTTCCTAGTCATAATCCCCCCATGCAGGGGGAGCCCAGCCCAGAGACAAGCTGTCATGTCTCCCAGGCCTTCCCTTTTCAAGGCCACCCATCCCCTGTTTCCTTCCCCTAGTCCTCAGATTGCCCCCCCTCCATGTTCTCCTGCTCAAGACTGTCTTCCCTGATTGCCAGGTTCCCGATGGGTTCTAGGGCAGACTTCTTGCTGGCCTTCTGGCCACTTTAATCCTTCCTTGGCTCTGCTGCCGAAGGGATTTGTCTGACCATGCTCCAGCCCTTTCCATTCCCAGTGGCTTCCTGTTCCCTCCAGAATCTGGTATGGCAGCAGGGCTCTCCACAGCCCTGCCCTGCCTTACCTTTTAGGCCCCTCCAGCCATACTTGCCTCCTGGCTGTTTCTCATGCACATCCAGCACCCCATTTGCCACCTCCATGCCTTTTCCTGAGCTGTGCCCCCTGCCTGGAATGCTCTACCTCCTCACTTCTCTGGTTAAATTTATCTATAGCTCCAGTGCCCTCTTCCACAGAGGACCTTGAGTGCTCCTCCCACTTTCTGACTGGGCTCAGGCATACTTTTTCTCTGCTAGAATGTGAATTCCACGAGAGCAGGGACTTTGTGGCACTTTGTGGGCCCCAGAGCTCAGTCTGGTGCCTGATGCCTAGTAAGTGGCTGTAGCCCAAACCACCATTCAGCCTTTGCTTTCCAGGCTTGCCAGTGCTGCCAGCCAGGCCTCCCCCTGTTGGGTTTCTGACAGTGGCCCTTGGGTCCTTGGCCTGCAGGCCTGGGCACAGATCCCTGGTGCGGGGAGAGACTGCTCTGTGTGAGGGGGGAGAGAGATTTTGGGGTTGAATCCAGTGGATTTGCTGCCTGATATCAGCATTCAAGGCCTCTGCGGGCCTACTGCCTCCCATTTCATCTTCTTCCTCTTGGGGCCCTGAACATTGCAGCTATGGTAGAGGTTTGGTTGCCCCACCTTGGTGTTATGACCTCCTGTGCCTGGAATGAGCTCCTGCGTTGTCTCTTGAAATCTTTCTCTTCCCCCCAGACTCCCGTGAGGGGTGGCCTTGCTGATGCTGCCCCTTCCTCTCCCCGAGATGGATTGAACCTTGCCACTTTTCACACCTTCCCCTCTATTCCACAACTTATCCATACCTTATCTCTGCCTTCTGCCTGGAAGATCTTTGAGGGCCAGGACTGTTGTTGGATATTTCTTTGCCTGCCACACACGTAGTAGGTACTTAATAAAACCTTGTTGAATTAAATTGAATGTGTTTCCCCATAGTAGGTGCACAGTCCTGGGCACTTGGGAGGTCATTAGGAAATTGTGACATTGTAATGGGAGCCACCAGGAGTCTGCTTTGTAAAGGTGTTTCGCCTCTAGTGTTAGGGAGTAGCCCAGGGAAGGCGGGGTGTAGACCAGAGAGAGAAGACTCTCAGGTCTCTGAAGAGCTTGTTCTGCTTGAAGGCCCCCAAGGGCAGAAGCAAGAATAGAGGGAGGGAGGCTGTAGGAGGTCAGATTCAGGCTCAGTATCCAGCAGAGCTGTCCCAGCAGGGACAGGACAGCTTCTGGAGATGGTGTGCCCCACCTTTGCTCCTCCTTGGGAGTCTCCAAGCAGAGGCTCATTGGAATGGCATCATAGGCATTGTCCCATCTAGGGTTGGATGCGAGGCTGTGTGTGGAGGACCCTTTGGTGAGCCTGCTTCCTCTTTGTTACGAACCCTTCCTTGTTGCATGAGGGCCTGGGGGTACCATGTTTTCTCTCCTCAAGTATAAGGGGGCTGCTTGGAACTGACCAGCTTGGACACCCAAAGCTGCTTCCAGGCAGGGGTCAGGTTGTATGGAATCTTTCCCTGTCTCTGTCCTCTAGGCCTGTCGTAGGCTTCTGGGTACCTCCATCTCTGTGTGATCAACCCACCTGCCACCTCCTAGCACACAAAAGGATTCAGGAAATGGGGAATTCTCCCCCTCCAGGGCAGGAGAGGGCCTGTGTCCCTCCCCCTCCTTACTGCTTGTAGCATTTGGGGGACCCTCCTCCTGTTCCCCCTGACTTCAGCCTGTTGACCTGGGTTCCCACCCAGTGTCAGGCTCTGAGCAGAAACCCAGCCTCAGCCAGTCCTAGAGAGCTTGGCAGTGGCCTCCATGGAGCATGCCCTTGGCAGGCCTTGCCCACCTGTTCTCTGGGCATGCCTTGAGGTAGTGCTCTTTCCAGCCCCTCCATCAGAGCTGCTGACTTTGCCCCAGGAGGGGGGCGCTCTGGGCAGGTCTAAGAAACCAGCAGGAGCTGGTAGTGGGTACAGCAGAGACTGTTTCTTGTTAGCCCCGGTTCCCTGCATCATCTGCCTCATCCTGAATCCATCAGCTCAGCCCAGCTCTAATGAGAGAGAGCCATTCATTGTGGGTGACGTTCCCTGCGGAGACTCAGCAGTGGTATTAATTAAAGAAGAGATACCTGGAGCAGCTGATGAAGGGGACTGCAGGCCTGCCAAGCTCAAATGCATTAGTGGGGAGATGGCCTCGTTAGCCTAACAGGGCCTTAGGCCTGTGAGAGCTCAGGGAGAAGATTCATTTCACGTGCTGTAAGCAGCCTCTGGGAGGAGGTGAGTGAATGGAGCCAAGACGGCCTCTCCAGCAGCCATCTCTGGTCGAGAGCTGGCAGCAAGAAGACTGAGGCTGGGACAGCCATGGCACCAAGAGGGAGGGAGAGTGCCAGCCACCCTGTCACCCTTCCGTGTTCTCCCCTGCCCTGAGAACCATTCCTTTAGAGGGAGCCCTGCTAATTTCCTTCATTCCCCCTGCCACATTGCTCCCTGCTGGGCACAGGTGAGGCCCAGAGCCCAGACCTTTCTTCCTTCAGGAGCTTCTGACAGGGCAGTGTAGAGAGAGGCAGTACACAGACCATCTGGGGGGGGGGGGAGTGTCAGAGGAGGCAGAGGTCATTCCAGGAGGAGGTCCCAGAGAGAGATAGGGATGGAAAGGGCTTTCCTGGTGGTGGGGGTGGCTGGAGCAAAGGGGCAGGCGGGCTTTCCCTCTGCCCCTTGAAAGTGTCTATGGCCACCCAGCTCATCCCCTCCAGTCTTGGGGGGTAAGGGGGACATCCTTGAAGCCCCCCTCATCACTCACCCACTACCAACAGAGTCTGACGCAGTGTGGAGGGAGGCGTGAGGGCATCCTAGCATGTGTTTGTGTTGGTATAGATTGTGCCCTTGGACGTTTGCACCGTGTGTTGCCTTTGATCCTCATAACAACCCTGGGGTCAGGGTAAGGGGCTGTTACTGTTGGTAGGTGCTGTTCTTGTCCCCGTTTTATAGATGAGGAGAGGTTAAGCACTTTGCAGTAAATGGCTGAGGTGGTCTGGCTCCTGGCCTGCTCTGTGCTCCACTGCCCCTAGACGCTTTCATAGGAGATCAGGAGAGTAAGAGAAATGAGAACCGGAAGGGGAAGGCCTCAAGTGCCAGGCTAAGGAGCGACCTTTTCACCCTCTAGCAGAGCAGTAACCTGAATGATGCCCGCAGAAGAGGAGCCTGCCTATTCTGGGAGGCTGTGGGGCCGTGGGGCAGGTGGTAGCTTTGGAATTGGAGCCTTGGGTTCGAATCAGGCTCTGCTGCTTCCTGCCTGTGCAGTCGTGGGCAGGTCCCATCCCCTCTCTTCTTCTCAGTTGGCTTATCTTTAGTTAAGCTGAGACAGGATGATGACCAAGGTAGCTGGAGGAGGAGCGGAGAGCAGAGAGAGGCCAGGAGACCAGCAGTGTAGACTGGGGCCTGTGCAGGGGTATGGCCTTCAGTGGGGCACGGAGTTGGTTGGTGCTGTTCTCCCATCTCCAGGGTCGCACACTGCTCCTTGTCCCCGGGGGAGCCCTGGTGAAAGTGGGAAGGGGCTTGGCTGCTTCTGGAGCTGGCTCCGTTCCAGGAGACCACTTGCCCACAAGTTCTCCCTGGTTACATCTGTGGTAAAAGGGAAATGCTCTCGGCCCGCTTCAGCCATAAAGCACAGGCTGGTGCTTGAAGGGTTTACGGCTGGAGGGGGGGGTGCCCAGCTCACATTAGTGAAATCTTAACCATGAGTTATGCTCAGGCTTCATTTTGTTTACCATTTTAATCCTGTGTGCAAGTTGGACCAGCCAGGCAGATGTGTTTTATGCAGGCCTTCCTTGGGCAGGCCCCACTTTGCCCCCATCAGGGAGGGGCCGTCAGGCCTCTGAGGCTACACCCACAGCCCCCCTCTCTCATGGTGTGACAACACAATCCTCCCAGCAGCTCAGTGATGTAGAACATGCCAGCACTATTATTCCCATTTCACAGATGGAGCAGCTGAGGCAGGAAGGTATATGAGCAAGGATCATCGCTAGTGTGCATCACAACTGGAACCTAAACGTGGGTCTTTTAACAGCAAAACCAGTGATTCTGAGCTCTCACCCCCAACCCAGTCACAGGTGCTTATGTGGATTCTAGGCTGTTTCTGCTGTGCCCCCCCAGAGGTCTCCGGAGAAGAAAGGGCGGTAGAATTGTGGTTTGATGAGGACCCTTCTTCAGGAGATGAGACACCTCCACAGGGTGGCTCCCTGGGCCAAGGGCAGCCCTCCCCCAGGGCCCACTCCCTACAGGTCCCCATATGCTGGCCACCCTGGGTGGGGGGCTGCCCTCTCCTTGCAGGCCAGCCTTCCTTGGCAGGAGGCAACCATACCCCCAGAGCCTGCTCCCTACAAGCTCCGCCAAGCTGACTGTCTGGGTGGGGGGCTGCCCTTCCCCAGGGCCCATTTCTACAAGCCCCCCATAAGCTTACTGCCCTGGGCGGGGGTCTGCCCTCTCCCCATAGGGCCACCACCCCAGGCGTGCTTGCTGCTGCCAGGAGCTGCTGTGGCTCTGGCTGTAGCTGTGTGGTAGGGAAAGGGTTTCTCAGGTCGGTGCTTCCCTGGGAGCATCCTGGAGGCTGATTCTGTCTGGTGGAGGAGAGAATTAATCTTCTACTTCCCATGCCTGCAAGGTGAGTGACCCCTGTTTTGTCAGCCCCTGACAATCTGCTCTCTAATTCGCAGCCAGGGTAATGGAGACATTAGGTTGCTCTAAAGCAAATCAGCTGGCTTGTGCAGACAGAGGCTGGGGAAGGTTTGCGCGGTAGATGCCTTTCATCTTGGACACGTGCACACACTACACACGCACAGAGACGTGTGAGCACATCGGTAGGTGACACCAACTCCGTGGGCCATTGGCTGCCGGGGTGGGAGCTGGTGTTATGGCAGTGGCCAGGGAGCTACCCCCAAGGCTCCCCACTGGGTGCCCCACAGAGGCAGTAGAAAGTTGGTGTCTGGTGGCGTCTGTTGCCTAGTTTCTCTGGGGTAATTTGCGTTTGTGTTAAATGTCTGACATGACAGTGAGGTGCCCTGACCCCCCTGGGTGTCTTCTCGAGGGCAGTTTCTGGCAGCTTGGGGAAAGAGGCTGGAGGAGATAAGAGGCCACCAAGCGGTCTCTGGAATTGGTGCGTCGGGTTAAGTAGAAATGAGGGGAGTGAGGAGAGAGGGAGAGACTAATAATGAGATGTAAGGGTCTGGGCTTGAGCCGAGTAGCTTCTGAAAGGCTTCTCCTTGCCTGTCTGCTGAGGGCTCTGCTTTGGGGAAGAAAGGGAGCCAGCCCTGAGCCACTGGGAGCCTGACAGGCCCTCCTTGCTCCTCTCACAGGCAGCCTGAGGCAGCCTGTCTCTTTGTTAACAGAGTGACAGCAATGTGACATCGTGGAAATAATTACTAACAAATCACGGTGCTGACTGCAAACAGCTCTCAGGCTTCAGAGGCTTGTCAGGGCGCAGCAGAGCAGTGCTGGAAGAGGGCTCGGGCCCCCCACCCCCTCCCGCCTCAAGGCCAGGGGCTGCTGATGCAGGGGCCCAGGGATGAGGTCACTACAGGAGCCACAGCCCCATCCTGGGGAGGCTCCCCTGGAAACTAAGCTCCTGCTGCTGCCTCCCAGAACATGGGGCACCCAGAACCCCTCCCCACCTCTCCCTCTTCTTCTGGCTGAATTACCCTGGCGATTCTGGACGAGCGGACTTTGTCCAGGCCCTCTCACTTGGTGGCGGGATCCCCCTGCCTGTCAGCAGTAAATAACACTGCTTTGGGGTCTGGCAGGAGGCGGCCACAAGCCAAGTGGGGGTGGAGTGCATAGGAGAAATACTTGAGGGGGCTCAGCCCGCACACCCGCCTCATACAATATTTATATAGGGATGGGAGTCAGCTGCAGTGACCTCCTGGGTCATGCTGCTAAATAGCTCCTGGATTGCCCTGCATTCTAATTGCCACAGCTGTCCTTTGCCCTCCCATTGTCTGGCAGCTCCTCACTCTTGGGAGGGCTGGCGACAAGTGCCTGTGGCTGGCCCCCTCCAAAGCTTCTGGCCCCATTGTGGACTCTCCCTGATTTGGGGAGGAGGGCCCCAGCCTCAGGGGTCCTGGGGCTGGATTTGATTTACCTGCAAAGGACAGAGAATGGGACTGCTCGGAAGCATCCGGTGTCCCCACAACCAGACAGAATGACCATTCCCCACCAGAGTGCTAGAACAGGCCCCTCTTCAGGAGAAAGCCCGTTTGCTTCCAGGCTTGCTGGAAGTAGGCTGAGGCCAATGTGCTTTTGCCCCAGAGTGGGTGGGACAGGAGTACACCACCCATGTTTTCCACACTAGCTGTAGTGAGGGCAGGCACTGGGCTTGGACCCCCACAGACTTTCCACTGGCACCTGGCAGATTAGGACAAATATGACATGTGGCCCAGGTCCCAGGAGACACTTTAGGGGCAGTGATGGCAACAGGTTGTGTGTTTGTAGATTCATCAGGACAGACGACACTTAATCACTAGGTCCTTTTTGCAAAGGTCGCCTGTGTGATGTGTGGCTACCCTCCATTGTAGCAGACCTGCCTTCTTTCAGAGAATGCCGAGGGGGCAGAGAGGGGGCATGGCTGCCCACCTGCCCACCTAGGCTATTCCTCTGTGAGGGTATCCTTCCCATACCCTGAATACCGACAGTCAGGGTCAAGGTCCATCTGGGGAGTGAAGGGAAGGGATGTGCATAGCAGCTACCTCTAAAGGACATAGGTTGGGAGGGGCCCTCCTGTTAAGAGCACCCAGCCTTCTCTGAAGGCCATCAGGGAGCCAGCTTGTGGGGTGTAGGAGAGTGGGCTCAAGTGTCTGAAGTCACGATGAGCTTGTTCCAGGGAACAGCTTTGTGCACCATCTCCTAGAGCTCAGAAGTGGGGTGGGGCGGTTTGCTTGTTTGCACCCCCATCCCTCAGAGGCAGGGGAACTTTGGTACTCATTCCTAGAGCAGTGGAGGACTGGGTGTTTGGACCACACTGTGACCAGCGCCCCCAGACTGCCCCTGCCTCCTCCCCCAAGAGGTCATGCCTGGCTGAGATCCCAGCACGCTCCAGCAGGAGTAACCGCTGCCTGCCAGCCCCGGCGCAGGTGATGTCCTTTCATATCAGCCATCGGGAGCCAAGCGGAAATTAAATTCGCTTTGCTCCCTGGATATGGGGTTGGTGCCAGGGCCAGGGCCCGGGCTTTTTCTGGAGCACACCAACCTGCCCACCTGCTGAGGTGGGGGCATTCAGGCTCCCTGCCTGTGTGGAAGCCTCTGGGATGGAAACCTGGGGTACCCTGGCTTCAAGTCCACCTGGGTCCCTGAATGGGCAAAGCTGCCTGAGCTCAAGTGTGTGGCATTGGCAGAGGTGAGGAGTGGTCAGGCATGCCCTGCACAGGGAGACAGCCTGGCCCCACCAGCTGACAGGAGGGCATAGGCCCCTACTGCTTGGTCAGGCTGTTGGCAAGAGCCATGTAAGAAGGTGTCTATAGGTGCCTTATGAGTGCCGGACCCCAAGAAGCAGGTATGCTGGCATACAACCAGGACTGACTTAGAGACTAGCACGTGTGTTCATTGTGATCCAAGAAACTCAAAACGTACCAGGAACATTGCTGTCTTGTTATCTCCACAGGCCCCCTTTTGAGATGACCCAGCCTTATTTTAAAGGTGAAGAAATGGGGATCTGTATAGTGAGAAGTCCTTGGTGGGGAGGGTGGTGGCCATGGTGCTGCAGGGGCCCTGCCCCAACTGTCCTATCATCATCCCAGGTCTGGTGTCTGAATCTTCTCTGCCGGGCAAGACCTTTGTGCATCCTTCCTTCTGGCGTGGCATTGCTAAATAGGTTCACTTCCCTTACCACACGGTGAGGAGCAGGCCCAGCTGAGTGCCCACATCCTCAGCCCTTCCAGCCTGACTTTGTCCTGGGGGCTGCTGTGTCAGGCACACACCCTCCCACCCCCCAGGGCCCTGCGCTCAGCAGTCTCCGCTCTCCTGGGGGAGTATCTGAGCGCTAGGGTGATGACTAGAAAACCTCTCAGGTCATTTGGTCCAGGGCCTATGTCCAAACACGCTGAGCCTCAAGCCTCACCCCAGCATGCAGTCCTTGTCTCTTCTCTCCATGGATGCAGTGCTAGTGACCAGTCTGGTGGTTAGGAGCCCCAGATCCTGCTCTTGGGGCCTCGGGTCTGGCCTTGTTGTAGTGTACTTTGAGGGCCCTGCAGAGCCCCTAGGGCTGGGCAGAGAGGCCTCCTGGGAGCAGCCACAGGCCCGGGAAAATGGTAGGCCCTTAAGGGCACGACTAGGGGGGTTGGGGCTTGTCTTTGTGTCCTGATCTTGTGTTCCCAGTGTCTGGCGCATAGTAGGAACTTAACAAAAGCTTACTGGACTTGGGGGAAGCATCTGTAGCTTGTGTGTTTGCCAAGGCTAAATCCACAGTCCAGCATCAGGACTGGAGGTCCCTTGTGGGCCCCCACTTCCTTTCCCATGTAGGAGCACCCCAAGGATTAGGGGGGAGAGCAGGCCCCCCCCCGGGGAGGATGGCAACCTGACCTTTGCACACTGCTCTTTGTTAGGCTCTACGAGCAGCCGGCCTTCCCTGCTTCCGACACAGACTTGGTCCCTCTCCTTCCCTTTTGGTTCCCCTGCATGCCTTGTGGGTGGGAGGCTTGAACCCTTGCCTCCTCAGGGTTTCAGATGGAGGTTTTGTGCTTCCATCAAGTCAAATGTTGCATCTGCCTGTTGGGAGATCTCCCCTCCATCTTCCTGTTCCTTCCTGGAAAGACAAAGAAGGCTGGGGCATTGAGTGGAGTCTGGGTAGGCGTGCCCCAGGCATTGGGATGACAACACTGTCCCTGGTTGTTGCGCCCTCCATTTGCAGAGTACCCGGCCCTGTCTGGGCTGGTGTGAGGGATGTGTGGGGGCGGGAGAGGGGTGGCTGTGCCATTGAGCAAAGTGAGACTCCACTATCAAATGCCTGGCCCCCATCTTGCCGTCAGGAGGTGCCCCCCCCCGGGGGGTGGCACTTGACGTGGTTTGTGCGGGTGAGTTCGAGTTTGGACAGCGCTGTGCACGCCTTTGATTCTCCCTTTCTGTCCCTCCCTTCCCATCTGTGGCAGCTGCTTTGTCTGGGGGCTGGGTCGGGGCTTGCGTGTCGAGAGCCCCACTCACCACCTTCTCTGAGGCAGGCTAGGCAGCTCTGGGCTCTGCAGTGACATTCATTAACAGAGGGGCTTCAGAAAAAGACATTTCAATGCTGTGCAGACCCCTCACTGGAAGACTTCCTCCCCCCACCCCCAATCTGGAGTGTGGCTGCTGCTAGGGAGATTCATTAGTGCACCCTGACAGCCGACGGCGGGCAGCAGGCGGACGGAAGCGCTCACTGTCTCCTTCCCGCTCCCGCGCTCCAGCTTCAGGAACACTGATGTTTAAAGCTGATGGGCTGCTTATAGACTTCTTGTACCGTGACAAGTTTGGAGTGCTGGGGGGGTGGAGTGCTGGGGGGAGAAGATAAGACAAGGAATTGACTGTCAAGTTGGTATTTAAAGCAGCCCTCTCTTCTGACCCTCCACAGTCCGCAGTGAGTGTAGAGTGTCTGCAGGCTCTCACTGTAAAGGGACCCTGCAGCTCTCCCTAGGGCAAGGACCAGGGCAGTGGCAGAGGCTTCTTGAGAGCTGAGGGGGAAGGGAGAAGCATGGCTCCAATCTCTGGGCTTCCCTAGCCCATTAGCTGGCCCTGTTTCTCTGTGGATTGGGTGGGCACCCTGCCCTCTGGCCTCATACAGTAAATGTAGCCAGGGCAAGCCCTGCCTGTGATGGTCAGTTCTGGGCACTTAGCTGTTTGGCATTGAAAGCCCTCCAGTGGAGGAGCCAGTTGCCATCCCAGAGGGCAGCGTACTGCCAGAGGATCTCAGCACACAAGGGATACTGAGAGCTGTCCCTTTTCCTCTCCCCTGGGTCACCAGTGGGGAATTTGGGAAGGGCTCACAGTGGCACCCTAGGCTAGAGAGCCCCCCCAGGTGGGTGAACACCTTGGTCTGACCCTCCAGGGAAGCACCGGCTCTACTTCAGCCAGGCTTCTCCCAAGGAGGTGAGATCCTGCGAGAGCTATGAACTACCCACTCTCCTCTCCTGTTAGTAGGAGGCTCCATAATTGTGTGTCCACCAGCACCACCTGTGTGCCTGAAGTCAGTCATGAGCCTGCCTTTGCCTCCCCCTTTCCCTTCTCTCCCCTCCCCCCTTTCCTTCTCTCCCCTCCCCCTTTCTCTTCAGTGGTTGGCGGCTCAGCCGAGATGGCAGAACCTGTTGAAATGAGGCCCCTATTTCCTAGGTTGACCCCCTGAATAATTAGGGTTAAGTTGATATGCTATCTCAGTGGTGACACATTTTATCTGTCTCTGTTTGTACAAGAGCATACAATGGGGGAGGAAGGACCAATTTGTGCCCTGTGCGTTCTAACCAGGCGGAGATAAAAGGTGTCACAAGCCCGATAAGGGCCCAGCCTCACGCTCCTTTCTCATTGTTGCTCAATTGGCTCCATGTTTAATCCCATCCTTTCTCTCCTTCCATTCGCCGGGTCATATTTCACCTCGATGCCATCCTGTAATGATGCCCTGCGCGGTGTGGGAGGAGATAGGCACCCCTGGCTGACAGCCCGCCCTGATAACCAAACTCCAGCCCATCCATCATCAGCCTCTCTCCTCAACTTAAGGAAAAGTGATAACGAAAGCGGGCCGTTTATCACCAGGGCTGTTGATTTCTTCCGGGACTGAAGAACTGCTGGCTCCTAGTGACGGCCCAGGCAGGAGGAGAAGGGAGACAAAGAAGACCTCTGGGCCTGCCTCGTTCTGCCACTTGCTGCTGTGTGGGCTGGGATCACTGGTGCCGCCATTCAGGGCCAGCTAGACAGGCACCCTCCCTCCCAGGGGAGTCCTAATGGGCTTCCACAAAGGGACACAGAGATTGAGAATGCCTGGATGTGAGGCCCCACATAGACCTGTTCCCTGGACAGCATGTCGTCTCTGCTGAGGTGCCTCTGGGGACAGGGAAGCCTCATCTCCCTCTCTGGCTCCTGGTTCTGCCCCAGAGGCTAAGCAGAACACAGTGGAGCCCTCAAGCCCCACCTCTAAGTCTTCTCATTTCTTCATGGTCTCGCTTTCCTCTGGAGTCTAGACCTCCTCAGGTGTGCCTTCAGCCTAGACTGAAGTGCCCACTATGGGTCAGGCTGTGCAAGGGGCTGAGTTCTGGTCTCATTTCCTTTGGATTGACAGCCAGGTCACAAGAGCTATGCCTTTTTCTTTCCCTTACTCACCTGTTGGTCATCTTATGGCCTTATAAGCAGGCTTTCTCATGGGGAAGGGACTTCACTAATGAGATAGGCCCAAGGTGGGATCTATCGGCAATTGTTCACTATTAACAAATTAGCATTCTGGCTCACCAATCAACTTGTGAATTGGGTTAGCATGGATCAGCCCAGAAGACAAGTGAAAGGGGATTCTGAGCCCAGCCTGGTGCCCTGCTCCCCTTTGGCCAAGCCCTCGATATTGGGGGGATGGGCCCTGAAGGCTGGTCAGCCTGAAGCTGCACCTTTGTGCTGGGTGCCTGGGGCTGGAGTGAGAGTTGCAACCTTAGAACCATTCTGGTCACTCCCCAGACCTCTCACTGGGTAGCCTTGTGCCCATCACCACCCTGTGCTTCAGTCCCTTCCTCTGTAACACGGAGATCATTTCAGCAACTTCCTTGAAGAGTTCTTGTGATTCCCATGCATGCCATCTGTGAAGCTCCCCACATACTCAGCTCTGCATCATGCCAGCACCTGCATCACTGCTCTTGTTATTGAGAGGGCAAGAACCCTGTCCATCCTACCTGGCCCTGTTGGCTCTTCTGGGCCTGTGTGACCACTCTTGTGTGTTTGAGTGGTGGGTGGGTTTGCCTGGAGAAGGCCCCAGCAGGAACACATTTTTCAGGAGCCCACAGCCAGAGCTGAACAGTCATGGAGGAGCCCAGCGGGTTTCTGTCTGGTGCTCTGCTTCCCCTCCCATCTCCTCCCCCCAAACCTGCTCTTCAAAGCACAGCCCCTTCCCTGATGGGTCTGCCAATTCCCTGGGCCCATTAGCCAGCAGGCCATGGGGGAATGTTCCCCCGCATTCCCCATTTAATGAGCCCCTCACTCTGGCACACCTGTTTGCCATCAGTGCTGTGGGGGCTGGGCAGCTCCCAGCCTACTTGGCAGGTGGGGCCTGGGCTTGTTCAGGGCTGAGAGTACTCCTCTGCCTCTGAGTGGGGTATTGGGGGTAGGATGAGAAGAGGCCAGATGTCTTAACTCTCTTTTTGTCCCCTACCTCTGCTTTGTACTATTCTGAGTGCATGGCCATGCCCAGAGGCACCCAGAGGGGAGAGAAGCAGCTCAGTCTGTTCCTTCAGTTTAAAGGAAAAGTATGAAAATAATGATCATGCTTAAGTGGGGGAGGGAAATGGCCCTAAGACAGAGAGCACATTTGTGGGAAGGAGGCCCCCTCCTTGATGTAGAAATGACCCTATAGCATGACCCAAGAACCCCGGGCTCATTCTTAATCCCATGGAGGAGGCATGTCAACTTCAGTGTGGCCTGAGCTGCAGACTCCTGTGTCCCACGTGGGTTGGCCTTGTGTTAGGGCGAGCCTGGAGGGATGGCAGGCTCCTGGGTCCTCTGTGGGTAGTAGGTCAGGGTGAGCCTGCAGGCCTGAGGGGACAGGGTCACCATCACCAGGATGTGACTCACATTTGTATAACACTTTGCAGATCTCTGTGGACATGAGGGTTTGGTTTTGTTTGGTTTTGTTTTGTAACAACCCTCAGAGATGAGTAGTGTGAGTCTTCCTGTCGTGTGCAAATTTATATAGGAAAAAACACACTCTCTGACAGAGACTAAGTGCCTTGCTTAAGTGGCCACAAAGTTGATCAGGATCTGAGGGAGGGATTGGAAACCAGGCCTTATGACTCCTGGTCTTATGCACCCTCTCCCTTCTCAGCCCAAGACAATTTATAGTGGGGTGTGTAGGTGGTATGTGGAGGGGGTGTGGGTGTGTTGGAAGGGGACAGGGAGTGTGTGGCTATGCTAGGCAGGCTTCTCTCCCCTGTATTTGGGATCTGTGTACTGGGTGGGGGCCATCCCTTGGAGTCTATTATGTCCCCTCTCTGGAGCTAGGCAGGTAGGCAGTAGGGCACTGTTGACCAAAGTGCCTTGCCCAGGGAATGAAGCCAGTTATGTGTGCAAGAAAAGTGGTTCCATTTTACAGCCTAGGCATAATTGGCCCTTCCCTATTGGCTGCCAATGACGCCATGCAAGCCTCTCGTAAAGCAAGGGCGGGCGGCCTGCACCTGTGGGCTGGCTGCATGTATAAAATTTCATTTGACGGCCCCAGTAAGCATGACCAGATGACAACAGAGCCAGCCATGCCAGCTGCCAGCAAATCTGAGCCCTGTAAACCATGACTGGAATGGGGGGACGGGGGGCCCTCTTAGTGCTGGAGGATGCCAGGGAACATGGCTCCATGTGCTTCCATATGGACAGTACCCTCTTGGGGCACCCACCTGCCTGGGAGCCTGGGCCTCCCCAACCTCTTGGCAGGACTGGACACTGGAAACTAGGTAAGAGGTCAGCAGATCTAACTGTTGTCTACTTGCTGCTCACACCCTTGAGGTTTAATTTACTGACCTGGCCTGCATCCCTTTAGGGGGCAGAATGAAGAACAGAGGAGACATTGCCACTCTGTAGAGGCTGATTAAATGTCTCCTGGGCACAGGCACAGACACTTGTCCAAGCCTCTCCATCTGCATCTCCCTGCGAAAGATAGGAGGGCAAAGGGGAGACAACCCCTGTGTGCATGCACAGCACCGGGGATACCAGGACCCCTGCCCTCGAGGAGCTTGCCACCATGTCCCAGAGATTGGCACGAGAGAGGAGGTTAATGGCTTTGATGAAATGCAACACATCCAATGTCCATGGTGTTCTGTCCATTTGTTAATCCTCTGACTCTGTCCAAGAGGAAATAAGGCTGGATTGGCATGACCTTTCCTGGCGAAACCCGGCTGCCTCTGGGTGATGGCTGCTCCCCTTTCCAAATGCTCCCAAGTTACCCTTTTAATCACGGGTTCTAGAGTTTTGTCAGGATTCCAAGTCAAGCTCACTGACTTTGAGCCTGCCAGGGATATTCTTGTTGATTTTGAAAATCAGGATGACACGGACGCTTCTCCAGGTCTGGGGTCCCTCTCCTGCTTTCTGGTCTTTGAAGGCCCTTGCACTGTCAGTGATGACTTGGCATCTCCGGGTCCACAAGTATCCTCTGTGGCAGTGGTTCTCAATCTTCCTAATGCTTTGACCCTTTAATACAGTTCCTCATGTTGTGGTGACCCCCCAGCCATAAAATTATTTTCGTTGCTACTTCATAACTACTTTTGCTACTGTTATGAATTGTAATGTAAATATCTGATATGCAGGATGGATTTTTGCTGTTACAAACTGGACATAATCCACAGGTTGAGAACCGCCGTTCTATGGGCTGGGGCTCCTTCCCTGCCACCTCCTTTTGGGTCTTGCAAAGTTTACTGTTCGTGGGTCCCATGTTTTCTGTCGTCCCCCTTGGCGGAGGAGGGGCAGTGGGCGGCACCTGGAATCTCTTGGGTATAGGGACCCTCCAGAGGAGGAAGCTCCCTTTGCCATGTCAGGGATGACAGCTTCTTAGCACAGGCCTGCACAATGTGCCAGAGGATTTCGGCAGCCCTCAAAAAGGGTAGAGGATGTTTTCTTTTACATTTTTCTCCAGCCTCCAAAATCCTTTGGTGGGCCACAGGTTGTGTAGGCCTGCCTTAGAGTTTCCTAGGGCACTCACTGAAAGGAGAAGTGACTTGTCCAGGGTCACCCAGCCCCTTGCAGGACTCAGACTCAGCTTCTTCCTGCTTCTGGGACTTGAGTCCCTCCCTTCTTTGTCTGCCTGTGGCCTGTTTCCATCATCTCAGCCCAGGCAGCAAGCCTCCTATGTACTAGACACCATAGTGGGGATACAAGGTCAGAAAACCAAAAAAGTCCCTGCCCTCCAGGAACATCTGCTGTGTTAGATGATGCGGGCAGATGGTTAAAGGTCAGGTACCGAGTGTTCATGGGATAGAGTAAAGTGTCCTCAAGCAAGTGGGAGGCAGCTAAGAGTCCCAGGGAGTCTCAGCGTCCTCATCTCTAGAGTGGAAACAGTGATAATGACAAGGATACATCTTTCATGGGATCTTTGGGAAGCCCCAAGGAGACACTGTCTGTGAGAGGCTGCAAATCTTAAAGCTCCACAGAAATGTGACCTGAAATTAAAGAGAGGACTCTGTGAGTTGAGGGAGAGGAGAGGAGAGCAGGGGGTTTTAAAGTGGAAAGGAAGGGGAGGATAGGGAAAGACAGCTGGACACAGAACAGGAAGAGCCGCTTCAGTCTTCCTCTGGGTGAGAGGGACTTTGAACCCAGCAGCTCATGGGAAAGGTCAAGCTACCTGCCCAACATGACCCAGATCCAAGCCCTTGGTCCTGAAAGAGCTGGCAGTCTCAGGGAGGGCCATCTTAAAGATGGCAGAGGCAAGGAGGAGGAGAGACTGATTGCAGCACCATGGTTCACAGAGAGGGCCTTGGACCATGTCTACAGACTCTAGGCCAGGAAGCCTGACCATAAATCCTGGTGGACATGTAGAAAGGGCAGCAGCCCAGCTTCATCAGGGACGGGTCCTGCCAGCCTGGCCCTCACTTCCTCTGGC
This sequence comes from Pseudocheirus occidentalis, assembly GCA_028646575.1. Classification (NCBI taxonomy): domain Eukaryota; kingdom Metazoa; phylum Chordata; class Mammalia; order Diprotodontia; family Pseudocheiridae; genus Pseudocheirus; species Pseudocheirus occidentalis. Next base: position 26,453,049 of record CM053593.1, read on the forward strand.
CAGGGCAATGCTGCAGGATATAGTGTACCTTGAATAGACCTTGCCAAAGCATTTAATGGACAGAGATTGGCCAGATGATAGTTCAGTTCCATGGTTTCAGTGCTAGTTGAATGGCTGACTTGCATCATCCTGTCGTTTTGGCAGGGCATCTTCAGTGGAGCCCCACGCGGCCGTGATTGCCAACCCTGTGCTGTTTAACAACATTATTATCTTGATAAAGCTGGAGGTGGCTTTGTAGGTTTTGTAGACTACACCTGACTAGGAGGGATGGCTGATCCATGTGCTGGAGGAGGTGGGGTGTGGCAGAGAGCCACTTAGAGCTTGGTTATCTAGAACTTCTACCAATGAGAACTGAACCCAAGTGGCAGGGGCACCCCAGGAGATGTGATGGGCTCCGTCATTGGGGGTCTCTAAAAAGATGCCCCCCTCCAAAAAGGTGATGGCTTGTTGACTCTGTGATGGTGGATGCATATCCTTTCCTCTTCATGTGGGTGCTCTTGCTGCTGTCTAATAAAGGAAATGGGCATCCATTTCCATGAGGCCTCAGAGGGTGGAGACTGAAGGTTGAGTGGATGGATCCTGAGAGTAGGGGTAGAGGACAGTGCCACTATCTCCTCCCCCTACTGAGGTATTGGCTTCCTGCCTTTCCCCCTGCTTGACCCAAGTCCCCTGACTGCCTGGGCTTTCCCAGTGGGACTCATTTCAGGTCCATCCTTGGAGCCTTGCAATCTCTTCTTCCTTAAGCCTGCCACTCACATCTCCCTGCTCACTCAGGAGCCAGAAGGGCTCCCAGAAGTGTTCTTGGTGCCCAGCTTCCTTCCCTCCACCTTGGAAGAAGGCCCCTCTCACCTCTTCTCTCTGCTCTCTTGCAGGCTGCCTGGGCAGTGCCAGTACCTGGGGTTGCCAGTGGCTGATTACTTCAAGCAGTGGATCAACCTGAAAAAGGTACCAGAGCTTGTCTTCTTGTGTGTGCCCGGGGCTTCAGCCTGGTGATGGGCACAAACTGTCTTCCCTTCCCCTTCACTTTCCCTGGCTTTTTCCTTTTCTTCCTCTCTCTGCCTCCTCCCCTCCCCCTGCTCTGGTTGGTCACCTGAATGCTTTCTGGGTGTAGGGAGTGGAATGGAGCTGAGCTGCTGGCAGGCACTGCCTTGGTGGGCCCTGAGGGACCTGGACTGGCTGAAGCAGGCTCTGTTTGGGGAAGGGTGTGCTCCTTAGGAACTCGCCCTCAAACCTCTGGGCCTTGGGAGCTTAAGAGCTTACTTCTCTCCAGTGGCTTTCAGGCCCACCTTGTCATGGGCTGAGCATGTGGAAAGGTTTTAGTGAGGTTGCTGGAAGATTCTGAGCTGGTCATCTCTGGCAGGGAGCCAGAATCTTGGGTTCTTCTCCCCTTGCCTCCTCACTGTGGGCACTGCCACCATTTCCCTTTCCCCTTGCCCAAGCATGTCTATTCATGTTGGGCTTGACTTGTCAGGGTCCCCATTGTAGAAGAGGTGAGGACAAGAAGTATCTCCCTGCTGCCCCTGTCCTGGTGCCAGCCGGCCTCAGTAGTGTTCTCCCAGCAGACAGCCTGGTCATCTTGGCATACAGGCTGGCATAGCTCTCCCTCAGCCAGCAACCAGAGCATACATAACTCTTTAGCTTCTGGCCTCTCTTGGTGGCATCTGTTTGTGCTCAGCCCTGCCCTCTGTGAGGTCACATCCTATGTGGGCAGGAGACATCTCAGGCTGTGCTGCTCAGAACCAGACTTTTAGCATGGACAGAAAGAGGCTCTGGAGGGGTGGGGGGCTCAGGTGAGTGAACCTGAGGTGTGTGAACAGAGCCCATGGGCTTCATTTGAAGCTAACCCCTTGGGTTACAGAGAAGGAAACTGAGGTTCACTATTGGGTAACGATTTGTCCATAGTTACACAGGGGCAAGTGGTTGAGCTGGGATTTGAATCCAGGCCCTTTAACTCCAGATCTAGGGCTAGGTGGGTAATCGTGTCCACACGTGTAAAGGGCTTTAAGGTTTGCCAACAAGTGTTACCTGTTTGAGCCTCACAACAGCCCCAGGAGGGAGGGGTAGAAAACAAGGCAGGCAGAAGGAGGGTGAGTGACCTGCCCTGGGCTACACAGCTCATGAGAGTTGGAGGCTGGCTTCAGACTCAGGTCTTCCTAACCCCAGGCCCGTGTCTGATAGATGGACAGACACAGACGGATTGCACTAAGCACTGAGGGCACAAGTCCAACCCTTTTCTCCTTCCCCTTTCCCTGCCCTTTGCGGGGAGATGACACACAAAGGGAAATCAGGGAAGGGCTTTGAGATGGTGGGGAACAGCCTGGAGGTCGGCTTCTGGCCAACCTGAGATGAAAAGCTCACTGTCAAGAGTCCAGTATCACAGAGGCAGGTCCAGGGCTTGGGGGGATGAGGCAGCAGAGCCTGTGAGAGACAGGTAGGAAATGGGCCTTTCCCTGGCCTCAGCTGCCGGTCAGATAGAACATGGTCTCATCAATCAGGGGCAGAGATGGTTGAACTTCCTATAGAGTAATGGGCTGGGTGCTTTGAACAGATGCCAAGGCTGTGGCTGGGGCATAGGCAGCAGCAGGACTGGGGAGGGAATAAGAGGGGTGCAGAGAGCAGCCATGAGCAAAGTCAGGGAAGAGAGAGGGGTCATTATGGACATGTCAGGTGGGCAGGGAAGCTCTGGGTCCTAGGGCTGTAGAGCCACTCCTCATCCCAGGCTGGTCAAAAAGAGGGAGTGAGGTACGCATGTGCATTACACACACACACACAAACACACACACACACAGACATGCACACACACTTTGAGCACCGCCTGTGCTCACATAAAGTCTGATCCTTGCAGTCCATGAGTTGAGTGACTAGCAAGCTGGTCCCTGGGTGTGGAGATACAGAGACCCTCAAGGGCCTGGGCCTGCCGCTCTGTTGGGGGAGACACATGCATCCTCAAATATGGAAGCTGGGGGCATCAGGACATGCCTCCAAGAAAAGGTGGTACCTGAGCTAAGACCTGAATTGTACCAGGGGTCCCAAGAGGCCGAGGTGGAGTGGGGGGGAGGGATGACCAGTGTAGACATGGAGAGGGGAAATGGAACTGTGTGTGTGGGAACAGTGAGGCCACTGGCCTGGGGGATGTGGCCCAGGAGCCTGTGAGGGGAGTCTGAGGGTGGCCTAGGAAAGTTTCCTATGATGAGGCACCAGGGAGTTGTTTAGAGCTTTGTGACCAAGAGTGGCCGGGTCAGACTTGTGTTTAGGACAGATTTTGCTTGAGGAAGGAGGCTCTTGTGCTTTTGTGGGGTCTAGGAAGCAGCTGGAATTTGCTCCAAGATGCTCTCTCAGATGAGAGAAGCAAGTGGCACCCCTGACTGGCTGCTTCCATGAGGGAGGGCCTAGGCATCCTGGGCTGTCAGAGTCGATCTGGGACCTCGACAGATGGGCAGCCCCGGAGGCCCAGCAGGCGCTCAGCCACATCGACCAACTGTGAATGATGGCCCTGTAAAGTTCATTCTGCTTTCAGGTGGATGGACATTGGGACACTGAGTGCCAGTGGGCACCTGGTAGGAAGACAGGATGCTTGGGCGGGACAGAGGTGATGCTTTACAGCCTCATCTCCTGCCATCAGCGCTGGCTGCAGAGGCTCAGGGGAATCACTTTCCGTGAGTCTGTCCTCTAGACTCCCTGGAGAACCCCTGTGACTCCAGGGGCAGGACTCCCCTCCTTCCCTTCCAAACTGGAGGCTTCTCCTTATGGTTCTGCATGGTTGCCAGGAGTGGAAGGATGGGTTGTGTGTGTGATTCTAGGCGGGTACCTAAGAAGGCACCGAGGAGGGGGGAACGTGGAATCTGCCAGCGCCAGGACTATGGGAGGTAACTTGAGGGGAGCCTCAGACTTGGGGGCAGAGGAACAGCCGTGGGCTTGGGGACTGTAGTGGAGCTGGGTTGGGCATAGGTCTAAGGTAGATGTTGGCCCAGATTTCCCGGGAGGTGCCCTGGGAAGAGAAAGGAGAGGAGGGTGTTTGGGCACATAGCAAAGGGCAGACAGACTGCAGAGAGTGGCAGGGCCCCTGGCAGCCCCCGAGCTCACACGGCATCCTTCATGCCGTTGTCTCATGTCCGATCCTTCGTTCTCCACGCCCATGCTAGCGGTAGTCATGCCTGCTGACATTTGTAATGTCACTGAGTGATTGTGAATCACTATGGCATGATGCAAGCCCTGCCCTCTGGGCCTTCGAGGCCAGTCTGGTCACTCTCTGACTGTGGCTAGCCCCAGCCAGGGTCCAGCAGTGCCCTACCTTGCCTTGGGCCAGTGCCGCAGTGGCAGCAGGCTTTTCTGTGAAGGTGGAGCACTGCTCCTGGCACCCAGTAACCTGCTGGGATGTCCATGTGGTCTGGCAGGAAGCAGCTGGAGTCTACCCTGCCCGTTGTTCTGGCGGCAGGAGCCCTCCCAGCTGGGGAGTCAGGAGTCTTGCTTCCATAGTCTCAGGAGCAAGAAACAGGCAGCACACACATTTCTCCTTTGGGTTGGCCCAGCCTTCCACAGACTGGTGAGATCCTCACAGCTGCCCTGGGTATGGTTATTGTTCTGGTTTTATAGATGGAGAAGTGGAGGCTGAGAGAGGGGAGGGAACTTAAGTCCTCCAGCCCCACAAGTATCTGTCGCAGGATTCAAACTCAGGGCTTGCTGAGGCTGGTAGTCTGCCCAACGCGCCACCTGGTGGCTCAGAAATGGGAGCAGCTGAAACCTGCTTTTGTAACGCAACATGTCACAGAGAAAAAGACCCCAAACCCTAGAGGATAGTGACCCAGGAGCCCCCCCCCCCCCACACACACAGCCCTTCCAGGGAAGCACTCCCCTGTAGGGTTAAAATCCTAGTGAGCTCAGGGGTTTGTAACTTGAGTGAGAAGAGGGGCCCCACAGAGAAGGGGAAGCAGAGTGTCTAGGTCTTAGAATCCTAGGGGACCCCAGTGGGTACCTAGCCCAGCTGACTCGTCCTACCCTGGAGAACACACAGGTGCCACTGTGGCCTGGGTAAAATTTGAACCCAGACCTTCCGATTCCACACCCAGAGCCCTGTGTGCTGTTCCCCCAAGTGTTGGGTCTTTATCTCCCTCTCCTTGGTCCCAGAGGCCTTTGGGCCTCAGCACCTGTTTGAGATCTTACCCCCCCCTCCCTGCCCCACTGATGGCCAGCCGAGGATGAGGCGTCCCCAGGATGTCCCTTTGTGGAGCAGCTGTTGTGGGCCAGGCCTGAGCCCCAGGGAGCGACCCCGGGCCGTGAATGGCTGGGCTGGGCTGGGTGCAGAGTCTCCCCAGAGCAGAGCTGGGGACACCGGCCTGTCCTGGCCTGAAGCCTCCACGCTTCTTCTCCTTTAAATACGTCGCTGTCGTCGAACAGCTGTCTGAACTCTGCAATCTCTTTCACTCCTTCCCTCGCCTTGTTAACATGTGTTGCCTTTGGGGTAATCAGGGAAAAAATATTATGTCCTTTTACAATTACCGGGTTTTGGAATATTAAAATGTCTCGCTGCATCGGCAGTGTTATTTTGATTGGTATTCTAACCTTTGACTAGCCCATAAAGCGAGCCGCTCTTGGAGCCAATATTGCAGGGCTGAAATTTAATTCCGAAATGATTCCAGATAATAGGGAGACAGATAATATATGCATGAAGGATATTATGTTTGGACTGAATGCAGCAGGGCCAGGGCTGGGGAGTTGAATAATAGCCCAGAGTGAGTTATAATCTGTGGGACAGAAATACCTTACTGTCAGGGCCAGCAGAGAAGCCCTTGGATCACAGGCAGCAGGAAGAAGCAAGAGGAAGGGAGGGGCTGGTACCCCAATAGGAGGGGCGCAAGGGTGAGTACTAAAGGCATCACCCACCTTGCCCTATCTGTGCCATCAGAGTGCCCACCACGCAGCCTGACAGCCACCGCAGGAGAGTCTTCTGAGGCAAGGCCGGGTCATCCGAGCTGAGCCTCATGGAAAGGGAAGGATTCTAAGAGCCAGGGGTGAGGAGGGAGGACATTCAGGGTACAGGGAGCAGTCTGTGCAAGGGCATGAGGTGGGAGATGGGAGGCCTAGTTTGAGAGACATTGAATTTGGCTGAAACATTGAGTACCTGAAGGAGAAGTCACATGGAATAAGTCTGGAAAGGTCAACCAGATCATGAAGGACTTTAAATGCCCCACTGAGCGATTGTATTTTATCCTACAGATGATAAGGAGCTGCTGAAAGTTTTTTTGACTGGGGTCATGGTACAATCTAGGATGAAGGGTCTGGTGGCCTCTAGGAAGCCAGAGACATAAGATTGGGAAAGGGCCTAACAGTCATGCCCTGTGAGGCCATCCAGGACAGAGAAGAGATGATGTAGAAATTAGTGAGGTCATGACATGGAAGAAACATGAGCCTGGTGCTTCTTGGCCCCAGAGGTCAGAATCAGGAGTGTGGGGGAAGCTGCAGAGGTGCCAGTGGGGTTGTGTCAGAGAAAAGTGCCTGACCATCCATGCCTTCCCAGAGTAGAAGGAACGGCCCACACTGGAGGCCCTGGAGCAGGTCTGGGATGACAGCTTGTTGAGGCTGTTAAGAGAGGTGACTTTCTTGGCTCTGGGTTAGACGCTGTGCCTCTGAGGGCTAGGAACTCCCAGGTTCCAGGAACCTGAGGGCAAGAAGTTCCCAGGGGTTCCTGATGTATGTCCAGGTCTTAGGAGATCCAGGGTGTTCCCTCCAGTGGTAGAGACTTATCACTGCTCCATTTCATTGTGGTTGTGCCCACCCTGCCCTGGCCCACCCCCTCTGGTCTCCCATAAATCCTGTGCGGAAGACTGACCCAGGACCCCATGGTAGCTTCTCTGTTGAGAAGGCATAGGCTTTCAGCCCCTTAGGGACCAGAAGAATTAACCTCTAGCCCATGCCTAACTCTATGTGCCATATTCTCTGGCCAGACCTTCTTCCTCTGGAATCTGTGGCCACTGGACACACAGGCTGGATTGTCCTAAAGGCCTTTGCTATTACTTAAAGGAACATTTATCAAGTAAAACAGACTTCAGGGAACAGAATTATTTGGCAAACATGGGAAATGATTGGTGGACAGGGTAAGCTAAAGGTTGACCTGATATGTGGCCAGTGTCCCAATGACCTTCTCAGATATCCTTCAGGCACTTCCATTTGAGAAGGTGAGTGCCACCCAGAGTCCCAGCCCCACCACTGAACCAGAGTCTGGTCCTTGTGCCCAGGTTAGGGAATGGGCAGAGATCCTGGCCTCTCAGTCAGGAAGAGGCCTCCTGGTATATTGAGTTCAGCTACAACAGCCTAGAATGTTTGACTGAATCTAATAAGGTGGCATACAGTTAAAACAAATGTAAAGTCTTATACTTGGGTCCAAAAGATCAACCCTACCTATGTAGCTTTATATAGCATTGTCAGGTTTGCAGAAGCACTTTATATACGTTAAACAAGACTGTGAGGTGGGTGCTGTTGTCCTCATTTACAGATGAGGACGCTGAGGCTCACAGACCTCGTGACTTGCCCAGGGTCATACAGTTTGCTGTTAGAGACAGAATTTGAGCCCAGATCCTTCTGACTCCAGATCCTATATCAAATCTAGATGAGGATCACATAGGAGTAGGATGAGAAATTTGGGGAGACTTCAGGGAAGCCTAGGTTTGCTCTTAGCAGCGTCCTGTGACATTGGAGGAAGGTGATGCAATCTTGGACTCTGTTGATGGAGACCAGATCCTGAGGAGGCAGGGGGCAGGGTGCCCCACCCTCCTCAGCCCCTGCCCAGGCCACGTGTGGCCTGAGAAGCTGGAACATATCTTAGCAGGGCTTCAGAATCCTGCTTAGCCCAGGGAGCTGGGCATGTTCAGACTGGAAAAGAGAAGACTTGATATGGGGGAGAAATGTCTCCACTGCCTTTGCTGTGCCTTCTACCATCAGACTTCTGGCCTCATCATTCCGCCAAAACCATTCTCTTAGAAGTTACCAAGGATCTCTTCATTCACCGTTCTAATGGCCTTTTCTCAGGCCTCCTCCTTCTGACCCTCTCTGTAGCTGTGGAGGCTGTCCATCACCTTCTGCCCTCTGAGTTTTTGGTTTTTGTGACAGTAGCTTGCCTCTGGGTTCTCCTCCTACCTCTCTGACCACTTCTCAGTTTCCTTTTCTGGACCTTCATCCAAATTGGGGCTTGGTGTAGGAAGAGCTTCCCAGCACCAAGAACTGTCCCAGGGTGGGATGGGTGCCTGGGAGGCTGGGAGGCCCCCTCATTGGAGGTCTCCAACCAGAGGCTGAATGTCTCCCTACTGGGGCTGCTCTCAGAGGGGTTCTTGTTCCCTTAAGTTTGGACTCCGAGTTCTCATTTCAGGGCAGAGTCCAGGATCCTGTGAATGTTTGTCCAATGTAATAAACACATCCAGTCCCGCTCCAGCAGTCAGGGAAGGGAGCAGGCTAAGCTGGGGACCAGTGCCTCTGTTGGCCTTTTTGGTTTGCCCAGTAACACCAAACAATGAGCTCTTTTTGTGGTCCTTAGATAAGGCCCCACCAGCCCTGGCTCAGTCAGAGCTTCAGCCCCCTTCCCCGCCAACCCCCCAACCTCCTGACAAGTCGGTGCTTTGCTGTCTTACCTGCTGTTACCTTCTCTTGATCCCATCTCCTGGATGGAATGAATGCTCTGGGCTTCACTTTCAGCCTCCCGCTCTTCCTTTCTTGCCAGGATGACTCTTTTTTGTGTCTTCAGAATCTCATCCTCAGGATGTCCTGTTTAGCCAGGACTGACTTTCCAAGGCACCTTGCTTACTTTTCCCTGGAATCTTTTGACATTTCCTCTTCCCAGATCTGGCATACATGTCACATTCTCCCCAGCATCCTGTCCTTTCTCACCAGTTCTGACACAGAGAGGACCCTTCCCCCCAAAGATTCCAGTCATTTCCACCTCAGAAGCTGTTCCTCCTTGTGTGTGAGGTTCAGATCCTGAATATTTGGGGAGGGGGTCAGACCACAAGCATTTATTAGGTGTTTATATTGTGCTGAGTGCTGGGATACAAAGAGAGGCACAGACAGTGTCCCTGCCCTCAAAAGGCATTTCCTTTATGTTTAACCTTGTGCTCCTCACGTCTCAGGCACTTAATAAATGCTTGGAGATTGATCCGTGCCTCTGCCTGTGGAAGGGTGAAATCACTATTAAGGCATGTTAAGTAATTGTTAGCTGTACTGTTTGGGGCAAAGAGCTCTAGCAGATGTAACATTTATTCAGCACCTACTGTATGCCAGGCCCTGTGCTAAGGGGACTGGTGTTACAGAAAGAGACAAAAATGTTGTCCCTGTCCTCAAGGAGCTCACAGTCTGATGGGGGAGACAGCAAGCAAACAAATATGGACAAACAAGCTTATAGACAGGATCAATAGAAAATAACTAGAAAGAAGGTAGTAGAATTAAGAAGGGTTGGAACTAAGATGTTTGGATAGTCTAATCCTCCTCCTCCCTCTCCCTCTTTTCCCCCCC
>CM053593.1:26463043-26487503 GCA_028646575.1 Pseudocheirus occidentalis
CACACACACACACACACACACACACACACACACACACACACACACACACACACACACACTCTCTCTCTCTCTCTCTCTCTCTCTCTCTCTCTCTCTCTCTCTCTCTCTCTCTCAGCCTGGGTGGAACAGCAGCAGGGTGAGGGAATGGGGGTTAGAGGGACTCAGCCCTGCCCTGGCCCCTGTGGCCTCCAGTCTTGTGGCCTCAGGACCTCTGGTAGCTGGCCCTGCAGGACCACTCCTGACAGCCCTCACTTGGCCGAGCGGGTCCCACATGGTCCCAAGCCTGTCACTTGATGCTTGTCCCCTGTCCTTTGCATGTCCTTTACTTGTATGTCTGCATGCCTGTCTGCCTCCAGCTGGGAGCTCCAGCTCCCAAGAGCATGGACAGGGACGGTGCCCTGGGACTGTCCAGGGTACCGGCATCTAGTTGGCCGCAGGAAACTTCTGCCACCCCCCACAGGCAAGCGCTGCCTGGGCCTGGCCTTCATTAGCTCCTGCTCAGCTCAGTGTGGCCCAGCAGAAGGGAGGAGGTGGGCACAGAGGGAGGTCTCCCCATAGCTACTAGTCCACAGCCTACTTAGCTGGAAGTTATGAACAGGTGCCTCCTTCACCAGAGTCCTCTCTATCCATGGTCATCGTAGGAACCCACTGGTGTGCGTACAGGAGATTAGGAGTAGGCTTAGCACCACTTGGGATGAGGCATAGCCTCTAGGGTGGCTCCAGGGACCCAGCTAGAGGCACTTTGGTATCAGTCCTAGGCAGAGGTCTCCCTTTGTTCCTGAGGCTGGAGCTCCAGACAGGATGAGGGCAGGGAAGCTGAGGTCAGGGTGTTAGAGGGGCCCAGTGGTCCTGAGCCATAGCCAGGATAAGAAAAAGAGGGAGCCAGGTCCAGAGGCCTCCCGAAGTCTCTGGGGCTCAGCCAGGGCGTGGTCCGGGTGCGTTCTGCCGGGAATCAGAATGACCTTCCCAGCAGTCGCAGGGGCCCAGCTGGCCAGCTTGCTCTCTCTGACATTGTCTCTCACCTTAACCCACGGCTAATGACTTGCGAATATCGATGGAAAAGGGAAGGGCAGAGTTGGGGAGGGAGGAGACTGGGGGGTCAGGAGGCAAAGAGACTGAAATGAAGTTGAGTTATCTCCCATCTGGAGCTGAGCTCCTAATCCTCCAGCCTCGAGGAATCCAATGAAGCCCCTTATCTGCCCTGTCAATCACTGGCCGTGTGCGCGCCCACGCGTGGTACACGCACATACATGCACATGCGGGCACCCTCCCCGCCTCCCCGGCTCATTATTCCTCCAGCAGGAGAGTCAGGGGCCGGGGAGCGAGGGCCGGGTCCTGCCAGATGGATGCAATTTGCATAATATCAGCGGCGGAGGCTGCGAGACCAACAGGGGTCAGGACGCTGACATGGGCGCGCAGTCTATCTGCGAGCGCTAATTTGGCCGGCATTGATCTGTCTTGCTGATTTCTTTGTCATTTACGTCGGCGATGGTTTGACAGGAGATACAGAGAGAGACAAGGGGAGGCCGGCGGGGGCCGGGGGGAGCAGAGAAACAAAGATTGTAGTTACCGATGCCTTTAACACAGACAAAAAGATGAGCTCTGCCTGAGGATGCTGTGCAGGCCGGCCCGAGGCCCCCGCGGCTGCTAATTACCCCAGCATTCAGAGTCCCTGTGGGGCCCCGTGCCAAGGCTGGGGAGGTGGGGGGGGGCAGGAACACGCCCCTCCTGCCCCTGCCCTGGCTGCCCTGGGAACGAGGCCACCTTCCTCAGAGGCCCCTGCCCTCACTCCGGACAGCCCCGGGGAGAGGTGGTGATAGGGCACGCTTGCCGAGCTGTGCCCTTGTTCATTTCCTCTCCTATGTGGGGCCCAACTCCCTCCTTCGCTGGCACCTCAGGGCTCAAGCTGCTTCTGTCCTGATCCTGGCCCCAGTACAAAGCCATCATCCATGGGAAGGCCCACAGGCAGGGGGCCCCAAGGCTCCCCCATCCCTTAGAGAAAGCTTCCCTTCCTATGGTCTTCTCTGAGGACCTGCTTCTTGGGGTCCGACAGGCTACAGGACTCGGGGAACCCCGGTTCTGCCAATGACCACCTGTGGGGCCTTGGACAAGCCAGGTGACCCTTCTGGTCCCCAGTTTCTTCATCTGTTGGACTATGCCTATAATGCCCATCTTCTGTTTGGTCTTTAAGCCTTTCACAATCTGGTGGGCACCTTTCTACCCACTGTATATACATAGACACCTAGCTATGGTTCAGCCAGGCTTCAGTCTTTCTGTGGTTCCCCACACAGCATCTCCATCTCCCACCTCCGTGCCTTTGCCCTGCTCCTTCTCCTGGGCCTAGAATGTACTCGCTCCATTAGAAAGTATGGATACAGGCCTCTTGAATACAGGGACTGTCTGACTTTAATCTTTGGTTCCCCAGTGCCTGGGTCAGAGCAGGCTTTTGGGACAGGTCTGTTGATTGACTGACTGACTCGGATAAAGGCTCCCATCCCTCCTGCAGAACACCGCCTCCCCCTTCTTTCCAGCCTCTGCTCAATAGCCTTGGGTTCCTCAGACAGGGGCTCCACTTAGGGGAGGAGGACCTCCCTCACTCCCAGCAATCCCAAGGGCCTTCACTGGGGGAGACCCTCTCTCGGGGGCCCAAAGTGCTCCTTCTCTGCGGCCTTCCCTTCTGGCCAGGTCCAGAAAGGGGCCAGCTGAGCACTGGCTGGCCCGTCTTTCTTTGTCTCCCTCCCTCCTTTGTCAGCGGCAGGAGAGAGCCGAGCTTCCTGCTCGGAGCCTGCATGATCAGAAGGGACCCCCTGCTGGCCAGCTATGGGAGGGGGGGCAGCGGGCAAGGACACGGAGGAGACCGGACAGACACCCGCAGGCTTTGGTGTACACTAATCCCCTGGCCCGAGGCCCTTCACAGGGCCCTGGCAAACTTCAAGGAAGGGAGGCAAAGGCATCCTTCCACAGAGAGCCTCATTATCGCACTCCCCCCCATGCGGGCGGGCGGGCGCAGAGGGAGGGACCGCCGTGTGCACAGAAAAGGCTGTCACTGTCCTTTCTTCCTTTGGGTAAAAGCCCATCTCCCTGAGCCTGCCCGCCCCCGTTCCAGGCTGACACCTCTCAAGGCTGCTAATTAGATCCCTGCTGCCTTTCTAATGCACTCTGACAAGCGCCCTCACACGGGCCAGCTGGGTCTTGGCACTGCCTCTGCGGTGTGGACGCAGGGTGCCCTGGCGCAGGGTCCAGGAACGAGGTCGGTTGGTGCGGCTTCTGGCTGCCCCCGCCTGCTCCTCCCTGGGCCCTCCCATGCTCCTCTGGACATCAGCCACACCACGTCTGGCCCAAATCATTCTCTGGTCCCTGTGCAGATGTCCTCATGGCAAAGGGCAGGGGATATGTGAAGGACAGGCCGCGATAGCAGACGAAGCTGCCAAGGCTGCCCTGAGCCTCTGGTTGGAAGGGACCCAGAGGCAGCTGGTCCAAGCTCGGAGGACTCCCTGGGAAGGAGGACCCACTGAAGCCTTTGGGCAGCACGGGGCCATGGGCCACAGTCAGGAAGATGTTCCTACATCTGCCTCGTTACCTTCAATCAACCAGCTCAAAAGCATCAATTAGCTGCCTACTGTGGGCCAGGCCTGATGTTGGGGGGGGAGAGAGAAACCAAGCCACCCATGCCCTCAAGGAGCTTGTGCTCAGGAGAAAGATGCATGTGTACACACAGACACACATGCACCCACATATGCACTCACACATGCGTGCACACACACAACATACAGCCTGTTTATCCAGAGTTTTAAGCTATGCCAAATGCTTTTACATGTAGTGAACCTCATTGGATAATGAGGTCCTCCTAACAACCCTGTCAGGGAGGCACCGTTCTGATCTGTATTTTAATATAAGGAAACTGAGCCACAGAGAGACTAAGGGGCTTGCCCGACGTCACACGGGTAGTAAACACCTAGGCGAGATTTGAATCTGGGTCCTCCTGACTCCTGGCACAGGGAACAGAGGAGAGAGCTGGACCTGTCTTAGCATCAGGAAGACCTGAATTCAAATCCCACTTCAGTCCCCTGCAGGTGACCCTGGGCAAGTCACTTAAGCCATCTGCTCAGTGTTATCAAGTGTAAAATGGTGATGACAGAGGGTGGCTGAGAATAAAATGAGGTAATATTTGTAAAGTATTGGCAAAAGTGCTCGGCACACAGACGGCACTGCACTGTTACCTGCTATCATCGATCGCTGGACCCCGCGCAGTGTCCCTTCAAGTAAACGACACCCACATTCATGCAAGGGCACATGTGCTCACACGCACACACATACACATGCACACGCATGCATACATGTGCATGCACAAACGCATGTACACGCACACACACACACACAACATAAATATGAGCACTTCTGGTCCAGGGTCACACAGGGACTGCTGGGTCAGGAAGAGCTGGGAAGGCCAGTGTGGCTCCAACCCAGAGCGCACGGATGCCGATAAAAACTCGCACTCCCAGCATTCATGTTTGCCCAAAGCTTCACAAGTACGATCTTACCAGATCCTACAACAGCTCTGGCAGGGAGGTGGCTTCTTTACTCCCATTTTATAGATGAAAACACTGAGGCTGAGGGAGGTTGGTCACACAGCTAACAAGCGTCTGAGGCCAGATTTGAACTCAGACCTTCCTGATTCCAGGTCCTGTGCTCTCTCCATTACACTACCACCTAGATGCCAATAAAGATATAATTATTTATACTAAGTTATTATTACATTACGATGTCATATTTTATAAGGTGTAGTAAGCCTAGAAAGGTAGGTCATGGCCATGTTAAGGGGTTTTGGGAGATGACAGAGCCTCTGGAGTTTCTTGAATGTGTGGTAGCATAATGGCGTGGTCAGACTTTGGAAGCTGGGAGGAAGATGGGCTGCAGAAAGAAGCCTGGAGGCAGAGAGCCCAATGTGGAGTCCTTCGAAATAATCCAGGCGAGAGGGAATGGGTGGGGGCCAAATGCAGAGAAGGGGACAATCAGAGAGATGAAGAGACCCAACTGCAAGGACTCAATGGCTGAGTGGAAATGTAGGGTGAGGGAGGGAGCCCAGGAAGCTTTGAACATGGGTGACTGGGAGGATGGCTGGCCTCTGCACAGAAATAAGTGAGCAGGGGAGAGGTGGTGGCTTTAGGGCAAAGATGCCAAGTTCTACCTGGCCAGGTTGAGCTTGGGAGGCCTACGGGACATTCAAGACGCCTAATAGACAGAAAGGTGGTAATGGAGGACCAGAGCCCTAAGGCTCTGAGAGAATCTTGGGTTGGATCCAGAGGTTTGGGAATCCCCTGTGGGGAGACGGCCATGGAACATAAAGGGAGCCCGAGGAAAGAGGCTTGGGGTGACACTTCCAGTCTGGGGTGCAAAACAGCTGATGAGGCAGCAAAAGGGATGAGGGAGCTTCAGACAGAGAGGACCCTGGAAGGAGGCAGTGATTCAGAGGGGCAGTTGGCAGTGGGAGCTGGGGGGACAACGGATGGTGTGTTGAACTTGGGGTGAGCCAGCAACCTTGGAGAGTGTGGTTTTAGCCTGATGAGGTGGGAGCCAGACTTAAAAAGGTCAAGAAGTGAGAGGGGAAGAAATAGAGGCAATGATTGTGGAAAACTTGTAGAATGTGCCTGTGAAAGAGGGAATGAAGGTGACTGGCTTGAGGGCATTAGGGGGTCCTTTTTAAAGAATAGTGGAAACTTGGGGCATATCTGTGGCAGAGAATGAGCAGGTCAACAGGGAATGATTTAAGTCTAGGGGGCAGGGATGATTGTGGGTGTGGTTGCCACTCCAGCAGAAGTCTCCTTCTAAGCTGACAGTGCATTTTGCGGCCACTACTTTTAGCTCCTGCCTTTCCGCCAATTCCAGTTCCTAATTGTGCTGCCCACCAGGAGAGTATGAGAGACGTCCTGGAAGTCAGGGATGCCCGCTCAGTATGTCTATGGCATTCTACAAGAGGAAGCCTGGCTAGGCAGATGTGCCAGAAGCTCTTAGGGACTCCCACATCTTACAAGACAACCTTCTTACTATCTTGCCCCATGGTTAAGTGAAGGCTGAATGGCTAAGGAAGGGGAATCTGGCCACAGCAATGGTTCTTCTGGCTTCTCTTGATTCAGCTTTTTAATTACTCAGTTTTCACAGAGTCCTAGGGCAGTGGTTCTTGATGATCTTAGGAACTGAGACATGGCTTCTCTATCTGTCTCCAGGCGGGTCTGCTCACATGCAGATATGCCCACATAGGAATATTAAAGGGTCACAGCATTAGGAAGGTTGAGAACCACTGTTCTAGGGTCCCACTATAAATGCTACCCAGAGAGTTAGAGAGTTTCTGCCACATCCTGGGGAACCTGTGCAGACGGGCAAACTTGGGGACAGCAGGAAGACAAGATACACCAGTAAGTGAGCAGGGAAAAAGGATTCAGCTTAAAGCGTTCTATGGTGCTGCTGGAAGTGAGCATCTTGGGGTCATGGGATTGGAGCTGGTAGGAAGCCACATTATAGGTCACTGATGCCAGAGAGGGCACCTATGTGGCCTGCCCAAGGTCACACAGAAAGTGATCTCACATTGTTTGAAGCCAAACCCAATGTTCACTTCACTGCCTGAAGGGAAGGCTAAGAGTTGGCTTTATGGAAGCAGCAGGACCTGGAGGGCCCAGGGAAGCTGGAGCTGAGGGGCCCCTTTGGGCAGAAAGCCACCCTTTGGTTTCTAACCCAGAGTCGGACTGATCACCTTTATCAGCTAGGCTCCCAAAGACTCTTGGGCTGTGTCCAGAAATGGAGGACCCCTCTAAGGACAAAGACCGGCCCTGAGGCAATGTGTTCCTGTCTCTGTGGGGGGACCCTTCTGGTTCCTTTCGCTTCCTCCCAAATGCAGCCTCTCCCTGGTCCCATTCTCCAGCTTCAGGAGTCTCTCTGCCACCATGTCCCGACCCCCCCCCCCAATCCAGTGGCCCAGGGCTCCTCGCCCTTCTTCCTATGTTCCATTTCCCAGTCAAGGGCATTCTCACTGGCCATGCCTGGGCCTCTCTCCTTCCTCGCCTCAGCTTGCTGCCCTCCATGGGAAGCCTTTCCTGATGCCTCTGCATGTGCGCGCCTTCCCTCTGCTGACCCTGTCTATACCTTGTCTATCCTCAGCTGTTTGCTCGCTGGCTCTCCCAACATCCCAGGAGCTCCTGGGGAGCAGGGACCTTCTCTGCCTTTCTTTGTACCCTCAATCCTAGCATGGGGCCTGGCGCACAGTAGGTACTCACTGCTCTTCCTGGAGCCTGTCTTTGTCCCCTTCTATTGTCCCTGCCTTTGTCATTTACCTAAGGCACAGACAGGTCTGGTCAGGTCAAGAGGCCCCTTGCTTCAGCCTGGCATTCAAGGCCCTCCATGAGCTCATCCCATCCTACATCTTTCTCTTCCCCTTTCCTGGTCCAGCTCCCTATACCCTAGCCAGGTGGGGTGTTTCACTTCCTCTGCCCAGGTGAGGCCCTTGCCTGTCTCTATTCTGGGTCCGGTCCTACCCCTGCTGGACAAGAGGAGCCCCAGGGGAGGTCTGCTGTCAGAACTACAAACCAAGCAGCTCGGCTGGGTGCCGAGGGTCCGTCAGAAGCCCTCCCTGGCATGGTAGCTCCTTGAGTAGTTCATTAGAATTGTGTCACCAAGTACATATGCCTGAGTGGACAGTGACGGGCGATGACCCCTGACCCAGGGACTGGGAGACAGTCCCCATCAAACTCCCACAGTGAGACCCTTTTAACACGCACAGTGAACTCAGCGCATGGAGAGTTGGAGCTCATTAAAACTGCCGACTCGGTGAGCACGCCATTAACCTCGCTGCTCCAAACCCGTGCCTCGCCATCTCCTCCTCTCCCTGCTCTAATTAGCGCCCCAAGCTAGCCCCCTCCCACCCCTAGCACCCTCTCCTCCAGAGATGGGGCGGGAGCGGCCACTGACCCTCTCAATGGGTGAGGTGTCCCTCCTGGACCTTGGGGGACAAGGAAATGTGGGAAGGGCCAGATCCTAGGCAGTCTACTTGGAGGACCCCATTAATGGGCATTGTGTGCCCAGTTCCTAAACCCCAGATGGGGGCATCAAGGACCTTTTAGCAGAAAACCAGGGCTAGTGGCTGAGCCTAATGAGGCAGCCATTAGTGGCATCATATGGGAGGGGGGAGGAAGGGGAGGAAGGGGAAACGGTAGGCACAGGGCAGGCCAGGGACATTAAGAGAAGCCATGCCTCAGGCACCACAGCAAGAAAGGCAAGGGAATACCCTGCCCGGGACCCTTCTCCTGCTTGGGATGCCAGGAGAAGGGTGTAGGCCTGACTGCCCGTGTAGCACCCTAGTACTGCCCTAAGCTGATGGAGATGAGGAGGCAGGCAGATGGGCACCAGTCAGACAGACTGAAGAAGCAGGGGACAGGAATGATGGAATCAGAAGGAGCCTGAGGGCACCACAGCTGAGCCACACCTGTCTGAGGAGCCCCTCCAAATGCAGTGAGCCAGTGAGTGGCTGTTCAGCTGTTACTCTGGACCTTTGGGGTGAGGTTGTCACTGCCGCCAGAAGCAGCCAGTGTGTCCTGGCCAGCTCTGAGGGTCTCTGCCTCCTCTGCCCCTGCAAATCATTCTACCTCTGGGCCACAGAGGACAAGGCTGGTTCTACTGCCGAATGTCAGCCCTCTGGGTGGCCGGCAAGGCCCCTGACCTGCCTCTTCTCCACACCAAACACTGCCAGTGCCTTTTCACATGGCCTGGTCACCTGCCCAGAACCGAACCTTAGGCCCCAGAAACGCTCTGACCAACACCACCAGAGCCCAACCAGACTTCTAGATACCCTGGGGCATGGAGACCCACAAGGGCCAAACTTTATCACTCGCCTTCCTCAGTGCACCCCCTGCCAAGGGGATACTCAGGATACTCCACCCAGGCCCAGCTCCTCCTCTTCTCACCATCTCAGTGAGAGGGAGAGCCTGGCTGGAGTACGCCCCCATGACTGCCCCACCCCCGATCTGCTGACCCTTCCCCTGTGCACTGTTCCTTTCAGTCACTAGACCTCTTCCTCTTTTGTTCCATTCATCTTCTGGCCTTCCGTAAGATCTGATCAGCCCTTCTGGCCTCTTGGGTGCATCTCCTGTGCCCCCGACTCACTCCTTGTTCCCCACTGCACAGTGCAGGAGTCAGGAGGACCTGAATTCAAATCCAGCCTTAGATGCTTACTAGCTGTGTGACCCTGGATGGTATGAGGGAGGACAAGATGGATGGCCCTCCCAATATCTCCCTGCCCAGGCCTTAGGACATCTGAATGGGGTCTGTCCATCCACAGGCACCTTCTGCCACATTTGCCACGGTGTCCACAACAGCCCCAGGTGTAAGTCCCACTACCCCCACTTTACAGGCATGGAAACTGAGACTTGTTTGGTGGTCCACTGTCTAGGAAGCATCAGAGACAGGCCCCAGTGCCAGTGAAGTATTCCCCCACCAGGAGCTCTCCTCTAAGAGGCAGAGGAGGAGGGAGACACCCCCCCACGTGGGGGACACCCAGCATGGGGCCAGCAGCCAGGCTACTGTGGACCCCAGCAGAGGTGAAGGCCTGGGCACTGGGCATACCCACAGGTCCTGCCCTCAAGGGCCACTCTGTCTCCACTGAGAAACAACCTGTACAGAAACACAATGTGGGAAACTTAAGTTGGGAGCCAGAGAGCCTGGGTTCAAATTTTGGCTCTGACCTTGGGCATGTCCCTTGAAATCTCTGGGCCTTGATTTCCTCATTTGTAAAATAAGAGGTGAGGTTCTGATGACTTCCCTGACCCCTCAGCTCGAAGTCTATGCTCCTAAGTGAATAAAAGATGGTTTTGGGGAGGGGGGGGAGTCTGCTAACAACCAGGCACATCGGGGAGCTCCAGGCAACATGGGGATGGATGGGAAGAAGATGCCTAAGTAGAGCCTTGTAAGAAGCCAAGGACCCTGAGGGGTGGAGGTGAGGAGGAGGGCACTCCAGGCATGGAGAGGAAGGCAGCACACAGAGTCTGGGGGCTGGGATACAGCGGGAGGAGGGAGATCCTCTTGAATACCCTTAGAAAGGCTGGCTGGGGCTCCCAGGACCAGGCCTGGGGCTATGGGGACACCATGAAGGCTCCCGGACAGGGCAGCATGCCTGAAAAGCCTTCTCCAGAAGGACGGGCCAGAGGTCAGGCAGGAGGAGGCCGGACCAAAGGCCATCAGATTGAGGAGCTACAATGCTGGTGCCCCTGGAGAGCAGCTTTATTTGAAGGAAGCCAGATTTCAGGGACAGCATGTAAGAAGGAGTGAAGGTAGAAGCAGCAGGTGAAGGTGAATCTTGGGAGGATCTGTCTGTGAAAGGGAGGATTCAAGTGAAAATAAAAATTAAAAGGACATTGTCGTGTTCACTATGTGCCAGGTATCCTGACGGACAAGCAATTCAATACAGGCTGTACATGTGTAATTACACAGGGCATCTCCACAGTGGACATATTGTGAGAGGTTGATTATATGTCCCTACTTCCTAATTCCTCCCCCCCCCCCTTGTTCTGTTCTCTACCCAGTCCCGGTCCCTTTACTGAAGTGTGTGCTTCCAGCAACTCTCCCCTCTGTGATCCAGCCTTCTGAGGGCAGAGACAACAGGGAATTGGCCATCCCTGCCTCCAGGCAAAGGAGTCTGGCCTCCCTCCTCAGGTCTGGAGGCAGCAATAACAATATCATTATAATATTATTATTATGATGCAATAATAATATATAATAACACTGTAATAATAACAAGAACCTGAAGGTGACTGAAGGAAGCGCTGACATCGGGACAGGGGGAGAAGGCAAGTGTCTGGAGCAGACCAGGGCGGGGGGATCAAAGGCACAAGGAGAGATGTGAGCCTTGGGGAGGAGAAGGACGGTGGGAGCAGAGGTGTGAAGGAGGGAAAAGAGAGAGCTCACAGGGAGCGGGGGCCGACACACAGCCTATGCCACACCAGAGCTTCATACTTATTATCTCATCTGATCCCCAAAACCACTCTGTGAGGTAGGGGCTGCTTTACAGATAAGGAAACTGAGGCAGAGAGAGACTGGACAACAGACAATCGTGACTGTACTGAGGCACTGCGGAGCTCTCGGGAACTGCACAGACTGAGAGCCAGGTAAGTGAGGGTGTTTGAGGAGGGAGGGCCTGTGGCCATGCCCACTGCCTGGGCCTCACCTCTGCTCAGGCCCACACTGGCCCAGCTGATGGTCCCTGAGCTGTGTATCCCCCATGCCAGGGATGTCTCTCTCCTCCCCGGCTTCTTGGAGGAGAGCTGCTGGGGAGGCACTTGAGCTCAGCCCCTGCCCCTGATGCTTACAGACAGTCCTAGCCTGGGTACTCTGTAGGGCAGCTCAAGGGCCACAGTGGGGAGAGAAGGAGACTGGAAGAGGTAACCCCGACTCTGGAAAGCTCTACCTGCCCCTTGGGGAGGCTCAGTGAGCTACCCACCCAGCTCAGTCCTGGTCATTATTAACTTTTAATCAACAGAATGACAGAAAATAATCCAGAAGTCATAGTGGCCTAGCTAGGTGGCACAGTGCATAAAGTGCTGAGTCTGGAGTCAGGAAGACTCATCTCTCTGAGTTCAGGTCTGGCCTCAGACACTATTTGTGTGACCCTGTGCAAGTCACTTCACCCTGCCTGCCTCAGTTTCCTCATCTGTAAAATGAGCTGGAGAAGGGAATGCAAACCACTCTAGGATCTTTGCCAAGAAAGCCGAAACAGGGTTACAGAGAGGATGTGACCGAAAAAAGAGTGAACAACAGCACAATGGACCACAAACCTAGTAAAGAATTCTTCTCTCCTATTCTTGGCCTTGGGGAGAGGGATGTGGGAATCCTGATTAGAGCAAACACGCATCCTCACTGCTGGGTGCCAGGCGGAAAACACAGCTAGGTGCTGGCTAAGGGGTACCAGCACCTCGGTGGGCACAGAGACTTGGGCTCAGGAAGACCCTGTGTTCTGATGCTGCCTCACTTATCGCCCATAGGACCTTTGACCTCTTTCAGCCTCAACTTGCTTATCTACAACATGGGGATAAGCTCTGTCTCTACCCCTTGCTGCCTCCAGTCTGGCCCCCTCTGCCCTGAGTTTCCTGCCTCTCATGGGGGAGCTTCACTGTGAGCCTGGCGCCCCCTCCCCCCCAGACTGGTCAACTCCCCTTCATGAACTAGGAGAGCTCCCTGAGGGCAGGGACTGTCTCACTTACTTCGATCCCACCCCCAGGACTTAGCACAGAGCAGGCATATGGCAAGCGCCTAACCAATACTTCACTGAGGCGCTAGGTGGCGCAGTGGAGATGCTCAGGCTCCAGGCAAGTGGCTTCCCCCATTCCAGCCTCAGCGTCCTCAAACATCAAGTGGACAACAGGAGCACCCCTCTTCCCTTCCTTCTTTTTTCTCTCCTTCCTTTCTTCCTCTTCTCTCCCTCCTTCCTTCCTTCCCTCCCTTCCTCTCTCCCTCCTTCCTTCTTTCCCTCCCTTCCTCTCTCCCTCCTTCCTTCTTTCCTTCCTTCCTTCTCATTGACCCAACCCCACCCATCCAGCAAGGTTCATCTCAAATCACAAAGCCCTTCTGGATGGTGACAGCTCATGAGCTACCCCATCCTGCACCGATGCTCCTAACCTTGGACCTGCGTACCTGGGAGGGCCTGGCGTTGGATGTGCCAGCCTACTTCCATGGGAACCAGGAGGCAGGACAGTGTCATCTCATGCTCTTGCCCCACCAGAGAGCAGAGAGGGCCCAGGCCCCAGCCTGTGTGTGGTCAAGGGCACGAGGCCCTGATTTCAGCGAGCATGCGGCAGGGTCCTCTTGCCCCCCCAACCCCCACCTCCACATGTGAGGACCACGTTCTCATGCCTCCACTGCCGTCAATAACGCAGCCACAGTCATCGCTCAGAAGGACCTTACTAATTAAAAGCTGGTGAGGTTTAAATAATTCATCTCCTTAACTCGTATCGATCCCAGAGTTTAGTGGCCAGAGCCTTGAAACAATATTAAACAGCTCCCTTCAGGAGCAATGCTGGTGGTGGTTTCTCCAAGGAGCTCCCCCCCAGCTCCTCTCCCCTGAGCAGGGACATGAGGTAGCAGGCACTGAGGGGGGCTCCCTATAATACTGTCACCCCAGCTCTCAGAGTGAGTCCACTGACCCTGAGCCCCAACCCAAAAACCTGAGCAAAATCTTGAGAACCGCACAGTCCCAAAGCTCCACCAGGAGAGGCAGGTGGCTCAGGGAGGTGCAGAGCTTCCCGGGGTGCCCACATCCTCCCCCAGTCACCCAGAAGACCTGTGACATGAGACAGGAGAGACAGGGCTGGAGGGTAGGTCAGAAGAGGTGAGAGGAGGGGAAATGAGGGAGCGGTGGAGGCTGGGGACAGGAGAGAGAACCACGCCTGGGGGAAGTAGCAGAGACTGACCGATGCCGCTGTGAGGCCGTCCTATGTGCTGAAGGTTGAGGCCTTTGTTCATGTCCAGCAGTCCGTTCTTGGGCCAGCTGCCCATGGCAAAGCTGTAGGCCTGGAAGAGAGGAGAACTGGTCAATGGGAACACAAACCCCCCACCCCCAGAGGCAGGGCCCACACCTACTCCGCCCCCTTCTCTCTCCCGAGGTGCCCCAGCCCTCAGTCAGGGGGAGGACGAGCCTGGGGCCCAACAGTTCTGCCAGTCTGTGAGCCAAGCTTGGCTCTCAGGCTATGCAGGGCCCACATAATTAATAGTAATTAATAGCACACGAGGTGGGTCCTGGAGGGAGGTGATTAGCAATTACAACTCCTAATTAAGTCAATGCCTAATTCCCAGCCCTCTTGCTGTGTACACAGCCCTCCCCCCACCCTCTTCTCTTCTCCCAAGCTGAGCAGGTTTGATGCCTTCTGGCCTCTCACCCCCAGCACTTAGGATAAGTTCCTCATGGCACAAGGAAGAACCGCAGCTGGAAGGAGAGCCCAGCTGGGTTCTTGCTGGGGTATCCCAAGGCAGATCTCAGAAAATTCCAGAGAAACTGCTAGGGTCTTAGGGGATAGGGGGCTGCTTCCAGTGGGTTCTGTAGACCTAGAACTATACCCAGTAGCCCCTCCCAGCCCTGGGGGCCAGCGTCAGTGTTCACAGGGTGAAGAGCTGAAAACCTACAGCTGGTCCTCTCCCCTCCTTGGCCAACAGGAGGTATCTGATGAATGACAGCTGAGTTGGTGCATCATCTGATAGGGCTGTGAGGTCTTTCTAAGGGAGCTCACAGTATGAAAGGAGGGATGAAGCAGAAGCTAGATCTGGGGGCTCTGCATTTCTGGCAGGTGATGGAGAACTGAGCTTGAAGGGAAGGAATGGCATCACAGGCAGGGGGAACAGCTTGAGCAAAGGTATAGAGACAGGAAGAGCTCTGTGCAAGAGCAAGCCAGAAATGAGGTTGGGGAGGGAAGCTCCAAGGAAAAAGCAGAAGGTAAGGATGTGGACAGACTAGAGAGCCCCTAATGTCAGGCTGGGGAGACTTCTTGGCTTGGCCCGGTCTCCCCAGATATGCACAGTGCTTCTGTCTCATTTTTGAGAGTGGCGTGGGGGAGGGAATAAGCATTTATTTATTTTGCTTTTTTTTGGAGGGCAGTTGGGGTTAAGTGACTTGCCCAAGGTCACACGGCTAGTTTTTTGTGTTAAGTGTCTGAGGTCGGATTTGAACTCAGGTACTCCTGACTCCAGGGCCGGTGCTCTATTCACTGCGCCACCTAGCTGCCCCGGGGAATAAGCATTTATATGGCACCTACCATGTATCACCAGGCCAAGGTGCTTTGTACAATATTACCTCATCTGATCCTCCCAACAATCCTACAAGGCAGGTGCTGCGCTATGAGGAGACTAGGCTACTGAGGCTTAATGACTCGTCCAGAGTCACATGGCTAGGAAGTGTCTGAGGCAGGATTTGAACTCGGGTTTTCCTGGCTCCAGGTTTGGTGCACTAACCACTGTACCACCAGCTAGCTTCCTCTAAGTCTCTTGTGTCCCAGAGGCCCCATGTACACTGTCCTACCTGCCAGGAATCAAGGTCGGCAGTCGGGTCTTTGGACTACCTGAGAAAACTCCCTAAGAAGCTCCTGTGGGCGCAAGAGCGTGTGAGCATGTGAGTGTGAGTGTGTGTGTGAGTGTGTGTGTGTGTGTGTGTGTGTGTGTAGGGGGGGTTGTCTCTGCTCCCTGATGAAGGTCAAGTGCACACTTATGCATATTCAAAGCCCACTGCCCATCGATCTGCTGTTAATTGTTTTTCCTGGGGTTGGGGAAGGAAGTGCCAGGGGCATCGATCTGCTCCCCCCAGCCCCCCAGCTCTTCTCTCCCTTCTTCTTACACCTCCTCGACCCTCCTGGGGGGGGTCCGGGGGCAGGAGAGGGGAGGGAGGCACCTCCTCCCCAGCCCTCCATCGGGGTCTACAGGGGGCACTAACCCTGCTCAGCTTTAAGTTGCTGACTAGATTCCCCCCCACCCCCCCACCCCATCAGGAGAGATGCTGTGGTGTTTAATATTTAAAGGGAGCCTTTAATCTTTAAACAGCAAAGTTCGGCTCCTGACTGTTAACTCAGCACTGAAGGGGAGGAGGGGAGGTTAGAGGGTCTTCTCGGGGGCTACGAGGGTCACAGTGAGCAGTGATGGCCTCATTTGGCAGCCCGGGGCCCATTCCAGCCTCCCCTGTCCAGTGAGCTGGGCTTGTGCCCACTTCCCTGAGGGCTGGGGGGCAGTGCTTCCAGTTCCGCAGTGAGCCTGGGTAGCTGAGGAGGCTGGCACGGGTCAATGGGGACCAAAGCAGATGGGCCAGGCTAGAGGTGGGGCTTTTGAGGAGGAAGGGACCCTGTTATCCAGCTGGGACAGGGACACTAAGGGAGAGGGCACTCAAGGGGACCCTTCTAGGGTAAGGAACTGAGGCTTGAGAGGCCCGGGCTCCTGCCCAAGGCCACCCTGCTAAGGGTAGTGATAATAAAAGCACATACGGATTTTGATGGCGCACTTTTCCAGTTTCAATCTAAGAGTCTGAGTGGGATTGGGATCCCACTGTCCTTTACCCCTGGCCTCAGAGCTCTCTCTATCTTGGCTCTGGAGGGGCAGAGGCCCAAAGAGCCCCAGGGTCTGGGGGGGACATGCAGAGCTCCAAGGGTGGCAGTGGGCAAGGCTGGCCTGACCTGTGATCCTTAGCAGTTTCCACAGTGGCACAGGCTACATGGACTTGCTCAACAGACAGGGCTGGGTTGGGCCATGCTAACGTGATGGGTTCTGAGCCTGTCCTGATGCAGGAAGGGGTCACCTTGCTTGACGGGTAGGGGGACTGGGCAGCACCCTGGTCTGCATTCATTTGTCTCCAATGACAAATTCTTTCATGTTCCCTCCAATGAGGCTTTAGGAATCTTTACAAGGGGCGAGTGGGAGGTGAGTGGTCTATCAGGGAGAGCTTCCTGGTCAAAGAACCTTGCTCAGCCCCCCTTCCCCACACCCAACCCCCACCAGGGAGGGCACCTAATCACTCCATTTCTGAAGCCTTGGCCCAGGCTAAGGGTCCTCACTAGGCCCCTGGTATGGGCAGGCTTGGAGAGCTGGAGGTCAGCCTCCTGAACTCAGGGTGGTCATGTCTCTGGCCAGCTGGCCCTGCTCAGAGCTGAGTGGGGGAGGGAGAAGTGGGGGGCCCCCTTCCTAGCTTTCAAGTACTTTAAAATCACTTACAAAGGCAGGATTAAACGATCAGAAATTCCATTTAATAGGACAAATAAAGAAATAACCATCTACTCTATCAGCCCTGAGAAGGCAAGCCGGGTATTTTTTTTTCCTCTAAAAAGGAAAAAAAGGAAGGAAGGGTGGAAAAAAGAAGGATAATGTGTGTTTACTCAAGCAAAGAAAAAAATATTTAAGTGATGTCGGCGAGAAGATTGCAGTAACTAGTGAAGAATAACATCGTCTACTTTGCTGTCAAATCACACCCGAATTTCAGTAATAGATTCTCGTCTGACACTCAATTCAATTCGAAGGTGATCCTGCTTTATCCCAACACATCAAATATTAAACACGCGTATTAGCAGGTGCCGAGCCCGCTTCCCAGCTTAGTGCTGGGCGGGCGGCGACGCACCCAGCCCCTGCTGGCGGCTCTCTCCCGCCTCTCTGGGGCCTCAATGTTATCTCGACACCTTCATCCTGGGGCTGACAGAGGGACCCTTATCACAGGCGTTTGGGGGGCTGCTGCGGACACAGACAGCAGCAGAGGAGGAGTCCCCTTTATTCCCACTATCATCACTGGATTATCACCAAAGATCCCCTGCGCCATGGGGCTCAGCTGAAGGAGAGAGGGAGGGGGAGAGAGAGACAGAGAACAGACGGACAGACAGAAGGGGAGGGAGAAAGGGAGGAAGGAGAGAACGGAAAGACAGAAGAGGAAGGGAGAGAGAAGAGACAGACAGAAGAAGAGGGAGAGTGAGGGGGGATAGGGAGAGAGGGAGAGAGAGGGAGGGAAAGAGAGAGAGAGGGAGAGAGAGAGAGGGAGAGAGAGAGAGAGAGAGAGAGAGAGAGAGAGAGAGAGAGAGAGAGAGAGAGAGAGAGAGAGAGAGAGAGAGAGAGAGAGAGAAAACAGAGGAGGGAGGCAGTGCGAGGCGGCCCCCAGCCCCGCTCTCCCATCTGACTGATGCCTTTCAGGAAGGGCAGTCTAGCTTGTCAGAGCCTGGGTGGAGATGAATGTGCACATCTCGGCAGCAGCCCATGGCTGTCATGCTGGGCAGTTTCCCATTCCCAGATAAGGCACAGTCACCCAGAGTGGCCGTGACCCGGCCCATGGGCTGGAAGCTGCATGGCCCTCCTGTGCTTGGCTGTCCCTGCTAAGTACCTAACAGGACTTGTGTGATTTTTACAAACACCTCTTTCCTCCAGGCCTTTGCTTCCGGGAAGGGTTCAAAATGAGATGAACAAGGATTAATCTGAACTGCTCTGATCCTGGGGGTAGGGTGGGGTGAGCATCAGACTGGGACTCCTAGGCTGCCCCTGCCTCAGTGACTGTCAGGCTCCTCATGGGTCAGATGAGAGGGCTGGGCTCTACCTCTAGGGTCCTCTCATCATGCACTAAGCCCTGCCCTGTGCCCAGCCAGAGAGACTGCTGCCTCAGCTCTACTTTCCCACCAGTCAGAATGGCCCACAAGCAGAAGGGATGCCTCTATTAACCAACAAGCATTGATTAAGCATACCTTACCGTGTGCCTGGCCCTGTGCTGGTGGCTGAGGAGATTTTGACAGACAGACAACCCCTCCTCTCTGGGGGCTAACATGCAAACAAGGGAGACCACCTACACCAACATGGACCTGCACAGAATATGTACCAAATGAATACAGGGTAGCTTGGGGGGGGCACTATCAACCAGTCAGTCACCAAGCACTGATTGGTCCCCTACTGCATGCTTAGCCCTGGGCTAGGTGCTGAGGCTCAGAGACAAAATAAACTGCCCCAGTGGCCAAGCCTGGGGCCCAAGAGTGAGAGGGGAAGCACAGGGGCTGACACAGGGCTAGGAGCCCAGGAGGAGAACTTAGGCTGGCAGGCTTGGCTCCAACTCTGCGGGGCTTGGAAGATCAGGGTGGAAGAGTCCACGGCGAATGACCCCCTGTCCAGCTCGCGGATACCACCCGGGTACAGAACGTGATGCCCTGGCACTGTCCCCCCAGCCCAAGCGAGAGTCTGCCCATCTCCCTCCCTGTATCAAGCCAGCATTCCCAGGCTGTCAAGTCACAAGGACAGCATGGACAGGCCATGGTCCACCCCATGAATGTGGATGGAGCCTGGACCAATAGGACACAGGCTGAGGTTGGGGGTCAGGAAGCCTTCCTCCTATGACAGTGAGCCCCATTGTGGAGTGCCAGGCAGAAGCAGATGACTGTCTGCTGGGCACACTGTAGGGGGGACCAATTCCTGGCTGACTACCCTAAGACTGGGCCCAGGGACCTTTGGGATCCCTTCTACTTTGGAATCCTATAAACTGATGGTCTGGCTTTGCCCCGGCCAAGGTTAGTCAATGTGGGGGCACTCTTGAGATAGCCTCGTTCAGAGTGGTGAAGGCCCCCTCCTAGGCCTGTCTGTGGCTCAGCCTAGGTCACCACCAGGCCCAACCAGCTTCTCCCCACATCCTACCTAGCTTCTCTGTCAGGGTGAGCATCTGGTGTTTAAGGCGAGCCCGTTTAATGAGGGGACATGGGTAGGGCTGAGGTCACCAGAGAAACAGAAAGGTAGGGGATCTGGATTCCAACCCTGACTCTGCTCCTTGCTGCCACTCTGACTCTGACTGGGCCAAATCCCTTTCTGGGACCTCAATTTCTTCCTGTGGGTTCCCTGGGTTCCAGCAGGCCTGGACTCTTCAGCCCCTGCTCCCCCCCTGCTGGCCAAAGGTGGGTGGGTGTAGCACATCTCCCCCCCACACAAACACTTGCCTGACTTGTATCTAGCTTCTAGTACCTCCTCCCCCTCCGCCTCCCTGCCCCCCAGGTCTCAGTTTAATTTCCGTGCCTGGGCTGGGAAGCAGGTGCCCTGACTCCCTCCTGGGAGCTCCTCAGCCCAAGCCTCTCCCTCCCTGGATGCTGCCCCATTAGTCTAGTGCCCAGCCATCTGCGACGTCGCGGGCAGGCCAGCCCCCAGTGTATCGGGAGCCTTCCATTAGCGCCTTTAATATTCTGACACCTTAGCCCAGGCTGCTATTACATGCAAACACTGATCGCCCTGTGAAATTACATTGCTGGGCCTGCGAAAATGGAATTGTGTATAATCAGGCTGCTCCATGCACTGTCAGCCCCATCACAAGCCCGCGCCGAGCCGGCTTACCCAGGGCTTAGCAGCTGCTCCAAGTGTATTGGGTTTAAGAGATGAAGTAGCCCTCAGAGGCAGCTTCTTTGGAGGGGAGGAAGAGGTTGAGGAGCCAGCCCTGCCTGAGGCTCACTGCGCTCCCCTGGTTCTCAGGCCAGCCTGCGGGCCCAGCCCTACCCAAGACAAAGATGGACCTGGCAGCTTCTCTGACAGGACACCCAGGCAGCCAGAGAAGAGGCCAAATGTCCTCATACACAGCCTGAGTGATGGAACTCCAAGGCAGAAGGCCCAAGGGGAGCCCCTACCCTAGGACTAACTCCTAAGAGGTGGCCCTGGGCTATAGGATCAGGAGAGAGGGATGGGGAAGGGTCACTGGACAGCAGGAATCCTTGATTCCAACCCAGATGGCTGCTGAGCCTCTCCTATCAAGGGGCCAGTAAATGGCCTAGGACCCCAGGTAGGAGGGCAAGGGGCAGGCTATAACCTTAACCTAAAATGCCAACTGTGCCCTTCCTCCCCACCTGGAACAACCACCACCCTCAAAACCACACCTCTGTTTCTTTTGCCCACCCCTGCTCTTTTTAATCTGCCCTGAGAAGACCCTCTGGACCAGACCTTTGGGGACTGAGCCTCTGTCACCCCTGGCCCCCCATAATCCATTCAGCTTTGGACTCCACCTTGCAGGTGAGTTTTCTTAACTGTTAGGTGAGTAAAACCCACCTAACTTTATCTAGTTATCCCCAGAGGATCCCTCACATCCTCTCCAGGGACCCAGTCAGGAATCTCATGAATTGGCTCACCCGCACCTTCCATCTCTAGATCTGAGAATAACAATCCAATCCATGCTCCCTTGGCTGCCACTCCATTGCCCTGTGGCTCCCCTGTCCTGTGGCTGGGACTCCCCAGTTCCAAACTCCATCCCCTGGCCCTGACCTCCCCCTCACGTCCTGCCTTCCTTCTGTCAGAAGGGAAATTCTTCAAGAACAACTGCTCTAACCCTTGCCCTGTCTTCCCCAGCACCCACCTGGGACAAGGCGTGGCCCAGGCCCAGAGGCACTTCATTCTTCCATTCCCTTCTCTACCTCCTCTGCACTGTCCCATCTGTGACCTTGGTCCTACCAACCCCTATCCTGAAGGGAGCCCAGAGCTTGAAGAAGCCCACAGACATCCACAGCCCCAGCAGGAGACAGCCAGGAAGCCTCTCTGGGCTGCTGAAAGCTGAGGGGCAGAGTCTGGGCTCATCAGGAAGGTTCCTTGGCCTCTGGCTATTCTCCTGCTAAGCTGGGGTGTGTATGGGAAATAGGACCAGATGTTGCCTAGGGGAGGGGTGAAAGGTCCCATCCCCTGGGCACCAGCTGCCCCAAGGTGACATTCGGAAAACTTCTGCAAGAATGTCTCCTGCCACTCCTGAGTCCTGAGCTCCAGGATCCTGCTGACAGAAAAAGGACCAGGTAGGTGCAGTGAGGTGAAGGGGTTGTCCAGAAAGACTAAACCAGGGGAAGCAGGAGGGAAGGGGATTCAGAATCAGAGCCCCAGGTTCAAATCCACTCTCTGACATGTCCTGCCTGTGGGCCTCAGTTTCCTCATCTGTAAAATGAAGAGGAGGGACCACAAGCCCTCAAAGCCCTATTCTAGCTCAGAATCTCTGAGACTATGGACCAGTCAGTCAACAAGCACTGATTAAGCATTTACTGTTTTCCAGTCACTGTGTAAAGCTCTGGGGAGACAGAGAAAGGCAAAGATACCAAGACGGGTGTGTGTGTGTGTCTGTGTGTCTGTGTGTCTGTGTGTGTCTGTGTCTGTGTGCGCACACATGCATGAGTGTGTGTGTGTCTGTGTCTGTGTGCGCACACATGCATGAGTGTGTGCATATGTGCACACGTGATTCAGATGAAGGGGTCATGGGCTTGTCCCCCACTGTCTGGACTCAAGATGAGTGACCTAACTCCCTTGAGGGTCCCATGAACATACTCTGTGATTTGCACCCCCCCCCCCTACCCCCAAAAGAGAGCGCAGCCCAAACAGCTCCAGGTGAGTAGGGAGCAGGGAAACAAGTTGGAGTCAAGGCAGTCCCAGGGATGGAGGCTTGTCAAACCTGTAACACCACCTTTCAGAAATCTTCCATCTATCCCACAGAGACAAGACCCCCCTCCCCCAAGTCTGCATCCCCCAGGAATGGCCCTGGAGCTCACATGCTGTCCCAAGGCAAGCTGCTTTGTGGTATGGAAGCCAGGGCAGGCAAAGGAGTCTCAATGTGCTCTTCCCCTGAGGGGAAAGGGCTGGCTGACCAATGGAAGGACCCCAGATGGGAGATGGGGGAGCCATCATGGGCCACAGCTCAAGGTGGATGGGACACTGATCCCTCAAGATGGTGGGGAGAGAGAAGAGACAGACTCTTGGACTCTTGCTCTTTTAGAACAGAAAAGATGAGGAATGAGCTTCCCAAGTTCCCTCTTGGCAACTTTAAGCTGGCCCAGGAGAATTCATTTGAGGGTCCTACTCTGTGATGAGCTGCTAGGCCTGGGTCCTGAGCTATTGAGAGTGATGTTGGAAAGCTCTCCCAGTGAACAGGACCTCTCGCTGCAGACCTGGAGAAGGACCCAACATTCAAATAGCACGATTAGCAGAGTGCAGACAACAGGCCAGAGAGCTCGACTACGAGTGCTGGGAAATCTGAAGAGCAGATCACCAAGGAGCTGCTTAGGGAGAAGCTGGGGGAAGCAGGAGGCAGTGTGCAGTAGGGAAGGAGACCTAGAATCAGAGTGCCGGGTTCAAATCCTGCATGGCTCCATCAAGAAGAGGCACAACAGGATGGCGTTAATCCAGCAACAGGCTCTTATTCATCGCCCTCTCTGCCCCAGGAGTTGGCCAAGGTGCCGAGTCACAAACACCAGATGGAGCCGGCTCCTGCCCTCATGAAAGCACCTACAGTATAGACTCACAGTCTGCTGGGGGACACAACCCTCACACAGACAATACACATGAAACACACAAACGCACAGTGGTGCTGGGGGCATGTGACAAGTGCCCAGTCCAGACGCAATAATGCTCTACACAGACATATCGGTACCCAGCTCAGACTCACCAATGTCCGGCCCTGACACAGCGTGGGGATGTCAGCACACCAATACCAGTGTCTTCCACATAAGGCCTCTAAAGACCCTGCTCCAAGGGAGAGAAACCCTCCCATCCTGCACTGTCCTGGCCCTCCCCAGACCTTGCACCCCTTTTCTACTTCTTGCTCTGGAAACAGTAACAAAACCACTCCATCCATCCATCTATCCATCTATATCTATCCATCCATCCACTCAAGTGTTTCTCTACTAGAAAAGGTCTGTCAAAGTGACTGTCCTATGGTTTCCTCTGTGGTTCCTTGGACTACAGTATCCTTCGGCGGCTGTTAATGCCTTGCATGTCTTGTCTTCCTCTTGGAAGTTTCACCTCTGTATTTGTGGCTTCAGTACTTAGCACAGAACCTGAAGTCAGGAGGACCTGAGTTCAAATCCAGACTCAGACACTTTCTAGCTGTGTGACCCTGGGCAAGTCACTGTATCCTTTCTGCCCTGGTTTCCTCATTGGTAAAATGAACCGGATAAGGAAATGGCAAACCACTCCAGTATCTTTGCCAAGAAAATCTCAAGAGAGTCAAATACGACTGAAATGAATGAACCACAAGCATGTAATAAATGTAATAAACAAATTCATTCATTCATTCAATCATTCATTCATTCATTCAATCATTCATTCATTCATTCATTCATTCATTCATTCATTCATTCATTTCTGATGCCAGAGAGAAGGCAGGGGTGCCCTTTTCTTGTCTCAGTCCTGTTTTCTCTGCCAAGAATGGCCTCAGCACTGGAAAGAACAGAACAAAAGAGTGACCTAAGGGAGGTGAGGGGACAGCGGGAGAGCAGCTGGCCAGTGTGACTCAGAGCTTGGGGTCCTGAAAAAACTGGCCAAGAAGCGCGCTGAGCCCGCCAGGCTCACCTGAGAGAGTGCGGGAAATGGGAGGAGGGGAGAGAAGAGGGACCCGAGAGGAGGCCCCTGACTACTGGGAGACCTCAAGAACGGTGGCTGGTGACCATCGATGAGAGGGAGAAGCAACAATTCCAAAGAGCCCACTCGGCCCCCAGTTCCCTTGTTCCCTCTAACTCCTCCTTGGGCTCATGAGAACACAAGCCCCTGGAGGATAGGGCCTGTCTCCTTGGTCTGTGCTTCCATCTCTGAGTGCCTGGTACATGGCAAGTATTTACTAAATGCTCTCTCTTTCCTTTTGTCTACAACAATAACAGTAACACCCAGTATTTACATAGCATATTAAAGCTGGCAAAGTGCTTCATAAATGTGATCCCATTTCATCCTCATTCGGAGAGGAGCTGCAGTTATCATTTCCATTTTAGAGATGGCAAAACTGAGGCAGACAGCAGTGAAGTGACTTGCCCAGGGTGGGTCACAAAGCGTCTGACCCACTGCCCTAACTGCCCCTACCCATCTACTTGCCTGTCATCTCCCTCGCCATCTCTATTAGCTCAGCACAGTGACAGGATGGGGGTTTGATAAGTGTCTGAATAACAATGTATCTACCCATCTATCTATCATCTTCTATCTATCTATCTATCTATCTATCTATCTATCTATC
>CM053593.1:26497281-26549553 GCA_028646575.1 Pseudocheirus occidentalis
AGGCCTAATGAGAAGAATATGGCTGCTAGTTAGGTGAGGGGCGGGGAGGCCGCCAGGCTGCAGGAGCTGGGAAGCGGCACTGATTGAAGGCGGAGGCCAGGGGTCAGTACAATTAGGCCCCAGAAGCCGGGGCCCCTTTGAAGCTCAGTTCTAAGCGGCCGGCTCCCTTTGGTTCAGGCTTTCTCCACTGTTCTGCTTTCTTCTCCCTTTTTTTCCTCTGGCCCAAAGACAGGAAGGCTGCAAGCTTGGAGACTGAGGTGTTACTATTATTAAATTCCCCAGTCTCCTCTGTCCCCCACCTCTTCCCAGACCCACTCCGGGGAGGGAGGCAGCACCAGAGCTGGGGAAGGGGGAGGTGGGAATCCTTCTCTCTCCTCACCTCACCCTCCCCAGCCATGGCTCTGATGCTAATTCTTCCCTGGAGAGAGGGATCAAGGTCACTCTGCCTGTCCAGCAGCGGAGATGGATGTGGGGATGAGCAGCGCAGACCCCTTGGGGCCCCAGCCCTTGATCTGAGATGCAGGATGCCCCACCATGCCCCACTTCTGGGGCAGGGGCCATGCAGGGCCTGCCAGCCAGACCGTTCCTGCCTTCCAGCACACCTTTTCCTCCTCCTTGGTCTCCCCCAATGTAGCTGCTGTCCTGGGAGACTACAGCCAACCTGGGGCTGTGGGGTGATGCTCCCTCCTCGACTGAGAAAGGGGGACCTGGGCCCTGCCCACTCGCCACCCACAGCCTGATTAGGGAGAGGGCCCACGGAGGGCATCGGGCCGGGGATGACGCTCTCCTCCTCCTCCTGGAAGAGATAAATGTTAGCTCATTTCCTCAGTAATTAGTTACTCCCTCATCCCCACGTTGTAATTGTGAACAAGCTGTAATGTTTAATTAGTGTGTAAATGAAACCCCAATTCCATAATGGCTGGGCTGACAGCACTAAGTGAGGCCTCTTGGGCAGAGGGGGCTGGGACCCAGGCCCGATGATGCTGCCATTGTTCCCCTGCTGGTGGAGGCCAGGGTGGGGCCCCCTTTACCCAGGGACATGACAGGGTGGCCTGCCAGGGCTCGGCTGCCCTCCCTTGAGGCTGACCGGGGCCAGTGCAGGCTGCAATCTCCCGAGGCCCTGGGGCTGGGCCCCTCCTGGCCCGCTGGCTCTTGGGTGCCTGCCTCCCCAGGAGGCCCATCGCTTATTCTCTTGTTTACAGAAGGCTCTGACAGAGCTGGGGGCTGGCCCTGTATTCATCCCCATAATCTGTGTAGATTGTGATAAACTGGAGCCTCCGACAGACACAGACAGGGCTGTGACGCTGCCACCGCCTGGGCCGCTCCCTCCCCACCCGCCCGCTGCAGCCATAAATCTCAATTTACGAGGGTGCCGGAGAGGGGGGGCAGGGCCACGCTAATGATCGCTCCTCCGCCTTATTTTTCATGTTTCAACAGAGTCATAAATTTTTAAGAACAGCCAGCACAGAGTGTTAGCGACCGAGCCTGGCAGCCACCTGGGGGGCTACCCCTGCCCCCCTGGGGCCTGGCCCAGAGCCCCTGCTCAGCCCCAGCCCAGGCCACAGCCCTGCTGGGCTGAGCGGTCTCCAGAGGCCAGGTTCCCCCCCCCCCCCAGCATCCCAGCCTCCCCCCGACTCTGAGCCTCCTGCCCAGCCAGGCTCCGGATGGCCACATGGGATAATGCTGGCCTTCTGATGGATGTCCCAATTCAGGGACTTGACACCATGATGTACTGGCAGCCTCAAGACATATGGATTTGGAGATCGGCACCGTGAGCGTAATTGTCAAGCTTTGGCCCACACCCTCGTGCGCTCCTGGATGTGCCACTGCCCAGGAAGGAGAGTGTGAGCTAGGCGCTTAACAGAGCTTGGTGCTCCTCAGGCACTCAGAGGCAAGGTTGGACCTTTGCTCCCTGGGCCAACCCCTCTGTGTCTCTTATTGTCTCCATCTCGGCTCCAAGACACAAGGATCTGCCCCAGACAACCTGCTAGCTGTGTGACCCTAGGCAAGTCACTTGCCCCAGGCCTCAATTTCTCCATCTGTAAAATAAAGAGACTGGACTAAGTGGCCTCCAAGCTCTCTCTCTCCAATCCAGATCTACTACTAGGTGATTCTTGTCCAGATGCCCCTTCTGTCCCCCCAGTCTCCTGCGTCTGGCCTTGGGGTCTTCAGAACTCTCTTGGGGATTAAAGAGAAAAAATGAAGGGGACTTGTGAGGAGAGACTCTGACTTGTCCTTCAAGGCCTCAAGGCTGCAGCCAGCTGACCCTGAGGAGGGCTGTAAGGCAGGCCCCTCTCAGCCTCACCTTCTTGAGTTTCTCTGCTGGATCTTCATCCTGGCCTCCCTGGTTCCATACTCATTCTGGTTCCATGCCCCACTCCCTCTGTGCTCTCTCCCGTGGAGATCTGTCAGCTTCAGTCATCCTGGGCAGATGATTTCCAGGCCTGTCTGTGCTGCCCTAATCTCTCTCCTGAGCTCCAGACTCAGGGGAGGCATTGGGCTGGATGTCCCAGGGGCATCTCAAGCTTATTCTCTTTCCCCTCAAGCCTGGCCCTCTTCCCAGCTTCCTGCTGCAGTCAATGGCACCCCGTCCCCTCAGTTACCCAGGTGTCACCCTCCACTCTTCCCTCCCTGCCCAGCATCTCCTCTCTGCCCCCTTCTCTCCACTCCCAGAGCCACCATTCTGGCTCAGGCCCTTACCCATATTAGCCTGAACAATGGCTATGGCTTCCTAACTGCTCTCCCTTCAATCCCATCCTACTAAACTATAGGTCTGACCCTGTCCCTTCTCTGCTCAGTAAACCCCATTGGCTCCCAGTTGCTTCAGGAATTCAAAGCAGACTCCTTTGTGAAGTGTTGAAAGCTCTTGTCAGTCTGCTCCCACCCTACTTCTCCAGGCTTATTCCAGTTTCTCCCCTCCATGTCTCCTGCACTGAAGCCAGACTGACTTTCGTGCTGTTTCCATCTCTCCCTAAGCCATCCCCAGAGCCTGCAATGCCTACTACCCCCTTCTCCTCTGCCTTTTACAGTCCCTTTTCCTTCAAAATTGAGCTTCCACCCTCCTTCCTTCAGTCCACAAGTCCTCTAGCTGGAAGAGCCTCCCCTCATAATCATCTAGCAATTACTCCGTCTGCAGCCAGTGGGCACACACTGGGCACTTCTGTACACACAGGGCGTAGCTCTCCCCACCCCGGGGCAGACACAGCTTGAGGATGTGCAATAGCTCATTTTCGTCTTTGGTGACCTCAGCGCCCAAACACACAGTGAATTCTTAAGCTACGCTTGGAGGTTTAGGCCAGGGGCCCCAACTCCTGGCCCTCCCCCTGCCTCCCCAGTCCCAGTCCATGGCTGGGCCTACTGGGAATGGTATAGTGAAAGAGCCTTGGGACCCAGCACCCAGCACCTTCTGGGCTGTGGGCCAGAAGGCTGGCCAGGGGCTGCCTGTACCTTTCCTTGTTTCCCCAGCAGCTAGAACAGAATAAGGGCTTAAATGTTTGTTGACTGACCACAGGTCAGTCTTTTTAATCTGGGGAAGTGAGGCAGGAGTGGGGATATATCCTGGTGAGAAAAAGGAATGTAGACTAGCAAAATTAGATGGTTCTGCAACTGATGAGACGGCCAGACCTCAAAAGCAGGTTGTTTATTTTTATTATTTATTCATTTTTTTAGCTGTTAAGCATCTTTTTCTCCCTCCCATCTCCCCAAATGAAACAAAAAGAGAGAAAATGAAAATTCTTATAACCAAAGAAAAGTCTAGCAAAATAACTTCCCACACATCCCATTCTGCCCCTCACAGCCACGGTTGCCTCTCTGTCAAGAGATGGGGAGCGTCCTCCATCACTGGTCCTCAGGATTCATGGTCGGTCATTGTATTGATCTGAATCTTTCAGAAATGTTTGCCTTTACAGTGTTGCTGTTGTCCTATGAATTATTTTCCTTGTTCTGCTCCCTTGACTCTACATCAGTCCATGCAAGTCTTCCCAAGTTTCTCTGAAACCACCCCCTTCACCATTTCTTACAGCATAACAGTATTCCACCACGTTCCCCTGGCACAATCTGTTGAGCCTTCCCCCAGTCAGTGCAGCACCTTAGTTTCCAGTTCTTCACCACCACAAAAAGAGCTGGTATAAGTATTTTTTGTATGTCAAACTTTTTCCTCCCAAAAATATATAGAAGGTCTGTAGTAGGATTTTGATCATTTGAACAAAAGCTTGGCACAGGTCAGTGGTATGACGTAGAAGCTGAGAAAGCTAAGGGAATCTTGGGCCACATTCAGGGGGCAGAGCTCAGGAGTAGGGAGGCACAGCTACCTCTGTCCGCATCAGATACCTTTGTCCTGGGTGTCATGGGTTAAGAGTAACATTGAGGAGCCAAGACACCTGGGGGAGTGGCAGCCAGATTGGGAGAGGGTCTGGGGACCATTATCTAGAGGATCCTTTGAAGAAACTGGGCCTAGTTAGCCTGGGAAAGGGAAGACTCAGGGGAGGGGAAGGGGGATCTGTACCCACTACCTTCGGTGGAGGAGTCAGCCTTCCTCTGCTTGGTCCCCGAAGGCAGAACCAAGAGTGAGATGGGGGAAGGAGGCATAGATAGGCCTGAGAACAGGAAAATTTGCTAAGACTGGAGGTGTCCTAAAGGTTTGCCTGGGGAGGTGGTGAGCTCCCTGTCTCTGGAAGTCCTGGAACAGAGGCTGGATGCACAAGGAGGGCTGGAGCTAAGAGCCTGGGTGCAGGTGTGAGCCACCTTCCTCAGTGCCTAGGACCAGACCCTGTACAATGTTCAAACTTGGTTCATTTCTGGAGTGGATTTTGTTTGTGTCTGGGATTCTGCCTTGGGGAGGGGAGGTTAACTGCAAGCATGTGTCCATGCCCCCATAGTTGTGAGTGGGTGCTCCCTTGTGCCCACAAGCATGTATAAAAATGCCTACTGTGTCCTAGACCTTGGGCTAAGCACCAGAGACACAAAGAAAGGCAAAAAAACATGGTCTCTGTCCTACAGGACTAGGCAGCCAAGGGCACCCTGGATGTGGTGCTGGGCCCAGAATCTCCAGGATCTGAGTTCAAATTCAGCCCCAAACCACTTTTCAGCTCTGTGACCCTGGGCAGATTGTTTGATTTCTCTGAGTTTTCTCATTCCTAAACCAGAGATAATAGCAGTCACCCCAGGGTAGGTAAAGGAGGCTCTGCTTGTAAAACTCTTGGCAATTGTTCAGGAGCTCCCAGGCATAACCAGGTGTGCCCAGGATAGATGAGGAAGGAAGGTCAGCTGAGAGCCAAGGGCCTGGGAAAGGCCTCCTTCAGGAGGGGGGGACGTGAGCTGAGTCTTAGGGAAAGGGGCCATATCGGGTGTGTGTTTCAGTGTCCTGGTGACTCCTTGTACACCTGAGACACCAAGACCTGTAGCCCTGAGTCAAGGAGGGCAGGAGTCTGGGCACAGGCCACAGGCTCTGCCTTGTTCAAAGGGCAGGGGCCTGCCTAGGGTGGGGGTGTGGCAGGGGCTGGAGCTGAGGCTAGAGGAGGCCTGGCTACATATGTTCCCTTGACCCAACCAGGGGACTGAGGACAGGGACAGACTTCTAAGACAGAAGGACAGGTGTGAGTCTTAAATGGCTGCCATGCCTGACTCAAGCCTGATTAGGTGGCCGATACAGGTAGTTACTGGGGAGAAAAGGAAGGCGAGCCCAGGGTTCTCCATAAGCCCATCCTGGCCTGGGCCTCCCCTTCTGTGGGACAGATCTCTGGCGCAACCAAATGGCTTGTAACAAATGTTGATTCAGCTCAAAAATCAGTGAGCATTGATTATGCTCCTACCATGTGCCCTGGGGATACAAAGGAAAAGCAAAGACCTGCCCTCAAGGAGCTTCCATTCTCCTGGGACACTGCTTGCGCTAGGCAGGTAGTGACTCTGAAGTCCCTTAGGCTTGGCAGAGGCTGCCTGGAAGTGGAGAAAGCCCACATTTCAGAGGTCAAGGGCATGGGCCCAGGGCATGGTTGAAAGTTGCCTCCATTATCCCCATAAGACCTCCATGCTCAGATCCCTCGGACCCAGCCTGGGCCTGGTCCATGGGGCCCCAGGTTCCCAGGGTGTTGGCTATAGAGGCCTATTAGTCCTCATTACTAATTAAAGGCACGGGAGCAATGGCGGGCAGGCAGGCAGCGTGATGGAGTGGGTCTGTCCCGGGTGGCCCCCCTACCTGTTAGCTACAAATACACAAAGCTGATAAATAATAAATAGTTTGATAAGCCTGGACCGGCATTATTTAAATTAATAGGGATTATCCGGAGCACCCTGAAGTGCAGGCCGAAGATGAAATATTCACCAGGCAGGGAGGCTGGGACCAGCAGGCAGGCAGGATTTGTTAGAGGACCAGAGCCAGCCATGGACAGAGCAAGGCAGGCGGCTGTTTATCACACACCCCTGGCCCGTGATTAAGTGGCCTGCTGCTGCCGGCACCATCACTGTTGTTAAAGCAATAGATCCCTTTCTGGGGACTGTTTTGGGGCCCATCCTGCTCCAGTCCAGCATCTCTGAGCCCTGAGGTGCCCCAGATGATGCTTCCCACCCGCCTCCATGGTCCACCCACCCCCAAATCATCACCATAGCCAGATGCAGACCCTCTGACAGGGCTCTTTCTCCCTCCAAGTCTGGGGCAGATCACCTGGCCTGGCCTGAACGTCCTCTCCTCTCCCTCTCATTGCTTTGGAGTAGGACGCTGTTCTTTGTCACCTCTATCCCTTGGGAGGGGGCACCCACACACCAGAGTGATGGACCAGCCCTCTCCTGGCAGGACAGCATGTATCACAGGGGGACCACCCACCTCCCACCCTGCTCCTGCCCCCCAAGGCCCTTCCCTCATCCAGCAGGCATTTATTGTGCCAGGGGATACAGAGAAACCACTCCCTGCCCTCCAGGGTGGTGCTGGCTGTGGGGAGGAGTCTGTGCAGCATGTATAGACACCGGGGCACTCCAGAGTGTCAGGAGCAGGCAGGCCCCGTTACGTAGCCTCAGAGGGGACCCCAGATGCTTAGAAGCAGAGGGAAGGAGGCAGCACATTCAGACAGCCTGGGCCAAAGGCTGGAAGCAGGAGGTGCACTGCCAAGCTGGGAGAGCAGCAGGCGAGTCACTTTAGCTGAAATGCAGAGACAGAATCTGCAGACATTTGAGTACCTGCTGTGTGCCAGGCACCAAGCTAGTGATGGGAATATGGAGAAGGGGACAAGAGGGTCCCACCTTCCAGGAGCTCGGACTCTAATGGCTGAGGAGGTGGGCACGAGGAAGTCCTGAAGCCCGGGCAGGGGATGCCTTGAGCAGGGCAGTCAGTGCTGACTTCCTCTTAAGGAGTGAGGAGTTTGGGGAGAGGCTGAAGTCCCGGAGATCAGCAGGTGGGAATGAAAGATGGACTAGAGGCAGCGGGGCTTGCTGAGCAGGGGGTGTGGAGCGGTCGGACCCGCCACACAGCGGCCAAGTGGAGAGAGGGTCCAGGGAGACCAGGCAGCAGCTACTGCAAGCGTTCAGGCGAATGAGAGTTGTGGCCGTGTGCATAGAGAGAAGAGAAAGTGATAGGAAGATCTTGTGGAGATACGTACATGTTCCCAGGCTGCAGTTTGACAGCAGGCTGGGAATACGGGGCTGCTAGGGGATCCAGGGGAGAGAGTGCCGGGCCTGGAGTCAGGAAGAAGACCTGAATTCAAATCCAGCCTCAGATGCTTACAGCCATGTGACCCTTAGCAAGTCACTTCACCTGCCTCAGTTCAGGCATAATAAGAGCACCTCCCTCTCAGGGCTGCTGTGAGAATTGAGCAAGTTAATGTTTGTAAAGTGCTTTCTCTAAGTGGGGAGTGACCCGGCAGTTCTGCACCTCAGTGACCAGAAGGAGTGTGCTCTAAAGAGGGCCTCAGTTGTGGACATGTTTGGTATCGTCTACAGGTGACCATGGGAGACGAGAGCTCAGAGGATCCTGGAGCCGGATGGCCAGGCCTGGGAATCGTGGGCATAAAGAGTAATTGGTAATAATGGCAATAACGAGAGCACATATTCGTCTGGTGCTGTTGGGTCTGACATCCTCGAAGCAACCCTGAGAGGCAGGATCGCCTCTCATCTTCCTCCTCATACAGACGAGGGAAGGGGAGCTGAGCAAGGGTTAAGTGACTCACCCAGGGTCACGCAGCAAACGAGGGTCTAAAGCAGGACTGGAAAGAGTCTCTTTCCGACTCCAGGGCCATGGGAGCCCAGAAGAGGTCAGCGGTTCAGTCTCACCAATGTGGACCTGTCCCTCACAGACTCCGGACTCTGTGCTGAGGGCACAGAAGCCGACGTCCTCCCAGGGGACACAGGTTGTACCCAGAGAAGCCGAGGCAGGTGGATTTAAGGAGACAGAAAGCCCTGGCTTCCTGTACAACTCGGATCTGCTCCCACCTTCTGCGGGAGGCCTTCCCCAGGGCCTTCCATCGCTTTTGGACCAACCTCCAGTAGACTATAAGTTCCTTGAGGGCAGGAATCATCTTTGTGCTGTTTAGCACAGTGACTAGCCAATACTAGGCAATAGGCAAGTGACAGAAAAGGCTTCCTGGAGGAAGTGGCACCTGAGCTGAGCCTTGAAGGAAGCTGAAAAGAGGAGGGCAGGCATTCCAGGCACGGGAAAAAGCCTGGGCAAAGGCATGGAGGCAGGAGATGGGATGCTGTTCACAGGGAGCAGCAAGAAGCCCAGTCTGGCTGGAGCTTAGGAGTAAGGCATCATTGTTTATAGAGAGAGTAGCATCCAGTAGGGAAGGATCCCTGAGGATCCCAGGCTGAGAGGGCTCTGGAGGCAGAGGGGCAAGAGGGACTTCTACCCTCGAGGCAATTCTAAAGCAGAAGAGAGATTGAGAGGAGGCAAGGGAGGTGGCAGCTGCATCACCAGGGCCAAGACGGGGAGAAAAGAGCTGGGACTCAGTTGGTGGGAAGGCATTGGTCACCTGCACAAGAGCAGCCTCCAAAGCCTGCCTTTGAGGAGGGTGAAAAGAGGCCTGACTGAAGGCCTAGAACTGTTGGAAGGTCAGCTCCTAGAGAAGATGGGAGAGGACAAGACTGAGGGCATGTGGGGAGAGGCTGCCCTTGGCAAGAAGGGCCCCTTCTGAGCAAAAGCCAGAGCACAGGAGCAGGATGCCAGGGGGTGTCTTTGTAGAGTAGGGATTGTGACCACTGTTTTCTCAGCAGGGACTCTGCTGGGAGGGAGCCACAGGGACTTAAGGCTTGAAGCAGCTGCTTTGTGGGAATGGGAGAGGGAACTAATCAAGGAAGAAGAATCAATCCGTCAACACTTGTTAAATGCCTGTTATGGCCAGGCAGTGTACTAAGGTCTGGGGATACAGAAGAGGCAAAAGGCAGTCCCTGCCCTCAAAGAGCTCCCAGTGAAAGATGGCCCAGTGGTGAGAGCTCAGCTATATCAGATTGGCCTGACTCCTTCACCAGCATTCAGCAGCATCAGATAAGGAAAGGAAGAAGCAGGAGGGTGACCCAGGCCTGAGGACTTTGAAGGCACAAATGGCAACAAAACTAGGAATTTCAGAGAGGAGGTGCCTACCTAGTGAATCTGCTCACATTCTTGGTTCAAGATGGTGAACAAAAGAGAACAAAGCCAGAGCAGGAGTGGTGGGATGGAAGAAGAGGGGATGGCGGGCTTAGAGAGGCAGAGAAGAAGACGGACATCTGAGAGATGGTGACCACCTCTCAAGGGGCACAGGTCATGGGTGATGGCAAGAGCAAAGCCATGGCTAGCCCCTTGGGTGTCAGTGTGGAATAAAGACATAAGTAGTGACCACTGAAAACGCTAATGAACTCCACCATGGCTTTGGAAAGCCCACAAGGTCAAGGGCAGGAGTTGGGGAGACCAAGATGACTGAACATCGTGCTGAACTCCTTGAGAAAGGAAGGGAAGTGGCCTGAGGCCACTGGATTATGAAAACCAGGATCTAGACCAGTGATTCTCAATCTTCCTAATGCTGTGACCCTTTAATACAGTTCCTCATGTTGTGGTGACCCCCCAACCATAAAATTATTTTCGTTGCTTCTTCATAACAGTAATTTTGCTGCTGTTATGAATCTATCTGATCTGCAGGATGTATTTTCACTGTTACAAATTGAACACAACCCACAGGTTGAGAACCACTGATCTAAACAGAGGTGACCTAGACAGATGGAATAAACTTCCAATGGGAAGAAGTTACAGAATGAGGACCAGTGGGAGCATTGGGTAGTTGTAGTGAGG
Organism: Pseudocheirus occidentalis; assembly: GCA_028646575.1. Taxonomy (NCBI): domain Eukaryota; kingdom Metazoa; phylum Chordata; class Mammalia; order Diprotodontia; family Pseudocheiridae; genus Pseudocheirus; species Pseudocheirus occidentalis. Next base: position 26,507,528 of record CM053593.1, read on the forward strand.
AAGCAGAAGAAGGAGACTCCTGAGCCAGGGAGGGGTGAAGGGGTGGGATTGTCAGAGTGAGGAGGATGCAGCTCCAGCCCAATCCACTGAACGTTAATTATGCACCTAGTGTATGTCGAGAGCAGTGCTAGGAATACAGAGATGAGGATACAGAGAACGCGGTGTATCAGCACCTGACCTCAAGGAGGTTACATTCCAGGGATGTAGGCATGCCCTCATCAATAAATGTATGTATAGAGTAGTCAAAGAATGCAACATCAATACTACTCATATCAGCTTCTATCATCCAGTGATCACAGTAATATAGGAGATATCAGTACATAAGCATCCAACCAAGAAAAAGTTATCTCAGAGAAAATGGTCTGATTTGTAAAGGAAACACACTGGAAAACCAGCTATCCAATTACAGTCTAAAACAAAAGAAAAAAATCCGTTTTTGGTTTCTATTGGATTCCTGCCAAATAAGGATATCCAGGAAGGAAGGTCTTAGGAAATCTTTCCAGTGGGTCCCAGAAAATGTATAGGGAGTCAAAATCAATCCTGAACAAGCCTGAACAGTGTAGCATTCCCCCCTGGGCCAAATCCTTACCTTGCATTCAAGAGTTAGGTCCCCAGGGGTGGCTGCTGTTCTATTGGGTCTATAATACCCTGTGGGTCTGCACTTCCAAAAAAATAACCCATGAGCCCCAACCAGTATGTTTCCCATTAACAATCAACCAGTAGACAATTTACTAAGCTGCATATTAAGAACGATGCAGCAAAACGTTATCCCCCATAAGCCTGGGGTGCCCTGCCTCACAGATACACATAGCACCATGCTGTAAATTCAGAATATAGTAGTAGGGAGGTTCACATAGAGGGAACACATGGGAACAAGGCAGCTGTACTAGTATTTTAAAGCACTGATGTTCTTTTTCCTCTCTAGAGTCATCACACTGTTTCTTTACCCCTTCCAACCACTTCCCACTCCTTTATCACACTCTCAGGTCTGGTTTTCTAGGCTAGCTCTCTTGAATCCATAGATGATTCTCTTTTCTTCTGCCAGAGGTCCCACTCCTCAAAGCTGTTTCAAGTCTCTCTCTCTCTCTCTCTCTCTCTCTCTCTCTCTCTCTCTCTCCTCCCTCAACTGTGCTTCAAACTCTAGAATTAGTTCTCCAGTTGTTGTATGGGGTGTGTTCTTTTGGGCCTTGTAACTGATGTTGGCTAGCATGGCCAATGGGAAAGAGAGGACCCCCACTCCCATTCCCTTTCCCCTTACTCAGGTCTTCTCCGGTAGGCATCCTTTGAAGCACCACCAGCACCATCACCACCCACCTTGTCTGATTCAAATTCAATTTGTAAAGGAATAAAAAGGTGTGAACCAAACCCCCTGTTAACACATTCGCCACTCATCATCATCATCATCATCATCATCTGTGTAGACATTTTAGGATCATCACCTGAACATAGGGAGTGGCAGCTGAATTCCCTCCACATTTTACACAGTAACTATAAAACAAGGGAGCTCTAACACCTGAGAGGATCAGGCTAGCCTATCTGGAAGAGGCCTATGAGTTGAATCTTGAAGGAAACCCTATGTTCCAGGAGGTAGGGGTAGAGAGAGAGCATTCCAGGCGAAGGGGCCAGCAGGGCAAAGTCATGGAAGTGGGAGGCCAGTTTGACTGGAAAACAGCATGAATGATAGAGACGGATATGCAGGAAGCCCAGGGAGGTAGATGGTGGCCAGATGCTGAAGGACTTTAAAAGAAGCAAGAGCCAGGAGGATGGCAAAATCTGCAGATCTTCTATCTTACTAGGATTACAGATGAACTAATGAGGGATTGAAGCCTCTATTAAGTGCTTACAGTGTGAAAAGAACAGTGCTAAGCCCTGGGAACAGAATACAGTTCTGCTTTTGAGGAGCTCATGTTCTAATGGCTCAGTAGCCATCCCCACTCCCACCATCGGGAGATCTGGGTAACCAGGGTATGACTTACTGCTTGTAAATGCACCCACCTCAGAAGCAGAGATTTGGGTAGAGGGGAAGAAGATGAATTCTGCTTCGTACCTGTTGAGTCGGAGAGGGAGGCCTACAGAACGTCCACTTTGAAATGTTCAGAGTTAATTGGCCGTGAGACTAGAACTCAGGACAGAGTCTGGGCCAGATCTGTAGAGCAGGAGGAGCCTTTTTGTTGTTGCTTAGTTATTTCAGTCATGTACAACTCATGACCCCACCTGGGGTTTTCTCGGCAGAGACCCTGGAGGAGTTTGCCATTTCCTTCTCCAGCTCATTTTACAGATGAGGAAACTCGGGTACACAGGGTCAAGTGACTTATCTGGGGTCTCACAGCTAGAAAGTGTCTGAGGCCAGATTTGAACCCAGGAAGAGGAGCCTTCCTGATTGCAAACCATATACTCTATCCACTGCCACCTAGTCATCTGCCTAAAGATGATAATTAAACCCATCTGATGAGGTCACAAAAGAGTGTGTAGACAGAAAAGAGAGCCCAGGGCAGAATCTTGGGGGACGCCCACAGTTAGAGGGAGTTACTTTTGTTGAACTTTGGTCAGAAGAGAGCAGCAGAGAACCGAACCAGGAGTGAGGGGTCAGGCCCAACCAAGTTACAGTGTGGGCACCACAAGGCAGGAGAGGGGTGGAGGTGACTGGCCTACATGACTTCTCTCCATGTCTGGCTCTGAAAGGAAGGAAAGAGAGAGCTGTCAGATCGAGGCATAGGCTGGGGAGCTTTTGTCCTGGAGAAGGGAGGACAGGGTGTCCATGAGAGCTGTTCCCTAAATGGGCAGGGGCACAAGCACTGGGTGAAGAGTCCAATTCTGTGTTACTCCAGAGAGCTGGGGGAAGCTGCAGAGAAGCCAGCTGAGGCTGTGGGTCAGGACAAGTTTCACACCAGGGAGAGCCGGCCCAGAGTACCCAGGCAGCCACAAGAGGAGGTGAACTCCCTGTCCCCGGAGGTCTCTAAGCAGAGGCTGGGCCGCCCTCCTTGGGCAGGCAGCAAGCGGCGTCCTTGCTCTGGTCTGTATTCACTTGTATGTGTCTGAAGCCCCAGCCAGCTCCGAGAATCTGGGCTCCTGTGCGACGCCAGGGAAGTGTGTCTTTGTGCACACTCATTACAGTCCTCTGTTGCCCAGTTAGCTTCTCACAGAGGTCTGAGGATCCCAGAGAGCAGGGAAACTATAGTGAGCTTAATTGGGCAGACTTCAGGAAGTGCCAGAGGCTGGGAACCCAGTGTCACCAGGCCAGGTGGCTCTGCCTAGCAGGATCCTTTCTCTCTCTCTCTCTCTCTCTCTCTCTCTCTCTCTCTCTCTCTCTCTCTCTCCGCCCTCTCCCTCTCGCACTCCCTCCCTCTTTCCCTTCTTCCCTCCCTCTCTCCCTCTCTCTCCTTCTTCCATGCAGCAACATGCCAGAGACCCAGCTACACATACTGATATAGAAAAGTGGCTGTGAGTGGATGACAGGTACTCCAGTAAACAGTGATGAAAACCATCCTAAACTGACGTGGGCTGGATTTTCTCTATATTGCCTGAGTACCCAGGTTTAGCTTCAATTTGTGCCCCTTCCATTCCTCAGCTTACCTAGCCAAGGAATGGGACTAGCAGACCCTGGGTTCTGAGCCCGTTTGTCTCATAGCTGGGTAGGCCCTTTGTCTGTCCGTCCTTCCAGCCTCCCCCAGGCTGGTGAGCCCTAGGGGGGCAGGTAGGGGCTATAACGTGTAATGGCCTGAGTTGGGGCCGTGGCCATGTTAATAAAGTGTATTTCACTTTTAATTTTGACATCTAATGTAATGATCTTTTTTAAAGCCCGGTCATATTATCTGCCTCACTAGATTATTGAGTCTTCATCATCTCCAGATAAATTTATGGCCAGGACGGGGCTTGGGATTTATCATCAGTCAATAGAGCTCAATACGCTAACAAGGCGTGTAATAAGATATACATATTTAATGATCCGCAGGGAGGGTGGGAGGGAAGGCAGGAAGAGAGGGGGGGGCTGGGAGCAGCCCGCCAGCCGTCACCCTGCCTCCTGCCAGGCAGGTCCTGCCAAGGGCACACTGAGCTGGTAGGCAGGGAGCTCTGAAGAGAGCCATCGGACCGCCCTGGCTGGCCCTGGGCAGGCACAAGAGAGGGCAGAGGTTATGACCTTGGCTTAGTGTTGACTCTTTGACTGGGTACAGAGGTAGAGGACTCTAGGCATAGACTGAACTGGTAGGACAGAGGGTGACCCAGAGGGGCAAAGACAGGAGAACAAAAGAAGCCTCAGTGGGTCAGTAGCCCGAGCAGGTGTGGTGTGTCTGGCCAGTGTGATGCAATGCCTGTGCTGTATGTGTAGATACACGTGCTCCTGTGTGTGCCCAGGCCTCTGCTTGTACGTGTGGGTCTGAACCTGGACAGCTCCACCCTCCTTAGGTTCATGAGCCACTGAGCTGTGGGAGCCTGTGCCCATGGGAGCTCAGGCAGGAGATCCCAGCGGGAATGAGGGCAGAGGCTCCCCTGGACTGCATGTTGGTCCATTTGGTGCTGGGGCTGGTGCCAGCGTCTGGTCTGCACCGCCCGCCTGCCTGCCCACCCGCCCGCCTGGCTGATGGTGATATATGACTTTTCATTACGGCCTCCCAGGCCCTGCCCGGGCCACGGGTGGGAATTCTATTTATTCTCTAATTTGTAAAAATTCCCTCTTTATCTGATCCCAATCAGGGCGGGGTAATTGGCTCTCTGGGGCCTTGATGAAGAGCTATGTGTGTCTGCCCAACCCACCCAGCACTGGCCCCCCGGCCGGCCAGCCCCCAGCCCCTCACCCACCGCCGCTGCCGCCAGGGCCCACAATTAATAATGATTTGCAAATGGCAGACAAGCAATAACGCAGAAAGATGTGTCGCCCACTCCCGCCTCTTCATTTCCTCCGCTGATATAAATGGCCCCGGAACAAAAACCCAGCACCATCAATTCTGAAATTAGTTATTTGCTGTAATAAATGGGGCCTGGGAGCCACTGACCGACCCTGTTTTGCCTCTGTCCTATGTTATTTCCTTGATCCCCTGGCAACCTGTCTTGTCCCAGAGCTGGAACCCGGACCCTGGCCCCAGGCTCTGCTTCCCAGCCCTGGGCCCTTTCTCTGCTCAGCCCTGTGGCTGACCTGGGACCCCATCCAGCCTCCTATCTAGCCAAGTCCCCTGGTCCCCAGCTCCTGTCTGACCAGGTCCTCTGGGCTGCCCTGCCTCTCATTCTCTTCCAGCCTGTCTCTTAGCTGGGCCTCTGGTCTTCACTTGTCTTGTCTACAGTCCACACCTACAGCCTTTTTTCTTTTTTCTTTTTTGCTTTTTGGAGGGGTGAAGGCAGGGCAGTTGGGGTAAAGTGACTTGCCCAAGGTCACATGGCTTGTAAGTATTAAGCATCTGAGGTCAGATCTGAACTCAGGTCCTCCTGACTCCCGGGCCGGTGCTCTATTCACTGTGCCATCCAGCTGCTCCCACAGTCGTTTTGCAAGTCCAGGATTGGAATTGGAATAGCAGGAAGAGGGCTTGTTTGGGTGACTCTCCTTTCTTACCCTGCCCCCCGCTGCCCAAATCATCTCACGCTCACCTCTGTGCCCGCGAGCCAGCCCACCCAGGCAGCACCCTTGGCCTCTCTACAACGAGCTCAGCTTCTTTCTGCATCACTTGAGGCATTTTCTCTGGACCTGAGATGAGATGCTTGTTCTAACAGTGTTTTCCAGCCCCTAGTCCACAACACATTTCTAGCTGCTCTGCAGAATTTGTCCTACAAAGGTGCTTACTCCTTCCACCCTATAAACTTCAAAGCAAACTCCTCCGGGTCTCTGACCTGACCCTGGGAGCTAGACAGAGGCTTCCAGGGATGATGCCATCTGGTCTTCTCCCTTGTGGGGGAGAAGGAAATGGACTTCCAGAATCCCTTGGGGTCAAACTGCCCATCTGGGCCACCTTTGGAGGCATCTTTGAAGGTGCTTAACTTGGCATTTGGCATTGCCACCAGCTTCTAGAATACTGGCCTGTGTGGCCCTGGCATTGCTGGGTGTGGGTCCTGAGTAGCCTCTAGGGCACTGGCCTTGGATTGGCTGTTGCTGTGTAATCTTGGCATTGCAGACCACACTGGTTCTGCGTGGTACTAGCCTATGCGGATGTGGCATGACTGAGAGCAGGTGCTTCATGGCACTGACTTCAGGTGCTGGCATCCTTTATGTTAGTGGCGTTTACGTCATCTTCATCCATCCATCCATCCATCTATCCCACAAGTGCCATGGGGCTTCTGCTGTGTGTATGTAGGCAGCCTAGTGCTGGAAAGTGAAGGCTTGCAGCAGAGCCAGGGTGACCCTGAGGGGTGTTGGGTTGCTGTCCTTGGTCACTGGGTTGGGGGCAGGTTTCCCAGGCTCCCTGGCTCTCTGGGATATTCAGTAGCTTCCTATTCTAGTTCACCTCTGACTATCAGACCTTCCCAGTGGACAGCTAGCTGCTGCCCAAAGACACTCAGTGACAAGTCTGCTTGGGGTAGCTCTCGCTGCTTGTCAAACAGGCCAGCTGATGGACATGGCTACTGAGGTGGCATCTGACATGGACAGCTATGTTCTGGGCAGGGGCTGGGGCACCAGGCTGATACTGGACACTGGAATGAGGGTTTGTCAGTGCTGGGGGTCCGGGGTAGTTGCCCATCGCTGAGTGGCCAGGCCCTATCCCCACCCCCACTGGGTGCCTGGCCGGCCAGCGACTTAATCGGGCCTGGATAATGGATGTCTAATTGACTCATTTCCATGCTCTGCCTACAGGAGAGCCGCATTAAATGTTTGATTGCCTTAATTTCCAAACACATCATTATCCCCGTCTTACCAGCTCTTAATAAACACTTTATGAGGATTTCTTTAAAAAAAAGATCCGCGGCCGAACACTTCTCTGAAGTGATAAACTCTAATTAAGTCTAATATTTAAAAATATGGTAATGGCGAGTTCTTTGAATAAGTGGACTGCATTTCCATAATTTCATTATTACGTAAAACACGCTAATTATTCGGAGTGCGCTTATTACTAACGGAGCAATCTCCCGCTAATAAAGATGAAATTGGCTTTTCCCTTATTGTGGGGCTGGCCGCCATCCTTCACCATCAGCCCCGTGGCACCACCGGGCACCCAGGGGGCTGGCCGGGGCGCCCAGAGAAAGTGCTGCTGGGGGAGGGGGCAGGTGGGAACAGAGTCAGGGCAGAATGAGAGCAACCATAGGTCAGCAGGAAGGAAGGAGTCTGAGGGGTTTGGGGGAGACTGAGGAAACAAGGCAGGTGTTGGGGAAAGGAAGGATGGAGGAGACTAAGGACAGCCAGGGAGGAAACAAGGGGGAGAGGGATCCCAGAGAGGAGTGCTGGCATTGTCCCAGAGGCCCAGGCAGGGCAGAGTCCTGGCCAGAGTGGCCATCGGCACCAACTGAGGCCTGTAGGGACAAAGGGTAGAGGGCTGGGAACCCGTCCCTCAGGGTCCTGGGCCAGTCTCTGACCTCTCTACCCTTCCAGAATCTCTCCCCCTCCTTAGGCTTCCCTCATGGCCGGCTCACTCACTCTCCGAACCGTCCCACCTTTGCTTCGATCCCTGCTGTGCTTGTCATTCTCCCAAACCTGGGCAGCTGGATAGTGCAGAGGCCACCCTTCCCTGCCAGGTGACCCTGGCCAAGTCACTTACTTCTCTTAGCCTCAGTGTTCAGCTGTAAAATAGGGCTCCTAATGGCCCCTGCCTCCTAGGGTAGTTGTGAGGACCAGATGAGATAATATTTGTAAAGCACTTAGTGGGGTGCCTGACACATAGTAGGGCACTTAATCATGGCTGTTCTCTTCCCCCTGCCCCAGACCCCTCTCTGCAGCCCAGTCCTCCACTGTCTGTCCTCCACTGCTCCAGCTACCAGGGGTAATTTTTTTTCCAACAAGGCAGTTGGGGTTAAGTGACTTGCCCAGGGTCACACAGCTAGTAAGTGTCAAATGTCTGAGACCAGATTTGAACTCATGTTCTCCTGACTCCACTGTGCCACCAAGCTGTCCCTGCCAGGGGTATTTCTAAAGAGCATGGCTGGCCATTCTCTTCTACTTGAGAATCCTCTGTGGCTCCCAGTGGCCTCAAGGAACAAATATAAACTTGCAATTTGAAGACTTTCCCAAACCAATGCCAGTCTGCTGACATCATCTTCTGTCACTAACACCAGTCTAGTCACTGTTCCCTGAGCTCAGCATCCATCTCTCGCCCCCATGCCTTTGAATGAAGGCAGTATTTGTTAAGCACTTATGCCATGCAAAAAAAAAACCACTCGCCCCAGGACTGAGGATGTGGACAGACAAGGCAGCGCCCTCCAGACACTCACATTCTAAGGGGGAGAACCCACCAGGGAAGGTTCCAACTGCAAATCAGATGCAAAGGCCCCATGGTCCTTAGGGCGTAGTAGCAAAGCAAATGGTAATACTTTTCTGTAGTGCTGTTTCCACTGCTAAAACCCTCGTTGTTTCTGATGGTGAGCCGTTTGGCAGAGGCCAGACTCTGTTCTATTCTGGGTCTTCAGTAGCTATGGCCGCAGCCCCTGCTGGAGTAGCCTTCCCCATCCCCCAGCAGCTACTCCCCAGGAGGCCTGGCTCTTGGTCCTGAGGCCAGGGGGCAGCCAGGGCTGTGGCAGGCCTGGTGTGAGCCTCCTGGTTCATGCTGCCTCCGGTCTCTCCCTCAGGCCACCTCACTGTTCCTCTGTGCCTGGCATGGCCTCCCTCCTCATCACTACCTCTGAGACGGCCTCCTGGCCTGCAAGGCTCAGCTCACAGGTCACCTCCGGTAGGGCCTTTCTTGGTGACCAGTTGTTAGTATCCTCTCTGTCCTCATATAACTGTATGTACTTAACTATGTGTGTGGCCCTTCCCATGAGTAAAATTTAAGCTCTCAACCTGCACCTAGTCCGGAACCAGGCAGAAAAATAGAGAAAGACAGACAGATAGATGGAGAGACAGGGATAGATGGAGAAAGAAAGGTGGATAGATAGATAGATAGATAGATAGATAGATAGATAGATAGATAGATAGATAGATAGATGGATGATGGATAGATAGATAGAATGATTGATTGATTGATTGATTGATTGATTGATTGATTGATTGGAGGATGGCCATGACCTGAGCAGAAACAATGTTGGGAGAAGAACAGGGCCCAGGAATGAGTTCCGATTTTGACAGGTTGAATCTGAAATGCCTGGGAGACATCCAGGTGTCTGAAGGGCAGTTGGTGATTTGGAGCTGAAGCTCATGGGATGGCCTAGGGCTCTGTCTATTGACCTGGGAGTCTTTAGTATGCAGATAATAACTCGTGGGAGCTGATGAGGTTACCAAGGAAAAGAACCTTGAGGAAGAGGGTCCATGACAAGGCCTTGAAGGACACCCAAAAGCAGGAGGCTGATCCAGCAAAGTCAGCAGGGCCCAATATCACAGAACATGCAGGAGGGATAAGAATAAGCAAAGACTGGTGAGCTACCCTTTGGGGGGGGATCCTCCGTCAAGTGTTGGGGGTCAGAAGCCAGTGGCCTATGAAGATGGGGAAGACCCAGCTCTGGGGCCTCTCATTTCACAAATTAGGAAACTGAGTCCTGAGGAGGCTCATTGTGTGATTCACCGAAGGTCACAGTGGTGGTGGTGAGCCTCAGACAGACCCTGAGCCCAGGTCCTCTGATGCCAGAGACAGCATTTGAGGGGATGGGTAAAGTCAAGATGATGTTTAAGGATGGGGAGACGTGTCTGAAAACAGCAGGGGAGGATCCAAGGTTGGGAAAGAGTTAGGCTTGGAGACATGGAAGGGGAAACCTGCCAGAGGAGACAGGGCATGAGATCAAGGGCACATGGAGACGGTTGGAGTGGTGAAGACATCTTCCTCTGAGAGCGAAGCACAGGGAGCCCAAGCTATGATACTGAGAGGCTCTCAGGTGTGCAGGGCAGGAGAAGAGAGCTCCCAGTGCATGGCACCAGTTTCCCTGGTAATGTTTGAGATGAGGGTCTCTCCTGAGAGGAAGATGGGAGTGTCTGTGGAAGATGTTCAGAACAGTTTGCTGGGGGTGGTCGGTGGAGCAGGCTGGGATCTTCACTTTGCGTTTAAGAACCCCTGAAATGGATGATGAGTCAGGAATGCCTTGGACAGGCAGGATAGGGGTTTGTTGTGGACCCGCTCGGTACAGTTGGTGACTATTCGCAGTTCCAGTTGTACAGAAATCATATCAGAAAAGGACAATGATGGCAGCAGTGCTGGGTTGGAGTCTGCAGCAGGATGAGCTGATAGGCTGGGGGGCTGCTGAGATTGGTCACACACTTAGAATGTGCCACCACTGTCCAGAGTGCTGGGGAGCTGGGGGTACAAACACAAGCAGAAAGTCAGGGCCTGCCCTCAAGGAGCTTCTAGTCTAACGGGGGAGACAACATGTGAGCACGTTGAGCGCAACAAGCTCTGTACAGGATAAATGGGGAACAATGAACAGAGGGAAGGCGCTGGAATGAAGAGGGGCGGTCAGAAGGCTTCCTGTCCAAGGCAGGATGTTAGCTGGGACTTAAAAAGAGCCAGGGAGGTCAGTAGTTGGAACAGAGGAGGGAGAGTGTTCCAGGCAAGGGCACAGCCCCCGAATGCTCAGAGCCAAGAGATAAAGACAGGGTCAGGGGATGGAAGAGTATGTGTTGGGGTGTCAGGAGACTGGAACGGTGGGAGGGGGCTAAGCTAGGAAAGGCACTGAAGACCAAAGAGAGCATTTTGTATTTGCTCCTTGAGGCAAGAGGGAGCCAGTGAGGGAGGGAGGGGTGACATAACTGGACATGTGTTTTAGGAAAAATCACTTTGGATGGTCTGGAGTTGGGAGAGGCTGGAGGCAGGCAGGCCTCCCAGAGGCTACTGCTAGCCCAGGTTTAAGGTGATGAGGGCCTGCACCCAGGCATGGCAGTGTCAGAAGGGGTGGATGTTGCAAAGGTAAAATTGACAGGCCTTGGCTACAGCTTAAAATGGGGGGGATGGTGTGTGAGGGTACTGAGAGTTCAAAGACTTTGAGGTTTCAAGCCTGAGGGATGGGAGGATGGTGATGTCCTCCACAGTGATAGGGAAGGCAGGAGTGGGGGAGGGATGGGGAGGGGGCCGGTAACAAGTTCTGTTTTGGACGAGTTGAGTTTACTCATACTGGATTTCCAGTATGAGATGTCTGAAAGACAACTGGAGATATGAGATTGGAGGTCAGCAGAGAGACTAGGTGAGGAAAACTAGACTGGAGAATCCTCAGAAGAGATGGTCAATCCATGGGAGCTGCTGACACCTATCTCCAGGTGAAGTGGTCTAGAGGGAGAAGAGAAGAGGCAGTGGGCACCGACTCCCTGCCTGGATGGCTTCTGGCAGAGGCAGAATGCTGCTCTGGATGCTGGAAGTGTTGTGGAGGGCCACCCTGTGCCTCCAGAGGCGAGACAAGATGCCTGTGAGGGCCCTTTCAGGTCAAAGGCTGGACTACTGTGCCGTGCAGGGGGAAAGCCCCTGGGAATACTATCCTGGAGCTCCAGGGAGAGGTCAGGTGGGACCAGAAATGGATCTGCGTCGGTCAGTGTGTCCACTCTGGGTAAAGCCAAGGGTGGGAGAGCTGGGAGGAGGCTGTATGTAGCCAGAGCCCTGAGAAATCCCCAAAGGAAGAGGCTGGTGAGAGAAGGAGGCATGAGGAGAGAGGTCAGGAGAGAAGCAGTAGGCACAGTTGTCACTGGAGTAGGGGAGGACAGAGGAGCCAGGAGGGAGAGGGTGATATACCAGGCCAGAAGCTGCAGATGTCAGGGCAGACTGAGAAAGGAGTCAGAGCAGGGAACCTTGGAGCTCAGATCTCAGTCAGTAGTGGAGTTGGACACCTGATTGTTAAGGGCTGGGAAGGGAGAAGATGAGGCTAAGAAAGCCGGTGTAGGAAGCTTTTTCTGAGTTTGCTTTGAAGAGAGAACAGCATCTGGGCGAGCTGAGAGGTCAAGCCCCTTCTGGGAGGGCTGGGACTGGAAGAGAGTACAGAGGGCTCTGTCCTGGACAGCAGGTGGGGCAAGGCTGGCCCCTGCCTCAGCCTGATGGCAGGGGACAGGCCAAAAGAAGCATCATTCCCTTTTCTGCTGGCAGAAGGGTGGCAGCACCCAGTGGTCAGACCTGGAGCAGAGCAGGTTTTCTTAACTTGAGCAGCCTTCCAAGTGGGCTCCTGCACTGTGACGCCCCTGAACTGTGATCCAGCCCTAGGACCAGACCCTTGGCCCTTGGAGCTAGGGCTCATGGAGGTGAGCTCAGGGCTAGGGGGTACTGAGGGTGTCCAGGTTAATCAAGGGGAAGTATAAGAGGAAGAAACAGGGAAAGGGAGATGGGGGGGCGGGGCAGAGAGGAAGAGTTGGTGGGACAGGCACCTGAACAAAAGTACAGTTCGATATTTATTCATCACCTCATCACCTGCTGTCTTCAGGACCTTGTGTTTGATGGTAGAGTGGGGTGCAGAGGTGTACAGACAGGACAGATAGAAGACAAAGAGATGGCCAGAGAGAGGGACGTGCAGAGGCAAGGAAGTGGCTGACTAGGTCAAGGGAAAGGTAGAGGAGCAGACAGGAGAGAGGGACAGTAAAGGACTAGAGATGGGGTGATAGAGTAAGAGAGGGAAGGAGGGGATAGAGGAAGGTACTTTTGCTGTTGAACATTTATTAGGCACCTACTGTGTGCTAGGTGCTGAGTGGGGCAGAGCTCACTGGGGAGGTAGGGTAGTGGCCTCTAGGATGACCCCAGGGGCCCTGAGAGGAGAGCCTGGCCTGGCTGTCTCTGTCCTGGGGCTGACCCTAGCCGCCTGCTCAGCCCCTAAATCAATCCTCAGGATTATTACAATATCAATATACAATATTCCTACACTCACACCATCGATTTTGCAGTGTGGGCCTAGCCGGCCAACAGGGCTGAAGAAGGTGGGGCCCCCTCATTAAAAATCTATAGCTTGGCTGCCAGCCCCTGCCTCCAAACTGGGCAGTTTGTATTCATTAGCTCAGAGAATGAAACCCTGTTTGCCCCAGCTGAGGGGGCCCCTCTACCACACCTATCAGCCAAAGGAACCAACATCCTGGGCTTCAGCTTGACCTGGGCACTTTGCCCCAGGGTGCCTCCAGCTCGGCAAGACTGACCAGGAGGGCTTGTGAAACCCAGTGGAAGCTGCTGGGGCCCAGGCTAGAGTGGCGGGTGTGGTCTCAGTCATGTTGGGAGGTCATCTCGGGGAGGGGGCCAATGCCTCTCCTCCCAGTTTCCCCTCCTTCACTTTATTCTGGGCCTCCTGCATCTTCCCATCCTCAGCCCTCCAATAGTGGATACTCCAAGGCAGGGTCCCCAGCCAGGTTTATAGCTATTCCCCCGAGCTAAGGGCAGCGAATCCCTCAGTAAAATCAATGGATGCCTGTAATTGCATGTGAGACACTTGTTCCCCTGTTGTGGGCCTTTATGCGAGTAATTATAAGCAGCACCTCTTTGTGGGCCAGGATAAGAGGTCAGAGGAACAGCTTAGGTGGGCCCCGTGGACTTGCACATGGGTGCCAAGCCCTGGACCAGGTGAGGGTGCAATCCTGTGTCTCTCTGGGCGCACAGGATGGTAACTTCCTCTCCAAGGTGAAACACTGACTCTCCAGCGAGAGTGGCCATGGAGGGGGTCGGAGGAACCCCCAAAGAAGCCCCTGTCCAGCGGCCCCAGGCTGACAGTGACGCATGGGCACAATTAGCCACCACTCCGACCGTCCTTACCAACCTTAGCGGCCCTTTAAGCTGTGATTAAGCGGCCCCCTTCCCCAGGGGAGATGGGTGCTCCCCCGATTTCCCACATGCGCGGGCAGCCAAAGTCACCCTGGACAGCGAGGCTGTGATGAATGGGTCGCGCCGGGCAGGGGCAAATGAAGACGTCAGGGTGGGCAGAACAGAGCGTCTGGGCCCGGGTTCCCTCCCTCCCTGCTAGTCTCGAGGCTCCATCTCCCGCCTCCCCCCGCCCCAACCCCGGCCCTGTCTCAGGTTCCCCACCCCCGCGGTCCCCTGCGCAAGAAGGATCACTCGGCGGCCGAGCTCCGTCAAGGGAGAAATTACACCGCGGCTCTGGCTTTTTCTTACGGCGACGGGGCCCATACATCACCGCCCGCGGGGAGAGGACGCGCAGGCCAATTTTCATCATGAAATATGGGGCCCTGCATCGTCCTCCCCGTGGGCTCCCTGATCCTCCCTTCCCCCGCCCTGGTCTGCACAGTCGGGGAGCGTGTGAGCAGCTGAACTTCAGAGGGATAAGGGGCGGGGTGGAGCCATGGGGTGCCTTCCTGGCTACCAGGGAAAACTGGGCACGGGCTGGGAAGGCGCCGGGCACTCTGTGAACAGAAAGGGCGTGTTCACCACGAGGTCTTCCCTAACTGGAAGGGGTTCCTTGACTGGTGGTGAGCGCACTCCCTAATCCCCCCCCCCCATCGGGGTTATCAAACAGAAACGGAAGGACGGGTATTCCTTTCCTATGGGGGTTGGTCTAGACGCCTTGAGGCACCCCTCCTCCCTCCTTCCAACTCTGAAATATTGTGACCTTGCATCAGGTGAGGGCAAGGAATAGAACCCCTGGTGGCCTCCATCCAGGGAACAGGAATAGGTGGAGAAAACCGAAGGGAGGCCAGGATGGGGTGCCCCTGCAAATTCCCTCCCACTGACTGGGGGGCAAGGGGAGGGCTGATGGGCATTCCACAGCCAGGGAAGCAGAGGCAGCATAAATTCTCCTAGGCGTCTTCTTCTGAGTGCCAGAGAGGGAGCTGGTGGCCAAGTGGTTTCTGCCACCCACTGACCCCCCTTCCATCTCTTCAGAAACTATTCTGCATTTTAAAGGTTTGGAATGTTCACCCCTGGCAACAAGCATGACATTTGAGTCTTCAAGAAACAGCTTGACTTATGGTGACTATCTTTGGAGTTCGGGTCCTGGCCAACCTTCCACCCCCTGCAGGTGATCGCCCTTGGGTCCAGCAGCTTCTTACTCTCCCCTCTCTCTACAGATGACTGCAAGAACATTGCCAACATCATGAAAACGCTGGCACACCGAGGCTTCATCTTCAAGCAGACGTCCAAGCCCTTTTGATCGGCCAACCAAGGGGGAGTCAGCTCTGGCCACAGACCCCCCCAGCCAGCCCCCTGCCTGCCCCTCGCCCCCAGCCCCCTGCCCAGGGCATCTGGAGGCAAGGAGAGCAAACCCCCTTCCCATCACCCCTAGTCTGGTCTCACTACCTGCCCACCTGCCTGCCCACCCATCGGCCTCCATTCTGAGGGGGCCCCGGGGCTGGACAGCTGGAGGGGAGGGGGCTCATGAGCCCATGGGGCAGCTGGGCAGGCAGGCCAGCCAGCCCTGGGCTCCTTCCTGGGGGTGGGTGTGTCTCTACACCACCCTGGGTCAGCTCAGTCCCAGTATTAGGCCCTTCCCCTGGGGGTCCCAGGGAGGCTGGGTCAGACCTCACACTACCCCCCCCCCCTCCTCTGGCACAGGGCGCTCCATTGAAGGGGTGGGGGCCCAAGCTCCCAGTGACCTCCACCCTCCCCATAGTGCATGGCGTGTGGTTGTCCCTTCCCTGGACTCCAGGACAGAGTAGCCCCTCTCCCTCTCCTGCCCCCCCATCACTGTGTCTGTCATCCCCACCCGCTGTGAATGTGCCACAGAGAATAAAAGTCTGGGGGAATGAGATGAGGCCCCGTGACAAGTGTCGGGGGCTGGGCCATGCAGCAAGGACCAGCCAGGGGAGGGGTGGCCTAGGGAGATGGCGGTCAAGGTCTGTCACACCCCCAGCCCTCTGGCCCAGCACAAGAAGAGAGAAGCAGAGGTTCAGCAAGCAGCAGCTGCTCTATTTACACTGCCCCCCTCCCCAATCACCAGTCCTGCTCTTTGTCCAACCAGGCGCCAGCCTCCGCAGCGGGCACAACCAGCTGGAGCTTCAGGGTTTCTTGGCCTTTTTCACTGACGATGAGCTGGAGGCCGATTCCCGCCGCTTCCTCTGTCGGGAAAGGGGAAGATTGGGGGGGGGGGGGTTGAGCTGCTGGGAGCCCCGGAGTCCCCAGGCCAGCCCCAGCACCCAGCCCGCTTTGGCCAGAGGGGGAAGCAGCCCCCGGAAGCTAACCTGCCCACGGTCATCCAGGCAGTCACTGGCGGAGCCAGCTGCCCCCAGCAGTTACCCGGGGCTGTGCTCACCGAGTTGGGCGTAAGCGGTGCGCCCACGACATCTATGATAGCGTCCTTGGCCAGGTCGGAGCCCGGCCCCTCGCCGGGAAGGGGCGGCGGCGGCTCTGCGCTGGGCGGGGGTGGGGGTGGGGGCGCGGCCCCCAGGGGCCCCACTCGGGCTAGGGCCTCGTGGCGATGCCGCAGCATCTGCAGCTCGTACTCGCAGTTGGCGCAGGCCTGCTTCAGCTCGTACAGCAGTACCAGGTCACTCCGCAGCTCATTGAACATCTGGACCAGCTCCTCGGTGGGCGTGGGGCTCAGCTCTGGGGGCGCAGGCAGGGGGCGGCATGGGCGGGCCTCCGAAGGCTCCTCCCCACACCCGGCCGCCTTCCTCCGGACACACTTCACTTTAATAATGCCCTACTCAGAACCTGCACAAGCCTCCGCCGGCTCTGAGCTGGGTCCACTGGGTCCACTGGGACCCTCAGCTCCCTATTCCTCCAAGCCCTGCCCAAGGGCTCATTCACTATATCCCACACCATGTGAGGTGGCCACTCGGACTCCCAGAGCTTTTTCAATGGAACTATTCCCACCCCCTCACCCTCACATAAACACTCGCCTCCCTCAAAGCCCTAAATCAAAGGGAAGCCATTTGTGCCGAGGCCCTGAATCCCAGGGCTTACAGGGGAGCTCTAGGGCCTGGGGGCCACCTGCAGGCTCCCCAACTCCACACTGATGTACCCTAACTTGAGAAGGGCATCCTTTAGGATGAGGGGAAAGTCCCACACAGGAAGCCCCAGAATGGATTCTAAGAGCCCCAAATCCCCTATGGCCCTGGGGCTGCATCCTTGGGGGCACCAGGTGAACTTCAGCCCTCTGCTCCTACTCCCCTCTCCCCATCCCCAGCCCACACCCTCCACCTCTCACAGCCTCCAGCTCAGCCTCAGGCCAGCCCACACTCACCCACTCCCAGCTCCAGAAGCATCTGCTCCAAAGCCTTGATCTTCTTCTGCCCCACCGAGCTTGGAAGCTTCATCTGCACCGGGATCACAGTTCTGCTCAGCCTCCTCCCCAGCCCTCTCCCTGCCACCCTGCTCACCTTGCCCAGAAACCCTGGAAGCAGGAGGCCAAGGAGCAGAAAAAGACAAAAGGCTGCAGAGAGGGCAGCCTCACAGCCACTAACCCCTGGGCGTGAGTCACTCCACTCCCCTGACCTCAGGGGGAGACACCAAGTGAGCAGAGATCCTGGTCCCAAAGTCCTGGCCTCACTGTGCTTACAGTCTTGGGCTAGGTGGGGGCATGACCAGCCTTGGATCATCAGGGCTTCAGGGCAGAGCAGACGGAGGCCTCTAGGAGGCCGAAGGGTGGGGGGACAGGAGGCTAAGCAGGGCACAGGACCTGATGAGGGGGACACTCCAGCAGGAGGCAGATCCTGGGCAAAACCCCAGAGGCCCAGGAACAGTGTCACCCAGTGGACTGGGGCAGCGGTGACACGCTTGGAGAATCTAGACTATCAGAAAGCAGTAGGGAATCTGGGAAAGCCTGAGCCATGGCCAGAAGGCCACATCCACGCCTAAGAAAGATTTCCTAAGGAGAGTGAGCTAGAGGGAGGGGGCAGGCAGACATGTCAGGGCCTCTTCAAGGAAGGGCCTTGGTGGAGGACCAGGCCTCACAGAGGCCCTTTTTCCACCAGGTACCAACAGGGAGAGGGAGGAGGCTAGCTCTCATCCCAAACCAAGAGCCCAAAGCTAGCCCCCATTCCCTCTGAGGCTCTGTCTCAGCCAGCCCCTCTTCTATTTCCTGGTTCCACCTGGCAGCCAGCGGGCAGCCGGGCAGACTCCATTGGCCAGGGAGCAGAGTATATTCTAATTTCACCGTCATTAAGAAAATGTTATGATTTATGTGGCAGGGCCCACTGATCCTAGCTTTGCATTTAGCGGGTGAGCCGTCCATCTCTAAGATGGATGAAAGTGGTCTGCTCTCTGTGAAGTGTTATCAGCCTGAAATGAGGAGTCCATCACTCACCTCCTCAGCAAGGCCAGCCCCAAGTGACCAGTGCCACCAAAGGCCACTGCCAGGCAGCAGTCGCAAGGCTGGTGACTTCAGGTCAGCCAAGGCGAGGCAGCGCCCAGCCCATGACCCTACCACAGCTGCCCACAAACTAAGCAGACTAGGGGAGACGTGGAAAGAGAATGAGAAAAGAGGCAGAGCCAAGAGCTGGCCAGGGAACTGGAGCCCAGGACTTACCCTCTGACTGCGAAGTGTGACTCCTGCAGACTTGAAGTCAGGAAACTTGATGCCAGCTGTCTCTGGGACAGCCTGAAAGGAAGGAGACAGGAAAGGGATCAGATTGGGGGGGGGGGGGGCAGGACAACACTCCAGCAGCTCAGCCTTCCAGACAGCCTCTTGAGCTCTTCAGGTGGGATTCTTAATACCTTGTCCAAGCTTGCTCCTCTGCCCCAAACCCACAATCCACTCCAGCTTCCTCCCCCTGGACAGGGAGGTCTGAGCAGGGCCAGGGGCAGATGCCCAGGAGGGTGTCTGAGGGCTGAAAGGGCAGCCCTAATCATTAATAATGCCAAGAGCTGACATGTACACAGCACACGCTACAAAGCATCCCATAATCATCATCTACCTGGATCCTCACAACCACCCTGGGTGGTACTATGCGCTTACTATCCCCATCTTACAGACGAAGAAACTGAGGCAGCCTGACCTGCCCAGGGTCACACGGCTAGCACGTCTGAGACTGCATTTGAACCAGGGCCTGTTACTCTGGTTCCTGCACACCGAGCCTGAGATCAGCTGCCTCTGAAGGACAAAAGCCAGCGACGTCAGAGTCTCCAGACTGGAGATGAACCCCAGGCCTGCCACTCTCACCTGTGTCCCCCCCCTTTGGGCCTCAGTTTCCCTCTCTGTAAGGCGAGGGGGCTAAACTTGATGCCCTCTTGGGTCTTTCCCAGCTCTACAACAGGAAACCTGCCACTTCGAGGGTCCCCTTCCCACTTCCAGGCAGATCTGACGTTAAGCCTCAGTTTACCCCAAGGCTTTAACTTCTCCTTCTCAGAACCCAAACTTGCTCATTTTATAGATGGGGAAACTGAAGTCAAGAAGAAAAGGAACGTGTAAGAAAAGGTGCCGGCTCCCCCCCCCACCCCCACCCCCACCCCAGGGAGCCCTGGGGCCCTGAGCTGGGGTGGTAGGTTTGGCCGAGGGACCCCGGGACAGGTAGGCGGCTGCAGCACACATGATGGGGGCTGGCACACATGGCAGGAGCTGACCTGGGGGAGGTCTGGAGCCCATAGCTGGGCAAGCTCAGAAAGTGAGACGGAGGAGCCCACTCATGGACAAACAGGCTCCAGGGGAAAGAGCCCAGGGGGGACTGAAGAAGCTCCAGGGAAAACTGGAGAGACCCAGAGGGCAATGATGCTGCCACACTGGGAGCTCTTGGAACTCATCCAGAGAGACAGAGACAGAGAGAGAGAGACAGAGAGAGAGAGGGGGGAGGGGAGAGGGGGGGAGAGAGGGAGAGGGAGAGAGGGAGAGAGGGAGAGAGAGGGGGAGAGCGAGAGAGAGAGAGAGAGAGAGAGAGAGAGAGAGAGAGAGAGATACACATACATACATATCTCCCCCCCCACCCTCGCCCAGCTCAGAGTCCCACAGGCAGCAGGAGGCCCAGCAAGAAACCCAATTGAGGCTCTTCCCCAGAATCCAGGTTCTATGCCTTCATGTAGGCTGTGATGGGCCTTCTGCATGGAGGATACCTCTGCTAAGAGGCCAACAGACTGAGGCTACACAGCACTGACATTAACTCTACTGGACAGGATCCACTTCCCAGGCAAGCAGAAGGGTCAATGTTGGCAAGGCTGGGGGACAATGCGCACACTGATTGTGGGAGGGCTTCAAACACTCAAAAACAATTTTGGCTCTGCAAGAAGTCTTGTATCCGTGCCCACCAAGGCAGCAGGCCGTGTGCACAGGGTCTGGAGGAGAAATGGAGGTGGAACCACTCAGGGCCAGGAGCCCAAGAGTTCTGGGATCCTGGGGCCTTCAGCCTCGGGGGCAGAAGCTCTTCCCCCCTCAAGACCCCTTCCTATTCCCCACCCCATCCAGCTCCCATGTGAGATCATGGCTGGGACAGAAGGTACAACAATTCTCGTGTGATCAGGTGAAGATGCAGCTTGGGGGGAGCCTATGAAGACAACACTGGCCTTCAAGTCAACTTGAATTCTGGCCCTGCTCTGCCACGAGCTTTGTTATGCACACTGCCTTCTCTGAGCCTGTTTCTCCCTCTGTGAGATGTGACTACTGAGGAGTCATGAAGCCAGCAGGCCCAGGTGGGGAGGGAGCCCATGTAAGGTCAAGTCTTTGGGGCACGACAGCACTGCGGCAGTGCAGCTCAGCTGAGCGCCCCTGAGTCTTGCTCCTCTGCCTCCCACACTAGGAGAGGCATCCCACGCCCATGCCCCAGCCGAAGGTCCAAGCAGAGGAGAGAGGACACTGAGCCTGCAGGAGCCCCACAGCATCAACGGGCTGCTCAAGGCCATGGTGGCCCAGGATGACAGATGACACTCCCTGTGTCCCCATGAACACCCCAAGCAGGCAGCAGCAGGGACCACAAGAGACACTGCCTACAAGAGGTCCCCAAGCTGGGTCTCCAAGGACACTGGGGAGGCATGATCTGGCAAAGGCCGGGGGTGGAGGGGGGGAAGGGAGGAAGGGAGCTGCTGGGGTCTGAGACAAAGGCCTCAGCAGAGCACAGAATCCTGCAGTCCTAAGCCAGAAACAAAGGTCCCCCCTGCACCCAAACCCTGCCAAGAGCACCTGACATGCTGGCAGACAGCTGGAAACAAAGTAGGTGCCCACCGGCCAGGAGACTGCAGAGCCAAGCAAAGGGCAGAGAGGACCCTGCGCAGCGAGAAAGGACAGAGAGAAGGAGAGGGGGCAAATCTGGACCCCGGGGTCCCCAAGAGCAGATGTCATCATGGCGTCTGCAGACAGGCTGAGGGAGGCTCCCTCGGGAAGGGGAAGGTAGTGCTGTCTGGACCTCGACTCAGGGTAGATGGGACCACAAGAAGGTTTGTCTCTGAACAAGTATAAAAGGGGCCAATGGGAGAGATGCCAAGAGAGGAGGAGATGGATGGCAAGAGACCCCCAGCTGCCCAGGAGCAAAGCAAGTCCCCTGGCCTGGGTGAAGGATGTCCTTGGGTCCTACAAGGGCAGACAGAGGAGCCTGTATGGTCAGTCACCTCAGAAGGATGATGTGGCTCAGCCAAGGATGGGTACAAGGCGAGGGTCCCAGAGCCTGCCACTGCAAGGCCAGGGAACCCAATCTGAAGAAGGTGAGGTAGGGCCTCCAAAGAGTGGGCCGAGCTCCACTGAGACCAGGTTGGAGCTAGTGCCCTCCCTCTGTTCTGAAAAAAGATGAGCATGAAGAGAAGGCAGCAGAGAGGTGACCTGCCTCATGCTGGCAAGCTATGGACAAGGCCATCCCAATGGGCCAAAAGACTGACCCCGATGAGTCATTCGTGGTTCAATGGCGTCCGGTAGAGTGCTCTGGGGTCTGTGCCCGGCCCTGGCACTCACCACCCGTGGGACCTTGGGACAGTCACCTGCCCACCTGGACCTCAGCTCTTGCCTCTGTCAAATGAAGGGGTCCACCTCTTCAGCTCTAGGCCTCTGAGAGCATGCCTTAGATAAAGGCTTTGCTGGCATGTGCATTAGGGGATCCCAACCACGACAGAGACAGAGCATAGGGTACAGGTGCAGGAAAGGGAGCAGGGCACCACTGAGTGCCTGCCAAGGCCCATATACCAGCAAAAAGGATAAAGCTCCAGAGGTCTACACTTGAGTACAGTAAAACCCAAGTCCAGGATGGAGGAGTGAAAGGAAGAGCTACATGGCTGGAGAGTTGATCCTGGGGGTCTGCGTGGCCCACAAGTTCAGGAAGAGGCTATTCCAGGGAAAGGGTAGAGGAGGAGGGGATGATCCCTCTGACTGCACAGACTTCATCTGGCATCACAGTATCAGAGGGATCCTGACCAGGACCTAAGTCACCAACACAACAAAGGGTCTAGGATTCTTGCCCTGTGAGGACAGGTGGAAAGGAGCCCAGGAGTACATGCAATACAAGCGAGAACAGCTCTCAAGTCAGTGGACCTGTGTTCGAGTCCCGGGTGACCTTAGGTGAGTCCCTTTCCCCCTTTCCCCTCTGGGCCTCAGTCTATTCTGTGAAGTGAGGGAGTCGGCCGAGGGGCATCTGAAGCCTCTTCCGTCTCTACGGTGACCCTCCCACAGCACTGGGGACACAGGGGAGCCGGGCCCAAGGAGGACAGCAGGGGCATGGTGGGGAAGGGCAGAGGACCCCGTCGGTGCTGGGGAGCCCTGGCCTAGGTACCCCAAGGTGATGTACACCCCAGCCCTTGCCCTGCTCACTGGCTTCTCCGTCTCCTTCTTCTGTGGCAGCTTCTTTTTGGGGGCCTTGCGCTCAGTGCGCCGCTGCTCCGCCGTGGTATCGGCAGCAGTGATGAGCTTCTGCAGGTCCTGGCTGCGCTTCTCCCGTTCCTTCTTGCGCGCCTCGATCTTGCGCAGCTCCTGGACCAGATACTCCTCCTCTGCTACCTGCAGACACAGGGAGGGGCCCAGAATGATGGGACTGGGGAGATGTCCCGTCAGCCACATGGTCTGACTTGTGAAATGCCCAGAGAGCTGTTCCCCTCCAGGGGCACAACTTGACATTTTTGTAGGATTAAGGGGGGAAAAGGCCCAAGCACTACAGAGAAAAGGCCAAACATGTGATAGCATTTTGCATTTCCAATGTTTACATTCTAAAACAGTCTACCTCACCAGCACACTGCTGCTGTCACATCTAACTGTCAAGGCTGCCCCAAGATGGAAACAGCCTCTTCCTTCCTCTTCACAGGGTCAGGCCTAAGGCCTGGGCTGCTGGGCCCCCCTGCCCAGCTGCTTCCCAGCAGAGAACCCTGAGACAGGAGGGTACAGCCAATGTCTACAGACTAGGGGAGTGGCAGACAGGGCACAGCCACAGGAAGGGTCTCCTCACCTGCTCAGGGGTGCGGTTGTAAAGCCTCTCCAGCTGCTCCTTCCGCCGCCGTTCGTGCCCAGCATCAAACACAGGCACCTTGAGGTCTGTGCCTGGCACAGCCCGGACATTGGCCAGCCTGGCACAGATGTGATAGTATCGCTCCTTCAGATCCTCCACCGATCGCTTCTGGGACGGGGAAGGGAATCGTCAGGAGTGTTGGGGAAGGGAGCCTGGGAGGATAGGAACACTGGACTTCCCACTGGGGGGGGGGGCACAGATGGGGGACAAAGGGAGGGAAGAGAGAAGCGGCAGCCATGGGGGAAGAACGCAGGGAGGTAAAGGTTTCTAACAGCGAGAGTGGCCCCAGCAGCCTGGGCTGCCCAGGAGAGGGAGTCTGGGCATTCTTGGTCAGGACCACGCTGGACAGAAAATCTTTGCAGATCTGAGGTCTGGCCGGGGCACGCTGGGGCAGAGTGAGCACCACCACCACTGACCTTAAACTGCTGGTGGTCGTAGCGGTCATGGATGACCACAAAGCGCAGGTCAAAGCGGCGGCTCAGGTCAAAGAGATGGTCAGTCTCTGCCTTGGTCCAGGCATCGTCATGCAGGTACAGCTGGTACTCCTGCTCTGAATACACAGGCACCTGCACTGCCTGGGGGGGCGGGTAGGATGGAACGGGACAAGACTGGGTGTTGGGGGCACGCCTTCCCCAGCGGGAGGCAAGCCCCCCCAGGCTCCTCAGGACCTAGCACACAGTCAACACAGGCCCAGTGGGGTCCCCAGGCTGCATGTGCCCAAAAGGCTGCCCTCCATCCTCAGCTCCCTGTGACTCTGGCCCAGAACAGGCCCACTCTCCAGCAGGCAGGCAGGTAGGCAGCCAGCCATGCCACAGAGCAGCCACCAGAGGGCAGCAGAGGCTTGCCAGACAGGCATTACAAGCATTCACACTGTGGACCGTCCCTCTGTCCTCAACCCAGGCCAGACCACGTCTCCTGGATGAGGGTCAGGCCTGAGCAGCTCAGCTTAGTGAGAACATCGTGAACATTTAGCAGAAAGCAAGCATGAGGGCGGAGATTCTGCCTGGAGAAAACACCAGGAGGCATGAGGACAGGGAACAGCCTCCTGCTAGGCCCCCCCAGAGGGCAGACCCAGGGGCCAGAGGGAAGAAGGCAGGGATTTGGGTCTGGATAAAGGGAAATCTTCCTAAATCAGAGAGCCGGCCCAGAAGAAGCCAGCTTTGAAAGTGTGCTGCCTTGTCCCATCCTGGGACATAGGGCACGTGCCAGGGCCCCAGGATCCAAGGGAAGAAGGGGGAGGATTGAAAAGCTGGGAAGAAATCAAATCCCTTTGTTCTGGGGCCTCGAAGAGGGGGCAGTGAGGCCCAACCAGAGGCATTGGCCAACTCCCAGGAAGGAGAAGCTGCCTAATGGGGCTAGGAGCCAAATCTGATGGGAAGGAGGCCAGGCCAGACAGCAGATCCATGGGAGCAGGAAGACAAAGAGGAAACCTCTACAAGAAACACCAGGAGCAGAAATCAGCTCAGCGAGGAACCAGCAAACCAAAGAATCCCGAGCCTCTCCTTCCTCCTGAGAGGCAAACAGCGAGACAAACAGTCCAAGGTCCAGCATCTGGGCCCTGGAAGGGACCTCACTGGCCTCGACGCTGAGTCACACACAAGGAGCCCCCCCCCCCCCAACAAGGAGCTTCCCAGCTTGTCAAAGCCCCTCCCACTACAGGGCAACTCTCACGATGAGGAGACTTTCCTACATCAAAGCCAATCTGCCTCCTGGAAACTTTCCAGAGCCCTCCAAGAAGTCTCAGCCTCCTCACCCACATCAGCCCTGAATCTTCTCTCCTCCAGGTTCAGCAGGGCAGGGCCCCTCCCCATTCCAGCTGCTCCCTCAGAAAGGGATAGAATACTCCCAATGAAGCCTGACCAGAGCAGAAGGGGCTGGGACTCTTACCTCCTGATCCCAGCAAGTTCTGCCCCTCCTAATGCAGTCCCAGGTCACACCAGTCCTTTGGCTGCCCGCTCACCCAGCTGACTCATACTGAGGTCCACTCAAACCCCAAGATCCTTTTCAGAACACCTGATGTCTAGCCTGTCTTCCATTAGCTTACATTTGTGGCATTAGCTATTTTGAGCCAAATGTAAGACTTTATTTACACTTATACCTAATCAATTGTATCTCCTTCCCCTCAGCCCAGGCCTCTAGTCTGTCCAGCTTCTGTCTGGGCACTGGGTCAGTTCTTTCTCCCAGCTGTATGCCATCCATGCTCCTTTTCAAGTCACCGATAAAAATGTTAGCCCAAAGTACTAATCCCTGGGCCCAACTCCCTGCCCTGCTGACGCTGAATCATCCACTCCCCTATGAGGCCTGATGACAGGGCCCCATCAAGTCCACATCCTTCCTTCTTCTCCACAAGAAGATTCTAAGAGATTTCATCAGAACCTCGCCAAAACTGGGGCAAACTCCATCCTAAGAAGGGGTCCACCAAGGGGAGGAGCCAGACTGGGCAGGACCAGCCTTGAGGAGGCAGAAAGGCAGGTGGCCCCCTTCTGGTTGTTCCTCCTTCAGGATGCCCTCTAGGATTCGCCAGGAACTGAAAACAAGCTCAGGGCCTGTTGTTTTTTGAAGATAGTTACAGCATTTGCCCTTCCCCCACTCTGTGATGCCACAACATCACAACCATGACTCCTTCAGGACCTGATGATGGGTTCACCTGGGCCCAACAACTGGCATTTGCTCCCTGGGAGAAGGGGCCACCAGACTGCAGTGGGACTGCCTCTGGACTAAAGGGAGATGGCAGCCCTCCTCTGGAAGCCCCTCCTACAGCCCTCAGCAATGCCCCACCTTTTCATGTCCACCTGACCATATGACCTCAGGTCTAGCTGCAGGGAGAAATCAAGGGCTACTGCACCATGCTTGCTCAGCCAGCCTCATTCCTCAGATGCTCCTCCTTGCTTCCTGTCCCAGAGGACAGCTCTCCCCCATGCCCTTACTCTCATCCAGGAGCTCACCGATTCTTTGGAGCACTGAGCCCAAACTGCCCCCTTCCTGCTGCCAGGGAGTCTAGGCTGGGATCCCAGCCCTCACTAAGCTCATAACCAACTGCCTGGGTCGGCACACACTGAGTACTCAAGCAGTGCTCGCTGGCTACCCGATATGTAACACAGGTGCTTGGGGGCCGCCAAAAACTGGACCCAAAAGGAGGACCGGGGAAGAGATGAAAGGACTTTGGTTTATGAACGCAATAGATATAACTTCACTAAAAGAAATAGCAAAAAGGAGATGTTCAAAGAACACGGCGAGGTTTGCAGAAAGGAGAACAAGAAGAGCAGAGCACCAAGACAAACGTAGGGCAAGTGAGAACCGCACTAAAGGGCTCCTGCATTTGGACTAATTGCTACAAACAATCAGAATCTCACCTCCTCCGCTCAGTAAGAAGCGGTAACCTGCCGGTACGGAACGCTGCACACCCACCGAACACTGCAGTTTTTTGGTGGATCTGGTTTTCTTACAAGGTTATTAGCTGGTTACTTTGTCACAGGGGATGGGTCAATGAGCACAGGTGAGAACTACCAGGAAGCAAGCAGGACGTTAAAGCAGCAACAACACAGATTCCTTTTAGAAAAGCCACAGAGGGCCTTGGACGAACCAAAGGTCCCGCTCGATTTCCAGGGGCCTTCAGTGAGCCCATGAGCACCCCCTCTGCAGGAAGCACAGTGTTCGGCCTGCCTTCAAGGAGCTCAGCTGGGGCTGGCGCTGCTCAGCAACAGCACCAGCACGGTGCCACAGCCAGAAAGGGGCAGGACCGCCACATCCCAGCGGCAAGTCAGAGGGCGCGTGTTCCAGCTGTCCATCTCTAAGCCTGTTTCCTCATCTGTAAAGTGGTAAGAATGATCCCTAGCCTTGCTGAGCTCCCAGATGGCAGGGGACTTGAGGGGATCATGGATTCCTGGCAACAAGCGGAGGAGAGTGTTCGTTAAAGACAAAAAAGTCCTTACGAGGGAAATCAGGCCCAGGGAGGGGGAGTGACCTTTCTGAAGCCTTCAGCCCTCAGTGATCTCATCTATCTCCATGGCATCCAGCACCTCCTTCATCCAGACAGCTCCTCCAATGCACAAGCAGAGTGAAGGCTTGGCCTGAACCTCTGGGGAGTCCAGATCTGCCTCCTAGATTAAAGTCCCAGTGTCGAGCGGGCAGCTGGGACCAGGGCCAATGACTAGCCATGTGAACATGACCCCTGGAGAGAGAGCGGACGGACTGTCGAGACTTTTTTTACTTTATTTTTCTTGCTTTTTTCCCCCAACATGGCTAATATGGAAATGTTCCGCATGACTTTTTATGTATAATGATGGGTATCATGTTGCTTGCCTTCTCAATGGGGGGGGGGGGGAAGGAAGAGAGACCAGAGAGGAATTTAGAACTCAAAATTTTGTAAAATGAATGCTATAAATGTATATATTTTTAAACCAACATTCCTCCCCTCAACCCCTACCTTTTTCATCTAGTTCAAAAGGCAATGTTACTAGGCCCAAACCAGATCAAACATGGGTAGGGGGTGAGGAAACCATTGTTTGTGACTGACTGCATCTCCCTACACAGAAGACGCAGGCTGTGGTGAGAAATCTGAGCCCCATTCCCACCTTACAATGAGGGACTGAAGGAAGAAGGAGGAAGGAGGAAATAGGATGGAATGAGTGCTCATTAGGGCCTGCGTTGTGCCATCCACAATAAGCCTGGGAGGGAGGTGCTATAGTGAGCCCCATTTTATACAGGAAACTAAGGCAGGGAAAGAAGAAGCGGCTTTCTGGGGTCACCTGCTAGTCATGTTCAAGTGTAATGAGAATGGGAGTTTGAAGACCTCCCCTGCTTTGAAAGTAACCTCTGCCCCCTGATAGGCTAAATGTAGTCACATGGAACCTGTGGTGGGAGGAGTTTGAAGGGAAGCAAAGCCCACAGGAAGCTGGTGGTCAGAGCTAGCCAGATGGTGGGAGAAAGGAGCTCAGGCAAGAGTCAGATACGCTCCTGAGTAGATATTGATCTCGTATTGGTTTGTGGGAAGACTGAAGGTTGCTGTGGCTCTTGGCGTTATTATGGCTTCCTGATGTCTTTGGTACTGTGATGGAATCAGTTTACTGGTTTGGGGATTTGGTTCTCTGGTGTCTAAATAAATGCTTCAGTTCTGTCCTCTATATGGAGCATTTGGTATATTTTGCAATTGAACGTCATGTGATATTTAGAGGCACAGTTTTTATCATGATTATGGGTGCTGTAAATGTTACACTGGCGCTACACCAAGTCAGGATTTGAACTCAAGTGTTCCTGAGTCCAGGCCCGGCACTCTATCCACTGCATCATCCAGCTGCCTCTGCTGGAAGACTGTGTCTGCTTTGATATTGGGGGGTAAGGGCTGACTGGTCAATGGAATTATGGCTCAGAACCACCCTGAGGTATAAAGGGCAGGAGAGCTGGAAAGATCTAGGGACAGCTGAGCCCAGATCAAAGCCCCTGGAGGGCAGGAAGCCCATGTTCTGGCACAGCCCTAAGAGGCTTGACCATCCTCCTTCTTAGCTGGAGAGACAAGGCAGATGGTAAGAATGGCTGGGTTCTGGAGTGAGGAAAAGAACATGTGATTCTAACCACACAGCCCATTGCCAAGTGGTGGTTAATATACAACCCACTAGAAACAACACATTTTGGCATACAAACTGGGCCTGCTCCTGAGAACGAGGCCTCTGGGAAAACTGACCATTTGTTTCTGGGACGTTCCTGGGATCCAAATCACTCTCTTAGTAGTTACTAGAAAACACCTCACTGCTGGAGGCACCATGTAAAGACCAAAACTGGACACTGATCTCAAAGGAGCCCTGTCGGGGGTGAAGGGTTGGGGGGGCACACGGCAGGCAACAAGGAGATGCCAGCAAAGTGTCAATTAAATGGAGGTGAGGTGCTCATGTGAAGGGGTATCAGGAAAGATTCCTGTAAAAGGGGAGACTTTAGCTGAGTGTTCAAGAAACCAGCAGGCAGAGATGAGAAGGGAAGGCATACTAGGCATGGGGCACAGCCAGAGAAAATGCCCAGAGTCTGGAGAGGAGCAACAAAAGGGCTAGTGTAAGCCAATTACAGAATACACAGAGGGCAGTTAAGGAGACTAGACAGGGAGGAAGAGGCCAGGCTAACAAGATATGACAACTGATGGGATGTGGAGGCTGAAAGCGCCAGGAGCCGAGGCCAACACTGTGGCATAAGCCTGGTGACTGGGAGGACGCTGCTGAGAAGAGGGAAAGGTTTGGATGCGGAGAGCATTTCAATGAGGGGCATGCTGAGCCCGAGAGGTCTACAGGACAACCACAGGAAGCTGGAGATGAAAAACTAGGGGTCAAGAGAGAGACTAGTGCTGGAAACAGAGACCTGAGAATTATCTGCCTAAGATGATATCCAAGATCATGGGAGCTCAGGAGATCACCAAGGGCCCTCAGAGAGAGAGGGCTTGGCTACTACCAACTTCACCAAAAGGGGCAAATCCCGTCTGCCACCTCTTTTGGCAAGTCCAGAGCTAAAAATAATTTTTACATTTTAAATGAAGTTTTATTGTATTTAAAAATGTAAAAATCACACACTTACCTCAATGGTCATACGAAAACAGGGAGCAGGCCAGAGTCTGGCTATGCAGACCCCTGGCATTTAGGAGATAAGAAGAGAACCAGGGGAGGATCTGAGGGAACAGCCACAGTTAATGGGCATAACCTGACTGAAAGTTCAACACTGGAGCCTGAAGAGTGATCAGACAGGTGGGAGAACCAGGAGAGAGCACAGTCACCTAAACCTACGGAAGACGTATCCAGGAGAAGAGGGGGGTGTAGAGAATCAAAGGCAGGAGAGAGAGCAAAAAGAAAAAGGACTGAGAAAAGATCATTCCGTCTGACTCTGACCTAAGAGTGAAAAGAAGTGTGGCATTCACTGGAGAGAGCCTAGCCCCCAAAGAGACCAGAGGCAGTGGAGATGCAGAGGGTCTTTTCAGGGCAGGGAAAGTATGAGCATGTTTGTGGACAGTAGGGAAGGAGCCAGTAGACAGGGAACAACTGAAAACTAGTGAAGAGTGGGGATGAAACGACAGGAGATGGGATGGAATGGAGTCTCTTAAAGAAGTAGAGGTCTTGGCCAAGAGTGAGGCCACCTCTTCATGTGACACAGGGGTAAAGGAGGAAAGAGTGGCAGAAGGCACTTGAAGAACAGGCTAGGAGGAGGAAAAGGAGGGAAGAAGAGGGAGTTCATGGAAAATGGCTTCAATTTTGTCTATAAAATCTGAGACACGGATCTCAGCCTGGGACGGTAAGAGGACAGGAGCAATGGGAGCCTTTAGCTCTTCTCTCCTCTCCTGTGTCCTGTCAGCCACCAGGTCCTGTCCTTCTGCTACTTTTGTCTCCTTCCTCATAGCCACCAGTTCAGTCTGGGCACTCTCAGGCCTCACTACAAGCCCTGCCTCCCTAGTCCAATCCATCCATAAAAGGAGGCAAGACAGATCTTCCTTGTGCAGCCCTTGCTGGTATGGTGGCTGTGAGGCACAAGTCCTGGGCTCATTTCTTTCCACTGACACATACTACATGGGTGACTCGGGGCAAATCACTTCATCTCCCTCAGTTGCTTCATCTGCAAAATGAAAGAGTTGAAGACAAATGACCTCTGAGGTTCCCAAGAGCTCTGGACACAAGATGCCGGAATTCAATAAGAGCCTCCTTTATCCCTGCTCAGGACCCCAAACCCTCCTGTGGCTCGAACCTCCTTTATCCCTGCTCAGGACCCCAAACTCTCCTGTGGCTCGCAGCCACTTCCTCAAAGCAAGTTCCAATCTTGCAGCTAGCTGCGAAGGACGTCAGTCACCTGGCAGATCTGACCTTCCCAGTCTTACTTTACATGACTTTCCCGCAAACAGCTTCCAAAAGCCAGCCCACGTAGACAACTCAGCAGCCCAACCACATGCCCCACTAAACTGCTGTCTCTATGTCTTAGCTCAGGGGGTCTCCTATACTTCAGGAGCTCATCCCACTCCATGCCAGGTCCTCCCTAAGTCTTAGGACTCAGTTCAAAAACTACGTCCTCCAGGAAGCTTTCATGAAAACCAACCAACTACAAATGACCACTCCTTTCCAGGCCTTCCCCTAGCCTTCAGTGTGTACTCCCCCTTGGTAACACTTCTGCAAAGACAGGGAGTTGTGTAAAAACAGAAACTGTTTTGCACTTGTCTTTTACTCCTTCTGGGCCAAACCAAATGCTTAGATGGGCCTAATCAGAGCCAGTCCAGAACACTGATGTGAGCCAGCCCCAGTGAGCACAGCAGTAAGGAAGCCTCACCTTATTGAACCTGGCAAATGGATAGTCCTTGCCCTCCTCAGCTGCACGCCGCCAGTGATAGAACATGGCCCCATCCTTTCGGGCAGGGTTGGTAAAAGGCATCCACTTCCAGGGTCGCACCTTCTTGGACCCTAGCTTGGCCTTCACTGTTCGGTATCCTTGGGTTGTATCACTGGGGAGCAAGGGGGGTGCATCCCTGCCAGGGAAGTGGGTAGGGTGATTATAGGCCAACCTCTGGGACACCCCACGAACTCTCCTTACTCCCCCTATCCTCCTCCCTGAAAGGAAATAGCTGTGTGTATAGGGGTGGAGAGAGAAACCCAGCCTCAAAAAGATGAGACAGCCTCAAAAGGCTGTCCCATATCTGAGTGAGACTGACAGGGGACCACCAAGGCCAGCCCTGAAGAAGCCTCAGGCAGGTAGGAGAGGTGAAACCTGGGCATCTCAGTCCATCAGGGAGGAAAAGGGGATGGAGCTAGGAGTGGTGGGGATGGGCAGGTAAGGGGGTAAATCCACTTGCTTTTTGTCGGAGTAGAGCAGAGCGTAGACCTCACGGTGCATGCCCTCTGGCCTCTTGAAAGTCAGCGTCTCTGACGACTTCTTGGACTTTTTCTATGGAGGGACTGAGACTCAAGTGGAGAGACTAGGCCAGGGAACCGCCCCCATCCCTCCAGCCTGGCTCTCCCAGCCCCTGACTTCAGCCCCACCTTTGCCATCAGCCCCTCCTGCACAGGAGCTGAACGTGCCTTCAAAAGGCATGGAGAATGGCCCCCACTTGAGCAGGGGTCGGCCTGCGTCTGCTTGGAGCCCTGCTGAAACGGGGAGCTCACTATCTCCCTTGGCAGCCTGGCTTTCCAGCAGGAAAGGAGGATCCAGGAGGATGCTCAGAAGCCCCGCCCCTTCTCTCGGCCCCGCCCCACCAAAGCGCGCAGGCGCAAAGGTTCCCGCCCCGTCCTCGGCCGGCAGGCCCCACAACACGCAGGCGCATTCGGGTTTGGAGGCAACTTTGGCCCCACCCCTCAGCGCCCGCCCCGCCCGAGCGCGCAGGCGCAGACGCACCTTGTCCGGGTTGATGATGTCCTTCTTGCTGATGGGCCCCGGCGCATCGCCCTCGGGCCCGCCCAACTCCAGAATGTCGCGAACGTCGGCACCTGTCGCCATGGCGGCCCTCGGATTCTTCGGACCAGAGCTCGGCTCCGGCCCCTCCTCCTCCCTCCTCCCGCCGCCGCCGCCGCCGCCACCGCCGCCTCCCGGCGCCGCAGGCTCCGACTTCCGGCTGTGCGGAGTCACCGCCTAACCGGCCCGGCCGAACCACTTCCGGTACGAGCGCGCCCCTGGGTACGGTCGCGAGCGCACACACCAGTGGCAGCTGCGGCTGCGCAAGAGGTAGAGCCCACGCGCGCCCCGCCCCTCGAATCATCAGTTTAGCCGCCCCTGCCTTTGCTGAGCGCCTACTGTGTGCTGGAGGTCTCTGTGGGGCCTGTGCGCGAAGCTGAAGTACCCCCACACCCACACACACCCACACACATCCTGTCCAGGAGCTTAGCCAGGCGCACAAACACACGCCAAGAGGGGCGGGGGCTCGACGGAGGAGCCGTGGGCCTGTGGGGAGCTACTGGCGGTGCGTGAGCAGGGGAGTGACCTCATCGAGCCCGCGGCGTGAGGGAAATTCTGGATGTGCCGGAGTGCGGAGAAACTCCGGCCCAGGAGAACCAAGAGAAGTGGCATTGGCCAGGATCTGAGTCCCAGGGTCAGGGCCAGAAGGCGTCCCATGGAGCAGGCAGAGGTCGTGAGCGCGGGACCCCAGGGGTAATGGCACCCTGCCCTAGTCCCCTGTCTCCTGGAGCCTCCCCTGGAAACAACACTGGTCGTAATGTGGGGCGGAGGGGCTCACCGAGGGACTGCCAAGTGGTCTGAGAGACAGAACTAGCCTAGATGGATGAACGTCTCATCTCAGCAAAGAGGACGTTGAACGAGGCACAAGTGTCAGAGAGTTTGGGGAGGGAGAACGAGTTCAGCGTCCGACGGTGGGGTTGGGATAGCCCCGGGACCTCTGGTCTGAAATGTC
Source organism: Pseudocheirus occidentalis (assembly GCA_028646575.1). Taxonomy (NCBI): domain Eukaryota; kingdom Metazoa; phylum Chordata; class Mammalia; order Diprotodontia; family Pseudocheiridae; genus Pseudocheirus; species Pseudocheirus occidentalis. The sequence continues at coordinate 26,541,178 of CM053593.1, forward strand.
CATGAGGCAGCTGGTGATCCAGGACCGAAGCCCAGGGAATAAGCTGAGGCAGGAGGTGGAGAGCTTACCTCCAGAACCCTCCCACCCGTGGGAGTGGGTGAGCTCCCCAAGAGGGCCCACGTGGGAAAACCTGCACAGTTAAGTCCAGAATATGGATATGGCTCCAGCAAAACTAAACCTGGCCTCGAAAAGACCGGGGGTAGCTCTGAAGAGAGGGTGGTTTCACCTGAAGGGTGCCGTCTGAGCCCGGATTGGAGAAGGCTGAATAGTGAGTGAAAGAACTAAAAGGGAGAACTAATATGGAGGGCACCCACTCTTGGTGTACTCCCTTCTCTCCTTTGGCATTGTACCCCTTCCCCTGCAGACCCTTATCAACTCTGGCCTGCAACCTTGCCATGGTTTTCCTTCAGTCTCTCGCCATTCCAGACCATCACTGACACTCAGCTGTCAAATTTATCTTTCTAGAGAACAGATCAGACCATGGCAACCTTCCTACTTGATAAATGCCAGTAGCTCCCTATCACCTCCCAGATCAGATACTAAGCCTTCCATTTGGCTTTTAAAGCCCCTTACCACATGTCCCCTTCCCACATCAATAGTCTTCTCCCCTCTTTGTACTCCATGATTCAGCAACACTCTTCTCAAAAATAACCCCCCCCCCCAATTCAGGATTTTCAATGACCAATCTTCCTCACTATTCCCTCTTTCTCATTTTTGCCTATTGGCTTTCTAGGCTTCCTTCAGCCAAGAAGAAAACTTACCTTCAGCAAGAAGTATTTTCCAGTCAAAATAATGTAAAAATAAAAATTCTAAAGATAAAAAAATTAACAAAATTTAAAGCAAAAAAGCCACTGAATTATAAATAAGGCTAGGAACTTTTAGGAGAAAATAAAATAGATAATCTATTAACTTACCTGATTTTTAAAAGAGAAATAATCCAAATTGTCAAAAAATGAAAAAAAATCACAGCAATTGAAGAATAAAGGAAATTATTAGAAACAATTTTGCACAATTATGTGCCAACAAAACTGATTTATATGGATGAAGATCTGATTTCAGAAAACAAATTGGACAAGTCACAAATGAACTTCCAAAGAAAATAACTTTGTATTTACAAGTGAAATCAAACCATGGAAGAGCAACAAAGTCCAATGTTACAAAAAGTGAAAAAAATAGGAAAAGAAGAAATCCTATCAAATTAATTCTATGAAATAAATAAGATCTTGATACCTAAACCAGGGTGAGGCAAATCTAAGGAAGAAAGCTATAGAACAATATCTCTAGTCAGTATTGGTGCAAATAATTTGAAGTGTGATCAAAGAGATTATAGCAACATATCAAAATACTGCATGTTATAACCAAATGGGCTTTTTTTTCCAATCAGTGGAAGGTTCCTTTCCCCTTCTCTTCTACTCATTCCATTGAGAAAAAGAAAAAACGACGTATGTAGGATTATATACAGAATAAAAGAACAGCTCAATATTAGAAAAACTATAAATATAATGGAGCATTTTTGTAACAAAAACAATGAACACAATTGTCTTAAAAGATTGAGAAAAAAAAACTTTACAGAAAACACTACCAACCAGTGTTATCAAATATTGATTTAGGAACTTCAAATTAACATATTTTGTTGTATTTTTATTTCTTTTGCCAAACAATTTCCAATTATATTGTAATCTGGTACAAAAGCATTTGACTCCTCTCAGGGAATTTGGCATTTCTGCTACTAAACATTTCTCTTAAAAAAAAAAGATTAAAAAGCTTAGGAATAAATGAATACACCTTTCATCAATATAATAAATAGTATTTATTTAAAATGGAGTCAGGAAACTAATGGAAATGATTAGAGACCTTTCTAATAAAATCAGAAGTAAAGCCAAGATTTCCATGATTACCAGTATCACTTAACAGTGCAAGAAATGCGCTACGGCAGTAACAAGCAAAAAGAAAATTGAGAGAACTTTTGCAGATGATACGATGGTCTTCATAGAGAACGCTGGAGAGTCATCCAAAATAACTGAAGCAATAACCTCAGCAAAATAACAATATAGCAAGATATGAAATAAGCCCGCACTAGCAGTGGTTAGGTGGTGCAGTGAATAGAGCATTAGCCCTGGAGTCAGGAGGACCTGAGTTCAAATCCAGCCTCAGACACTTAACACTAGCCATGTGATCTTAGGCTAGTCACTTAACCCCAATTGCCCTACCCTCCCCCTACAAAAAAAAGTTAAAAAAAAATAAACCTACACAAATTATAAGATACCTTTCTATTTACTACCAACAAACTCAGTGAGAAGAGAGAAATTCCATGCAAAATCTACAGAATGCATGAAATATTCAAGATACCTCCTGAGTGTCTTTAGGATTATGTGACCAAAAATGAAGGATGAGACATTTTCTCTGAGCCCCTTGAGCCTTCATAATCCCATCTCCCAATCTTGTAAGAAATATGCAAGAGATAAACTAATTATTGCTGCTGCATGCACAGGCAAAGGCACTTAAGCATGCTGAAGGGGTTACAATCCTATGAATTAACAGTAAAAAAAAAGGTTAATCCTTGCTGGGGTCATTTAGCATTCACTCCCCTACCAGGCCTTGCATTTGGGTACGGTGGCACAATAGGGCTCAAGCTTGTGTTCTAGGGATCCACTCATCAATTTCCTTATTCCTGGTGCCACAATTTCCTTCAACAAATTCAGCACTTGCCTTCATCCCCATCATTCTATGGAAACAAGCAGAATTCAACTATTCGTCCTCCAAGTGGAGGAGGTGTATGTACAGGAAAGTGGAAGTCACTGTGTGGATTGACTCAGAAAATTAAGACCGGGGGAACTAGAGTAGGGAGATGGAACGTGCGGGGCTCTACAAGGCCTGAAGGAAAGAGTACTGACATCCAGACAGGACCAGCTCTGTCCCCCTAAAAGTCACCTGGGCAGGGACTTGGGCCATAGAGGAGTGAATTTTCCAGAATGGGAAGAGGCTGAGACAGCTTTGAGGTCCATCTCTTAGGGGCTGTGTACTCATAGAGCAAGGAATCAGGAAATAAGTGACAGGGGAATATGAGAGAAAAGACTGAAATCACCAAAGATCTCAGGAGGAAGAAAACTCAGTTAAAAATCTTGAGCACATCCCCCAAAACCTATTAAACTGTGCATACCCTTTGACCCAGAAATACCAGGGCTAGATTCTGTTCTCCAAAGATATCAAAGGAAGAGAAAGAGGACCCATATGTGCAAAAATATTTATATTGCTCTTTTTATGATGGCAAAAATTAGAAATTGAGGGAGTGCCCATCAACCTGGGAATGACTGAACAAGTTATAGTATATGTACGTAATGGAATACTATTGTGCTGTAAGAAATTATGGAGGTGATGTGAGTTTCAGGAAAACCTGGGAAGACTTGAATGAAATGAAATGAATGTAAATGAAATTATGGGTCTAGGAGAATAATTTATATGATAACAATACTGTAAAGATAAACAATTTCGAAAGACTTCGGAACTGTAGTCAACACAATGAAACTAACCACAGTTCCAGAGGACTAATAATGAAACATGTTAACCATCTTTGGATAGAGAAATGATGGCCTCAAGGTACAGATTGAAGCATGTGGTTTTTTTTTTTTTTACATCTACTGCGGGATTTTGTTTTGCTTGAGTAAACACATTTGTAAGGGGTTTTGTTTTTCTTGCTTTCTCAATGGATGGGAGAGGGGAAATGAGAAGGGGAGAATTCAAAACTAATAATAAAACTTTTTTTTAAAGCTAAAAACCTTGAGCACAAGCAAATAAATCAGTAGGGAAAATATAAATGACAGAAGGGTAGATAGCTTCCAGGACATCTAAATGAGTACAAATATCTCAAAAAAAAAAAAAAAAGCAACAACTATTGCAGGACAAAGAAAAATGAATCAGCACCTGATGAGGCAGAAGACCTTATGGAGTTTCAAAAGAGCATGGAAACAGAGAAGAATGATTCTGAAGGGTTCCAGAGAGAAATAAGAATTATGAAAGCAGAATTTATGGCTTTCACAGCAGAAATGTTTGGAAGAATAGAGAAACTTGAATTCGCAGAAAGTCATCTCTCCCAAGAAACAAAAGAGAACTGATTGAGAACATAAATACAAAAGTGAAAGACAATCTGGCTGAAGTGAAGGAAAAGGCAACAGCATTCAAAGAAAACATGCTACCTCTCCAAACAAACTGCTTTTGAAGACAGCATGGGTAAAGACAACTTAAGGATCGTAGGTGTTTCAAAGGAACACAAGTAAAAGCCTGAATCTGTAATGCAAGGAATAGTTATTTAAACCACTCAGAATTTCTGAACACAGGAAACAAAGTACCAATTGAAAGAATACACAGGTAGCCTCCAGGGGGAAAAACCCTATACCCCAAATTCCAAGAAACATCTGGTTAAATGTAAGAATTCCAATGACAAACAACAAATTCAACACATCACCAGAAGAAACTCCTTAAATATTAAAGGAGAGGAAATAGGAATAACCCAGGACTATCCTGCATCCACCAAAAAGTGAAAAATGGAATAGCACGCTCCAAAGAGTAAAGGAGCTCAAGAGGCAACTTAAGGTGAAATACCCTGCAAATGTGAATTTAATCATTAATGGAAAAGCTGGGTATTAAATTTTAAGAGTCATTATAAGTATTACTACAAAGAAAGTCAGAACTAGGCAAATGAGGGGTGGCTAGGTGGCGCAGTGAGTAGAGCACCGGCCCTGGAGTCAGGAGTACCTGAGTTCAAATCTGACCTCAGACACTTAACACAAAAGCTAGCCGTGTGACCCTGGGCAAGTCACTTAACCCCAACTGCCCTCCAAAAAAAAAGAACTAGGCAAATGATTTGCTTTGCAAACATACCAGACAACAGAAATACAAGAAAGGTAAACAAATAAAAAAAAGTAAAGGTTAGAAGGCACAGATAACAAAATAAATTATGCTAGAAAGACATGAAACTAACAACAACAAATGGGACTAACAACAAAACAACAGAAGGACCAGTAAGAGATTTCTTCCTAAATAGAAGGAATGATGGATTTTACGACAAGTGGCCTACAAAAAAATCAATGGTTTTTTTTTTGTATAGGAATAAACTATAGAAAGGGAAGGCATATTAAAATGTGGGGAGAAGGAAGAGAGGAATGTGTAAGGTACATAGCAAATCATGTAATAGTACAATAGTAAACCATGAAGGGAAAATAAGTGCGGTGGCAAAGGGAAAAATCAAAACAGGAGCAAAGAAAGGGGGAAATCTTCATTCAGTGGTGAGAAGATTCCCATGGTGGAGAGAGATAGATTCTGTAAATATAAAAATGTAAAAATAGTCAACAAAACTTTTACATAGCATAGCTTGCAATAAAAATAGTAATCAGCTCAGGGAGTATAAAGAAATGACACAGGCCCAAATGGAGACTTAGTAGTGAAATTCTAAATAATGAGCCACTCAAAGAACAAATCATATGAACAGTAATTATGTGAAAAACAGTTATAATGATGAATCAGCATATCAGATTTTCTGAAATGTAGCTAAAGTAGTCCTCAGGGAAAAAACTATATCCCTAAAATATATATACTAACAAAAAAAGGAGAGAATCAGTAAACTGAATATGTGTTTTTAAAATTCAGAATACAACAATAAACAAATCCAAAATAAGCGCAAAAGAGTAGAAACTGAAAATTAGAGAAGTAGAAAAGCTGGAAACCAAATAGACTATTGAAATTATAAATAAAACTAAAATCTGGCCCTTTGAAAGGACTAATAAAACTGATGAATCTTTAGCCAAGCTGATTAAAAAGAAAGGGGCAGGAAATCAAATAAATGTAATTGCAAACAAACAAGATAAAATCACAACAAAACCAGAAGAAATAAAAATAATTATCAGACTACTACACACAGTTATATGTATCAAAAATGAGAGCATAAAAGCAATAGAGGAAAACTCAATATATAAAATACCCAAACTTGCAGAAGACCAAACAGAGATCTTAAATTATCTGATCTCAAAAAAGGAAAATGACCTAGCTGTAATGCAACTACCTAAGGGAAAAGGGGGTGGAGCATGGGAGGGCATGGCAGAATCCTGCCCCTGGTGTATTCACAGGAAAATTCTATAAAACTTTTAAAGAACTGTTAGTACCAATACTATACAAATTATTTTCAGAAATTGAGAAATGTGTTCTACCAGATTCCTTTTATTAGACAAATGTAATCCTAATATCTAAATTAGGGCAGGGAAAAGTCAAAGAAGGAGATATATTGACCCACATCATTATTGCATGTTGATTCAAAATTTTAAGTAAGGGGGCAACCAGGTGGCACAGTGAATAGAGCACCCCTCTGGAGTCAGGAGGACCTGAGTTCAAATCTGACCTCGGACACTTAACCCTTACTAAATGTGTGACCTTGGGCAAGTCACTTAACTCCAATTGCCCTGCCCTCCCCCCTCCAAAAAGAAAAAGATTAAGTTGTGTGCTTTTGAAAAAGTCAGCCTTATGTGGGATTGACAGTTTTATACTGGATCCTTTTTCTGTTCATATCCAAACTGATATACAAAGCTATATCTGTTCATACAGGTTGGTCTGATGTAAAATAGTTCATTATTGAGCCCTTGAGGAGCTGGATTCTGTTACAATCCCAACAGTACATTAATACGCCTGTTTTCCCACCATTTATTTCAAAGGTCCTTGATGGGAATTTCCCATCATCTCATCTCATATATCATATCATATCATATCATGTCATATCATATCATATCATATCATATCATATCATATCATATCATATCATATCATATCACACCCACCAGCAGTGGGGGAATACGGGATCCTCCTTTCTCTACTCTTTTACTTGGTAGCCTCATCAGTTACCTATGCAAGTGACTCGCAGACCTAGAGGTCCAGCCTCAGTCTTCCCCTGAGCTCCAGTCCCACATTCCCCATGGCCCAGAGACATTTCAAACTCAGCACGTCCAAAACAAGAATTCATCCTTTCCCCCAAATCCAATCTCTTCCAAACTTCTCTTTACTGTCTTGGACCACCACCTTCCCAGTCCCTTGGATTCTCATACTCCTCACTCTCTTGGCCAACTTTTTATTTCTCTCTCCATCACATTTACATCTCCTCCTCTACTCTCAACCAGCCATCTCTCTAGCTGAACCATCTCTCCCCTCTGGATGCTAGCAGTAGCCTTGGTATTGGTCTTCCTGCCTTGTCTCCATTGAGGAAGGGCTAGCTGGGTGGGAGGGAGGAGGAAGTAGCTGAGTCTGACCAGTCCAAGAAGGCTGAACCCTCAGCCGGAGGGGAGACCGTTGTAGCAGGCTTGCCAGGTAAGAAAGGTAGTCCTGATCTACTAACTGCAATGAAGGGGGGAGGGAGCAGGGCTTGAGCATGTGGGTGGGGACGTAGAGGGGATGGACTTCTTCAGCCCAGGACTTCTGACCTGCTTCCAGAAATCTCCAGCTTTCCCCAGTCTCTTTTACTGTTCCTAACAACTAACTGGCACCTCTCACCATGTACCCCTACCTCCCCCTGAAATGGCTCCAGACTGACGCCCGAGGTCCTTTCCCTTAGCCCAGTCCTAATCCCAAAGGGCCCCTCCATCTTTTGGAAGGCTGCTTCTCCCAGTCAATTCAGGCTGTTGCTAAGGAGACCTTCCCTCTAGTTTCCTGCTTCTCATGTATACAGCTCACTTTGCTTTCATGTTATTTGCCCCGTTAGATTGGAAACTCCTTGAGGGCAGGGTCTGAGGTTTTCCTCTTTTGGTATCCGCAGCATTTAGCACAGTGCTAGGCACATCCTGAGTCACTTTTCAGTCATCTGACTCTTCATGACCCCTTTTGGGGTTTTCTTGTCAGAGATACTAATGTGGTTTGACATTTCCCTCTCCAGCTCATTTTACAGATAAGGAAACTGAAGCATACAGGGTTAAGTGACTTGCCCAGGGTCACCCAGCTCATGTGTCTGAGGCCAGATTTGAACTCAGGAAGAGGAATCATCCTGACTCCAGGCCCAACACTCTAACCATTGCACCACCTAGCTGCCTGTGTCCCTGGCATATAGTAGGCACTTAATAATTGTTCATTGATTCTCCAACTCAAGTTCAAGGGCTCCCCCACCCAGATCTAGAATGAGGCCATCCAGTCCAACTGCTTCATTTGACAGATGGGGAATCTAAGGCAGAGATAAAGTGACCTGTTCAGGGTCACACAGGCAATAGGTATCTGATGAAGGATTTGAAGCTGGGTTTTCTGGGGTCCAGTGTCTTTTCCATTCTACCCTGCTGACTACTTTTGTATCTTTCCCTCCTGTGGTAGAGCTTTGATATTCAACCCTGTACAATGATTCCCAGAGTACACACT
>CM053593.1:26549653-26588697 GCA_028646575.1 Pseudocheirus occidentalis
AATTTACCCTGACCCAGCCTAGATTGCACAGTAGACCTAGGATGCCCATAATCACTCAACAAAGTCCTGGACTCCCCCTCTCACATCCACACAGGCTTCTGTGGCTGCTGAGGGAATGGGCATCTGAACTGTGGTCTGTGGTCACAGCTAGGCACTAAGGCTGGATGTCTGGAGTCTACAAGGCTCCCCATGCAGGACATGAAAGACAGAAGGATCCTGGATAAAGTCAGCTCCTTTCCCTCCCTGTTTGAATTTCACCCCTTCAATGATTGCAGCTTTTCTTCCCCAAAAATTCATCCTCCACAGCAGAATCCCCTCTCAATATGTCATTTTTGGCCCTCAAGAATAAGGTCTAGCAGTCAACAAGATTCTGTATTTTGCCATACCTGCACATTTGGTATCAGACCCTGCAAAAACAAGGTAGTGGGAAAAGGAGGTGTCTCAGATCATGAGGAAGATCTGAGATCCATTTCATTAGAGGAGACCATAGATCCTTTAATAAAGTGCCATTCACTCAGAGCTCTGCTTCAGTCTCTTTTATTATCCACAAACATTTACTAAGCATCTACTGTGTGCCAACCACCATGCTCAGTTCTAGGGATCCAGAGACTAATTGATCAAGTAGTTGACATTCTGGGCAGCCAGGGAGGAAGACAACTGTCACACCAAAAAGTATAACAGAGTACACCCAAACTCTTGAGGGAGGGTGGGAAATCTGAGAGGGGATCCTGATCTGGAGAGGATTTCTGTAAGGAGAGAACACCTGAATAGTGCTTTGGAGGCCCCTAGAGCTTCTGTCAGACTGAAGGGATCTTTCAAATGCTGGTGCAATAGCAGTGACCTAATTTACTTCCTCTCAGACCTAGACAAATCTAAATAAAAAATAACCCCCCCCCAAAAAAATGAAGGACCTGAATAGAATTTTAGGAAAGTTAGATATGATAGACTTCTGAAGAATATCAAATGGGAATAGAATGGAGTAGACTTATTTCTCAGCAGCGTGGCACTTTCATCAAAATTAACCATGTATTACAACATTTTAAAAAAAAACCTCACAAACAAAGCAGAAATATTAAATGCATGATTTTTCCAACCCCAGTGAAACAAAATTGCATTTTAAAAAGATTTTGAAGAAAAAGTTAAAAATTAATTGGAAACTAAAGAATTTCTTCCTAAAAGATATGAGAATCAAAGGATCAAGTCAGAGAAACAACTTCATTAAAGATAATGACAACAATGAAACAACATGCCAAAATTTGGGGAGGAAGCCAAGGTAGAATATAGTGGAATATTTACATCACTAAATGCTTTTATCAATAAAATAAAAAAGCACATACCAACAAATTGCAAGTAAAAAAGAAAATTAAAAACAACTGTTTGAGAACTCCCAACTAAACACCAAACTAAAAGTCCTGAAAATCAAAGAAGAGAGTAAACAAAAATGAAAGCAAAAAATTTCTACTGAATTAACAAATAAATCTTTTTTTTTTGCTTTTTTTTTTGAGGGCAGTTGGGGTTAAGTGACTTGCCCAAGGTCACACGGCTAGTTTGTGTGTGTGTGTGTGTGTGTGTGTGTGTGTGTGTTAAGTGTCTGAGGCTGGATTTGAACTCAGGTCCTCCTGACTCCAGGGCCAGGGCTCTATTCACTGTGCCACCTAGCCACCCCTACAAATAAATCTAATGTCTTTTTTAAAGTATTCAGCCAAAAATGCCATCCACATCCAGAGAAAGAATGTTGGTGTCTGAATGCAGATGGAAGCAATCTATTTGCTCCTCTTTTATTTTGTTATTTTGTTGTGTTTCTTCTTTCTCATGGTTCCTCCCATTATTTCTAATTCTTCTTTACATCATGACTAATGTGAAAATACATTTAATATGAATGTATAAGTAGAGTCTGTATCACATTGCATGCCATCTTGGGGAAGGGGGAAGGAAAAGGAGGGGGAGAAAATTTAAAACTCAAAATCTTATGGAAGTGAATATCGAAAACTAAAAATAAAATTATTAATTGCAATAAAAATAATTCAGCCATTCACTAACTTGATTTAAAAAAGAAGAAAATCAAATCATCAGTATCAAAATGAAAAAGATACATTCACAATGAAGAAGATATAAGAGAAATTAGTAGAAGCCATTTTGCCTAACTATATGCCAACAAAATTGATTATCTTTTAACAATTAATATGATATTTTTCCCAATTACATGTTAAAACAAATTTTAAATATTTTAAAAGAAGTTTTCAGTTCCAAATTCTATCCTTCCTTCCCTACCTCCTCTTCACCCTCCCTGAGATGAGAAACGATCTGATATAGATTATAGATGTGTAATCATGTAAAATATTTCCATATAAGTTATTTTGTACAAGAAGACTTCAATAAAAAAGGAAGGAAGGAAGGAAGGAGGTAAAGGAAGGAAGGAAGGAGGTAAAGGAAGGAAGGAAGGAAAGAAGGAAGGAAGGAAGGAGGTAAAGGAAGGAAGGAAAGAAGGAAGGAAGGAAGGAAGGAGGTAAAGGAAGGAAGGAAGGAGGTAAAGGAAGGAAGGAGGTAAAAGAAGGAAGGAGGTAAAGGAAGGAAGGAAGGAATCGAATAGCATGCTTCAGTCCGTATTCAGACAGTTTCAGCTCCTTCCTAGAGACAGACAGCCCACTTCATCATGAGACCTTTGGAATTGTCTTAGATCATTGTATTGTTGAGAATAGCTAATTCGCTCATAATTCCTCATTGTACAATATGGCTGTTACTGTATACAATGTTCTCCTGGTTCTGCTCACTTCACTTTGCCTCAGTTCATGTAAGTCTTTCCAGGTTTTTCTGAAATCATCTTGCTTGTCATTTCTTATAACATACTAATATTCCACCACAAGTGAAAGAGAGATCATCTCTTTTTCATTAGTTTGCCTTATTTTTAGTTTGATTATAGGATTAGGCTCCCTTCCTTAGGAAGAGCGAGCCCTAAACTAAGCCAGACTAACATAGGTAGTCTCTTAAATCTTGCTCACTTATAGACTTAGTGGATAGATTGAGAAGGTGTTATCATTTAGTAACAGATAATTTAGAAGAATAAAATAATCATGTGATTATAAGGTTTTTCCAAAGATTAAGTCTCCCTTTCTAAAAGAAAGTGGAGTTGACCATAGACTAAGTTCTTTCTGGCAGCTGGAGAAAGGTTAGCCAGAGGTTAAATTAAGCACCTTTTTTCTTGAGCTATAGTCTAAGTTGAGTAATGGACTATTCTAAGGAAGATGGGGGGAGGGGGAAGGGAGGACTGTTAGCCATTGACTGTTAACCACTGACCAAGTTCCTCTTTCCTGACTACAAAAGGTACCACTTGGAGGGCAGGACATCTGGTTTAAGATTAAGAAAGTCTAGGAGAAGCTAACTAGTCAGGTGACCTGTCTTGTCCAATTGAAATTATGTTCAAAATAAATTTCTCTACTTTTTCTAATTACTGTTTTTTGTTATAAAAACCATTTCTGTAAAACACTTTTTGTCTCTGACCTCTGAGGAGTTAGGTGACCTGGTTTAAAAAGCAAATGCTAGCTTTGTAGATTCAATCATAGATTGCTCTGTAACTTTGTCTTCAGTTTCCTTTTTATTTCAGATAATCAGTTTTAACACATTCATATAGCACAACTCATTCAGCCATTACCCAATTGATGAGCATCCTCTCAATTTCAAATTCTTAGCCACTGCAAAAAGAGCTGCTATAAATATTTTAGTACAAATAGATCCTTTTCCTTTTAAAAACTATTGATGTCTTTGAGACACAGACCTAGCAGTGGTATTGCTGGATCAAAGTGTATGCATCATTTTATAGCCCTTTGGACATATTTCCAAATCACTCTCCAGAATGGTTGGATCAGTTCACAACTCCACCAGCAGTGCAACAATGCCCCAGTTTTCCCACATCCCTGCCCACATTTATCATTTTTCTTTTTTGTCATATTAACCTGTCTAATAGATGTGAGGCAAAATTGATCATCTAAATTCTAGGGATGAATATTTACAAAAATATAAATTGCCCAGATTAACAGAATAGAATTAACAAATAACCCCATCTTAGGAGAAAAAAACTAAACAAGTTATAAATGAATTCCCAAAGGAAAAAAAAAACCAAAACCAGATAGATTTGCAAATGAATTTTACTAAATATTTAAAGAACAACTAATTCCAACATGACATAAACTGTTTGAAAAAGTAGGGAGGAATCCTACCAGATTCCTTCTATGAAAGAAATATAGTCCTGATACCTAAACCTGGGAAAGTCAAAATAGAGATCCCTAGAGAATATTAATGCAAAAAATTTAATTTCATTTTTAGCAAGTAGACCATAACACAAGATCACAAAGACTACATATTATAACTTGGATGGATTTAAGTCAGAAATGTAGAGCTAGTTCAACATAAGGAAAGACATAAATATCATTGAGTATATTAATAATAAAAATCATATGATTATATCAATATATCATATAATCATATAATTATATATATATAGATGCAGCTAAAACCTTTGTCTTATATAACAAAGATATAGCAGAGAATGAAATGGTATAAGTGACCTTATATATATAACTCTCATTATATATATAACACTCATTCCTGTTTATTAAAAAAAGCAACTAACAGAAGAAAGCACAGGAATAAACAGAGTTTTCCTTAAAATGGTAAAAACCAAGCACTACCTAAAAACAGGATAAGCTAAAGTGCTTTCCAGTAAGATTAGGAGTATAGCAAAGATTTACATTATAGCCCTTATTATTCAATATAGTGCTAGAAATAGTAGTTATAGCAATAAGAAAAAGAAATAAAAAGAGTAAGCAAAATGCCCACTTTTTGCAGATGAGACGATGGGTTGCTTTGGGAACTCTAGAGGGTCTACTTAAAAACTAACTGAAATAACAAACAACTTGGTCAAAGTTGCAGGATGTAAAATAAACCCATCCCCTTCAGCAGCATTTCAGTCTATTACCAACAAAATCCAGCAAGGAGCCATAGAAAGATCAATTCCATCAACCGCAGTATAAAACACTTGAAAATCTACCTGCCAACCTGAAATGGTTTACGGAGTAAAGAAAGTGCTCTAAGAGGTAGAAAAATGAAGCAACTATGTCAGACAGAGAAGATGGTGTATGCCAGTCGATGGAACTGTTAAGAATGAAAAGACTAGCTCAGGGAATCACTAATACTCCTCCTCTAAAACAGCCAGTTTTCAAGAAAGTCAGTTGGAAAGGTAGACTAGAACCATGCCATGGATGTCCTTAAATTGAGGAGAAGGAATCTGTACTTTATTTGGGAAGCTACAGAAAGCAAGTGAAATTTTGAACAAAAAAACAAAGATCCGACACTTGAAACAGGAAAATCACTGTGGCATTGAATTGAATGATAGATTCAAGTGGGAGACAGAATGAAGGCAAAGAGACCAGATGCGGATCCATGCAAATAGTCAGGAAGAGACAATTAAAGCCTGAGACAAAGAAAGGTTGAGTGACTTGTTTAAGATCAGATAGTAAGGGATGGAGCAGTGATATATTTCAGGTCCTGAATCCAGAGCGGGAATTCTAACTCATCTAATCTCACCTACACATGTTCACATGTATACATATATGTGTGTGCAAATTATGTATTTCTATATAGGTGTATGGAAAATGTATGTGTTTTTAATGTTTTCAAATACACGTGAAAACACATACTCCCACAAATAAAAAGAAAAGAAAATCTACCTGCCAAGATACACATAGGAACTTTATCAACCTAATTGCAAAACAATCTTTACCCAAATAAAGGCACATGTAAATAATCATGTAAGTATGGATTGCTCATGGATAGACTGAATGAATATAATAAAAATTACATCTAACTTAATTTACTTACTCAGTGCCATGCCGAGTTATCAAAGAATTGCTTTAGAGAACTGGAAAAAAGAATAGCAAAATTCATCCAAAGGAACAAATATCAAAGGAATTAATGGCGAAAAAAATGGGAAGAAGTGGGACTTAGAGGCATCAAAATGCGAACTACACCACAAAGTTAGAATCATCAGATCACTTTGGTGTTGTTCAGTCGTTTCAATCATGTCTGACTTTTCATGACCCTGTTTGGGGTTATCATCACAAGGACACTGGAGTGGTTTACCAGTTCATTCTCTAGCTCATTTTTATAGACAAGGAACTGAGGCAAACCAGGTAAAGTGACTTGCCCAGAATCACACAGCTAATAAGTGTCTGAAGCTGGATTTGAACTCAGGTCTTCCTGAGAGAGCCCAGGACTCTATTCGCTGCATCACCTAACTGCTTTAAAAATGTTGATAATGGGTAAGAAATGGAGAATAATCAGTAGAACAGATGAAGTATGCAATGTGCAAAAGCAAATGTACAGTAGCCTAGTGTTTGGTAAACTCAAAATAAGATTTTGGGGCGCAAGAACTCACTATTTGACCCAAAAAAAATGTTGATTACACTAGAAAATAGTCCAGCAGAAAATAGGTATAGGCCATCATCTCATACCATACACTAAGTTTAAAGTGGGTACATGATTTAGACGTACAGGATGACATCATAATTAGAGGATTATGGAAGAAATTATCTATTATATCTACAGAAATTATCTATCATATCCACTTTATGTTAAGAAGAATTCACAACCAAATAAAAGACAAGGAAGTTTGGGGGTGGCTAGATGGTGCAGTGAATAGAGCACTGGTCTGGGAGTCAGGAGGACCTGAGTTCAAATCTAGCCTTAGATACTTAACCCCCCCCAAAAAAAACATAGCTATGTGACCTTGGGCAAGTCACTTAACCCCAATTAACCTTTACCCCTTCCAAAAAAAAGAAAGCAATAAATAAACATTTAAAAAAAAGACAAGGAGGTTTACAGGAGGTAAGATGGATCATTTTGATCATATAAAATTAGGGGGGGTTTGCTCAAACAAAAGTAATATAGCTAAAATTAGAAAATAAGTTAATTTGGAAAAATCTCTGCAGAAAGTTTCTCTAATAAAGGTCATGTCTAGGATATTTAGGGAACTAGCTGAAGCTTTTTGAAAAAAAAATAAAAGCCATTCCCCAATTTCTAAGTGATGAAAGGAAGTTTTCAGGAAGAAAAATATCTATCAAAAGCAATATTTTTAAAAAGACAAATTAACTCTGAATTACTACCTCATACCCATCAGATTGAAAAAGTTGACCCCCCCAAAAAAATTACAATTTCTGGAGAGGATGTTGGAAAACAGGTACATTGTTGCACTGTTGATAGAACTATGAACCAGTTCAACCATTCTGGGAATAAATTTGAAACGACACCCAAAAAGCTACTAATCTGGGTATACACTTTGTTCTAGGGGCACTACTACTACCCCAAAGAGATTGAAGAACAAAAGGACTCATGTATAAAAATATGTACAACAGCTCTTTTTATGGTGGCAAAGAATTGGAAATTTATCAGAGAATGACTGAGCAAGTAAATGCATGTGATGGAATACTTTTATGTTGTAAGAAATAATCAAAGGGACGGTTTCAGAGAAACCTGGGGAAATGTGTGCGAACTGATGAAAAGTGAAATGAGCAGAAGAAAACAGTAACAATGTCACAAAGACAAACAAGTTTGAAAGGCTCAGTGACTCTAATCAACACCATAACCAACAACAGTAGCAAACAATCATGAAAAAACATGCTACACGACTCCAGATAAGATGGTCATGGACTCAGCGCAGATTGAAGTTTAGTATTTTCTTCTCTTTCTTTTTCTTAAAACATGGCTAATTGGGAATGTCTTTTGTTTGACTATACCTTTCTGTAATGAGTTTTGTTTTTCTTCTTTTCTTGATGGGTGGGGAAAGAGGAAGTAGGAGGGAGAGAATTCAGAAATTAAAATAAAATGAATTTTTATTAAAAGAGATCTTTGGTAACTTTGGAGAGAGTAGTTTTGGTTAAATGATGAGACTGGATGCCGGGCTATAGAGTTGAGAAAAGGAAGTAGATGTACCTGTTGTGGATGGCCTCAGGCAGTTTAGCTACACAGAAGAAAAAAGAGGGACAATAACAGCCAGTGAGGATGGACAGATAATGGTGGGGACACGAGCGAATTTTAGGCAGTAGAGAAACAGCAAGTAGACAAGGAAAGATTGAAATTAGCTGAGAAAGTGAGGTTGATAGAAGGAGCAAACTACTAGAGAAAATAAGATGAGCTACGACCACTTGCGGAGGCATTTGCCTTGGCAAAGAGAAGGACATCTTGAAAGACAATGAACGGGTGCGGTGGTGCGATGAATAGAGCACCGACATTGGAGTCAAGATAACCTGAATTCAAATCCAGCCTCACACTTAACATTTGTGAGCCATGTGACTTTAGGTAAATCACTTAATCCCAATTGCCATACCTTCCCCCCAACCCCCACCAAAAAGACAAAAAAAAAAAAAAGACAGAATGAAGGAAGAGATGGTGACAGAAGGCGTCTGCGATATGTGAAATGAGGAAGAGGGGAGAAGAGGGGGCTTTTTGGGGAATGGTCTCAATTTATTTTTCTAGTGAAATATGAGGCCAGGTTGTCAGCTCAGAGGGTGGGAGAAGTGGGAGGTGTGAGGCGGGATCAAAAAGTTGGGAAGAGTTGCGCTAGTGAGCAGGATAGTGACTTGATTAAGAAAGTGTATAAAAGGATTGCCTTGACTTAAAAAGATTGAGATTATATTACATACATGTATAGTTTCATTATTTTCTCCAGCATTGTTCACAGCACAGATGGAGGAATGAAGGCAAGGGATGATGCCAAAGTATATTCAGTACAGGAGTGATAGCTTAAGAGAAAACAAAAGGGTAGAAGGATTAGAGGTCATGGTGTGAGGGTAGAACAGGGTCCAAATTAGGTTGCAGAGGGAGAAACTGAATGACGCTAGAGTTTGATCGGGCAAGAGAGCTTCAGAGTTTATGACCGCAGACATAGAACACTTGTGGGTTATGGCAAGATCAAGGCTCTGACCATCTCTGTGTTCTGGTGAGGTGAGGCAGAGGTCAGGTGAAATGAGTGTTTGAGGGAGCATCAATATGTATGTTGAACTCTCCTAGCATGAGGGCAAGAGTTGAATTTATCAAGGAAAGGAGTGTCCTAGAGATTAGTAGACAACAGCTACCAGAATCTTGATTGGGTGGTAGATGTGGAGTGAAGAATCTCAAAGGAGGAGGGGCTACCCAGTGATGGTGATACATGGAGAATCAGGAAGTGTCAATGGGGAGGAAGGACTATTCTGACTCCCCCACCCTCACCAAGACCAGTGAATGTGGGAGGAAGGGGAGAAATGATCAGAAGACCAGCCAATGCTAGAAAGGGTAGCCAGAGAAGCTATGTTCTCAGTGGGGAGCCAGGACTCAGTGAGTGCAAGAAGATGAAGGGACCAAGAAAGAAAATTGTTAAGATGAAAGCACGTTTATTTCCTATGGTAAGATTGACTGACTGACTCTGGGGAAGACATTCCAGAGAACACAGAGGAAAGGGAGGGTAGCTTTTGAGTAGGACCTTGGAAAGTTGGGTTAAGGGATATGGAGATAAGGGAGTAGTCAGTAGGGGAATCAGAGAAAGGGGTTTAAATAAGGTAACCACTGGGATTGGGAAGTAATGATGGCGTGAGAGGGGGTGTTAATCACTAAGGAACAAGTTCAGGTAGAATATCAATGTCTACAGATGTTCGGTCTCTGTGTGGAGCTGTCCCAGGACACTCCCAGGAGAGAGAAAGTGCCTGAACAGGGTGATAGAATGGCCACTCAGGGAGGCCAAGAAGTCCTCCAGGGAAGGTATAGATGTATGTGTGTGTAATAGAAATATGTAACATGTTACATATTTATAATATGTACATTTATATCATGTGGTATATTGCCTGTATTACATTATATGTGTATAATACATGTGTGAACGCACATATACACACAATGTTCCACCTAGTCAACATTCCGGTAGCTGTTGTCTACTGATAACACAGGCATATGTACACATACATACACACAAATATAGACATATATGTATACTTTACATATAGACAGATGCTTTATGTTTTCTCCCCCATTAGATTGTAAATTCCTATGGAGTATTTTTGCAGTTTCTTTTTCTCTCTTCCTCCCCCCATCCCAGTTTAGCACACTGCCTGGCAAATAGCAAAAGCTTAATAAATGCTTGGAAACTGAAAAAAAAAAAAGTAGACTAAATTTTTTTTTGCTTTTTTTTTTTGGAGGGCAGTTGGGGTTAAGTGACTTGCCCAAGGTCACACAGCTAGCTTTTGTGTTAAGTGTCTGAGGCTGGATTTGAACTCAGGTACTCCTGACTCCAGGGCTAGTGCTCTACTCACTGCACCACCTAGCCACCCCTTGACTGTGCCACCTAGCCGCCCCTGACTAAATTTAACCTAATAGTAACAGCATTGCTTTGCTTTGCTTGTCTGCATCCCCTTCTGAACTTACTTTTGCTCTTGGTTATTTAGTTTTGAAAAATTAATTTGAAGGGACAGCTTCTGACTTTTGTCTCCAGAATTTCTTTCAGAGACCCTCTCCTTTCCCCTCTAAGAGAATCATCCCATAGAACAAATGTTTTTCAAAGGGGAGAAAAAGCTAGATGCATTGAGCCAGTATGAAAAGCCAGGCGCTGTGCCACACCCATGGACCCCTTCTCCCCGCTGCCCACACACACCTCCACACCGGAGTGGGACGGCAGTGATTTGTCTTCTCTGGGGTACCCCCAGATATCAAGGTTGTCCCACCCACCAGCAAAGACAGAAAGCTCTTCCCTGTTTCCTGGGAGCTCCAAGAAGAGAGGAAAATGTCTTTAGCATCCAACCCTAACCAGCCTCACCCCGACCCCCATCAGCCACTAGGGAGTTTGACTGCCTTGACAGGGTGGGCTAGGGGAGGAGAAACAAAAGACAGGCAAATGAAGGGGAGACCTGCTGGGGGGTGGGGTGGGAGGGGCTGGTCTTTGGTGCCTGTTTTGCACTAGGTACGTGAAGGGAGGAATGAAAGTCTTAGGCGCCAGGGCCTGGCTCCAGGCAGGGTAGTGTAGAGGTGCACGCTACCTCCCCGCCCCCAACCCTTCCCCAGTAGGAGAAGGTACACTGGCCCTGTCTTGCTAGACCCTTCTCAGCCTCTTTCCCAGCCCTCAAGCCTCCTTCTCTGGCCCTAGAGCTGGCAGGCTGTGTGGCGGTGTCTGCTGCCCTCTGATGGCCAAGAAGCTCCCTGCAGTTTCAGACTCTGCTTGGACCAGTTTAGAGGAGGACCCTTTCTGATCTGCAAATTAGCCGTGGTCCGCATTTTGAGGATGCCTCACCCTTTCATCACCACCCCCAATCCCTGGACCCAGAAACAGCACATCTCGCTTCCTTGGGGGAAGGCAGAGAATCAATGGGGTCGTCTTGGGGAGAACACCCAAGGGACTGACACTGGGAAAATAAGAATAATAGATAATGTCAGTTAGCAGTGAGGTAGCCTTTAAGGTGTGAGAAGCGCTTTACAAATCCTACATCATCTGATGCTTACAACAAGCCAGGCAGGGAGGTGCTGTGATTGGCCCCATTTCACAGAAGAAGAGACTGAGGCAGACAGATTAAGTGACCTGCCCTGGGTTACACAGGGCCAGCTTCCAAGTCTTTCTGACTCCAAGTCAGGCCCTCCAGCCACTGTGTCAGCAAGCATCAGGGAGCCAGGAGGCTCAGACTTAGCCAACCAAGCTGACTTTGGGGGCCAACTGGCTTGGCAGGGTGGGGAGTTGGAATTCAACTGCCCTTGGTGGGGTGAATGTATTGTCATGCCATATACTGATCTTGTCTCTTTTTGTTTCTGTTTTTGTGTATCTTCATGTCTCTAGAGAGAAAATTGGTACAATGGAAAGTGTGCTGGATTCCAATGCGCCATCTCCCACCTCTGTGCCTTTGCCCTATCTGACTCACATGCCTGGAATGCTCTTCTTCCTCACCTATGACTTGCAAAATCTCTGCTTCTTTCGTGTTTCTAGTGCAGCTCCTCCTTCTTTTTCCTGATCCCTACATACCTGGCAGTGCCTTCCCACCCAACATATATAGTCTATAGACACTTAGCCATCTGCATACTGCCTCCCTTGGCAGAATGGAAGGTCCTTCAGAGCGTCTGCTTCTCTCTTTCCCTTGTGTCAACACCAAGCACAAGGTCTGACACAGGAAGAGGGACCTGTGAGATGTTTCATTCATTCCTTCATTCACTTCTGTACTTACTGGGGTACTGTCCCATCTGCAACCTTGGATGCAGTCAGTGGACTCTATCTCACCAAATCCTATTCCGAGGGAACGCAGAGCCTGAACAAGCCTATAGCGTCCAGGGGCTTGGTGGTCACAGGACTGCTGATGGCTGGGATATCCTGATTACCCCTACTCATTAGGAAGGTCCCCTGGCCTCTGAGTACAGGTTATTCCCTTACTGAATTTTGGTAATATGGGATAGAACAAGACACTTCCTGGGAGATGGGGGGGGCACAAAATAACTGATGCTCATCTGGGAAGAGGTGACAAGGCCTTCACCTGTCACTCCTTAGCTGAGCTCACCTGCAGGACTCCCAGATAGGCTCAAGTTGGGGCACTGACCTGGGCAGGGCTACTAAGGAGGCCAAGGAGGTTTCATTGAGGGTCAGGAAGGACCCATTATGAAGGCTAAAGGAAGGAAATTGGGAAGCAGAGGAGAGAAGGGAAGAAGGCTTGTGGCTGTATGTGTCCATAGCTGTGCCTACTTGGTGGCTCTTTGGTTTCTCTTTGATAGATACAGGCCCCGGGGGCCAGGATAAGGCTGACCACAGCTATTTACATACTCTCTCCACACTCCATCTCCTCCCTTCCCCAAGAACAAGAGTCCTGGTCCCAATGGCAATCCTGACCAAGGGGCTCAAAGGAACTTGCCTGGTTACTTACCCAGGCAGTGAAGGCAGGTAGACACACAGCTGGACAGCTGGATCAAAGGGCAGACCCCTCGAAAACCCCAATATTGACCCAGGACCTATGCTCAAAATATGCTCAGGTTTAAAGACCCTCTAGACCAGTGGTTCTCAACCTTCCTAGTGCCGCAACCCTTTAATACTCATATGTGGGCGTATCTGCATGTGGGCAGACCCGTCTGGAGACAAATAGAGGAGCAGTGTCTCAGTTCCTAGGACCATCAGAAATATGTGTTTTCTGATGGTCTTAGGCAACCCCTGTGACCTCTGTGAAAGGGTCGTCCGACCCCCCAAAGGGGTTGCAACCCACGAGTTGAGAACCGCTGCAATCTAGCCAATACTGGAGATGGGTAAGACTGAGGCAGGAACAGGGCCAGTCTGAGAGTCACTGAGATCTCTGAATCTTTGATGGTGAAGGAGCAAGCCAGGAACTGAGGATGTGGAGAAGGGGGGGGGAACCACCCCACCCCCACCCCGAGGAGATGTGGTTCCCTGCCTGAGGCAAGGAAGTAACGCCATGGATAGCACTCTGGCCTGCAATCAGGAAGACCTGAGTATAAATAGCTGTGTGATCCTGGGCAAGTCACTGTCCTAACGGCTCTCTGCCTCAGTTTCCTCAGCTTTAAAAAAGGGATAAGAGTAACATCTTCTTTCCCAGGTGAGTGTAAGGATCAAATAATCGAATTTTGTAAAGTGTTTATCACTATTTCTGGCACTTACAAGCCTTAATAAATATTTGTTCCCTTTCCCACTCAGGGCACTTCCAGTCTGAGTGAAGCTGGAATGTTGGGCTAAATCTAATCACATATAAAATGTAAAAAAGATTGATGAGTATAGGAACTGGATTTCAACGTGTAGAACATGGCAGGTTTGGCTTAATGCGGGGGCTTGGAGCCTGCTGGCATTACCCAAGAAGCCCTGAGAGCCTGCCCTGGGCATGGCCATGGCACCTGACAGGGAGCCCCCTTCTTCCCCGACAGCCTGCTGGGATTGACTGTGTAGCTGCCAAGCCTCTAGCTTTCAAACTTTCAAACTGTCCAGGCTTAGTTAGTCTTCCTCTCTCCTGCACCCTCTTTTCCCATGGGCTCCTTCCTGTTGCATCTAGAGGTTAGAGATCATCATTCACCCACAGTACAGGTGCCATGAACTGATTTGGGAAGGGGAAATACCTCCCCCCACTTTTATCTTGGTTCAGAGAAATGGACCTGGAGACAGTTCATTATTGTTCCTCCTTCTGAGTTTCAGGTGATGATCCCCACTAGGACTCAAGAGTTAGGACTGTGGAAACCTCAGAGCAGGATTCCAGACAGAATGATGCAGCCAATCAGCCAGGTTGAGAAGCTCAGAAAAGCCCCAGTGTCTGGGATTCAAGCACAAAGGGAGCTTTGGGCTTGGACCTGGGACTTTGTGACCTATAAGAAATGAGCTAAATTGCAAACTGATCTCCTCCCCCTCCCCAGGAACTGCAGTGGTGCAAAGAGGAAGAAGGAGTAAACCTCACAAGTGTTGGGGAATAATGTGTACACTTGTGATTATATGTTTGAGGTAAATATTTCTTTGTAAAAGTGAATTTGACAGTTAAATGACTAAATGGAACTGGGCACTCATATGCATTTGAGAGCACACCATCGGTGGGAAGCATCTCCCTTCCTGCCTAACTTCAGCCCCTCAGCAGTCTCCATCATGCTCCCAGGACCCTCATTATCCCGCAAGATCCCAACAGCCTCCCCAAGTCCCTGGGCTCCTGGGGCCCTTCTGATTGTGAAGTCGGGGGGCGGGGGCGGAATGTTTCCCTCAACCCTTCATCTGAGCAGGGGGTCTAGGCAGCCTTCTCTTCATTTCCCACCCTGCTATGTTTCTCTGGATTTCATCGTGCCCTCCCCTCTCCTCCCCTCCCCTCTACTGAGAACGTTACAGACTTTTCTGCCTTTCCCCTTTCAGGTTCCTCTTGTGTATTGTTTCTTCCCATTGGATTGTAAGCTCCTTGCGGGGGGGGGGGGGGGACTCTTTTTTCATAATGTAATCTCAGTATGCTTAGTACCATGCTTGGCACATAGTAGGTGCTTAATAAATCTTTGCTGACTCCTCATTGAGTCAAGAAGGGGGAGTAATACCAACGCAGGCCATCTAGAACTGCAGCCAGAGACAGGACTTCTAGGAACAAGGAAGGAAGAGTCCCTTTGCCCCATCAGAGCTTATCAGGGGACTGGGCTCAGGTTTGGGCCCCATGGTAGAAAAGACATCAATCAACACGGAGTGGCCAGAGTAGGGCAGCCAGGCTGGGGGGGGGGGTGTTAGCTGGGGGGGAGGGGGGAAGGAGTGGACTTTGAGACCCTGTCATATGAGAATCATGGAAGGATGCTGGGAAAAAGAGAACACTGGGGGGTGGGGAGGTGGAGATAGAGCATGACGGCCCCTCCTACCTCCCCCATCCCCATCCGTCTTGAGTTCTTCCTTGGCCCCGCCCTCTGCAAATTCTTTCATTTCCTTTCTGCCTCAGAGGACACCCCTATGCACAGGCGACTTTCTCCCCCACGTCTGAGGTCATTTCTCAGTTTACCCACCTCCACTACTCTATTCCCACCCTACCCAGAAACCAGGTGGACCCTCAGCACCCCAGCTTCTGGCCAGGCCCACCTGATCAAGAGTTAGAAGGAGGTTAAGGTTGGAGATAAGTGTGGGTTGGGAAGGATTACTTTGGGTACTGGTTGAACTTTCCATTAGGGTTAGGATTGGGTTGTATGGGGTGTTCAGGGAGGATTAGCACCTCCAATGGAAGGGTTTACTGAGCACTTTTCAGGGCTGTTCATCCACCTTTGGGTCCGCTTGGCACTCAACCCTCATCTGTGGCTCCAAGAAGTCTAGCACATGCAGTAGCTACAGCCTTGGTAAACCAGTCTCATCAGACAGGCTGAACCAGGCTAAGGGTAACCCCAAGACCTCAGACCCGTTGGGGAGTTATGGGCATGACTCATGCAAAGCCTTCCCCCAGAGGAACAGGCAGATGAGAACAACTTGTTCCAATGGCAGCCATGAAGGCAGCTGAAGTAGGTTCTGTGGAACACTTAGGGCTTGGGCAGACATTGAAGATGCCAAGGTCATCCACCGTATCCTGGGCCATCGCCAGAAGACTTTTGTCTTCCTACTGGAAGTCGATGGTTCTGAAGGTGAGAGTGAGGTTTACCACTTTGTGCAACACTGCCTCGATGAAATCCAAGTCATGCACAGGCCAAGACATCAACACATAATGTCACTGGGCCTCTTCAAAGATGAAGGACGAACAACAAGAACCGGGCGCTTTGCTGAGCACTTTACAAGTATTATCTCATTATTCCCTATGAGCTCTAGAGTGGGTTTTTTTCATCTTCCCCATGGTTCCCAGTTCAAAGCCCTCCACAATCTGCATATTCTAGGCTATTCACACCTCCTTTGTTCCAGTTCATCTAGTCTCTTGTTCCCAGAATTCCCTGTGTGCCTTTTCACAGGCCTAGCATGCATTGTCTCCTCACAGCTGCCTCTTGAAATACAGGATAGCTGACCTGGAAGCTTCATCAAAATGAAGGTTCTGAAAGAAATTTCCTAATAGAAAATAAAGGTCATAGGAGAGCAGGAATGTTTCAGGGAGAGAAGCTCCCTGGGAACTTCCAGGGTGAGGAGGCATGCTTGAAGCATGGTGGCAAAGTCTGGAGAGTTGACAGTAGAGTTGGAAGAGAAATGGCTGGAATATGGCTGGCCTGGACAGAGGCTTCCTGTAGGAGATAGGGTTTGAGTTGAATCTTGAAGGGGTTCAAAGAAACAGAGATGAGGAGAAAGTACTTTCTAGGATCAGGAGGCCAGCTTGTCTGGACCATTGAATTCATGTTAGGGAATAATGTACAGGAAGACTGGGAAAGTAGGTTGGGACCAGGTTGTAAGAGATTTGCACAGCCGAAGAGAATTGTTTTTACAAAGAGTTTGTACCTAGTTCTAGAAATAATAGGGAATCATCAGAGGGTATTGAACAGGAGAATGACACCATCAGATTTGTGTTTTTAGAAAAATCACTTTAATGGCTAGGTGGAGGATGCATTAGAATGGAGGAAAGACTCAGGGCAAGAGACCAGTGAAGAAGCTACTATAATAGCCCAGGTTAGAAGTGTAAGGACCTCAATCCAGATGGTGGCTAATCGAATGGAGAGAAGGAAATACATGTCAGAGGGTAGAAAATGCAAGTCTGATTAGTTTTGCGTAGTGACTGAGAGGGAGGAGCTGAGGATGATGCCTATGAGCCTGGGTAACTGGGAGGATAGTGGTGCCCTCTGCAGAAACAGGGAACTTCAGAAGAGGCATGGGTGGGCTGGAGGTAGAGATAATGCATTGTTTTGGACATGTTGAGTTTGAGATGATTAAGGAACATTCAGTTTGAAATATCTAGTAGATTGGAGCTCAGCAGAGAGCCCGGGGCTGGATATATAGATTTGAGAGTCAGCTCTATGCATTTGATATCTGTACCTATGGGAACAAAAAGAGGGAATGTAGAGAGAGCAGAAGTGAAATCTAAGGTTGGAGCCTTTAGGGGGGGAGGGGGACAGGGGGCCAGAGCCATAGTAAGGGGATGGGACATAGGTATTAATCCTGCAAAAGAGAATAAGAAAGAACAGTCTGAGGGGAAGAGGATGAGACAAGAAAAAGCAGTGTCTTGAAATCTCAGAAAGGAAAGAATGTCCAAGAGGAGAAGGTGATCAATAGTGTCCAAAAAACAGAATGACGTAGGACTAAGACCATCAGCTTTGGCAATGAAGAGATCGGAGTGACTTAGAAAAGGGGGGGCTTCAGTTAAGTGATGAGATCAGGGGTCAAGGAGTGAGTGAGGCAACGGCAGCAGAGCCTTGGATTTTGTCTGAGAAAGGGAGTAGAGTTCTGGAATGGAAGGACTGGGGAAGGCTTTTTGAAGGATGGAGGAAGACTGAGGAGCCTTTCATCCTCCCTTCTTCCCCTGTCTGTAATTCTTCCATCATGTCCTGCCTTTAGCCAGTGGTTCTGTCTTTCCAAGTTGTCTTTCTTTCTTTTTCATACTAAAAACTCTTCTTCAGTGTTTTAGGGACTCTTTAAGCTTGTCACTGTGTGGGGTCCAAAATTGTCCCACCTACAATAAAAGAAACTGAGGCAGAGCTCTGAGCCAATGGCACTTTATTAAAAGGTCCATTTCTCCCCTTTAATGAAGTGGAGCTCAGATCTTCCTCATTGAGATTCTCCCTCCTCCAGGGCCTTAGTTTCATAGTGCTTGATAGCCAGACAATACAGAGGAAGCAAACTCAGACTGAAGCCTCTCATTGGTTGATAGACCTTGCCCTTGACCCTCCAGGAGGGTCTACACAAAATACAGAATCCTGCTGGTTGACAGATGAGCCAAGGAGCTGACCTTGACAGACCTCTCTTGGCCTTTCAGGAGGACCTACCCAGCTGATGCTCAGACTCAGGGGTTGAACTGATAAACAGATGTCAGAACATCCACAAGGACTGATGGACCAGTAGACAGACAGGTCACAGACTGGCCAAAGGGGCCACTTGTTGGTCAAGTGCTCATGGTCATCTCCCCACATTGGGCAATAGAGGGATGAGGAAGGACAAAGGGGTAGCAAAAATAGCTGGGGGGCTTCCCGTGTCTCTACTACACTGGGCTCGCTCACTGGAACAAGGCAAAACAAGGGTGGAGGACATCTAGTTAGCTTCCTATGGTTGAGCAATCTGTAGCTCACAGCTCTGGGACCTGATATACAGAATTTATGATCACTGCCCCTGTGGAATCATTTCAAACTGATTTGTGCTCACTGGAATAAAATAGGGGGCCAAGTAACCTTTTTTTTTTTTGCTTTTTTTGGAGTGGGGAAGGCTGGGCAATTGGGGGTGACTTGCCCAAGGTCACACAGCTAGTAAGTATGTCAAGTGCCTGAGGCTGGATTTGAACTCAGGTCCTCCTGACTCCAGGGCTGGTGCTCTATTCACTGCGCCACCTAGCCGCCCCTTTAATTATCTATTACACATGATAGCTTAGAGTATGGTGAGGGGCTCCTTTAGACCCTCAGTCTCTCCTTCTAGTAGAGAGGTAGCCTGCCCTCTGTAGACCACTACCAAATTCCCCTGCATTCTATTCTCTTCTGAAGTGAGGTTTGTCTGGAGACTCCAGCTTGGAGAGGTCAGCCCTGCCCACCCCTTTTGTACCCACTTGACCACCACACCCAACTTCCTTTCCCTACTGTCTCTCACCAGCTCTTTCCTCATCTTGTCAGCTTGGCCTTCCATCTAAGTCCTTCTCGTTTGAATCCTCAAGTCCTACTAACTTCCCTTCTTTTAGTCTTTGCCTTTTTTGGGGGAACAACCGCAAAGTTTCCCCTTGTCTTCCTACCCCTTTAGCGACGACCTGTTAACAGCTTATCTCCCTCACCTATATTTAGTAACTCTTAATTAAGACCCTGAAGCCAAACTCAGCTTTGGTCAATAAGGATTTATTAAAGACCTACTATGTGCCACACAGTGTGCTGAGCCCTAAAGACACAAAAAGAGACAGCAAACAATCCTACCCTTCAAGGAACTCCCAATTTAGTCAGGGAGACAATAAGCAAACAAGCATGTCTAAGTATGCTATGTACTATATGCTGACTTCGTGACCCTGGGCAAGTCACTTCACCCTGTCTGTCTGTTTCCTCATCTATATAATGAGTTGGAGAAGGAAATGGCAAACCTCTCCAGTATCTCTGCCAAGAAAAGCCCAAATGGACTGAAACAAGTCAACAGCAAATGCTATATACAGGATAGGGCCACTAGGTGGCACAGTGCATAGAATGCCCAACCTGGAGGCAGGCACGAAGACTCATCTTCCTGAGTTCAAATCTGACCTCAAACACTTGATTACTAGCGGTGTGATCCTGGGCAAGTCACTTTAAAGGGATCATGAAGAGTCAGACACAATTGAAATGACTGGACAACAACATATAAAATAAATAGGAAAAAACGGAGTGAGGGAAGCCACTAGGATTAATTGGGATTGGGAAAACTTCCTATGGGAGGTGGGATTTTATAAGATGGGTAAGCCACAGTTAGACCGCAGGATGTCTGAAAAAGACCTGAGGGTGTGGGTAGATTGCAAGCTGGATGTCAGCAATGTGGTATGGTCACCAACAAATGGAATCGGATCTTGGACTGTAATGAGAGAGTTCTTGTTTCCAGAAATAGGGAGGGAAGCGTGTCACTGTCCTCTGCATTTGACAGATGTCATCTGGAATCTTGGGCTTTGTTCTAGGCCCAGCATCAATAAGCTAGAGAGTGTCCCAAGGAGGGCTGCCAGAACAGTGAGCCTGGGCCGTATGAGAATTGTCTGAAGGAACTGGGTCTGGAAAAAAAAGCCAGGGATGAGTGCTGGGAGTGCAAAGGAAAGTGACAGACAAAGACAGTGTCCTGGAGGAGCTCACAGTCTGGTAGAGGAGACAACATGCAAACCAGATCTAGACAGGATACCTTGGGGGGGACCCTCGGGGGAGGCACCAGGATCAGGAGGGGTTAGAAAAAAGGATCATGCAAAAGGGGGGGGGGCTTTCGCTGCCAAAAGAAGGAAAGGATCCAAAAGACTGGGTGTGGAGGAGGAATCAGCTTCCATCAGCCAGACCCCAGAGGGCAAAGCCTGATCAGGAGGGGAAAGTGGCCACTCAAGGCCTGACAGCATCCTCCTTCTGACACCAATGCCCACAGCAATAGATGGACAGCCTCGAGAGGTGCTGGGTTTCCCCTCCCTCATTGGGGCAGAGGCCAGATGCTGCCACTGCCCAGGGATGGTGTCGGGGAGTTCTGGTTCAGGAAGGGATTGGATTGAACACCTCTGCCACCTCTGAGCTTTGGGGACTCTCCTTCTTCAGCACAGACCCTGCCTTTCCTGCCCCTTCTCCCACCAACTTGCTATGAGGCCAGGAGTACATCAGTGTGTGCACAAATGCTCCTCCTCCTCCCCGCACATACCTACCCAAGCCCCCGGTTTGTCTCAGTTCTCGATCCTGAGCCTGCCTGTCTGAGATTCAGAAGCCATAACAATGAGGGAGATCAGTTTAGCCTCCACTGCAAGAGCCCAAAGTCCTCACTGTATTATAAGCATCCATTGCTATGGGCCCAGGCTGTGGCCCCTGGTCCCTGTCCCCTGAGGGAGTTTCTCACTCTTGGGGAGATATGAATCTCATTTGCCACCATTTCCACCTCTGACCCCTGTGCTCCTCCTCACAGAGACTGCTTTGGTCTTCCCTGTGAGGAATGGGGGTAGGTGGGTGGGTGACTAGGCTGGTTCAGATGGGGGAGGGTGAGTCAAGGATGGGGACAGAGGACGCTGATGGGAGGGAGAGCCTACCTAGCACACTGGGGGAGAGTTCTGATCTACTGGAGCTGATGGAATGGCTGGAAGTGCAGGAAGAGAGATGGGGATGGGAGGGGTGCTTGCTGGGTAGGAAAATCATGACCCGGACAGGCTGGACCCCCAGGGAATTCCTAGCTATAAATACCCACCCAGACTCGCCCTTTCCCCGAGCCCCAGAGGTGATACCAAGAGGGAGATGGGAAGGGGAGTGTCAAAGACAGATTTCCCCCAGCCTGGCCAGAAAATATTTCCCTTCCCTTGTGGGCCCACCCACAGCCTGAGTCTCCTCCCCTGGGGACCCAGGCAGGGCCTCTCTCAGCCTCAGGTTTCCCACACTTGGCACTCCAAGTCTTTTCTCTCTCAGGCCACATGGAGAGAGCTGAAAGGAGCTGGACATGGTGAACCTGGAGAATAGTGTGTATGTGTGTGGTGTGTATATGTGTGTGTGTGGTGTGTGTGTGTGTGGTGTGTTTGTGAGTGTGTGTGGTGTGTATGTGAGTATATGTGTATGTGTGTGGCGTGTGTGTGTGTGTGGGGTGTGGTGTGTGTGTGTGTGTGTGTGTGTGTGTGTGTGTGTGTGTGTGTGTGTAGGGCATGACAATAGTGATGGAGTCTGGGAAGGGTTGTCCATGGTAGAGGAGGTAGGGTCAACCTTGCTCTGTATGGCCTCTGAGAACAGAACCTGGAGCAGGAGGTTGGGGCAAGGAACTTACAAAGGAGCTGATTGAGGCTGGGCTTCAAGAAGAGCTTCCCTACCAGTGATGAAACACCTTTCTGGGAGGTAGTGAGCTCTTCTTCCTTGGAGGTCTCCAAGCAGAGTCTCATGGGCCCTGATCTGTTATAGCAGGAGTTCATTCTAGATATATCTAGGTTGGATTAGGTGCTACTGAGGTCACCTCTGACCCTGAAATTCTCTTACCCTGTGACCTTGTCTCTACACTGGTCTATCTTGGAGGCTGAAAGTCTGGCTTCACAGGGTAAAAGTATGCCTTTCCTGGCTGGCCTCCAGGGAGGGATCCTGAAATCTTCCATCCCAAATTGAGTAGATGGGGCCTCTGCTTGGGGAATGGAATGTATCCAGATGCATATCCTGGTCTCCCTTAACACCACCCCCTCCCCATAAGTCGGGATGCCTGGGTGAAAGTTCTAGGGGTCAAAGATGCAGTGAAAGGCAGGCAAAATGTCCAAGTCCTCTCAGGGGTGGGGGCAGGGAGTAACAGAAAATGACACGGTCATGTGGGGGCAACTGAAGCCCACCTAGGAAGGAAAGGGGAAGGATGGACAGATATTAGGGGAACAGTGAGGGAGTTAGACAGGGACAGCCTGTGTTTTGACCTATGCTTTCCTTGGGTAGGGCGCTCACAAAGAGGATACTCTCCTCATACAGAATGAAAGATAAAATATTTAAATGCTTATTACTGTCAGCCATATTGTGCTATGCCCTGGGGAATACAAATTCAAGATAGTAAGGCAATACCTGCCCTTAAGAAGCTTACATTTGAATAGAAGAGTACAACACAGACTTGGGAATGGTAGCTGGATGAGTGTCAATGATCGGACAATGGTGAAAGCCCGCCCATCACTATCCATGGGCTGGAGCCCACTGTCCAGATAGAGGAGAACAGAGTTCAGGCAGCACGACTCAGGGATGGCCAGGAAGACATGAGTGGGCCTGGGCACAGATAAAAGCAGCACCCCTTCTGCTTCTTAAAACCCACAGGAGATGCCCAAAGCACAGAGAGGCTGAGGGTCCTCTCCATGGTCACACAACCAGGGGTGTCAGAGGCTGAATTGAAACCTGGTTCTTTCAGGGTCAGGGGGCAACAAAATAACAATAAGAGTTACAAAGTAGTAACTGTCAAGATAAGAAAGCTACAGTATCACAGAGCAACAATGAACATGTTAATAACAATGGAACAGTGAGAGTAATAGAAACTAAGAAATCGTAAGGGCCCCCTCCTGAGGCCAGATGGGCTAAAAGATGGATTTCTTTAAGAGGCATTTGTGGCATAGACCAGAGCTTTCCAAACTGTGGGGGCAAGCCCCCTAGAGATCCAGGGGGAGACAGATCTTGGGGGGGGGATATGCAACAAAGTAATGGCCCAGATTATTGAATATCTTTTAGTAAAGTCCCACATAAATCATTCTTTTTTTCCTTTAATCAATCAATCAATCAATCAATCAACAAGCATTTCTTAAGCTTTTCTTAGGACATGTGCCAGGCACTGTCTTAAGCACTGGGAATACAAGAAAGGCAAAAGACAATCGCTGCTCCCACAGAGCTCGGTCTAATGGGGGAGACAACATATAAACTATGTACAAACTACAGACAGGATAGACTGAAATTAATCTAAGGGGGAACAAACTAGAATTAAGAGGGGCCAGGAAAGGCTTCTAACAGAAGGCAGAGCTGTGAGTAAGACCGAAGAAAGCTGGGGAAACCAGGAGGCAGAGATGAGGAGGGAGAGCAGTCCAGGCATGGGACAGTCAGTGATTTGGGATTTAGAGTGTTTTATACAGATGTCACAGTGAATAAAGTTCCAGGTCTGGAGTCAGAAAGACTCATCTTCTTGAGTTCAAATCCAGCCTCAGACACTTACTAGCTGTGTGACCCTGGGCAAGTCACTTAATTCTGTTTGTCTCAGCTTCCTCATCTGTAAGATGAGCTAGAGAAGGAAATGGCAAACCGCTCCAGCATTTCTGCCAAGAAAACCCCCAAAAGTAGTCATGAAGAGTCAGACTGAAAAATGACTAAATGAGAGGTGGCTAGGTGGTGCAGGGTACCAGCCCTGGAGTCAGGAAGACCTGAGTTCAAATCCGGCTCAGACACTTAACACCTTGGGCAAGTCACTTAACCCCAATTGCCCTCCAAAAAGCAAAAAAAAAAAAAAAAAAAAAAGAAATCTAAAAAAAATAACTAAACAACAATATATCAGAGATAGCAAAAAAATGCCAGTTTCAGTGATTACATTCAGACAGGGAAAATGTAAAAAGACTGGAAAATAAGAATGGACCAAGGTATCAAAATCTGTGAATGATAAACAGAAAATGTTAGATTTGATCCTGAAGGTGAGAGGGATCCACTTCAATTTATATAATAGGAGGGGGTTGGTGTATGATATGGTCAGACTGAGTGGAGAGAGAGTGACCAAACAGCAGGCCATTGGTACAGTCCGAGTGTGAGATGGAAAGGTCTGGAGGGGAAGAGGTGGCTGGGGGAGGGGGGGCAGAGAGCAGCATTAGAGCAGAGAAGGGGGCAGAGGAGAAATGTCACAAAGGTCAAATGAACAGACCTTGACAACTGATTAGATATGAAGCTTCAGAGAGAGTAAGAAGTCAAAGAGGACACCAAGGTTAGGAGTCTAGGTGAGGAGTATGATGGCAATGCCCTTGACAGGACAATGCAGTTTGGAAGAGAGGGAGGGTTTTTTTTTGGGGGGGGGGAGTTTTTGGAGGGGATTTCAGGATTTGTTTGTTCATCTTTTTTTAAGATTTTAAAAAAAATTTTAAATTTTAAATTAAATTACCATTTTAATTTTAAATTAAACTTAAATTAAATTTTAAAATTTAAGATTTTTGAGATTTAGCATAAATCTGTCTTCTTCCTTACTCCCCTTCCTACTTCATTGAGAAAGAAAGAAAAATTAAAAAAAAAAAAACCTTGTTACAAATGTCACAAATAAGCAAACAGATTCCCGCCTTGGCCCTACCCAAAAACATACCCGTGTCTCGTTCTATGCCATTCACCTCTCTCAGGAGCTGGGTGGGAGGTTTCATTATCAGTGCTCTGGAATTAGGGCTGTTCGTTATTCTTTCAACATTATTTGTCTTTACCATATTGTTGCTACAGAAATGATTCTCCTGGTTGTATTCCCTTCACTCTCCATGAGACCATAGAAGTTTTCCCAAGTTCCCTCTGAAACCATCCTCTTCGCCATTTTTACAGCACAGTAGCATTGCATCCTATTCATACATCATAATTTGTTCTTCTGGTCTCCAGTTTATGGGCACCCCCTCACATTCCCATTCTTTGTCACCTCTAAAGAGGTATAAATAGCTTTGTATGCCCTTAGGGTTTGCTTTGCTAAGAACTGATCCCTCTAATCCACACCCTCCAATTTCCCTCCTCCACTTTCCCATTCTGTTTAAGCTTGCCTAAAACACTATCTTATGGAGAACTCACACAGGGTAAGTGCTCACATGGTGGTCAGAAGAGATCTAAAGACACTCTCAAGGTCTCTCTTAGGAGCTTTGGAGTTGATTGCGTGACATGGGAGACACTGGCTCAGGACCACCCATCACCATGTGTCCTCATCAGAGAAGGTGCTGGGATCTGTGATCAAAGCAGAATTGAAGTAGCTCAAAGGAAACAGGAGATGTGCAGATTTAAAGAATCCACCCCAAATGCTCACATGGACTATTTGTGCCTAAGCTGTGGCAGAGCCTCCTACGTTCTTGTCCGTCTGATCAGTCACAGTCAAACACAATGTAACTTGACTCTAAGATCCTCTTTGAGAATGAAAGACAACAAACCCAACTCCATTGAGTAAAACGTATTTGCACCCTGAACGTTTTGTGTGTGTGTGTGTGTGTGTGTGTGTGCACTCATGCATGGATGGCCACATGTGTGTATTCTTCCCTTTTCTGACTAAGTCAGATGAGATTAAGATTCAATGTCAGCCTTTCCCCTCCTCTCCTCGATCTTTTTTGGTTATTTTTTCAAATTTTTGGAAGCAATTGGGGTTGTGACTTGTCTACCATCACACAGTTGTCTACACACACACAAGTGTGTAAGGCTGAATTAGAACTCAGGTCCTTCTGACTCCAGGGCCAATACTCTATCCACTGCACCATGCAGCTGCCCCCACTCCTCCCACTTCATTTGAATACTTGTCTACTTGAATACCCTGGTTCTATGAGATCATTTTCTCCTGTCTTCCTTTCTCTTCCTTTCCTCTTCTTCTCTCTTTCCATTCTTCTGTTAAGATCCTTAATACATCACAGGACCACTCCCAGGCCTGGCCTAATTAGACTTCCCCTATGACCTCTGATGGTGATAGAGTTCAGAGGGGACACATATATCTTCTCTCAATATTTGAATGTAAGTCCCCCTGTTTAGTCCCTTGTCATTGTTCATTCATGCCTATCCTTTTATGTTTCTCTTCACTCCAGAGCTCAAACTTCAAAGCTTCTGTGCTGCTCTTGTCTTTTCATCAAGAATACTCGGAAGTCCTATTAAAAGATCCATTTCCCCCCTTTGGAACCAACCAAGAATAACTTACCCAGCAACACTGAGTGTTGCTGGCCATTATTCTCCATTGTAAGCTTGTATCCTTTGCCTGTTCCAAACTGCACTGCTTTGTAGTGGTGGCTGCTAAATCACTTTGTGATCCTGGTACCCACTCTTCACTGCTTGAATTTTTTTTTTTTTTTGGCTTCTTGCAGGATATTTTCCTTTGACTTGAAGCTCTGGATTTGGGCTATGATACTTCTGGAAGTTTTTATTTGGGGGCTTCTTTGAGGAGATGGCTGGTGAATTCTTTATATTTCCACTGTCCTCTGATTCTAAAAGATCAGAAGAGTCTTTCAAGATTTCTTGAAATATATCTACGCTCTTTTTTGGTCATGATACCCAGGTAACCTAATGATTGTTAAATATTTTCTCCTCAATCATTTCTTAAACCCATTGTTTTTGCTATGAGATGCCTTATATTTTCTTCTATTTTTTTTCAGTCTTTTGCATTTGTTTTTTAACATTTCTTGTTGCTTCATGAAATCATTGGCTTCTGTTTGGTCCATTCTAATTTTCAAGGAGTTTGTTGTTAGGGCAAAGTTTTGTACCTGTTGTGTCAAGTTGCTAATTCTCTTTCCAATTCTTTCTTCCATAACTCTCTTTTCCCATTTTCTCCTCTAGTAGACTCATTTCATTGGTTAAAAGACCCTTAATTTTTCAGTCTTGCTGCATCTCTTCTAGGAATTCTAGTTGACTTTTTTGCCCACATTGTGTTTTTACTTGAGGTTTTGCTTGTGGATGTTTTTGGAGGCATTCTCCTGGGTTTGTGTCTTGAACATCTCTGTCATCATAATAACTACTTAGGGTGGAATTTTTTTTGCTCATTTTTATAACTTACTTCCTAACCTAGATTTTATTTTAGGACTGCATTTTGTAGTGCTTTTTAAAGGAAAGATCTGAGCTGGTCCTATCGTTGTGTTCTTGGCAGTATTGAATGTTGTGTTATTCCAGGACCTCGAGGACAGATCAGACTGCAATCTTTCAGTGCTCTCAATGTAGTCTGATCCTCAGCAAAGTCTGATTAATGGCCCTGGTCTTAACCCTGTGAGTTCCTGATTGGTGTTTTAGTCTTAATTCCAGAAGACTACAGCTAGATTCAGCCCCTATCAGCCAGCTCAGAGATACAAACTTCCCTTTTGGTCAGGAACTCCTGCCCTGCCATTCCTCTGCAGGCTTCAGTCTGGGCCAGGGCCTAGAACCGAGACCCTGCTCCTCTCCCAGGGTCTAAACTACACATTTGCTTCTTGCTTCTGATCTTCCTCATCTCTCCATATATAGCCTTGGGCCTCGTACCACTGCTTACCCTTCCTGAGTCTGCCCTTCATCTCTGACCTGGAACTGGGCAGTGGATGACAAAGACATCAATTGGTTCCTGTTCTTACACAAGGTCGAGGTGCCCCAGCATGGGTCTGGGAGAGCCCTGATATGGGTCTGGGGCCCCATCTTGTCCCAGCATACAGCATGGCATCCCCACTGTCTGCAGGCTTCTCCATGTGTTTCCCTATTTCAATGTATGCTGGAAGGACTCACTGTGACTTTTTTGGATTTCCCCATCATGATTTGGTTTGTTACACTTTCTAGGTCTTTTTGGAGGAGTTTGGGGTGGGGGTAACTCCCTGCATTGCTTTCTGCTATTCTGCCATCTTGGCAAATTCAATTTTAGACATTGAGCTTAAGGCATCTATAGGACGTCTGGCTTGATATTTTCAATAAGCAGTTGAAAATCTGAACCTGGAGGTAAGGAGACAGGTTAAGGATGGACAAAGAGGTCTAAGAATCACTAGCATAGAGAAAATAATTGAATCCATGGGAGCTGATAAGGTCACCAACTCTAGAGGCAGAAGAAGGCTCAGAAGAGTGTCTTGGGAGTTACTCATAGTTATTAGGAGGCATGAGCTGGATAAAGATCCAGCAAAGGACATTGGGAAAGAACAGTCAGACAGGTAGAGGGAACCCCCCCCCAAAAGAGAGGAGTGTCCCAAAAACCTAGAGAGAAGAGAATATTAAGGAGAAGAGGATGATTGATCATGGCAAAGGCTGCAGAGAGGTCAAGAACTGAGAAGGGGCCATTAGATTTGGCAGTTAAGAGGAGCTCAGTGTATAGAGCACCAGCCCTAGAGTCAGGAGGACCTGAGTTCAAATCTAGATTCAGATACTTACTAGCTGTGTGACCCTGGGCAAGTCATTTAACACCAGTTGCTTCTAAATTGATGAATGAGCAAACAAATAAATAAGAGATTAGTGGTCACTTTGGAGGGAGCAGTTTCAGTTGAATGATGAGGTCAGAGGCCAGGCTGTATAGACAGTTAAGAAAAGGATGAAAGGCAAAGAAGTGGGGTCTCCTATTGTCAATGGCTTTCTCAAGAAGTTTAGCCTCAAAAGAGAGGAAAGATACAGGATAATTTCTAGTGAGCATGGACACATCAGATGAGGTGTTTTGGAACACTGGTGAGACAGGGAAAACAGCCAGTCCTCAGGGAGACATTCAAGACAAGTGAGGGAGTGAGGATGTTACAGGGGACCTTGTGCTGGAAAGGATGGGTTCAAAGGGTATCACTTGTGCCTATTGAGGGCTTTGCCTAGGCAGGGAGAAGGGACACCTCATGATGTGAGACAGGGGGAAACAAGACAGTTGGGAAAGGCATCTGAATGATATAAAAGGGGTAGGAAGAAGGGGGAGCTCTCAGTGAATGGTCTCAGGTTTTTTTTTCAGTGAAATACGAGGCAAGGTTCTCAGCTGAGGGGGTGGTAGAAGAGGGACCCATGTGGGGTTTGAAAAGGAATGGAAAGGTTTGGGAAAGCCACAGTGAAGCTAAAATTAGAAGAGAAGCAGGAAACTGGGGGAAAATATTTGCAACAAGGTTCTATGATAATGATCTCATTTCCAAGATAAATAGGGAACCATGTCAACTTTTTAAGAATAAAAACCGTTCTTCAGTTGACAAATGGTCAAAGGAGATGAATAGGCAGTTTTTTAAGGAAGAAATCTTAGCTATCAATGCTGCAGTTTTTAAAAAATTGCTCTAAATGACTAGTAATTAGAAAAATGAAAATGAAACAACTCTGAGGTACCACCTAGAACTTCAGATTGGCAAAGTTCATAAAAAAGGAGAATGAGAAAATCTGCAGGGACTGTGAGGAAGTAGGGACATTAATGGGGTGTGGTTGGAGAATCAGGAGAAAGAAATGGCACAAAAATCTAAAGAGAAGAAAATATCCAGGGGAAGAGGGTGACCCACAATATCAAAGACTACAGAGAGGTCTAGAAGAATGAGGCTGGAAAAAAGACCATTTGATTTGGTGGTAAGTCATCACTGGTCTAGACATTCTGGAGTAATTTGGAGCTTTGCTCCTAAAGCTATTAAATGGGGTGGGGGTGTTCAGGGAGCATCTATGGGGTGAGCACTTGCTAAGCCCTTTTCAGGGCTGCTCGTCCACCTTCACCCAACTCTCACCTGGGGCTCCAAGAAGTTGTAACATGGACAGTGGGCACACCTTGGTAAAACCATCTCAGCAGATGGCTTAAGCCCCACTGAGGGTAACCAACAAGCCTCAGATCCATTCATGAGTTAGTGGGTGGGATGTCTACCCCAAGCATGTGAAGACTTCTCCAAGTTTGAATGGGTAGATGGGACCAATTCGTTTCCATTGGAGCCACGAAGGTGACTGAAGCAGATACTGTGAAGTTCTTAGAGCTTGGTCGGATGTTGAGGACACCAAGGTCATCCAGTGCGCCCTGGGCCATCACCAGGCATCTTGACTTTTTGTCCTGCTGCTGGACTTCCATGACTCTGAAAGAGAAAATGAGGCTGATGACTTTGGGCAACTCTGCCTCACTTAAATCCAATTCATGAGCAAGAAAAGACATCACCTAATGTCATTGGTTCTCCTCAAAAACAAAGGGCCACCACCCCTACCAGGCAATCATCTCAAATCTCTAGGGCTTCATCAGCAAGGCACCAGAGGGCGTGCATACACTCTGAGGGGGATGTATTCCATAGGTCCTTCCAAACACTAATAGGCTATAGTCTCAGGTTAATTGTAGAATTTATCCAATTGATTCAGGGCATCCCTGTCTAAACCCCTCCCTCCTTACATAGTATTATGTCACTGTGTGACCCTGGGCAAGTCATTTAACCCTGATTGCTTCCAAATAAATGAAAAAGCAAACAAATAAATGAGATAAGTGGCCACTTTGGAGGAAGCAGCTTCAGTTGAATGATGAGGTCAGAGGCCAGACTGTAGACAGTTATGGAGAGTATGAATGGTAAAGAAGTGTTGTCTCCTATTGTCAATGGCATCAGATACTCAAGGATGTGGTGATGACCAATAACCAGCTCACCTTCAAGGATGGGGCACCCTCAACTCACTTTATTTCCTTTTTTGAAAGGTTTCCTGGTCTGGGAGGAAAAGGGAATGCTATAGACATAAATTACCTAGATTATATTTATTGATGGGACCCAAGTACATCATGTGTACGTGGTGTGACACTTAGACCCTGCAATAGTACAAGCAGACTCATCAGCTCATAGGCTACTTACACTAGCATGCACTAACGGTGTCTTCTGTTAGAGTACAAAAAAGACAGTATGTCACTATATCAGTCATACAAAGAGGTCACAATATCTGATTTGGCCACCAGTCAAATAACTTCTTCATGCCTTACTTTCCTCATTTGTGGAGTGAGGATTAATGATCCTATGAGATGAAGTGGTCCCCATAGCATTGCACTTAGAAGTGCTGTTCACACCCCTAGCTGATCACACTAGATGTTCACACTAGCAGACCACACTCCTTCACACCCCTGCCAAGCTCCTGAGCTTCTCAATGAGTACAAAATTCTTAATTTATGCCAAGGAAAGAGAGAGACTTAAGACTTCAAACTTGAATCCATAGGTCACATTAAATCACCAGATGAAGGCAATGTCTACAAGTGTCTTGGTCTCCTGCAGGCAAAAGGTACATTAAGCATAAAAATATCAAGGAGAAGATGGTAGCTGAATACATTAAGGGAAGTAGGGGCCACCTGAAATCAAAGCTGAATGGGAAGAATACATTTAAAATAATGAACATCCATGAGTGTCATTCTTAATGTACACCCATAGAGTTGTGAAATGGACCGTAACAAATAGGAAAGATATTCCTACATAAGCCCATACAATATTAATGAAACAATTCCTGAAGACACTTATAGGAAGATTAACGCCCTGTTTCACCAAAAAAGAAGAAGAAAATTGTAGACACCCTTAAAATATATGGTAAAGAGGTCAAACAATTAGAGAAATACTATTGGAATAAGCAAGCATCATTTCATCAAGCAACAGTTAAGGTTGATAACAGGTACATGCCATTCGATTTGCCAGATATAAGTGAAAGTGGTTTATCTGTTATCTATGATCTTTGTTTAGTTGTGTCTGACTTCCTTATGACCCCATTTGGGGTTTTCTTGGTAAAGATATTGAAGCAGTTGACCATTTTCTTCTCTAGCTTATTTTACAGATGAGAAAACTGAGTTAAACAAGGTTACGCGACTAGCCCAGGGTCATGCAGCTATTAAGTATCTGTGGTCAGATTTGAACTCAGGAAGATGAATATTCCTGACTCTAAGCCTGGCTCAGTGCACTAAAGTGCCCCCTAGCTATTGGTCTTATTATTACCCCCATCACAGAAACAATTGAGATCCAAGGATGGAATTAAAAGGCACTCCCTGGGAGATATCTGCAGGAACTTGCCCAGTAACACGTTGCCAAAAAGTGTTGAATGAATGGCTGAGTCATGTGGATTTGCTTGTGGGAATGGAATTAGGGTTGAAATGAGCCATTCAGGACCAGCTCATTGCCAGCAGAAACTCCAGAAGAGTTAGACTTAAGTACCCTTGACTTAATCATCCAGGTAGAATGTGCCAGGAAATGGAAGAAGCCAGGCACTTAACCTGGGAGCTAAAACTACATCTGAAACTCACTGTTGTCTAAGGACTGAGAGCTGGCAAAGTTGCCTACTGCTACAAACACAGACCTGGACATCTCCTGGAGGACTCAGTCAATAAACTGAATTGTGAGCATACCTTTCTCACATACTGAACTGTTGCCCAGACAG
Source organism: Pseudocheirus occidentalis (assembly GCA_028646575.1). NCBI lineage: Eukaryota > Metazoa > Chordata > Mammalia > Diprotodontia > Pseudocheiridae > Pseudocheirus > Pseudocheirus occidentalis. Next base: position 26,582,348 of record CM053593.1, read on the forward strand.
AAATTTCATTAATAAAAATTCAAGAATGATATTTCCATTAAATGTTACTATCTCAAATCCTTATAATCTCTAAGTTACATGAAGCAAAAAAAATCTTTCAAAATATAGACATCCCAAAATAGGGAAGTCCTCTGCTAAAGAATCCATAGTCGCTCCCTATGGTCAAAAAATGTAAACTCCTTTATTTGACATTTGACCTCATCACAATCTGGCTCCAACCTCCATTTCCAAGCTGAGTGCACATTGCTCTCACTTAAGCTATCATCATGCGTTTCAGGCAAACTGACCCTTATTCTCTCTCTCTCTCTCTCTCTCTCTTCCTCTCTCTCTCTCTCTCTCTCTCTCTCTCTCTCTGTCTCTCTCTCTCTCATACACACACACACACACACACACACACACACACACACACACTTCCATCCCCCACACCTGTGCTTTGACACTGGCTGTCCTCTGCAACTAGAGTGTCTTCTTTCCTCACTTTCACCTCTTGAAATGCCAACCTGAATTGAAGGCTCAGCTCAATTACCACCTCTGGCATCAAACATTTTCTGGTCTTCTCGGTTATTAGAGACTTCCTTCTCCATCCCCACCCCATTTGCATTTTTGTTTGTATTTTATATTTCTCTATCTGCCTGTGTGTTGATTATCCCCTCTTCTCTTAGAATGGAAGCTCCTGGAAGCATGATTTATGTGAACTGGTCTTCAGAAAAAAGTTAACTGACCAGGAAAGCCACAACACAATGACTACACCAAGGTCATGGGGAAGACCAATATCCCCCAAACAAGCAGCAGATGCTCTAAAAGTCCAAAGAACAAGAAAAGCTCCACAAAAGGCATAGGAGAGGTCCCACCTCCACCCCCTGCAGAACCGGCAGGGTCACAGGGGTAGTACATGCAGCATATTTTCAGACTTGAAATATTTTTTTTAATTTTAGACTTAAATACATAATAAGAAAAGAAAAAGAAACATTATAGACTTAAATATTAAGATTTAATTACAAAATAACAAAAGAAAAAATTCATCCTGTGCACAGCAGAGCATGAGAGGGTTCAAAATATACAGCAATAAATTTCCATTTCAAGAGAGCATAAAGAATGAATACTATGGGTTGCACTGAGAGCTGTCGATCTTTTCTTTTCTTCTTTGTAAGTTTTCTTTTGTTCTCTACTGTACACCTTTTATTCTGTTCTTTTTCTCCCTCCCCCCACAAAGGTTGCAATTAAGCATGGGTATATTTATATATAGATGTATACACATACATGCATACATAAGAGACTTTTCAATGTATTCATTGGTTTTATTGATTTTTTCTCCTTTCTCCTTTAAAAATATTCTTGGTTATATGGGATGACTCTAAGTTAGAGGAGAGGAGAGGGAAATTTATTTTGAAAATAATGTAAATTCTTCAGGATTAGGGACTATTTCCTTTTTCCTTTTCATCCCTAGCTCCTAAAAAAGGATCTGGAGCATAATAAACACTTAATGAGTGTGATGAATGATGGAGATGGTGTTGGTATAGCGGGCAGTTGGTGGTGGTGCTCCTGGAGCTATGCCCACCCACACCTGGCTGGGTTCCCAGTTCTCTGCAAGGTACAGAGAAGCCAGCTGTCATGGAATGTGGAATAGATTTTGGCCACCAGGGGGAGTCAGTGTAGTGCTGCAGGCTTTTCAAACAGCTGCAGTAACTTCATCGCTCACCAGAGGGCACTTAGATCTCTCCCAACACCAGCGGACCTTGATTCAATACACGTTGAGCTAGAGCTATGCAACTGTAACATCGCTCACAATTATTATAACGATGGAAATTTCTACATAACGCTGTCTAGAAAACTACCTTCAGTCCAAATGGGGAATCCACATAGAAGCCACACGTTTTTATTATACAGTTGTTATTATAAAAAAAATTTTTTATTATACAAACTGTGAGTGCAAGTGCAGGGTCACCCACAGAACCTTGGGGGCAGGAGGGGAGGGGAAGGACACCGCTTTAGGGCCACTTCCTCAACTAGGCATTTGAAGTTCCAGAAAACTTAGGTTACAGTAGGACTGAAAAAATTATTATGAATGTATGGAGTATCAATAAACATCAATCAGTCAATAAAAATGTATTAAGCCCACACCATGTTCCAGGCATGTGAACATTTCAACACACAGAGAATAGGAAAAGAGGGCTGAATGTGAATATGAGAGCCATTTGGCGAGAGTTCTAGACTCAGCTGAGGGAGCAGAGACACAGGCACTCCAGAGAGACACAGACACAGATGAACAGTCCATCAAGGCTGGATTCAAAGAGTAAGGAAGAAGGGTTGGTCATGGACTTCAGAAAGGACTGGTCCTGGAAATGAAGAAATGAGCTGTGGAAGAGACCTAATGAAGAGAGAAAAGAGTTTCTACAGGTTTGGGGTTTGGGGTTGCACTGGCCACCCTAGATACTGGAATCAGCTTCTTAGCACTTTTCTTTCCATGCGTTTGCACCCATAGAAGAGTGATATTCAAATCCATGTGTTCCCCAGGTGTATGTTTTACTGCTACTGAGGTCTGAGGTTGGGCCTATTTTCCCACCAATGTTGGACGTGTGGTGGAAAACTCACCCAAGGTTTAGCTACTGTTTTTACTACACTATCTCAGCAAATGGTTTCATTAAAAGCTGGTTGTGTCTATTGATTGACTGTTCATGGAAAACTCAAAAGGGAAGTCTTTTGAGCTACAATAGGAGGCTAGACACACAGGGTATCCCACAACCCAAGGTGGTAGACTCCCTCCTTCTGAGAACTTCACATATGAGGGTGAGTGCAAGTTGTACCCAGAGTGGGTACAACATGAATGCTATAACAAAATGGTGATTAAAAAAATGTACATGGGAGCATGAAAAGGCCTTATCAATTATCATAATTCTTGAAAAAGCTGGAGAGGCCCTTGGGAACAACTGGGGATGATGGTCAGACCTGCACTTTGAGGAACTCATAACTGAGGGGAGAATGAAGTGCGCAGAGCCTTGAGACCCAGAGAGCAGACAGCTAGGGATTACAATAGTCCAGGGATGGGTGAGGAGAGCCTACAGTAGGACGGGGCTGTGCCAAAGGAGAGAGAGATTGCTAAGAGAAAAGAAATAGGACTTGGCAACATTGGATATGGGGTGTGAAGGGTGGTGAGAGAGAAAAAGGAACCAAGGACAGGACATTTAGTTTGCAAACCTGTGAGACTGAGAGGATAGTGGCCCCTCCCCAGCAATGGGGAAATGTGGAAGAGGAGAGCACTTTGGGGAAAAGTCATAGGGTTGGTTTGGGACATGAGATGTCCATAGGACATGCAGCTCCAGCTGTGTAATGAGCTATTAAGACACATTATACTGCAGGGGATTTAAAAGAGAGTTAGAGGAGAGGAAGCAGAGGCATTGATTGGAGACGACTTTCCCAGGGGGATTAGCCATGAAAAGGAGAGGAGATAGAAAGTAATTTTATTTGGGGCTAATCATTTCCATTGACCACTATCCATCTTTGACTTTCAATAGCTTGTTTAAATCGCTGAGGGTTAAATCTTCTTAATTGTGCACCATTTCTTTTTCTAATTATGTTTCCTTCTTCTTGTTTAAAATAAATTCTTATCTTACCTCGGATGAATCAAGGATCTGACTGTGCGCAGACAGTTGACTCAGAGATAACACCCACATCCACATTAAGTCTTTTCCTCTTTGTTAAAACGGAGTCAATTTCATTCTTAGGGATTTGTTTTCTTTGAATTTTTTTTTATTCTGAAGTTAAAGACAGGGAGGAAAGCATTCCCATACACCCAGCAGAACACAAAAAGAGGATCCTGTATGAGACTGTGAAGCTTCATTTGAAAACTTACTTTTATATAAATGTATATATATTTATATATATAATATTTTTAAAAATATTCTGCTTGTGTTTCATCTGAATTTACTTCTGTTCTCCTCTGTGTATTTAGAAATGTTACAATTGTCATTTTAAAACATTACAATGACCCTCTTTTAAAAATATTACTATTGCTTAACCTTTATGTTCTGATCTCCTTGCATGTGTGCGAAAATGGGCATGCAAGTATGTGCATGAATACACGCACATGCACACACACTTACACACCTAACTTCAAATAACCAAGTGAAAGAAAGGACCAAAAAACCTCCAAAAACCTTATACCAAATAAGCCTAGTCAAACAAAATGGATCCATACAAAAATGTGTGTCTCTTCCCAATCTTGTGTCTGTCACCTCTCATTCAGGAGATTGATACGTTCCTTATTGGTTGTCTGGAGTGGCAGGTCATTGCTTGGATCAGGGTTCGTAAGACTTTCTAAATTGTTTCCCTTTACTCTCTTGTTGTCCTCCTACTCACTGCAGTCTGCCAATTCATACTACCTAAGATTCTCTGGAATTGTCTCTTTTCTCATCTCTTATAGAACAAAAATATCCTACTACATTAATCTACCACTAATAGTTCAGCCATTCCCTAATTGTCTGAGGCAATTGAAAGAACCCTCTTAGATTCTCATTCTCCTCACCACCACCCCTTTAGTCATCCCATCAGGATCAAGAATTTATTTGCCTCCCTGTTATTCTTCTTAATTCTCAACCTCTTCTACGCCTCATTCCTGCATACTTCCCTGTTGAAATAATATATTTCAACTTCCTTTGTCCTTTTCAGTGAGGTTCATCTGAAACCTCCCTATCCTATCCTCCATGTTTGTGTATTCTTCTCACAAACCAAAATTATGAGAAATAGAAAGATTTACATCCCCCCTTCCTCTTCCTTTCTATGCTAATGTATTCCTCCTTTTTCCCTCCTATCTCTTTCCCCCCTTAAAACCCTCAGAACAGAACCACTCCAGCCTCAGGACCTCTATTTTTTTTCTTAACACTCTCAATAGTCTTTGACGACATTAAGGTTACTAAAAGTCACATATATTTGCTCCCCCTACTAAAATGTTAGCACTACATCAACTTCTTTCAATTGCTCAAATAAATTTCTTTTTCTAGGTTTCTCTGGGCTCATGTTTCTGTACCAAAGTTTCTAGTTAGTTCTAGTCTTTTCATCAGAAATGCCTGAAAGTCTTCTCTTCCATTAAATGTCCAGTTTTTTCCCCTTATAGGATAGTATTCAACATTGCAAGACAAGTGATTGTTGATTGTAAGCCTATATCTTTTGCATTTTTGGAATACATACTGTATTCTAAGATCTCAGGGTTTTTTTAGTAGAAACGTCCAGGACTTGTATGTTCCTGAATGTAGTTCCTTGATACTTAAACAACTTTCCAAAGACACAGTATTTTTTCTTTGCCCTGGGAGCTCTGCATTTTGGCAATGACATTCCTGGGTCTTTTCATTCAGAGGTTCCTTTCAGGCAGTGATCAGGGTTCTTTCTATTCTAACTTTGTTCTCTGATTCTAATAGATCTGGGAAGTTTTCATTTATGATTTCTTAAAACATAATATCCAGGCTTTTTTTTTCTAATCACAATTTTCAGTGATTCCAATGATTATTAAATTATCTGTCCTTCATCTGTTTTCAAAGTCAGTTGTTTTTCACAGCAGATATCTCATGTTTTCTGCTATTTTTTCAACCTTTTGGCTTGTTCTAATATTTCCTATTGTCTCCTGGACTTGTTGATTTCTGTTTGGTCTATTCTGGTTTACAGGAAGTCCATTTCTTGGGTAGGTTTATTCTTTCTCTTTTACATTGCTTATTTTCCTTCCATTTCTTTACTCCAAAGTTTCTTTTGTTTCCTTGTTTCAACCTCTTTATTTCTTCATTTCTTCTAGGTATTAATGTAGTCCCTATGAAAAGTCCATTTTTTTCCTTTGAATCTTTGCTTATAGTTGTTACAAAGTTAGTCTCTCTTTCTTTGGGGGGCTCTCTGGATTTGTAATAATTTTTTATACTTGTTGATGTTTTCTTTAATTTACTCATTGCTTCAGCTTTAGTTTCCAAATTGGGGCTTTGTGCCCGAGCATGCCTCCTTCCCTGTTGTGCTCTTAGATGGGGTGACTCGTTCTGCTTCATCTCACCTGGATCTCCTGAGTTTTGTTTATGTTTTGTTTTGTTTTTGGCTGCCCTTCATCTTCAGGGGTTTAGTTTCCTTGGCTCTCTGAAGTTCAAAACCCTGGATGCTGAGTGCCTCATCTATCAGGAGAGAGGGTTAGGGACCTCTTATCTCCTGGGCCTTAGATGGCCTCATCTGAGCAAGTGACACAAGGCTAGTCTGGTCATCACTGGTCACTAACTGTTCCTATTCCCTACGGCTTCCAATATCCCCAACCTGGGACTTTCTGGAGGGACCACCTTGGACGAAACTGATGTTTGCTGAGGACAAGGACCTGGGAGCTGTTTTTC
>CM053593.1:26589197-26608092 GCA_028646575.1 Pseudocheirus occidentalis
GAGACTACCTGGAGTCAAAATGAAGAAAAGGCCTCCCCTTGGACTAAACTGAGGTTTGTTGGAAATCAAGGAGTGGAAAGTTTGTGTGATTTTCTAAGAACTTTATTTGGAAACTAAAGTTAATGGTTGTCCCATGAGTGGAAGATCAGTATATTATGAATTGTTGATTGAATCAACTCCCTCTTAGGGAAACTAGGTGATTCCTTTTGTTAATTGATTGATTGAATCTTTAAATGTGATTCTTCTCTTGTTCCTTGTTACTTTCTGTAATAAGATATAATACTGAGACTTTCCTTGTTCTAAATACTGTATATAATATTGTGAGTTGTTGATACTGTGAATATTGTACTGAATCTTGTTTTGTAATGGAATTCCCTTCTCCCACTGGTGAGTTCTTCCTGGAACCTCCATTTTGTGAAGTGGCCAAGTTAGTCCACCTTTATTCCCCTCCTGGCCTTTTTTTTATCTTCTGGACTTCAAAATCATGCCCCAGAACCAGGTAGCGTCATAGCCCCATCCCCCGCCATGACTTTTTAGTTCCATTTCTGTGTTATCCTCCCCTCCCCCCCCCCATTAAAATGTAAGCTCTTTAAGGACAGAGACCATCCTTCTTTTTAATTATATTTATATTTCTAGTGTTTAATAGACTTCTTGGTGTATTGTAAGCCCTTAATAAATGTTTCTTTCCTTCCTTCTTAATGTCAATTGGACTGTAACCAGTCTCTAACCAGTGAGTGACCAGAGCCAAACAAACAAAGCAAACTAAAGACTGGAGAGTTAGGACACGAATAGAAGTTCAATTAATTTCAGAGGAAGGAAAATGATGTACGTATGTGGAAACTGCACTGCCCGCCCCCAAGAAGGAGGGCTTAACATGCTGAGCTAAAGTCAGGTCTTATATACGTACAAGGCTGGACCATAACATAATCATTTTTAAGTCTTGAGTTACTGTTCCCATGGACCTTATGGGAACAGTATTGTCTCAAGTCTCGCAGACTGTGCCCACCCTGCAGGGCACAGAACTAAAGTTCTGTGTCGGGAACAGGAGTGCAGTACCTGTCAGTGACAAAAACCAGGGATCATGAACATGTGATAGATGACCCTGGGAGAAAGGGGGAGCTAAATCCCTCAGTGAACACCTGGTGCTGGTCCAAGTAATACACTGCCAGAGGGTGATGTCATCCAGAGTTCAAAGGATTATTGTTACACCAAGCTCAGGACACAGCCTGCTTGCTGGGCATTAGCTCTGGGAAACAGGGTATCTCCAAAATGTTTTGACACTTCCTTCCTTCCTTCCCTCCCTCCTTCCTTCCTTCCTTCCTTCCTTCCCTCCCTCCTTCCTTCCTTCCTTCCCTCCTTCCTTCTTTCCCTCCCTCCCTCCCTCCTTCCTTCCTTCCTTCACTCCCTCCTTCCTTCCTTCCTTCCTTCTTTCCTTCCTTCCTTCCTTCCTTCCTTCCTTTCCTTCCTTCCTTCCTTCCCTCCTTTCCTTCCTTCCTTCCTTCCCTCCTTCCCTCCCTCCATGTCCCTGGCTGTCTCTGGTGTATTTGTGCTGACTTGGCTGCAGGTACTGGCTGACTTTGTGTAAAGCCTTGGGATGGAAATCACTTCCTGAGGTTTCTCTTTGGATTTCCTGTCCATTTGGTCTGGTGTGAACTTTAGGTGTTTATGGGAGTAGGTCCATGAGATCTGGGCAGCCTCCATCCTGCTTTGGCAGCCACATTAGCCAGAGCAGCTCCGATTTCATGCTTTCATGTTCACTTTGTCCTTCACCTATCAATTCTTTTTCAAAGATAATGCTCCTCACATGAAGGCTTCAGTATCACAGACGAGATTCTTCAACCTCTCCCATTCTTTCCCAAACATCCCTCCCTCCCCCGCCTTCCCATCGAGGTCATCAGGTATCATAGTATGGGTTGGTTTGATTTCAAGCATCTTACCAAGTTCTTCATAGAACTTCTCTGCCCCTTCAGCTCCTGGTGCTGGTGCAAGTATGTTCAGTGATCTTTTTGAAAAGGTTTATCATCAGTGCTGTGCCTGCAATGATTGACTGTCAAGAGATAATAATGTCTGTTATGGCTTTGGGGCATGACATGAAAGTCTCTCCTCCGTCTCCTTCCTTTGCCTTTCCAAGGGTTACCTGGGAGCCATCCTTTCCTTGAGTCACGATGTCCTCTTTTTTTCTGGCTTCATTTGTAGGAAGAATCTCAAGATCGAGGGGCAACTAGATGGCACAGTAAATAGAGCACGGGCCCTGGAGTCAGGAGGAACTGAGTTCAAATTCGGCTTCAGACACTTAACACTTATTAGCCGTGTGACCTTGGGCAAATCACTTAACCTCAATTGCCCTGCTTTGACCCCTCCAAAAAAAATTTTTTTTAAAGAATGTCAAAATGGATAGAACTGACCCTTCTCTGAGGGACAGTTGCTTTTCTTTACCGAGATTCAACTTTGAAGCAATTCTTGATTGGTCCTTGCGTCCTCATGGCTGGGGGTTTGGTCTGCCCAAAATGATAGGAAATGGATTTTTATGGAGGAATGGGTCTGCTCAGCAGGTGGGAGGAGATTTAGGAAGACGCTACCTCTCTCCTCTTTTGGGATAGAGGCAGTGCCAAGCTTTCCCTTGGGCTTACAGAAAGAAGGCAGAATATCTTCTTCCCCTCCCCATCCCAGGAGTGCAGTGCTTGCCTGGGTGATCCTGAGACGAGACGGGGATCCCTGACTCCCTCTTCAGCTTTGTGATTCTTTCCCTAAGCTCAGTGACCAAAAAGCATCACTGAGAAATAAATGTTCTCACCCTTGTCAGTAGTAACATAATGAGTCTGAGAGGCTGAATCAACCTGCATGTGAAAGGACTAAAGAACCAGCTTCTGGACTTTCTGCTGAGAAAAAAAAATGGACTCAGTGTCATGCTTAGATGCTGCAGATCCAAGTGAATGTGATCTCTGTGGAGTGAGAGAAAAAGCTGGTGGTGGACGGAAGAGGTTATTGCTTCATGTTTCAAGTGTTTATCAATGTGCACTTATGCATCTTTTATGGTGATTCATTCAGACATGATCAGATGTTGCTATGGTGACAATATCCCTTTAAGAAGTATAGGCACATCTCTCTGGGGGCACTGGCTTGAATGGTGATGAGTGTTTTTTCCTGACTTCTGACCTCCTCATTGTGGTGAACTAGCCGAGAATGGTTACACCCTGGCCTGGGACACTACCTGGCAATTCCCAGCGGGCACAGGAGGGCAGAGCACAGGCCTTGACAGTGGCAGTGAATGGAGCAATGTTCCTACCCAGTACGAGGGAACGTGGCAATGTCTGCAGCAACACTCTGGACTCTGTAGCAAATGCTACAAATCAGTCAGATCATTTTGTTGATTCTTTACACTGAAGTGATGGAGACAATGTTTATTAACATATTAGCATAAACATTAAATTTCAAGGTGTGTCCTGCCTTTTCAGAGAGCCCAGCTGTTCCAGATAATTCCATTGTTAACCATTTACCAGGACACTCTTCTCACAATCACATTGAGGAAGTTTCTGATAGTTCAAAAAGCTTCATTTTTGAGCTCCTCCAGGGCAGACTGTCATCTGCTCCCTTTTTTGTATCCCCAGTTCTTAGTATAATGTCTGGCACATAGTGGACCTTATGGTACTGAAGAGATACATGTTAGTGAGTGAGGTCTAAGAAGACTAGATGGGTAGGAAGGGGAAGGTCATGAAGGACTTTGAATGCCAAATAGAGCATTTTGTATCTGAGGCTGGAGGCAAGAGGAAGTCATGAAAGTCCGTTGAGCAGAGGAGTGACATAATCCTATCAATACTTTAGGAAAATCACTTTGGTGGCTGAAAGAAGAGTGGATTGGAATGGGGAGAGACTTGAGACAGGCAAATCCAGCAGCAGACTGTTGTGATAATCCAGGTGTGGGGTGATAAGGGCTTGCCCTAGAGGAGGGGGGGAGGTCAGAGGAGACAAGGCGACATATTTGAGAGATGCTTTGGTAACAGATTGGATGTGGGGGTGAGAGATAGTGAGGAATCCAGGATCCCTGCCAGACTGTGAGCCTGAGGGACCAGAGGAATGTGCTGCCCTCTACAGTAACAGGTAAGAAAGAAAGGGGTAGATTTAGGGGGAAAAATAATGAGATCTATTTTGGACATGTTTAGTTTGAGCTATCTACTGACCATCCAGTTTGAGAAGTCTAAAAGGCAGTTGGAGATGCAAGACTGGAGGTCAGCAGAAAGGTTGAGGCAGGATAGATAATTTGAGAATCATCAGCAGAGAGACAGTAATTAAATCTATGAAAGCTGATGGGATCACCAAGTGAAGCCAGTACAGAGGAAGAGAAGAGGGTCTAGGAAAGAAGCCTGAGGGGCGCCTGCAGTTAAGGGCATGATCTGGAGGAGGATCCAGCAAAGGGATAGAAGAGGAGTGGTCAAAGAGGTAGGAGGAGAACCAGGACTGGGAGAAGGAGATGTCCTGAAAACCTAGAGAGAAGAGGGTATCATGGAGGAGAAAGTGACCCACAGTGCTGAAGGCCGCAGAGCGGTCAAGAAGAATGAGGATTGAGGAAAGGCCATCGGTTTTGGCAACGAAGGGATCATTGGTAACTTTGGAGAGAGCAGTTTTGGTCAAATGAGAAGGTCAGAAGCCAGATTGTAAGGAGCTGAAAAGAGAGAGAGAGGAGATCAAGTGGAGGTACCTAGTGTAGACACCTTTTCAGCTACAAAGGGAAGAAGAGATACAGGATGACAAGGAACAGCTTTTGTCCTCACAATGGAACCAATGTTCTCTAAATCTTGAGCATTCGACCTTTATTTTCAATACCAAACATCTATCAGAGAAATTTGCTACAGAATGTTTTCCAGTTAACTAATTCCCTTTTAATTCTAAGTGTGTTTATGTTTTGCATGACTCCACATGTATGATAGGTATTATATTACTCGCTTTCTCAACAGGTGGGGGAGGAGCCGGAGGGGCGGAGAAAAGTTGGAAGTCAGCTTTGTTTTTTTAATGAATGCTAAACGCATTGGATCACAGCAGCCCCAAACTGGGGAGGTGGAACAGACCCTAGTGACTTTTAGTGCAGCCCATACTCAAAATAAAGCTTTAATAAAATCAATCCACCAACAAGCTTAGCACACCCTCCTTGTCAGGTGCATTATTAAGGACTTAGAATACAAAGTCAAAACCAAACAAAGCAGACTCTGAGCCTGCTCTTCCTTAAGAAGCTTACATTCTAATAGTAAAGACCACATGTAAACAACCAAGTACATGCCATATATAGGCAGGATAACACTCATCTCTGAGGAAAGAGTCTAACCATGGAGTGATTAGGAAAGGCCTGATGAGCAAAGGGGGGAGTTGAGCTGAGTCTTAAAGGAAACTGGGGAGTGGAGGGGAATGGAGGGGAGGACAGAGAGCATTCCAGGAACAGGGGACTTTTCCCAAGATGAATGAGACCAATGGGCTGAGACAAGGACTCCTCCAGCAGTGATCCTGAAAAGAAGGGCGCCCAGGGCAGAGTCTTGGGAGATCTCCACAGTTAGCGGGCAGCTAATAGACCGTTGGAGCTACAACTGGAAGACCCGAGTGCAAATCCTGCCTCAGCTACTTACTGTGTGCTGGGAGCTGGGGGGAGACCTGGGTAGGTCATTTAATTTCTCTCAGCTTTATTTGAAAGTTGGGTGTGACCCGGATGAAGGTTTAACAAGAAGAAGGTAAAGGGAATAAACATTTGTAAAGTACCTACTAAGTTCAAGGAACTGTACTGAGTGATTTCTACAAATATCTCTTTTCATCCTCACAAATATCATGTGCTATTACTCTCCCCATTTTACAGTTGGGGAAACTGAAGCATAAAGGGTTAAATGACTTTCTCAGGATCGCATAACTAGTAAGCATCTCAGTCTAGATTAGAACTCAGGACTTTCTGACTCCAGGCACCAATGATAGGAAGGATGGTGGTAAAAGACAGTAATGGGGGAGTTTGGATAGGGGAGGATTTGGAGAGAAAGGTAATGAGTTCATTTTTAAACTCGTTGAGTTTAAGATATTTACAGGGTATCCAGTTTGAGATGTCTGGTAGATGGAGATGCAAGGTGAAGTCAGCAGAGAGGTTAGGGCTGGATAAAATCATCAGCATTGAAATAATCATTGAGTACATGGGAGCTGATGTGATTATCAAGTGAAATACTACAGAGGGAGAAAAGAGTCAGAGCCCTGTGAGGTACCCAAAGCCAACGGGTATGGTCTGGAAGAAGACTGAGGATTGGTCATGTAGGTAGGAGGGTAATGATAAGAGGAAATTAGTGTCATGAAAACCTAGAGAGAAGAGAATAGTGGATGGGGTGAAATGCTGCAGAGATGCAACGGAAGAGGGGAACTTGGGGCAGCCAAGTGGTGCCACAGTGCACAGAGCACTGTCCCTGAAATCAGGAAGATCTGAGTTCAAATCCAGCCTCAGATACTAACTAGCTGTGTGACCTTGGACAAGTCACTTAACCTCGAGTGCCCTGCCTTCCCCCCTTCAAAAAAAAAAAAAAGAAAAAAGAAACAGGAGAACTGAGAAAAGACCAGGTTGAGGCTTTGGTTCCATAAGGAGAAGGGCCATGTTTTCACATTCAATGTAGATGGAAGGAGGAGATACTGTGAGAAGGTATTTGGATGATGTGAAGTGAGGAGGAGGGGAGAAGAAGGAGCTTTGGTAACTTGATTTGTATAATACTGAATTTATAAATTAATTTAGGAGACATCTTTTTGATCCTAATGGCGTGGCCCATCTCTGAACAATTAACATCTCATCGAGTCTTTTGTGCCCCTTTTTTCCAGTTAAGGGTGCTTTGTAATTCTATTCATAGATCAGATGCTCCCCCTTTTCCCATTTGGGCAATTTTATTAATAGAAAAAGGAAAAACCAAGGACAGTTATGACAGCCACTGAAAAAGCCAACCCCTTCAAGTAACCTCCGGGCATCAGAGCATCTAATTTCTATACAACTGACATGAGAACTTGAAAGACTGATAGCTGAGAAGCACTAAAAGCTAGAACCGTTTGGGGCCTACAAGGCAATTATATATTCCCTAGTTTTAACATCCACAGAAATGGGGATTTGGGTTTTTTACCATAACATAGAGTTGAGTCATGTCACGCAAAAGACCCTGCTTTAGATACATATGCTTGATAAAGATCAGATCTCTGAATAAGTAGAAAGAGTTCTCAGAATCATGTCCAAGAATGACTGCACAGCTCGCTCGTAGCAGGACTTCAGAATTTACATCGTCATCTCTTTCTTGAAATAGTGGATTAGAGGGAAAGTTCTGCTGCTTGGCCAAGGGGGTGGGAGGAGAAACTTTACTGTTTGGAAAAGTGCATCAGGGATGGGGGCAAGTTCTATCATGGCTTTTCTCTCCACCTTCGACTATTTCCTGAGAAGCGGAAATCCCTTAAAACACAGCCAAGGGGGCAGACCTGGAAGAGCTCTGCCTATCCCGGGCTTAGGGGAACTACTTTCAGCTAACAAAATATATTGCCTCAGAGTCCAGGCAAGGGAGAAGACTTGTAGTCCAAGGTGAAAGGCTCTGTTTTTCTTGTAAGAGCTTAATTTAAAGGCTTAAAGCTTTATGTAAAGGCTTAATACATACAGCCTTGGCAGTGAAGAAAAGGAGTGGTGTGTTTACTAGCTCTGGAGAAATGGCCTGGAAGCCTAGTAAGAGAGTCGAGAGGCCCAGGAGAGGAGTTTCATTCAATTCTAGTTTAACTGCAGTCCAAAGTGGTAGGTTACCGTAACTGGACATATGCGACCCTGCCTCTGGGTCTCCAGGCTTGGGCGAACTCAAGTAAGTCTCCTGGTGTTGTTGTAGACTCCTTTCAGTAGTATATGACTCTGTGACCCTTTTGGGGTTTCTTTGCATAGATACCAGAGGGGTTTGCCATCTCCTTCTCCAGCTCATTTTACAGATAGGGAAACTGAGGTAAAAGGGTTAAGTGACTTGTCCAAGGTTAGGCAGCTAGTAAGTATCTGAGGACAGATTGGATTTCAGGAAGATGAGTCTTCCTACCTCCAGGTCTGGCCCTCTATCCACTGTATCACCTAGCTGCCAAGTCCCATAATAGCTTAAATTAAGCACTAGTACAAAACGAGATACTCCTAGGTCATTTTGTAGTCAACAACAGGAAAGTGACTTAGCCATTGCAGGAGAAGTTGCTGTTTGTCCTTCATTCTCAAAGAGGACCATGATACCAGGGAGGTGATGCCATAACATCCAAGTGAATTGGATTTAAGTGAGGCAGGGCTGTACAAAGTCATCAGCCTCACTTTCTCCTCCAGAGCCATCTTGGTCCAATGGCAAGATACAGAACAGGTTGGAGATGGGCTCTTGCAGGAGAAGTAATTCATCCTTGGAGAACGAATGAGGAACAATTCTGTGACTGAGGTGGAAGATAGGACCCACAACCAGGGCCAGGATCTAGAACTGCCTGACTCCCAGCAGATGAGAGGTAGCCCTTTGCTGGGTGCAGGAGACCTTCTACCACCACAGTCCCCTGGGGCCAAGAAGGGAAAAGGTAGGAAGTGAGCCAAGGAGTTGAGATCAGCACCCCTTCTAATGCACATACAAATCAAAAGTGGGTGCCCATTTGGCTTCATCATCCAGCCCCTTCCCCTGCTCCCCACTCATTATGGAAGGCTCACTTCAGCTGTAAGTTCAAGAACCTGAGGAGTTGGTTACAGTGATGGGTATGTTGACTGATGCAGGAAGAGGGAAAAGATGGCAGGAGACAGGACCCACAGAACCCATGGTTTGGACTGTTAGCCCATCTCTCTGACAATGAGAGACAAGGTGCTCCTGGGCAGAGGGGAACCACCAGGAGAAGCAATGAGGACTCCTTGTGTGGATTCATTCAAGCAAAACTCACATTGTGATTTGTGAGCTAAGCACCTGAGAGTCTGTCTAGCTCCTTGTGGTTGCCTTGTACTCAGGAGATGAGAGAGTCACTGTAGGGTTGAGTCCTTAGTCCCCTGATCCAATCAAGTGTCAAGGAGAGTCTCAATACCTTTTAAGAAAAAACTAGCCTCGCTTGCATGAGGCAGAGAGGGCTTAGGATGTTGCTTCCAGGAAAGGATTCTGGGAAGATGGTAGAATAGGTCAGAAAATTCTAAGCTCTCCAGATTTCCTCCACAAACAAGATAAAATAGTGCCTCAGAGTGAACATAGAGCAGCAAAAATAAACAAGAGTTGGGGCAGAACAGGGGTCCTCCTGGGACAACCAGAGAAGATCTGAAGAAAGATCCTAGGACTGAGGTTTGGTCCAGCAGGAGTGAAGTGTAAATACCCACAGAGAGCAGCAAGCCCTGGGGCAGCCGAGGTGGGAGGTAGCCTCTACCTCAGTCACAGGAATTGTCACCTCCTGGAGAGGGTGGGGAGTTGAGAGACTGAACATGGAGGGAAGGAGCGGGGAGGGAGCCTCTACCAACAAGGGTTGCCAGGCCCAGTTGTGTTGCCGAGACACAGTCCTGGGTGAGAAGGAACCAGCACATGCATGATGAATATAGAAGCAGTGGGGTGGGAATGCTACTATCTCTGGGCTCTCATAGTAGAGCTGAGTTCTTGGTATTGGTTCCAGGCCAGCAGGGAGAACTGGAGGTCATAGCCCTTGGAGCATTCTCAGAGAGCAAGAGCATTTGTAGCATAGTGGGTCAGGGGGGCCCTAGCTGTGGCTTGGACGGAAAAAGGAGTGTGGAAGTTAGGCCCAGGACAAAACTCAAAAAATAGCAGTAAGAAAGATGGGAAGCCAGAGGCACCATCCCCCACATCTCCGGATTAGAGGTGATTATAATAACAAGCTGCTTTTTAAAAAAAATGAGCAAGCAAAGGAAAAAGAATCCAACCCTAGGCAGTCACTATGGGAATAGAGATCCTCTTCAGAGGAGGATTCTGAAGCAAAAAGCCTCTCCTACCCCAAAGAGTAATGTCAAATGTATACTTGCCCAAAAAGAATTCAAAGAACTTAAAAAAAACCTTCAAAAATCAAATAAGACCAATTAAGGAAACATTTTTTTTAAGTATGAACAATCCAAGAAAAACAAGGTTATGAAAAGAAAGTCAACCCACCGGAAAAGGAGATCTGGAATCTTAAGGAAGAAAATGACTCCTTGAAAATTAGAATTGGGCAAGGGAAAGCTAGCAAAGTTATAGGAGACCAAGGACTAAGAAAACAAAATCTAAAGACTGAAAAAATAGAAGAGAATGTGAAACAGCTTAATGTGAAACATCTTAAAAGAAAAGCAACTGGTCTGGAGATTAAGAGAAAATATAATAGTTATTGGGCTACCTAAATGTTATTATCAAAAAAAGAATTTTGATACAATAATACAAGAA
The DNA here is from genome assembly GCA_028646575.1 of Pseudocheirus occidentalis. NCBI lineage: Eukaryota > Metazoa > Chordata > Mammalia > Diprotodontia > Pseudocheiridae > Pseudocheirus > Pseudocheirus occidentalis. The sequence continues at coordinate 26,599,571 of CM053593.1, forward strand.
ACAATGAAGGAAAATCGTTGTGAAGTGTTAGAACAAGAAGAGAAAATAAAAATAGAAAAAATCCACTGATCACCATCTGAAAGAGATCCTAGGAGGAAAACTTATAGGAATGTCATAGCCAAACTCCCAAACCCTCGGGGTAAGGAGAAAATATTATGAGCAATAAGAAAAAAATTCAAATATGGCAGAGCTACAATAAGAATTATATAAGATCTAGTAGCAGTTACACTAAGAGACTACAGTGTGTGGAACATTATGTATCAAACAGCAAAAGAACTGGGATTGTGGCCAAAAAGATCATGCCCAGAAAAGGTGAAGTATAGTCCTGAACAAGGGGGAAAAAATGGTGATTCAATGAACTGGCAAACCTTCAGGTTTTATTGCAAAAAGACCAGAACTTAATAGAAAATTTGACAAACAGGATCCAAGAGAAATATATAAGGTAAATATCAAAGACTAATGACAAAGGACTCAACGAGGACAAACTTTACTTTTTGTACGTGGAAATGTAAACCACATGTCTAAGATGGTTGTAACTGGTTTGCTCAAAAGAAAGAGTGGAATAGAGATGCCTATGAAGAGACTGTAAATAAGCAAAATGGTGAAGGAAAAGGTAAAAAGAATAATTATCTAGTACAAACGAGGTGTAAGAGGAAGAAGTGATACAGAAGGATTAGATTGGGGGGAGGGTGGGTAGGTCTGGAACCCTACTCACATTGGGAATGGGTTCAACAGTGAGCAATATTCTCATTGTTCATTCCTTTGGTTCTAATTCTCCTTTACAACATGACTAATGTGGAAATGTTTCATATGAATGTATGTCTAGGGCCTGTATCAGATTGCACCCCATCTTGGGGACAAAGGAGAGGAAGGAGAGGAAGAAGCAGAGGGAGGGGGAGAAAATTTGAAACTCAAAAGCTTGTAGAACTGAATGGTGTAAATTACAAATAAATAAATAAAAATAAAAGGGAACCATACATATATATCTCTAAAATAGTATAAAAGTCTCCTAAATTCAGAAAGAAATAAGTGGGTAAGGGGATAGGGAAGAGGGAGAGGGTAAGGAAGGGATAGGGAATAGGATAAGGAGGGGTATAGAAGGGCATGTAGATTAACAGGAACGGGATAAAGAGGGAGCAGCACAGGCACACATATGCATACACACATACGTATACATACATACATATATATATATTTATATTTAGACGGGTATAAAAATCTCAATTCAGAAAGAAATAACAGGACAATGGGATATGGTGGAGGGGGAGGTATTCTTGGAGTGGAAGCAGGTTAAGGAATAGGAGGTCAATGTAGCCAGTAGAAGTGGAAGAATGAGAAGGGATAGGGAGAGGGTGAGAAGGGTAGTGAGGAAAACAGGAAGGAGGAAAATATACAACAAGTAATTATAGTTTAGAATGTGAATAGGATGGATTTATCCATACAATAACAACAGATAGCAGATTGAAAATTTGAATTCAACAATATTTTGCTTTCAGGAAATGCTATAAAAATGAGAAATATACACAAAAATAAAACAAAAGTCAGCAGTAGATTTATTTTATTTTATTATGTACGAAAAACAGGGATAGTAATCACAATCTCAGACAAAGTTAAAACTAAAATCAGATATAATCAAAAGAGAAAAATAGGCAAACTACACTGTGCCAGGCATATGAATTGATAGTTTTAGATCTTATAAAATAACTAACCAGTATAAAAAAAACAAGAGCATATCTACCAAAACAGACACAGGAACTGTACGAATATAAACACAAAACACCTTCTGTACAAAGTTAGATCTAAATAATAAAGGCAATATTTATTGTGTGTGAGTAGGTAAAGCTAATATAATTTTTTTTATTTTTTTGCTTTTTGGAGGGCAGTTGGGGTTAAGTGACTTGCCCAAGGTCACACGGCTAGTTTTGGTGTTTAGTGTCTGAGGCCGGATTTGAACTCAGGTCCTCCTGATTCCAGGGCCGGTGCTCTATTCACTGCGCCACCTAGCCGCCCCCAATATAGTTTTTTAAATGACAGTTTTACATATCTATGTAATGCCATCTCAATTAAATTACTAAAAAAAAGTCTCTTCCTAAGTCAGAAAAAATAATAACAGAGTTCATTTGGAAAAGCAGAGGGTCGGGAACTTCAAAGAAACCGGGGGGGAGGGGGGGGAGATGTGAAGGAGCTAGATGCAGCAGCACCGGTCTTTAACCCGTGTTATGAGGTAAGAACAATGCTGAAGTATAAAATGGATCATTTTGATTATTTCAAGTTAACATTTTTCCTGTATAAATAAAACCTATGTAGTCAAGAAGAGAGGGAAAGCAGAAAATTGGGGGAAACGCTCATAGAATATCCCCCAGATCGAATGTGATTGGGTCGGAATATTGTTGTGGTATAGGAAATGATGAGCTGGTAGATTTAGAAAAATATGGAAAGACTCAGACTTATGAAGGAAGATGTTATCCACCCTTGTAGAAACAGAAGAGAAATGTAAATAAATATAATATGGTCTTGGGTATATGTGTTTGAGTGTCTATTTGTATATGTATGTGTGTGTGTGTTTATGGATATCTATGTATATGTAAGCATATATTGTATATGTGTTTGTGCATGTGTATGTGTATATCTGCATTTAATTGTAGATTTCTTGGGAAGGGCAGGAGGTAGGAGGGGGAAAAATAAACTTTAAAAAGCACAGCAGAGGACAAAAGGAAACATACAAGGGGCAGAGCCAAGAGAGCAGAGTAAAAGTGGGGACTTGCTTGAGTTCTCTCACAAAGCCCTCTAAATACCTGCAAAAAAAATTACTCTAAACAAATTCTAGAGCAGCAGAACCCACAAAATGACATGCAAAAAACAAATTTCCAGCCCAAGACTGTTGCAGGTCAACCCAAGGGCCAGCCTCAGGTGATGTGGGTGAGAGGAAAAGATGACCAGGGGATAGTTCAGGAAAGAACCATGAACTCCATTTAAAGATTTTTTTTTTTGCTTTTTAGAGGGCAGTTGGGGTTAAGTGACTTGCCCAAGGTCACACAGCTAGTTTCTGTGTTAAGTGTCTGAGGCCAGATTTGAACTCAGGTACTCCTGACTCCAGGGCCGGTGCTCTATTCACTGTGCCACCTAGCCGCCCCTCCATTTAATGATTGTAAAAGTTTATTGTTAAGCTATTCAGTGGGCAGGAGGGCTTAGGAAGCCTGTGAAAGTACAGGAATTAGAGATGCAGGTTATATAACCATAATAACATAAATCAGGTATCAATTATGCTAACTAGGTGACTAAAGGAGGGATTAGGGAGGAGTTAGGGAGTGGTCAGGGCTTAAAGGGACATGCACTTTTCATATCTACTGCGCAGGCGTATTGCCCATAACTCACTGGGAAAAAGCCCAAGGGGAGGGGCTACCAGGAGGTGTGGTTTTTGCCTTGAAACATCACCCAAGTTAACTAGCAGTCAATTCTGACTGAGAGGTGCCCAGTCTGTGTATCAGCAAGCACCCTAGCAGCCACCCTGGGTATGCTTGGTGAATGCTGCATTGCTGATACAGTCTGTTACCCATCAGTGTTCCGTATGACAAGATGAATGTTGGAAGCTAGACTAACTGAGGCTTAATTAGTGAGGAATTATCTTACTGATAATGCATTGAAAGATTCATAGGTGTGACTGGCCACTAGAACAAGGGAGCTTTACATTTCTCTAATTGCTTATAGATGGTTGAGTGAAGGATTCATAGGCATGGTTTGTTATTGTAACAAGCAGGGGGCTGCTCAGGGAAGAGGCAAAATTAATGGTTTTATGGCTGGGGGGAGGTATAACTTTACAACTGAAGTTGCAACTGGATGTTACAAACATAGACACCCCAACACCCCATCAACAGGGCCGATAATCTAATGAGAGACTTGTCCTCTTTAAGTATCTGAAGTTTCGGGGTCAAAAAGCCTGATTGGAGTCAGGATCTCAGACAAGTCTTTTAAAGTGTATTCCCCAGAGTGCCAGCTTTTTCAGACTGCAGACACCTGGGGGGGGCACATCAAAATCTTTATTGGAGCCCTGACCTCCATTTCTGAGGTTCTGCTCACAAGACAACCTGGAAGGTTGACAGTAAAAGTCAGTTGCACTGGGTTGGGAGAGGAGTGCAGTCCAACATGGGCTGCATTGGCAGAAAACCTGGAGCAGGACTCAGGGCACTGAAGCACTGGCAGCTGAGACAGTTTCCAGACTGCTCAACTCACAAATGCCAAAGACAACTTAGAAAGGTTTGCCAGACCTGGGTGAGAGAGGAGTGAGGTCAGTCGCCAGCCCTAGGGTAGTGGAAGCAGAGACTGCTTCTGGAGCTCTCAACCCACAAACAGTGTGAGGATCAAGTGTCTGACCAGAATGGGATTGCAGGGATCTTTTTGCTGGCTCTGAGACAGGAATCTCTTGCTTTTCCCATGCTTGGATCTGGGTCACAGTCCTGGGTGGTGATCCTGAGGTGTATTGGCATGAAGGAGGTTCTGGTGGCAGTAAAGAAGGAATCCTTTTCACAGTCCTAAGGCAGGAAAAAGCGCTTGTGGTCACTTACAGACCAGAGCACAGGCCAGGAGAGGGGTAAACACCCCTCCTTTCATCATACCACCTTGGAAGAATTGAAAATTTACAGATCCCTAGAAATATCTCTGAAAACAGCTGCACAAATTCCCTGAAGCTTGGGACAGTACACTCTTCACACTGGATGCAGAGTCCTACCTTAACAATGAGCTTAAAAGTTAAGTAATTGACTGGGAAAATGAACAAACAGTGTGGGAAACTCAGACTATAGAATCTCACTTTGGTGACAAGGAAGATCAAAACATACACTCAGAAGAAGACAACAAAGTCAAAGCCCCTACATCCAAAGCCTCCAAGAAAATATGAATTGGTCTCAGGCCATAGAAGAGCTCCAAAAGGATTTTGAAAATCAAATCAAAGAAGCAGAGGAAAAATTGGGAAGAGAAATGAGAGTAATACAAGAAAATCATGAAAAAAAAATGAGTCAACAGCTTGCTAAAGGAGATCCAAAAAATGCTGAAGAAAATAATGCCTTAAAAATAGACTAACCCCAATGGCAAAACAGGTCTAAAAAACCAATGAGGAGAAGAATGCCTTTTTATTTTTATTTTTATTTTTCAGTACCAAGTCACTTTATTGGGATGTAAATGGTGGTCGTTTTTGGTACAAATTATGAAAGGTCAGATAACCAAAATATGCATGCACTGAAAGACAGCCGGAGTGGCACCCACAGTTCCCGGTGTGGGGGAAGCGTGACTTAGCTCTCATGGTTACTGTCTCCAAAGTTGTGCTTGTCAAAAAGATATTCCACCATGCCAGAATCAGGGGCCCCCATCTTGCGCAGGTTGGTTACCTGGTCACCCAGATGCTTGATGGACTTGACCTGTTCTTCCAGGTAGTGGGTTTTGATGAAATCACATAAGTGGGGGTCATTCTTGTCAGTTGCCAGCTTGTGCAATTCCAGTAACGACTGATTGACATTTTTTTCCAAGTGCAGAGCACACTCCATTGCGTTCAGCCCCCTCTCCCAGTCATCGCAGTCGGGTTTCTTGATGTCCTGCAGGAAGATGTGGCTGCTGTGCTGGTTCTGCAGCTTTATCAGCTTCTCAGTGTGCTAGCACTCCTGCGACTGGTGCAGGAAGTACTTGGAGAAGTTCCTAAGCACCATATCCTCGCGGTCAAAGTAGTAGGACATGGAAAGGTAGATGTAGGAGGCATAGAGTTACAGGTTGATCTGCCAGTTGATGGCAGCCTCCGAGTTCTGGTGGTAGTTCTGTCGCACCTGAGAGGGGGACGAGGTGGTCATGGCGGTGGTGGCGGCTGCAACGAAGGCTGGGCGGAGGCAGCGGAGGCAACGGAGGCAACGGCCTGGAGCAGCTGAGCGGACAGCTGCTGCTCCACGGTAGAACAGAAGAAGTGTTGGTTAGTGGAGGTGAAGGTGGAGAGGTGGCTAAGGGCTGCTCTGGCCGGGAATCGAGCAGCGGGTTCCGTTCAAGCACTGTTGAAGCAGGAAACCGCAGCGACTCCCCTTCCCTGTGCTTCTGGCCAAGAATGCTTTTTTAAAAAGCACTGGACAAATGGAAAATGAGGTCCAAAAGCTCACTCAAGAAAATAATTCATTAAAAATTAAAATGGAGCAAATGGAAGCTAATGACTTTATGAAAAATCAAGAAATTATAAAACAAAACCAAAAGAATGAAAAAAAATAGAAGACAATGTGAAATATCTCATTGGAAAAAAAAAACAACTGACCTGGAAAATATATCTAAAGGAGATAATTTTAAAATTATCAGGACTACCTGAAAGCCATGATAAAAAAAGAACATGGATATCATCTTTCAAGAAATTATCAATAAAAACTGCCATGATATTCTAGAACCAGAGGGTAAAATAGAAATTGAAATAATCCATCCATTACTTGAAAGAGATCTCTAAAAGAAAATTCCTAGGAATATTGTAGCCAAATACCAGATTTCACAGGTTAAGGAGAAAATAGCATAAGCAGCCAAAAAGAAACAATTCAAGTGTTGTGGAAATACAATCAGGAGAACACAAGATTTAGCAGCTTCTACATTAAGGGGTGGGAAGGCTTGGAAAATGATATTCCAGAGGTCAAAGGAGCTAAGATTAAAACCAAGAATGACCTACCCAGCAAAACTTCAGGGGAAAAAAATGAACATTCAATGAAATAGAAGGCTTTCTACCCTTTTTGATGAAAAGACCCAGAGCTGAATAGAAAATTTGACTTTCATATACAATAATCAAGAGAAGCATGAAAAGGTAAACAGGAAAGAGAAATCATAAGGGACTTATTAAAGTTGAATTGTTTACACTCCTACATGGAAAGATGATATTTGTAACTCATCAGATCTTTCTCAGTATTAAGTGTAGTTGGAGGGACTATGTGTGTATGTGTGTGCATGTATGTGTATGCTACATATATATATATATATTTATGTATATATTTGTGTATACACACACAGAATACACAGAGAGAGAAAGAGGGGCACAGGGTGAGTTGACTAGGAAGGTATGATATCTAAAAAACAAAATTAAGGGGTGAAAGAGGAATCTAATGGGAGAAGGAGAAAGGGAGAGGTAAAATGTAGTAAATCATCTCACATAAAAGAGGCAAGAAAGAACCTTTACAATGGAGGGGAAGAGGAGGGAAGTGAATGAACCTTACTCTCATTGGATTTGGCTTAAGCAGGGAATAACATACATACACAATGGAGTATGAAAATCTATCTTACCCAATAGAAAAGTAGTGGAGAAGAACGTAAGAAATGGAGGGGAGGGGTAATCAGAAACAAACACTTTTGAGGAGGGTTTCACCCCAAGTGAAGGTCAAAGGAGAGAATAGAATAAATGGAGGGTGGGACAGGATGGAGGGAAATAGAGTTAATGTTTCACAACATGACTGTTATGGAAATGTTTTGCATGACTACACATGTATAACCTATATTGAATTGCTTGCTTTCTCAATGAGGGTGGGTGGAGAGGGAGAAAGGGAGAGAATGTGAAACTCAAAGTTTTTTAAATGAATGTTAAAAAAAATTTTTACATGCAACTGGGAAATGAAATATACAGGCAATGGGGTATAGAAGTTTATCTTGCCCTATAGGAAAATAGAAAGGAAAGGGATAAGCTGAAGAGGATGATAGAAGAGAGGGCAGATTGGGGGAAGAGGTAATCAGAATGCACACAGTGTTCGGGTGGAGGGAGGAGAGAGATGGGGAGAAAATTTGGAACTAAAATCCTGTAGAAGCGAATGTTGAAAACTAAAAGTAAATGAATTAATAAAAAGGAAAAAAGAAAACATACAAAGAAGCAAAGAAAAGATGGACAGCTTTGTAAAGAATGTGAAGTATTTATGATACAGATTTTCTTGAAATGGGAATATGTATATTGAATCCTTTTTTATTTTTGGCTTTTTTTTTTGGAGGGCAATTGGGGCTAAGTGACTTGCCCAAGGTCACATGGCTAGTAAGTGTTAAGTGTATGAGGGCATATTTGAATTCAGGTCCTCCTGACTCCGGGGCTGGTGCTCTATTCACTGCACCACCTAGCTGCCCCTATTGAATTCTTTCTTATGTTCTGTTGTGTATATAACAATTTTTTCTTTCCTTTATTTTTTCTATAAATTTTTTTCTTTTCTTTTTTATTTTTTTTTAGTTTTCAACATTCATTTCCACAAGGTTTTGAGTTACAAATTTTCTCCCCATCTCTCCCTTGCCCACCACCCCCAAATAGCAAGCCTACTGAATATCCCTTCCCCCAATCTGCTTTCTCTTCTATTATCCCCTCCTCTGACTTTCTCGTAGGGCAAGATGGATTTCTATACCCAGTGCCTGTATATCTTATTTCCCATGTAAAAATGTAATAATAATAATAATAATAATTTTTTAACATTTGATTTTAAAACTTTGATTGCCAGATTCTTTCCCTTCTTCCCTCATCGCCTGCCCCTACTGGGAAGATAAGCAATTCAATA
>CM053593.1:26608192-26620319 GCA_028646575.1 Pseudocheirus occidentalis
CTCCCTTCTATCACCCCCCCTTGTCCCCTTCCCCCCTACTTTCCTATAGGGTAAGATACCATATTAAGTGTGTAGGTTATGCCCTCCTTAAGCCAAATTCAATGAGAGTAAGGTTGACCCATTCCCTTTTGACTTCCTGTTCTTTCCCTCCATTGTAACAGTTTTCTCTTGCCTCTTTTACATGAGATAATTTACCCTATTCTGTCTCTCCCCATTCTCCTATATTCCTCTCTCACTTCTTAATTTTATTTCTTAGATATCATCCCTTCCTATTCAACTGATCCCATGCCTTCTATGTATACATGTACACATATATAAATACACTCACATATGTATTCATATGCACATATACCCTCCTATACAAACATATATATGTATGTATACATATATATACACATATATATTCCCTTCAACTGTCCTCATACCAAGAAAAGTCCCATGAGTTACAATGATCATTTTTCCATGTAGGAGTGTAAATAGTTCAACTTTAATAAGTTCCTTATGATTTCTTTTCCCTGTTTACCTTCTCATGTTTCTCTTGTTTCTTATATTTGATCATCAAAATTTCTATTCAACTCTGGTTTTTCCATCAAGAATGCTTGAAAGTCTTCTATTTCATTGAATGACCATATTTTCCCCTAAAACATTATACTCCATTTTGCTGGGTGGGTGATTTTTGGTTTTAATCCTAGCTTCTTTGACCTCTGGAATATCATACTCCAAGCCCTTCAGTCCCTAAATGTAGAAGATACTATATCTTTTGTTATCCTTAGTGTGTTTCCACAATAGTAAAATTGTTCCTTCCTGTTTGCTTGCAGTGTTTTCTCTTGACCTAGGAACTCTGGAATTTGGCTATGATGTTCCTAGGAGTTTTCTTTTTGGGATCTTTTTCAAGAGGTGATTGGTGAATTCTTTCAATTTCTATTTTGCCCTCTGGTTCTAAAATATCAGGGCAATTTTCCTTGAGAATTTCTTGAAGGATGGTTTCTAGGTTCTTTTTTTTTAATCATGGCTTTCAGGTAATCCAATAATTTTTAAATTATCTTTCCTGGATGTATTTTCCAGGTCAGTGGTTTTTCCAGTGAGATATTTCACATTGCTTTCTATTTTTTCATTTGTTTGGATCTGTTTTATAGCATCTTGATTTCTCATAAAGTCATTATCTCCAATCTAATTCTGAAGGAATTATTCTCTTTAGTGAGCTTTTGAAATTCCTTTTCCACCTGGCAAATTTGACTTTTTAAGGCATTCTTCTCCTCATTGGCTTTCTGGGCCTCTTTTGTCATTTGAGTTAGTATATTTGTTAAGGTGTTATTTTCTTCAATCAGGTTGTTGGCTTGCTTTTCATGATTTTCTTGTTTCATTTTCATTTTTCTTTCCAATTTTTCCTCTACTTCTCTTACTTAATTTTCAAAATCCTTCTTGAGCTCCTCCATGGATTGTAACCAATTCATATTTTTCTTGGAAGCTTTTAATGCAGAAGTTCTGACTTTGTTATCTTCCTCACATTCCAGTCTTTGATCCTTTTTATCCTTAGGAATCTAAGGTTTGATTGCTCTGCTTGCTTTGCTTCCTCTGCTTGCTCATGTTGCCAATCTATTACTTGACTTGATATTGAAGTTTTTGCTGTATCACCATCCACTCAGCATTCCCTGGACCACCTGCCAAAACCTCCCCTTCCCTGAGATCTACATCCAGGAAATGACACAACATCTTTGCCACCTCAGACGTCTCTGCTGGGGAGGTTACCCCTTCTTCTACAAGGACCAAATAAGAACTTTCCTTCAGTTTCATCTAGTAGCCCAGAATTATCTCCAAGTCAAATAGAGATCCCCTGTCTTCCAGATAAACACTACCTACTGTGGTTACATAGCAAAAGTTTATGTTGCTCCCCTATCCTATTAGAAAGCAAGATATTTCCCAACAATACAACCGCTTCATCCCCCAAACACTTTTTTGGAAGCAGGTCCTTGAAACCATCCCAGAGGAAAGTAAAAGTATCAATTGTAGACATCTGAGCTATTTCTCTAAGATATATGGAGCTCTGCTGGAGCAAGGAGCATGAAACGAAGGCAACTCTATCCTGAGAAAGGAGTAGGGAAGCGCCAGAGAGAATTAGCCAGAATTATAACCCAAAATAGTTCGTTCTTATCAGGCAAGTCTTCAAGGAGAATGGCTCAAAGAAATCACTGATATACATGTGGTACATGATTGTAATGGAATATTATTGGACTATAAGAAATGACGAGCAGGATGTTTTCAGAAAAACCTGGAAAGACTTGCATTAATTGATACAAAGTGAAGTGAGCAGAACCAGGAGAACATTGTAAGTATTAACAGCAATACTTTACAATGAACAAGTGTGGATGGATGACTTTGCTATTCTCAGCAATACAATGATCTAAGACAACCCCAAAGGACTCCTAATAAAAAATGCTATCCACCTCCAGAGAAAGAATTTGTGTTGTTTGAACACAGACTGGAGCATACTATTTTCTCTTTCTCTTTTTTCTTTCTTTCAGTTTGAGTCTTGTTGCATAAAATGACTAATATGGAAGTGTTTTACATGATTGCACATGTATAACTTATATCAGATTGCTTACCATCCCAGGGAGAGGGTAGGAAAGAATGGAGGAAGATATACAATTTCTAACTCAAAACAAACAAAAAAACCCCAAGAAATATTAAAAATTGTTTTTACATGTAATTGGGTGGAAATAAAATTTTTTTTCAGTTATAGCTACCTTAGAATCATATGGCCCTGTGCCCAGCACAGCATGGTATCATCAGCTAAATATCCAAATTGACATTGGAACTACTTCCCAAACTCTGTGATTCTTGTTACAATTCCAACCTGGTTGTTCACATATTTCTCTAATGGGTGCTGCCAAGCCCCACAAACACCTATATGCAGTGGAAGGCACTGGCAATATTCTTTCATTGGTCTTGCCCCAAGGGAAGAACCTTTGATTGTCCAGTCCTGTGGTCTCCATCCTCAGACCACATGGCTAGACCCATGGCCACTGGCAAGGAACTAGTATCAATGAAGATCTTCTCTGCCCATCCCTCAAGGTTCTTTCACATGGCAACCATGCAGCCTAAAGTTCAGCCCACTGAAAGAACTTTCCAGCACCCCTATTCCCTAAGGTACTCTCTGTTACTATATCAGTGGCTGCTGAAGTCAAGTTGTATGTGCCTATCTTGTAACAGATCAAATTATCAGTTAGCCAGAATGTTCCTCAGGAGCCATGTCCTTATAAGTGGGAACCCTTTGAGCTAGCAGAGGAGACAGGGTTCCAGGGTCTGGACTGAAAGTCTTACTCTCTGGCATAGTCACCACCTATTTCAGAAGAGTAACATTAGAGGGACTCAAGTAAGCATGATTTTTAATATATCTTTTCCATTTAGCAAGAGAAGCACCCTGTACTCTCTCCATCTTGTTTAAGGGACCATATGACATCACTCAACCCATAATAAGCAACTCTGGGAAAAGGGTGAATATATGACCCAGTGCCACTGTGTTCAGTTGTAACTAACACCCGAAAAGAAGAAAGCACCTACTTTTCAAAACTGTTGCAATGAGTGACTGCCCTTGGGAGCCTAGAATTCCCCTGGATTTCTAGTACGACTGGGGAATTATGAATAAAGAAAGATGAATCCAAACATAGTAAGGGAGGGGTCAAAAAGAGCAGAAAAGAAGGGAATTCCCATTTTTTGTCATTTGGAGATCATGTCCATCTAGAGATCAAATCTCTAGACCTTTTGGAAACAAAGTAAGACCTCAAATTACAAATTAATTCCGTGTGTATTTGCTAGTAAAAAGCGTGTATTGGGGGAAGGCCAGTGGACAGCAGAGAATAGGAGAACAACTCCTAAAAAGAATTCAAATGATTTGTTCTAAAAAAAAAAAAAAGTAACGAAAAGATCTAAAGTCATTGGTTTAGAAATAGCAAACTATTAAAGTCCTTGTGAGGGTCCTAATAAAACCCCAAAAGATGTTTGAGTTTACTTCCTCTAAATTCCAATTCTATCCCTGCATCTAACCTTTTACACCTAAGTGTTAAACCCAGTGAAAACTGCCTAGATTCATCTTGGGGACGTATAAAAGCTACTTGACCAAATGTGTTACTCAGAGTTCCTGACAAACTCTTTGTAACTGCATGCAATACTAAATCGTGATTCTCCTAATCCTAAACACAAGGCGGAGATTTGTTTCTTTGAAAAATCGCTATTAAACTTGGGGGAGGAGGGAGGAGGGAGGACCAGTATTATCACACTTGGGCTCAGAAGAGTAGTAGGGAAGCAAGTTACTCACAAGTAATCAGAAAGCCATCTGGTGGCCAAAAAATGCATTACACCCTTTATATTGTTCAGTCACATCTGTCTCTTCATGAGCCTACTTGGGGTTTCTTGGCAAAGATACTGGAGTGATTTGCCATTTCTTTCTTGAGCTCATTTTATAGATGAGGAACTGAGGCCAGCTGGGTTAAGTGACTTGTCCAGGGTCACACAGGTAGTAATTGTCTGAGGCTGGATTTGAATTTAGGTTTTTCTGACTTCAGGCATGGTGCCTTATCCACTGTACCACCTAGCCTGCCCTAAGCCTACTGCTTCCTATAAAGGTAGAAATTGGAGGAAGTTCCAGGTCTCTGGAACATCACAGGCATCTCCAGTACCCATCACCTACACTAATTATCACAGGTATAACTTACAATAATATTATGAATGTGATGGGTGGCCTTGTTTTTCTGAGTTTCTCAAAATGCGATGGCATTGACAATAATATTGGTGCCACTTTGTCTGATAAAAAAAATTTATTCATTCTTAGCAAAAAACATTATAATATTTTCTGGTTCAATACTTTGTTGCGATATACTATCACAAGATAAGTCTACTAATTATTTTTGTTCAAATGGCATTAGACCCAATTGCCATATTTGTCCATGCCAAATGGATTCCTTATCCATTGCTATTTAGAAATATGTAGGTCTTTAAAATAAATAGCCTACAGAATAGCTTATGTAAATTAGTTAAATAATCAGAAAAACAGATCTTGACTTTTTCAGTCTCATTTGCATGGCAAATATTTTTTTTTATTTTAGGAAACTAACTATATTCTGCAAATTCATTATCCATAGCTTTTTTTCCATAAATGTCATCATTTTATCATACTGAAACAAGGTATGAATGTGAGGACCTTGTATTAACTTATTTATAGCACTCCTTTTTTCAAAAGTATACAAGTTTCAGGGAAGAATTTTTGTTACAAAATTAATTTGTGTCACCTTTACTATTTTTACTAAGAAAAATGCCAATTTATTCTTAGAGCTCAAACATCCTTTGAAGTTCTTTGGTATGTGAAAGTCAGTGTGTTCTGTAAAAATATAGAAGTATTTTTTCTTTGCTCCTACATTGTCACACAATTTCATGAAGGACTTTTATTTTAATAGATTGCTTTTGGCAAAGTTAACCGTTTTTGCATCAACTTGAAAGGCCATGTTCTTAAATAAATTTCTCATTTCAAGAGAATGGGTCCATGGTCAGTAGTCCGTAAGGGGCTACATTGTTAACTAGTACTTATAGTCCCATGTTTCATCCTAACACTGAATGAATTCCATCACTACAGAGTTCAATAAAATTCATTTGCATTACATCATTTTGACTAAATCTGTCAATTATATTAAAAATGTCTTGATGAGTTTGCAAAGTAACAAAATTTCTATAACATCAATGCAGTCTGGTTTTCTGAGGGCCAGGAAGATTCAAAAGGACCTCCTAGAAATCATAGAGGACCAAGGATCACAGAGACCTGGTGAGCTAGAGTGGAATTTCTTGTGGAAGTTCCTAGGATTCCAATTCTTTTGGCCTTGAAGGGACTTATTCTCAAGACCGTGGATATGGGCAGCAAGACAGAGAAGAAGGAAGAAGTGATGATGCATCTTCAGAAGGAGAACCCCTCCCCCTGAATGTGGCAGAGGGCACGAGACATCTCTTAGACTGAAAACAGAGAAATTCAAAGTATGAACTGAAATCTCTTTGCAGATAACACATGGTGGTACAGAGATAAGAACAAAACAAGAGTAGACACGTACCTGGAGTGGCCTGGAGAGAGCCAAGGACAGTGTCAGGAGAGTGTCTGAGGCTACAAATGCAACTGTTCCTGTTGATGAAATCAGAGACCAGTTCATAACTTTTTTTCCCTCCCCATTTTCCCAGCGTGCTGCACTTGGGACATTCGTGCCCAAGGTAAATCTCAGTCGCTTTCCTTTCCATTCCTCTCAGACCAACTAGCTTGAGGAGGAAAGGACAATCCAAGTCTCACAGCAATGCTACCATAGCATGCAACTAGGAGTGTTTTTCCTTCAAATGTCTATTTCTGCTTTTTATGTTGAATAAATCAATCAATGAGTATTTTGTTAAGTATCTACTTTGTACCAGGCATTATGATAGATGCTGGAAATAGAAGTATAAAAAATTAAACAACCTTTACTCTAAAAAAGCTTAAATTTTATTAGAGGCAGATAACATGAACATACACACATGTATATGTACACATATATATGTTTAAATATATAAAATAAAGGCACTAGCAATTAAAACTTACAAGGCTATTAGCAATGAATTATTGAATCTTATGAATTAAGGTGATTGAGACTGAGAAGAGCCTTGGGGGAGATGGAAGGTTGAGTTAAATGGAGAGAATTTTGTAATTTTATTACAGAATATGCTCCCTAGGCTGCCAGTGACTCTGGAGAGAGGGGTAAATAGGAGATGATCAGGAAGAGGGGTTATGTGAGCATCTCTAGGTACCTTTCAACTCAGAATCACCTCTTGTAGCAAATGCACCACATACTTCACTCTCTATTGCATCAAATTCAACTACTTGTCATATCGTTTAATCAAATAAACATCCTTAACTACATATGCTGCTTTATCCACTTGTAATGTAAAATGGGAAGCTTTTAGTTTTTCAATTAATTGATCACATAAATCTCTTGGTGTTTATAGACAACTCTGTTTCCCACTATATTGTCTATAAGAATAACGATTTGAAATTGCTATTCAATTGACTTGCCAAGCATTACTTTGACTATATTGATATCTGCAGATAACACCAATGTTTCTGCTACCAACTGAAGCTATATATCTCATTACTACCACTACTGCTTACCAAATTGCCACGCAAACTTATATAATGCAAAAAAAATCATTTTACTGTCACAGGAATTTTAAATAGCATCCAGAATTTTTCTCTGGAAAAAATTCTGTTGTTTCAACAATGGATTCTGCATGCCCATTTTCAGGATGTTCCAGTTTATTAGATTTCATGCTATTTGCAAACATTCATACAAAGATCACACATACAGTGATCTATACTCAGTATCTGTAATTATGAGTCTTTTTAACTTTTCATTTTTAATATTCTTTTCTTTTTAAGTTTTGAGGTCCAGTCTCTTCTTCCCTCCCCACCCACTGAGAAGGCAAACAATATGATATTAATGATACATGTGAATTCATGCAAAACATTTCCATATTAGCCATACTGCAAACAAGAAAAGTAAAAAAATCAGAGAAAGTGAGAAAATTATATTTCAATTTGCACTCAGAGTTCAATAGTTCTCTCTTTGGATGTGGATAGCTCTTTATATCACCAGTCTTTTAGAATTGTCTTGGATCATTGTGTTGGTCAGAGTAGCGAAGTCGTTCACAGCTGATCATCATTACAGTATTGCTATTACTGTGCACCATGATTTCCTGCTGGTCATTTCACTTTGCTCATATAAGTCTTCCCAGGTTTTTCTAAAACCACCTGCCTCATCCTTTTTTGTTGTACTCCATCAGAATTATATGCACCTTTATCTACATCTGTTCAGTCACTCCCCAACTGATGGACATGCCCTCAATTTCCAATTCTTTGCCACAACAAAAAAGATCTGCTATAAATATTTTTGTACAAATAGGTCCTTTTCCTTTTTCTTTGACCTCTTTGGGATACAGACCTAGTAGTGCTATTGATGGGTCAAAGAGCATACAGTTTTATAGCCCTTTGGGCATAGTTCCAAACTGTTCTCTAGAAGTTCACTACTTCACCAACAGTTCATTAAAGTGTGTATTTTCCCTTATCTCCTTAGCATTTGTCATTTCTAATAGGGGTGAGGTGATACCTCAGTATTTTTTTAAAATTAATATTCCTCTAACCAGTAGTGATTTATAACATTTTTTCATGTAACTATAGATAACTTTGATTTCTTCTTCTGAAAACTGCCTATTCATATCAATTTATCAGTTGGGGAATGACACTTATTTTTTATAAATTTGACTTAGTTCTCTATATATTTGAGAAAATGAAACCTTTATCAGAGAAACTTGCTGCAAAAATTTTTAATATTACTTGTCTATTGTATTTTTTTAGCAAAATGTAGTTTCCCTGATTATTTCTTTTAATTAAATCTATTTTTTGCTCTTCCTTTGTCTGAGATCATGATTGCTACCCCAGCCTTTTTTACTTCAGCTGAAGCATAATAGATTCTGTTCAAAATCCTTATTTTAACTCTCTATGTGTCTTTCTGTTTCAAGTATGTCTCTTGTGCATAATATACTGTTGGATTCTGGTTTCTGATCCAATCTGCTATCCACTTGCATTTTTTGGATTAGCTTATCCTATTCACATTCACAATTATGAGTACTGTATAGTGATATGAAAAAATTATCTAAACCACTAGTAATTAGAGGAATGTAAATTAAAATAACTCTGAAATATGACTTTATACCCATCAGATTGGTTAATGTGACAGAAAAGGAAAATGACAATTAATAGAGGGCATGTGGGAGAATAGGGACACTAATGCATTATTGGTGGAGTTGTGAACTAGTCCAAGATTTCTGGAGAACAATTTGGAATTATACCCAAAGGACTCTAAAATTGCATCATCGCTGACCTTGCAATATCACTGCTAGGTCTATACCCCAAGGAGATCAAAGAAAAAGAAAAGGACCAGTGTGTACAAAAATATTTATAGTAGCTCTTTTTGTGGTAGTAAAGAATTGGAAACTGAGGAGATGACCATTAACTGGGGGATGGCTAAACAAGTTGTGGTATATAGTGTAGACCTGGAAGTTTGGTTAAAAGAGGCAAATAGACTAGCTGATATATAAATTCAGATTGGTTTTTTTTTCTTCCCTCCCCCCCACTTTAATATAGGTGTAACAATGAATGATTCTTTCACTTCAGCTCCTTTAAACCCAAACCAGGAGGCAGGGACTATTTAAGTTTCTCTGCCTTCTCTTTGTCTGTGATAACCAATGTGTACAGGTACCTGCTTCAGTGAACCTTAAACTTCACATTGTCCTTGTTTTTCTTGATCTTGACAGATTTGGCATCTTTTCTCCTGGCTGTGAGCAAGAAATCTTTTATTTCCTCAGTTTTTCAGGGCATAGCAGTGGCAGCAGGATGAGGGGCGGCATGTGGCCCGAGAGTTACACAACTACCAAGGAACCAAGGAAGACGGAAAAGCCATATTGTTTATTCCCTTAAAGCTAACAGATACATGTACTTGGAGTCAAAACTTAAATTCTGACTGTCTGATAAAAAGACTGAGAAGTCTTAAATACATTTTGAACTATCCCAACTCAGGATGTCTATGTCACTCACATTTATGATCTTCATATATGTTTAAACATAGTATGAGAAAGGAATTTCTTAATTGAATAGATTGTAAATACAATAAGATAAGAGAGTTGACAAAGTGTCAATTGAAATTACAACCCAGATTGTGTGTGTTTCCTGATCACCAACACGACATAACACAGTATATGTCCATAAGATATTAAGATAAGTCCCATTATTCAAGATAGTGTCTTGGGTTAAGGACCTCATATGTAATGGCCACAAACAGAGAAAAGTGCTCTTAGTCAGCTCCATCTGGCCTTGTAGTAATTGGCACAGGAAGAGGCGTTCTCTGGGTTTACTCAGAGAACAAAGAAGGGCATGTTAGGCCAGGGTTCTTCTTCTGGTTGATTAGTTCAAGCTTTGGTTCTTATGGGGGTTCAGATGATCTTAAATGATCATCAATAGTTATGAAGTAATACTATTGTGCTATAAGAAATGATGAAGGGGATGATGTCAGAAAACCTGGGAAGACATATATGAATTGTTGAAAAGCGAAGCTAACAGGACCAAGAAAACAATCTCTACATCATCAGCATTATTATAAAGATCATCAGTTATGAGACTTAGTAACTCTGATCAGTTGAATGGATCCACCACAACTGCAAAGGTTCATGATGTAAAGTGTTATCCACTTCCAGACAGAGAACCAGTGGTCTTAGGGTGTTGTGGGAGCTTTTTTTTCTTTTTCTTTTTGAACATGGCTAATGCAGAAATGTTTTGTATGACTTCATTTGTATAGTGGGTATTGCATTTCTTCCTTTCTCGATGGATGGAATAAGGGATAGAGGGACAGAGAGAATTTGGAACCAAAAGTGAAAGTAAAATTTTAAAAAGGATGTAAATTCCTTGAAAGCAGGGACCATGTTTCTGTCTGTTTGAATTTGTATTCCCAACACTTAGCACTTTACCTAACACAAGGTTAAGTGTTGCTTGTTGACTTGACTGGATTTGAATGTTCTACATTATTGCTACTTAAACAGTCTCCAGTCTATGTTTACACTCCTCAGCTGCTCCAACAAGTTTTCTCTTCAAACTGCTTATATGTTTATCCAGCATAAAATTATATTATTTTATTTTTTTAAACTAGAGTTAGTTAAATTTTAAAATAATTAAATTCAAATGTAATTTTTGAAAATTCCCGATTATTATGTGTAGCCATTTTTTAAATTGTTCCCATTTTTGAAAGTTGTAGTTTTTTGGAAACTAGCTGTAACATTGAAGTTACTGAAATGAATGGTGTTTTAGAAATATATAAATCATGGACACTTATCCCAACTCCCACTCCCACTGATAATTTGGATCCCCAGAGGGCTTGATCACAGTGCTCTCTCTCTCTCTCTCTCTCTCTCTCTTTCTCTCTCTCTCTCTCTCTCTCTCTCTCTCTCTCTCTCTCTCTCTCTCCCTCTCTTCTCTCCCTTTCTCTCTCTCTTTCTCTCTCTCTCTCTCTCTGGGTCTGTGTCTTTCTGTCTGTCTGTCTCTTTCCACCTGCCTCCCTTTCTCTCTCTCTCTCAAAGATCTAAGGGTATGTACTTCTGAGAGTTCAGAGTGCCATTGCCCCAAGCCCCCACTAGCGTGCTTCCCCCAAAAGATTATCAGTTGAAAAACAATGTAGTAAACTACCCTAAAGTAGGTTTATAGATGGCCATTTACTAACATGGTATAGTAAGAACAGTTGGTACAAAAATAGTTGGTACCAAACATCTGTGACAAATTCTCCAAAAAAAAAAAACCATGCAGAGTTCAAAAGAAAGTGATCTTAAATCTAGAGAACATGTAAAGGCATAACACACAGCTCCTGGTGTCTGGAAGAGGTCCCCCTTGGGCAAGGTATAGTTTTGTTTTGTTGGGTTCCATTGTGGATCCATGAATCTAACCCCATTCTGTCCTTGGCTCCCAACGTAGATACTGCCACCAGTTGATCCAGGGATGTGGCTAGGACACTGATGAGAAAATAGGAAGTCCAAAATCCTCTTGACCTTGGGAAGCAATGTAGTCCTGAGCAGACAATGGATGCATTTGTGTGTGTGTGTGTGTGTGTGTGTGTGTGTGTGTGTGTGTGCGCGCGCACGCGCGCACGCTTTACAATTTGTCTGGTATTATTTCTACCATTCACCAGTTTGATCACTGTAGAGCCTCATAATACCCCTAACATAGGCCCTAAGACAGGCAGATGCTGGCCCTGGTTTCACTGCTGATATAGCAGTTATGAAGGTGCTATTCAGAATTATTGGAAAATTCTTGGAAAACCTCTGTGGCTGTAGCTCCCTTGGAAATTTCCCTGCTCTATGTAGATCTTCTATATTGAAAACTCATTGGCAGGGGGGCGGAGCCAAGATGGCGGCGTAGAAGCAGCAAAGCACCGCAGCTCCCACACAAACACGCTAAAAAACTCAGAAAATGGGACGCTAAACAGATTTTCAAGCTCCAAAACTCTCCACAAGACAGAAAGCACTACAG
>CM053593.1:26620819-26637973 GCA_028646575.1 Pseudocheirus occidentalis
CCTGCTTTACTTGTTTCAATACATTTCCTGGGTGCTACAGACTCCTGACACAGGCTCCCAAGGACTTCTGATGACACTG
Source organism: Pseudocheirus occidentalis (assembly GCA_028646575.1). Lineage (NCBI taxonomy): Eukaryota > Metazoa > Chordata > Mammalia > Diprotodontia > Pseudocheiridae > Pseudocheirus > Pseudocheirus occidentalis. The sequence continues at coordinate 26,620,899 of CM053593.1, forward strand.
TCCCATCACTAACCTCTCACTAATATCACATGTCCACAATCCAGAAACTTCAATCTTTCAACCTCGGCTTATAAGACTAAAGGTGCTGGCTTACTTCTGGAAGGCACTGAAGATTACATTCATAAAAGAATCCAATGAAACAGTAGAAAGACACTCATTATGTTCTCTCCTTTCTGTCTCTCTCTGTCTCTCTGTCTGTCTGTCTGTCTCTCTCTCTCTCTCTTTCCTTCCCTCCTTCCCTTCCTGTTACGGGAATCTGAAGATCTTCCCTGCCCCTAGGCCCTTTGATAGACTTAAGTGACTCTGAGAACCTTTCCTGATTTTAAAGTATACTCTGCCCCCTAATAGACTGAATGTGGCCACATGGAGCCTGTGGCAGAAGGCTTGTTCTTCAGGAAAGGCCACGCCTTATTACTTTGCGATTGGGCAGTGGGTCAAGAAGGCTGTGACAGTCTCCTATCCAGGAGAAAGCTACAAATACCACCATGTGAGTTTTTGCTTCGGGGCTCACTTTGGAAAGAGTTGTGTGATTTGGCCACATGAGACTCTAGGAAGCCATTGAGGCCCCCCAGCTTTGAAAACCCAGATGCTGGTGCTTCCCTCTCTGGTAACTGACTAAGTATGGCTGTAACGGTCAGACGTCTAGAAGTCCGTCTGCTGATCTGCTTGTCTGCTTGTAACTTCTGCTTATAATTTCTGTTTGTATTCTGTTTGTATCATCTGAAGTTCAGGGTGCTGATTTTTTCCCCCTGATCTAAGTAAATGATATATGTTTGATTAAAGTAAAATTGTTAACCCATTTTGAGTTGCTTTCCTTTAGAAAAGCAGATCTAAGAACCTGTGCTAGCAGCCACCCTGTGTATGCTGGGGTGCTTGCTGATATACTTCCTCTACACATGCAGAGGCTATACCAGGCACATGCAGAGGTTATATCAAGCCAGGTGATGGGATCTGTGCATGCTCCGGACCCTGGCTAGACTTTCAAAAATAAATCTACTTGTAACATCCCAAAAGTGCAGACCAGGGAGAAAACATCGGCCAATTCCTCCTGGAGGCTGAGATTGTCAAAGCAAAACAGCTGAAGTTTTGTGATTTCTAAAATAAGTACAAATTAATATTTCTTGAATAGTTTAGTTCTCCAAGCCAATCTAGTCACCTTGTGAAATGAGACTCTGAAGTAAATGGACTTTTCATTTATTTAATTATTTGAAGTTCTGTTCACATCTGCACAATTACAGAAAATAAGTCTGAAGGCTAGTAATACATAATAAAATTGCAGTGAATTAAAAACTAAGCCATTTATTCTTCCTAACACATTTCCAATGAAAAACATACGTTTTGAGCATTTGTTGTTCAGTTGATTACTTTTCCTTTGATCTAAATGTGTGTTACAACTTTTAAAAACCTGTCAAGCACTCCACCACTGTGGAGCATGCCACACAAATCCTCTACAAATCTCCATCCACTCAGTCTGTCACTTCTTTGGGGTTCCTAAAGTTCAGTCCTACAGAAAGAATTATAGAAGTGAGTGCATGTCTGAGATTGTAAGCATTAGGAATCAGGGATTTAAGACAGCCTGACAGCCTTCTCATCAGCCCCTAAATGAGCACAATCTTCTCTGGAATTCCCTAACCTATGTCAGTCATTCTAGGAACTTCCAGCCTCAGATTGGTTGCTGAGACCTGAGATTCTATATGCTATGCAAAGACAAGAGTAACTAAGATCTGAAAAGGTTACAACAGCCAGAGACCTGATTCCCAGTGAAAGGGGATGGGGTGATTCCTCAGCAGCTCTCTGTCCCCTTTGGTCCTGCCAGCCAACTATCATCACTGTGGACATTGGGACAGGTCATAATTGAAAAGAAGATGATGCCCTGGAAAGGGACCTTGGCTTACAAGTAAGTAATGCTGCTCCATTCGGCTAAAGATTTTTCAGTCCCTGTAAAATTATTTAAGGTTCATTTGAACATCTGCAAATATATTTCATAAGCATCATAATAAGCAACAATCCCTAATCCAACCAGGATGATTATCCCAACATCACCAGTATTCATCCAACATTATCATTAACATTACATCCACATTACCACTATAGGAGACAGACATGGCACAATGTAAAGAATCATTTGACGGGTTGTTCCATTGCCAAGATTATAAACGGGACATGTCACAGGAACATATATACTCTAAATTTGCCAAGAAATGGGCATACAGTAGCAAAAAACAAAAATAAAAACTATGTGTCACTAATAGGACAGAAACAATTAGCAACAGTAAATTCATAAAATTAGCACATAAACATGAACAGCAATAATAAAAAAAGAAAACAGAAGCTATGCAACAGCATGTTTAATTTCCTATTTAAAATTTATTATTTATTTTTAACTTTCATTTTTAAAAAAATTATGAGTTTTGAATTCTTTCTCCCTCACACTCCTCCCCCACCCATTGTGAAGGCAAGAAATGTGATATCAATTATGCATGTGAAATCATGCAAAACATAAAATATGCAGCATACACCAGTGTATGCAGTTATATGCAAAGCATATATATTCATGGAAAAGGATTCATGTTACCATCTGCTGGCAAAAAGAGCTGCTCCTCCTGCTTCTCTCATCACCAGGGAGCCTGAACCCAGATCAGTCCCTGCTTCTCAGCTATTCTATGGGAAGTGTTTTACAAGCCTTGGAGCGCCATACACATGTTTGTTGTGATGAGATGAGGACAATGGATGAGCCAAGCCAGCTGACAGGACAGCAGGTCATTAGCACCTTCAAATCTACTGTTTTACAGTCCCAGAGCTGGCAGGCGGCCCTGCCTGGCTATTGGAATCCTCAGACAATGTTGCATTGTCTCTGTACCTGAGGTATCTCCCCAGTTGGAGCTTGAGGCAGGCAAGGAGCGGCCTCTGGCCCAGCCACAGCAGAAGTAGATGTTGAGGTGCCCAATGGCTTTTTCACATAAACCAGTCCCAGTGAACGTCTCTCCTGAGCCCTCTAGGTGTCTATCACTTCTGTCCTCCTGCCCATCATAGAAGTCCCACTAACTCCAATATGGCCAACATGTGATTGTGCTGAACAGTTCTGTAGAATCCCTCACCATCAGCCTGATGGCTCTCGGGGAGCTCTTCTGGAAGTAAGCCAGCTGCTTGGTTTGTCAAGCGTGCAGTAGAGACAAGCTTTCTTCTAGTTCTCCACCTTAAATGTTCCCCGAGCACCAAGTTTCTGGTCAAGACTGCCACCATGTGAAAGTCTTCGATGGTGGTAAACATGAGCCTTATGCCATGTTTGTTTCTGCCAAAGCTGAGGTCATGGCAATGTGGCTGATTTCTTTCTGTCTCTCTCTCCTCTGAGACATGAACTGGATGTGAGTATTCATGTCTTCTCCAGCTTCTGATACTTCAAAGAAGAGTTCAAGAGGCAGGGGCAATTTTCACCCAAACACCAGCCTGCACCACCATTCCTGGCAGAGTTATACTCGTGTGTTGTAAATGGCACATGCTCACTCCACGAAGGTCTGCTCAGACTGCAGTGTAGGCTCACTTAGGCCTGTCGGCTGTGTATGTCTTGTAGGTACCTGTATTTGTGTATGTATGTGTGTGTGTGTGTGTGGTTGTGTGTGTGTGTGAGAGAGAGAGAGAGTGTGTGAGAGTATGAATGTGTGTGAGTGTGTGAGAGAGTGTGTATATGTGAGGAAGTGTGTGTATGTATATGTGTGAGAGTGAGTCTGTGTGTATGAGAGTGTGTTTGTGTGTGTGAGAGAGTGTGTATGTGAGAGAGTGTGTGTGTGTGAGAGTGTATGTGTGAGAAAGTGTGTGTATGTGTATGTGTGAGAGTGAGTCTGTGTGTGTGAGTCTGTGTGTGTGAGTCTGTGTGTGTGAGAGTGAGTGAGTGAGTGTGTGAGTGTGTGCATGTGTGTGTGTGTTACATGCTACAATGGAAGTTCCTGGAGAACTTCTGATTCTTTTGGTCTTTGTGATCCCAAGGCCTGTCTCAGAGCCAGAGAAGTAGTAGGTGCTTAATAAAAGCTTGTTGACTGATTAACTGATTATCACTTGGCAGTTAAAATGCTAAGGTTATGGGTCTCCTTGGGGCTGGTAAAGAGAGGTTCTAGACTTCTCTGTTCCTGCCAAAGCTAAGATTTCCTTGAGGAGTTTCCTTTCAAAGTCTTTCTCTCTTTGGTCAATGAGAACTGACCTTTTCTTATTTGGAGGAATGGACATGTTTCACAGCTATCAGGGAAAGCAATAGCCACTGGTCACTGGGCAGGGGAGCAGCAATGGACTCTGGGAATCATGGTAGACAATGTGACGACAACCCCAAGGGAGCTGTCTTCGTAACTGGACACAGGTCTGGGAAAGCTGCAGCCAAGAGCCCACCAATCAGATGCTGGGACCTCAGTTCCTAACTTTAGTCTGTCCTGAGAACTGAGTCAGGAGAGTTGAGATCACACTGGGGATGGAAAAGGGGCCCTTGGATTAGACAGGGAGCCAGGGCCCTCAGTTAGGAAATACCATGTGAAGCTGAGTGTGGGCAGGGAGGAAGGTCACAGGGGCTGGGAGAAGGCCTGGGCACCTTGCTGACTACTGGCATGCTACCGTCACATTGCATCTACTCTTCCTGTTCATCCTGACCCCCCTCTCCCTGGCCTGGCTGCTATTTTATTCTCTTTCCACAATCTGTGGGTGCAGGAGGCAGGCTTTAGGAGCTGACTGAGCAGCTTCTGTGCAAATTCACTGTGTTTCATTAACCTTATGTCCACAAGTAAATTGATTGTTTGTGGAATATCAATACATAGAGTCTAGACTGAGATAGAAAATTTTCAGGAAAGCAGGGATGAGGGTCCTAAAGTTACAAATTGTCCTGATTTTTTTTACAATTCTGCACAAACATTTTGTAGTATCCCCTAGATTCATTCAGAACCTGGGAGAGTAGTTAGTGGGGCTGGCCTTTTTCCATTTGCACAAAGAACATCTGTGCACATGTCAAAGAGACCTTGATGGGAACGTGAGGTTGATGGCTATGGTGGAGCATTGTAGACAGTTTGAGTTTGGACCAGCCATGGGAATGGGTCAAGAAGGGCAAGGCCTACTTGACTGGAGGCCAGCCCTCTCCCACTCACCACTTAGCCTAGGGCTTAGTCCATTCCGGGCTGCTTTCTCTCCAATACTGGGAAAGAAAACTCAGTGTCTTAGCTGCTTTTTGCACAAAACGAAAAGCTAACAGTCATGACAAGGTAGAAACAGAGACTAAGAGCCCAAATCCCCAAGACCCCAAGAGATGGAGATGAAGAGAATCTGAGACAGAAATAGCTGATCTAGTCCAGGAAGGGTATTGACAAAAAGCACTGAATCAGAAACAGAGGGTGAGAAGTTCTGCATCCCCTGCCCTTGGCTGGCAAGGTCTGCTCCTCCCTCCTGCCCCCACTGGGGATTAGAGCAGCCACCAGACCTTGATGGGGAGGGCAAGGGTGGCCAAGGGTAATGAGCTTAGACCCTGTGACACAGCTAATCCCTGGTGGCAGATGACAGTGGTCACAGACTCAGGGCCATTACTTGTCCCTCCCCAGATACTCCAAAAGAATCCAGGATTTTGTCTCTGAGCCTTTCCAGCCTGGATCATAACGTTATATATTTATCCCAGAGAAAGGAGGGTGCCTGCACAAAGTCACACAGGTGGTGATTGGGGCCTGAGTCACAACATCATGTTCTCTCCTTGTCTGAATTGGGGACAGAGGCTGCATGGGGGATCTTGGAGTTATTCCTCTAGCCTAATAAACCTTAATAACAGCTAAGATGTAGGTGTCCTGGGAACATGTGACTCCAATGCCCTTTGTCCCCTCTGTCCCTGCTGTGGGACCACAGTCCCACAATGTTAGAACTTACAGGATCTTCCAGCCTCCAAGCCTCTCCCCTGATGCAGGTCAGCTTTCCACTCCCACACCAGGTCCTAGATGCAGTCTCTGTGTGGTTCCTCCCCCCTCCCCTTCTCTGCTCACAGCTACCTCCTCACCCTCCTTCCATCGGACTTAAAGGATTTTGATGGATAAAGGAATCTGACCCTGGGAGGAGATTCAGGTGACCAGCAGCCCTTGGTGACCCCCGAGACTTGGAGACCTAGGATTGTGCTTCCCCCTGCTGAGTTCAGACCTTCAGAACTGTCAGCAGCTCCAGTTAATCAAAAGGTCCTGGGATCCCTTCAGTCCTGAGCACCAGCCTATCCCAAGCAATGAGGCCTGGGCTGAAGACCCAGGCCCAAGCCCCAGGGAAAGTCTTTTCCCATTCTGAGCCTACTTCCCTCCTCTGTGAAATGGATTGAATCATCCTTGGTTTTGGTCCATCCTAAGGTTTAGAAGCCTGAGGATGGGTAGGGTGCATGACAGAGGAACCTGAGGTGCCAGGGCCAGCTGGTCTGGGGTAGGGGGGCAGTTCCTGGCACAAGTGAGCCAGCCCTAGGGTCCTAGCTCAGACTTCCTCAGCCAAGGGTGGGAGCCATTACCCTAACTTATGGTGATATGGCAGAAGGGCATAGATGGGGGACAGGGTTCTGAATGGAGGAACTGGATCTCCTCTTCCCCTTCTCCATTCAGTCTGACTGACATTCTATACGAACCAGCTGTATGGCGGGACCTATTCTGGGTACCAGGCTGAGTTCTCAAGGGGGTGGTACCCTACCTCCATTCTCTGTCAGGTCTTTCCCTATTCCAATCCATCCTTCACTCAGGTGTCAAAATTATCTGTGTAAAGCCAGGGCTGATCAGAGTGACCCCCAAGTGGTTCCCTATCACCTCCAGGACTAAATATGAAATCCTTGGTTTGGCTATTAAAGCCCTTCAGAACTGAACCCCTTCCTTCCTTCCCAAAGACTTTAAACCTGAGTCTGCTCTTCAATTCAGTGACTGCTGGGGCCAGAGGAGGTAGCCTCCCCTGTCCCTTTCTGGGCCTACCACTGGTTGGGGCTGAAATGGGCATAAGCATGCCAAGGAGGGGGCTGTGATGAGGGTAGGCCATTAACCACACGGCTCAGAGGAGTCCCCAAGAAGGATGGTTGGCCTAACCAGCAACCTCTCCACCCTACCTGGTTCTTCCTTTCCTAGGCCCATCCCCCCATCAGAATACCTGGGTCCTTTATCCTGGGCCCCACCCCAGCCACAGGAGGCTTTCTGGGAAGGGAAGGGGAGGTCTGTGGGGGGCAGATAAGCCACTAGCAGTAGAGTTGAGAGGGCTTATCTAGCCCAGGCAAACCAGGAAGGCCCCACCCTTTCTGCCCCTTCCCTCTCCTGGCCTGCTTCTCAGAGTGCTTTGATGACTTTAGGTCCTTACCCAAGGACTGAAGGGTCTAGGCAGCATCTGGATTCCTGGCAGGAATTGAAAGGTGCAGTGGAAGGAGGATCTGAGCAGTGCTGGTGCTGACAGACCCCCTTATAGGCCTTGTGCAGATTCCCAAGGGATGGCTAGATCCCAGAGAGAACCTGGGCATTCTGCTTTACCTGCTGGTCTTGGTGTAAGGACTGAGAAATGGGGGAGGTGGGGGAGCACCTCAGGGACTGGGGGTTTCTGGGCAGTGTCAGAATTAAGGGAGGTTTTAAAAGAGATCCCCCTTCCTCCCATTCCTCCTGGGGAGGGGGTGTTCGCTGTGTGTCCCAGTTCCCCAGCTGGGAGACTGAGTAAAGCAGCGATCTCTAGGGTTCTCTCTGGGCTCCTGATGGCCTAAGCTTGGAGCTGCACTCAACTGTAGGGATCTTTAGGGGACAGAGGGCAGGCAGAGGGGCCCAGGCTCTTGGGATTCACACCATGAGACAGAACAAATCTTAGTTTCCAGGGCCTCAGAAACACGTTCCGGCCCCAAAGCCTCTCCCTCCCCCCAGTTCACTAAGCAAAGAGCATAGTAAACAGCAGGCACTTAATTAATGTTTACTGAATTGACCATAGGCTTAGGAGCGGGTGGAGCAGGGTACAGTCTGGGGAAAATTGGCCAATTCAGTGCCTTTTCTTAGAGCAGTTATTAATGGGGAGACAGAGAAGGGGCTCTTAGAGATTCTAGCTCCTGCACAAGCTCCTGGGGGCTGCCAAGGGGTAAAGGACGGTCTGATGGGAGGTGTGTAGGAGACCCAGAAGGCCCAACTAACTGCCCAGATTAGATACTAGATGCAGATCCTAGCAGATGGTTCCCATCTCAGCCAAGATGCTCACATTGGGAGCAGACAACTCAGAAGTGGTGCCCCCCCAGAAACCCAGGCCTTCCAAGACCAAAACCTTTTCCATTGGTTTACACTCACAGTTACATCATGTGTGCCCATAGTTACACAGTTACACAGACCCACTCTCTCTGTCTTTGTCTCTCTCTCTCTCTACCTCTGTCTCTGTCTGTCTCCTCCACCCCCACCCCCTGTCATAACTCCTCATACCTGCACAGATGTGGGGGCCTGAGAGCTGTCCTTCAGCCCCTGGGGGTTCTGCACTGGGAGCTGGGAACAGCCAAGAAGGTGAGAACTGGATTTCCTCATCCCTGGAAGGTCCCCAGCCTGAAGGGCTGGAAGCCTGTGACTCCTGAGTCCTGTCAACTCCTCCCTCCCTATGCATGAGTATCCAAAGAGCCAGTCCTGGAGGATGGGTGAAGAAGTCAGAAGAGGTACAGAGGAATCTTGCTCTTCCTCTGACAAAGCTCTTGACCTATCCAGTCTCCCTCCCTCCTCCTTAGCTTCTTTCCCCTAATATCTGAGCCTGAAGGAAGGAAAGAAGCCCCCAAGTGACCAAATGACCACTCTCTACTTCCACCCTCCACCCCCACAGGATCCCACACATTCCCTCCCCCATTCTCTCAATGTCCCAGAGAAGGCTGGCTTGGAGCCGGGCATCCCTGGCCCTGGAACTCGAGCCTAGTGATTTCAATGGGCCCGGAGGAACATCTCAACTTTTGACCTATTTGCCTCCTCCTCCCTCCCATCTGTAGGGCTTCTCCTTAAGCTGGGCTACAGGTGGGGCTGTAGATGAAGGGAGCTGAGAGGACAAGCAAGAAGGGGGGACGGGGGGTGGACAACGGAACAAGGCATATGTGCATGTGTGCACGCACACACTCCACAAGTCATTTTATAGCCCTGCGTGGCACTCCTTCCAGGATGCACAAATTAGCTCTGCAAGCTGAGGACCACGGGTGTCACTGTTTTGATGAAACCCTGAGTGTCAAAGCCAGAAGGGAGCTCAGCAACCTCCGAGGGTCTGTGCACCAAGGAATTCCTACCACAGTGTCTCTGATGTACGATCATCCAGCATTTGCTTGAAGCCCTCTGTCCAAGGAAGCTGAGCTCACTACCTCCCCAGGCAGCCTATGCCGCTATGGGATGGTGCTAATTTTTAGGAAATGTGTCCTGTCATCTAGGCAGAGTTGGCCTCTGCATATACCCCTGGTAATCACTCCCAGTCCTGCCTCTCTGGCCAAGCAGACAAAGGCTGATCTCTCCTCCACATGACAGTCATATGTCATATTTGAGGACAGCTCTCATGTTTTCCCTGAACCTTCTCTTCTCCAGGGTCAGCATTCACAGATCCTCCAATTAATCCCCATGTGACATCAAGCCAACACTCCCTCCCCAGCCTGGCTGCCTCCTCCAGACACTCTCTGGCTGACTAGTGTCTTTCTTAAACTGGTACCCAATCTGAACACAATATGTATTCCAGGAGTAGTCTGGCCAGGGCAAGTAATAGAGATAAGGAAGCCGAGACTCATAGAAGGGAAGTGACTGGACCAGGCTGTTATTTACTTAATTACTCAATGCCACTTAGGATTTTGAAGTCATGACTTGGTTGGCTGCAAGTCCAAAGTTCTATTAACTACACCACTTTGCCTCAGTTGCTAATTACTGGTACAACCCCATGGAAGACAAACTGGGAACAGAGTTCACTGTTCATGATGGACATTGCTCTCCTTGACAAACAAGGAAAGGAAGACAGGAAGGCAGGCCCCCAAGAACACAATAGTGCCCCAAAGAGGGTTCATAGATCCCAAATCACCCCAACCAGTCTTCTCCAGCTGGATGCTGGGATTTGGCACAGGGCTGGGCACTGATGTCCAGTTATTGACCCATGGGCTCTCACAGTCAGTCATTTAGCCAACCACAAAAGAGAGTCAAGGAGTGGGATAGCAGGAAGTGAACTAATCTGGGCAGTCCTTGGACTACACAGGGGTAAGTGGTTCCCTGTTCCTCCCTAGTTCTTCTGGGGTTTCTTCCTCAGCCTCTGCTCTCATAATCAATCCATTACCAAATCTTGTCACTTCAACTTCAATGCTGTCTCCCCACACCCACCCCCTGGCCCCAGACTGTTGCAACAGCCTCTAAACAGAGCTCCAGGCCTATACTTTCTCCCCAATCCAATCCATCCTTCAGGATGATCACCATCCTTTCTTTCATGGATAACTTTTCTGTTGAAAAAACTTCAGGTGATTTCCTACTGACTGTCAAGTAAAAGTATCTCCAGAGTTTCCCACAGTGTCTACCACATAGTAAGTGATTAATAAATGTTTGTCAATCGATTGATTGAAGAATCAAAACTGCAGAAGACGTAAAGACTAGTGAACAGGGCTGCCTCAGGAGGAGCTACTGAGCTCTTCCTAGTAGAGGTGGGATAACCGCTTGGTAGGGTTGTTAAAGAGGAAAGTCTTGTTTAAGTCTGGGCTAGATGGGATGCTAGTAAAGACCTTTCCAAGGTTCAGATTCTGGAGTTCTGAGGCTAGCACTGTCCAAAGGCCACTAGTTCTGAAATCAAATACAGACTCCTCTATTTGGCACTGAAAACCCTTCATTACCTACCATGTGCATGAACTCTGAAATTCCCTTTCCTCATCACAATCTGTTGTTGTTCCAGCTTTCCCTCTGCCTTACAAACCCCAAACCCTGATTTTGTCTGCACCATGATCTCCAACTCTTCCACCCCTGAGTTCTTTCCCAGGCCATCGCCCCTGCATTGGCTACAGTGTCCTCCCTTCCCCCATCTTGAACCTTTGGCAAATCAGCTCAATTCTCCACTCTCTCCCACTCTGGAGACCCTTGGTCTTTCTTGGGACTAGTCAAGCCGAAGTCTCACATCACTTCTACCACCCATCACCTTCACTTTTCCTTGTGTATTGCTGAACAAAGCTAGAGAAAATCATGAAAGCATGCTAACTAGATCAACTACAAATTTATGTTACACAGCTTCAACTGGGCCCTCACCGCTGCAAGGCAAACCTTTTTTATGGCTCTAGTTGACTCACTAACCTACTCATCACAGCGGCTTTTCCAAACCTTTTCATCCTCCTGAAACTTCTCCTGGCTCCCCCTTCCCCCACCCTCTCAGCTGAGAAACTTGCCTCATATTAAAAAAAAAAAGAGTCCTTCCCTAAGAGCTCCATCTTTTTCATCTCATGTAGCTCATGTGCCACTATCTCCTCTTTCACTCCCCTTTCCCATGAAGAGGTGGCCCTTCTCCTTACCAAGGCAAACCTTCTACCTGTATAAGGGATCCCATTCCATCCCATCTCCTCCAACAGATTGCCTCCTGTCATTTCCACTCTCTCACTTATTGTCAATCTCTACTTGTCTATTGACTGTTCCCCTACACCCACAAACATGCCCATGTCACCCCCCCATCCTCAAAAAGACCTCCCCTGATCCATACATCCCCATTGTCACCCCCCATTGAGAAGGCTGGCTACAATCACTGCCTCCTCTTCTTTTCCTCTCCCTCTTGTCACACCACCTGCAGTTACTTTCTGACTTCTGACCTCATGACTCACCCAAAACTATTTGTTCCAAAGTTACCAGTCTCTCAAACTGATTTTCCTTAAGCACAAGTCTGACCATTAAATACCACTGGTGGTTCCCTTTCACCTCCAGGATCAAACAGAAAATGTTCTGTTTGGCTTTTAAAGCCCTCCCTAGCCTGACCCCTTCCTACCTTTCCAGTCTTCTTACAACTTATTCCACCCACTACCAGTGACACTGGCCTCCTTATTGTTCCTAGCACTAGACATTCCGTCTCCTGCCTCCAGGCATGGTCACTGGCTGTGCCCCCTGCCTGGAGTACTCTCCCTCTTCATCTCTGCCTCTCAGCTTCCTTCAAGTTCCATCTAAAATCCCACCTCCAGGAAGCCTTTCTCAATCCTCCTTGTCCCAATCTGTATCTTGCAATTGGACCCACATGGCTCTGGAGGAGAAAGTGAGGCTGGTGACTTTGCACAGTCCTGCCTCACTTAAATCCAATTCACTTACAAGTCATGACATCACCTTCCTGATGCCATGGTCCTCTTGGAGAACTAACAATGAACAATAACAAGCTCATCCTCCTTAATTCTAGTGCCTTCCCTCTGTTTATTGTCTCCAATTTATCCTGTACATAGCTTTTGTGTACATAGTTACCTGCATGTTGTCTCCTCTCTTAGACTGTAAGTTCCTTGAGGGCAGTGATTGTCTTCTGCCTTTCTTTTTATCCCCAGCACTTAGTAATGAACATGGCACATAGTAGGTGCTTAACGTTTATTGTCTGAGGGACTGACTCAGTGCTCCCTTAGCTTTCCAGTCTTCAACACAACTCTCACAACTCTCTGTGCGCAATTGCTCATCCTTGGTTTTGGAAGAAGAGCAGTGACATCACTGGGTGATGACTTACTGTTGCAAAGTTGCAGAAAGTCATTGGCTTCACTTTCTCTTCCAGAATCATGGAAGTCCAGTGGCAAGACAAAAACCAAGACAGCAGGTGATGGTCCAGGATGCAGTGGATGACCTTGGTATCTTTGATGTCTGGCCAAGCTCTAAGAGTTCCACAGCACCTGCTTCAGTCCCTGTCATGGCGGTCAATGGAACAAATTGTTCTCAGCTGCTCATTCCTCTGAGGGAAGTCTTCATACACAGGGTTGGGGTAGACACTCTACTAACTTACCAACAGGTTTGAGGCCTGTTGGTTACCCTCAACCTGGTTCAGCCCATTTGAGGAGATGGTTTTGCCAGGGTGTGGCTGCTGCCCATTCTACAGCTTCTCAGAGCCACAGGTAAGAGTCAGTGACCAAGAACAGGATTACCCAATTACCATCACCTCCCTGCCAAGTTTGCTTGCTCTTCCTCACCCACAAAGGCTTGTGCCTTTCTACTCACCATCTCCCATGTCTGAAAATCTGTTCCTCCATCCTGGAGCCTCAAGAAAATTCTCAGTGGCCTTTAAGTCTCACTCAACAACTACCTCTTGTTAAAGGTTTGTCTTTCCAGATTTCCCTCTAGCTGCTGGTGCCCTCCTCCCAAACTACCTGGTACTTATTGTACCTGATAGGTGTGGGCGTTGCCTCCCATATTCAATTATAAGCTGCCCGAGGGTAGGCACCTTGCATTTCTCCAAGTTCCCCCTGACCTGCATACCACAGAGCTTCTTGGTGGATCCAGGGGTACTCTGATCAATTACACTGATAGTGGCATATCCCAAATCCCAAGACATAATTAAGAATTTGTGCAAACTGGTGAGTCAGCCCAGGAACAAGATTGAATGAAAGCCGCAGGACCCTGGGCACACCCCCTAGTCTGGGTCCCCCTCACTGGGAGAACATGGACAAGACTCACCCCATCTGTGACCCCCAAAGGGACAGGCCCACAGCAACCAGGAAGGGAAGAACCAACATCTGCCTAGGCACTCAACACTCCAGAATGTAACTCTAGCCCACCCTCCCTCCCATTGGTCCTAGTCCTCTCTACCTCCCACCAGCCCCCCACATTCCTGTTCAGCAACTCTCCACTTCCCTCCACTCCTCAAGGTTAACACTCTCCTCATAATATGTTCTTCCCCACTAATGTGCCCCCCCCACTGCCTCACATACGACTAGCACTCTGGGTTTTGCTAAATCCTCACACAAAACTAGTAATCCTCCCTTAGAACTAATTCTCCATCTACCCACTCAGACTCAGAAGCTCCAGTGGCTCCCGAATACCAGGGATCTATGGGCTTCTCGTACTCTGTTATTACCCCAACACCAGGCTGAGTCCTGTAAAGGCTATTTCTTTGTGATGTTTCCCTGGTGAAGAAGCTAGTCTAGCTTATGCCCTTAATAAAAGGATTTGTTCTGTGAAGTTTGGATTCAATCAAAGGCCTACACTTGAGGGCCTAAAGGACTGGAGGCACAAAGGTTCCTCACTCCTGAGCTAGACTCTACTGTTGTTGGGCAAGAAACATGGATACATCTCTTCCCTGTCCTGTACCTCAAGTTCCTCTCTTAAAAATGTGAGGAGAGGTGAGATTCTACACCCTAAGCTGACACCCTGGGGAAAAGGAAAGGGCACTCTCTCCACCCCTGGTTCCCTGTGGGCAACTTGGGGGGAGAGGAAGGAAAATAACCATAGAGCCGCCACCCCACCTAGGGCCAAGGCCAACCCTGGTGGAAGGCAGTGGCCCATGGGCCCTTCCAGAAAGGTGGGGCTCCTGCCTCTCCACTGGCCCAGGGAGAACTAAAGGAAGGGAGGAACTGGCCAGCCCACTTGTGGGAAGAAGAGAAGGAGCTGTGTCTGAGCAGGAGGGAAGGAGAGGAGGGGCATGGCCCAGGCCCCAGAGCTCTACCCTGGCACACACCACTGCATGCTTTCAAAAGCCAAGCCCTAACTTACCTGGATACACCCACATGCACACGCGTGCATGAACACACACATATACACACACCTCAATTTATCTCATGTCTCAGCCTCTCCACTCCAAGACCTTTCACTTTCTGATTATCAGAGGAGGAAATTCTGGCCCAGAGAGGAGAAAGGCCGTCTAAGTGAACCAGCAAGTGAGTGGTCAGGTTGGGATGAAAACGTAGGGCTCTGAACTCTGTCTGTACCTTTCTCCTTTTCCCCACTAGTCTAGTGTCAAGCCAGCAAGTACTACATAATTCATATTTCTGTAACCTAAAGGTTTGGAAGCACCTTCCTGGTGGAAGGAGATAGGTCCAGGTGTAAGGGCTTAAATTCTCAGATTAGGAGACAGAGAAAAGCAATAGGTAGTGATCCTCTTCATATACCTAGGAGGGTCTGAGGTAGGATTTGAACCTGTCTGACACAAAGGCCAGGATCCTGGACTCTGTGGGGCCCTCAGACATGCAATTGGTCTTCGGAGAAAAGTCACTTCTGGCCTCTCCAACCCCAACTCGCGCCCCCTCCTTACACACAATATGCAAAGGCCCCCTTCCCTTCCAGGAAGACTACAGCCCAGGCCAGGGTGGAAATAGTGGACTGCCTTGCCCCTCAGGTCTGCGCAAAGAGGCCCCCAAGAGTGCCAGTCGCTTTTCAGAGGAGGGGAAAGAGAAACATAGGGGCTCAGTAGGGCTGCCCCCCCCCCTTCCTGCCTGCAAGGCCCAAGGGAGTAGTAGGCTTTCGGCTTCTCTAAGCTCTGGGTCCCAGGCCTCTGCGGGGCAGACAGCGCCCCAGTCCTGACTGCAAAGGCGGAGGGGGTAAGCCCCGGCCTCCAGCGCCAACTTCCAGAGGCACTGGGGAAGGATCAATCTTCTGGACACCCAAGCCCCGAAGGGCTGCAGGGAAGGCTAGTAACCTTATTCCTTGGGAGGAGGAGCTTGGGGGAAACAGACGGACCGGCGGCGGGGGCGGGAGAGGGGGAGAAGGCGGACGGGCTAAGGGGGCGGGCCGGAGAGCTGCGAGGGGGAGGGGCTTGGCTGGGGCAACTAAGCCGTCTCGGTTCTCCAAACTTGCACCAAACTCTGGGCCCCCGCCTCCCTCCCCACCCCCCCATCCCCAACACACAAAACACAACAAGCTCGGGAGAAGAGTAGAGCAGTCGGGGAGACGGACACCACAGCAGCCTCCGCCTGGGCCGGGCTGATGCAACTCTCCCTTTAAGAAATCCACCTGGACAACCAGCGAGGAAGGACCAGGAGCAAGGACCATGGTAAAGGGAGATGAAGGGATTGAGGGAAGCGTGTGTGTGTGTGTGTGTGTGTGTGTGTGTGTGTGTGTGTGTGTGTCCCGGTGTCTGGGGCTCTGCTTGCCCGTCCCCGAGGCGGGCATCTCTGCCTGTCTCTCCGGGTTGTCTTCCTCCGTGTTGTGCGTGCGTGTGTGTGTGTGTGTGTGTGTGTGTGTGTGTGTGTGTGTGTGTACCGGCCGTATGTGCTGCTCCTGCCTCGCTGCCCTGAGTATCTGTGGCTCCCTGTGTGCCGGGTTCTCTCTGTGTCGTGTGAGTGAGGGCATCAGTGTTCCCTGCTAACGCCGGCTCCCGCCCCGGCTGCGTGTGTGCGGGTATGTGCGTACCCGCCTGCAACCAGCGTGTCTGTGGATGATGTTGGATGCCCGCGACGTGGGTCTCCGTGGGTACCTGTGCGCCTCAGAGCTCCTTGTGTCTTTGCGTGCAAGTGTATGCAAATGTGTGCGCGCGCGCGCGTGTGTGTGTGTGTGTGTGTGTGTGTGTGTGTGGTCCCACGCAGTGTCCGTCACCAAGGTAGCCGGGGGAGGGAGCAGCCTGCTACTGCCGCTTTCCGCGCCGGCGCCGGCTACCGCTTACTCTCGAGTATCTCTGGAATCGGAAGGGGCAGGCTGGCAGCTGGCAGCGGGTGGGGACGACTCTCATCCCTTTCGAGAACGTGTGTGTGCGCGTGCGTGCCCCAGTTCCGTCGGGGTTCCTTCGCCTAGCCACGGGTCGGGCGCCCTGCATTGCCCTCACCCAGCCCAGTCAGGTTTCCCTCTCCCGGGTCCCAGCAACCCGGATCTCTCCATCAACCTCTCCCTTCTCCAGCCGCAGCCACTAGCTCGATGCCCTCCAAGAGACACGGGCGGAGAGCCATTTGGAGAACCGAATCAGAGTCAGAGTCAGGGTCAGGGTCAGGACCAGGGTCAGGGTCAGGGTCAGGGCCAGGACCAGGGTCAGGATCAAGGCTGGGTCCGGGATCAGGGCCAGGGTCAGGGCCGGCGCCTCCCAGAGCAGCCACAGGTGAGGGCGGGCAGCCTCCCGAGCCCCGCCCCTCCCTCCCGGCCTCCCCGCCCCTCCCTCCCGGCCTCCCCGCCCCTCCCTCTCTCTCTCTCTCTCTCTCTCTCTCTCTCTCTCTCTCTCTCTCTCTCTCTCTCTCTCTCTCTCTCTCT
>CM053593.1:26638073-26664012 GCA_028646575.1 Pseudocheirus occidentalis
GCCCACACGTGGCGGCTGATGTAACCCTGGCTCCCCCGCGCCGCATTTAAAGGGGCAGCGCCCCGCCCCCCCCCCCCCCCTCCGCGGAGCGGAGGTGCAGGGGGCCTTCTCCAGGGGCGCCCGGAGGCCCCCAATCCCGATGCCCCTGTCTCCCCTCGCCCCCCAGTCAGCCTGCACTGCCGAGGAGGCCGCGCCCCTCTGCTTGACAGCCCTTAAAGGGCCCGCATCCCCCTTCCCTGACCTCCTGGGCCGGGGAGCTTGCTCTTCTCCACCTCCACGCCCAACCCCACCCCGCTCCCAAAGCCCAGCCCAGGCTGGCCCCCCGGAGAAGGCCTAAAGCCGATGAGAAGCTGGGGGATGATAGGGGGGTGGGGGGTGGGGAGCGAAGGCGCGGGACCAGGGAGGACAGACAAAGGGGGCCTGCGGGGTCTGCACGGCTGCGGCAGCAGCAGCGACAGCAGAGGCGGCCGGGCTGGGGCGGCGATGGTGAACAGGCCAGGGGGGCGCCGGCACGCCCACACTGGCCACCTTCCCCCCAGAGAGCAGTCACCCAGCAGACCTCCAGGTAGGGAAACTAAGAGAGGCCTGGGTCCCTGAGCCTGCAGTGACCTAGAGCCCTTAAGGAAGCAGAGGGTGTTTGGGGGTCGGGCTAGGGAAGACACCGACTTCCTATACCAGCCCCAGAAAGGCCGGCCCTGAGCAGGCAGGAACCTGGCACCTAAGAGCTATTAGGTCATGAGGCTTAGCCTTAGAAGACCAGAGGCAGGAGGGACACCTGGCAGGGGCCCCTTCCGGCTCCTTCCCATGTCAGATGTCCAGGGTGGAGGTGCCAGTAGCAGGACTGGACCAACAGCCAAAGGAAGGTGGACAAGGTGGATTTGCATAGGAAAATCAGCTTCTCCCCCCTTCTCCTGTGTCCTAGAGAGTGAGGGAGGAAGCTGCCCATGGCCCAGTGCAAGGTGGCACGGGGCCTCGAGACCAAACCTCCTGGGGATCCAAGAGGGACCTCCCAGTGGTCCAGTGTCCAAGCCCATCGTGCCCCAAGAGCAGGGCCTCTTGGAATCTGGGACAGGTCCAACCTATATAGTCAACTGCATTGCCTAAAGTTAGTTCCTTATAGCCCCATCTAGCAACCGGTGCTTAGCTCAGGGTAACCACACCAGGGTGACAAAGTAAGCAGGGCTCTAGACTGGGAATCAGGAAGATCGGAGCACTTACCAGCTGTGTGGTTCCAGACCAGTCCATTGACCTCTCTAGGCCTGTTTCCTGTTGGGAAAAAAATGAGGGGCATGCACTCAGTGCCCACTTAAAGTCTCCTCCAGCTCTCCATCTCTGGTGTCCCCAACCTTCCTTAGGCCTTCCTCCATTATTCTTCAGCCTCACCTCTTCTGTCTCCCAGGCTCCTTTCTGCTTAGCCCAAGGCTGGGCAGCACGTTCCTTAGGGTCTGGGGCACTGAAGAGGAAGATCAGTGTTGGAACCACCGTTCAGCTAGAGTTCTCATCCCCTTCCCCTTCAGCAGGTATGACATGGAAGGCCCTGGAAGTGCCAGGTAGAGCTGGGCTCAGATCAGGCAAGAGCCCCCAGCAGAGGCAACCCTGGGCATAGTTCAAGAGGGAGGGTGGGGAAGGGCTGCTGGTCTGAGCCACAACCCCCTTAAGGGGAAGAATTAACAGTGATCGAGGGTGCTAATAAAGGATTTGGCCATAAGCCCAGGTCTGGTTTTTGTGGGTTGTTGATGTGGTGTGTGTGTGTGTGTGTGTGTGTGTGTGTGTGTGTGTGCGCGCGCGCGCATGCTTAAAAATTTTTCATAGAACTGGGCATCTGGAGAGGCAAAAATATACCTTTATCGATTGAGAGTAAAAGGCTCACGGGTCTGATAGATGGCCTCTGAGTTCCCTTCTACTTTTTTATGGTCCTTGTTTCTGTGACTGAGAGAAGGAAGAAGAAAGAGGAGGGCCAGAAAAGAGATGCCCTGTGCTGGGGGGCATGAAGGGCCAGGTGTGTTTCCAGGCTGGGGAAGATGGAACTGCTGGCCTGAGTGGCTGTAATGTCAGGCTTCCAGGACTGTCTAATTCCTCTGTTCCATCCCAAAGCCTGGGCTGGAGATCAGCCCAACTGAAGAGCAGCTTTCCAGGCCCCAGGCCTTTCATGCTTCCTGCCTTGATGCAGCCCTTGTACTCACTGCCCTCTGCCCTCTTGTGCTCTGCCTTCAGTTCTTGATGCCAGTGGCCTGAACAGAGCTGGAACCCAAGACTAACAGAGCTGGAACCCAAGACTGCGAGTGCTGCCCGGGACTCCGGAGTCCCACATCCACGGCAGCCTGATTCCCTGGGGCCGCCATGGCAGTCAAGAATGTCAAAGGGATGCAGGTGAGTACCACTGGATCCAGGTCAAAGAGCAAGATCACAGCTGGGCCTTCCCCCCAATTCTTGGGTTGTTTAATCTGGGATTGCATGGCTGGCAGCAAAGCCTAACAGAGAAGTCAGGCCCTTATTGAGCAGGTCTGAAAGTGGGCTATTCCAGGCCTGGCCAGACAGGCAGGGAGAGGCCCCCGTCTAAGGATCCAGGCAGAAACAGGGACTGGGTTCCTGGCTCTTGGTTTAGTTTCTTTTCTCCATCTCCTAGTCTCCTCTGTCAGAAAATTAGCATTGGGCCCTAGGACAGGTCATTCATTCTGTATCCCTCCTTTGGGCCTGTCATAGGGCAGATTGCCTGATCTCTCACTGTCCAAGCCCTGGGGTGAACCTGGGCTATTGGATTGAATTTGGGACAGGAGGAATAGTGTTCTCAGGGCCACATGTGAAGGGACAGCACAAACAGACAGATGAGACCAGCCCTGTAACCACCACAGCTCTCTGGACTCTCATTCTGGGGTTCAGACCCAGGTAGTCTATGGAGGCCTCTGCAAACACTTTCCATCCCTTTCTTAGGATTTGTTGTTTCGGATATTTTCCCCTCCAATTAAAGATTGATCTTGGGTGGGGGGATACAGCTTAATTGAGGTCAGACCTGAGACTGTCCCTAAAACCAAGAGTGGCTACTTGGTGACAGGCAGGCCCATCCTGACCTTA
This sequence comes from Pseudocheirus occidentalis, assembly GCA_028646575.1. Classification (NCBI taxonomy): domain Eukaryota; kingdom Metazoa; phylum Chordata; class Mammalia; order Diprotodontia; family Pseudocheiridae; genus Pseudocheirus; species Pseudocheirus occidentalis. The sequence continues at coordinate 26,641,146 of CM053593.1, forward strand.
GTTTAGAAGGGCTATTCCAGAGCAAGACTGAGATCTAAGGGTACCAGGAGGCTGAGGGCTGCATGCATGTGATGGTCTGGGAGTTGAACTGATCTGTGGAGGGGAGGGAGACCCCCTCCCCTCAGTGAGACTCTTGGAATGCAAGTCAGGGGTCTCAGCTTAGGCTGGGGAACCCCAGTGGGCAAGAGGCTCCAGCATTTAGGTGTGGGAAAGAGTAATTTTGGGCACCTCTATAGGAAGAACATAAACCAGACATGAGTGTCCCCATGCCAAGGACCCCTATGGCAGGCCCAGTCATTGGGATCTATACTGGCTCCTGCCAGGAGAGCCTTGCTGCTCTGTGCCTGTTCACAATCCCATTCCCAGAGCTCCCCTCTCTGCCCAAGTTAGCAGTATGGGGCCTGGCTTCTGCCCTCTGCCCTCTGCCCTCCCCACAGCTGGGCTCCCTGCTTACAGCCTGTATCCCAGGGATAGGAGGTCCCGCTGGGTGCCTCTGAGATTCTAATCCTGTCTTGGCCTCCGTCCCTCTGAGGATCCTGGGCAAACCTCTGTTCTCAGGCTTCCCATTTTGGACCTGTGGAGCTGTCCTTCCTCTTGGTTTGTTCAGTCTCAGTGCAGAACTTGGCAGTCAGCCTTCAAGCCCAGGCCAGCAGGCCCCTTCTGCCCCAGGTCTCTGGCTTGCTCTGCCCTGGCCCTCTCTGGCGACGAAAGCTCACCCCACATGGTCTCCCAGTCTTCCATTGCTTCCCCTTCCCTAGCATTAGCCTAGTGGTTCTGGGATCCCTCAGAGTCAGGATCAGGATTGGGGATCTCTCCCAGCCAATCCCCAAGTGAGGCTTTAGTCTCCACTTGGCAGCTGGAACCAAGCCAGATGACTAGGAGAGAGAAAGCTCCCCTGCAAGCTGCCTCGCCAACAGCTGAATCTCCTCAGTGTGGGAAGAGGGGAGCAACAGTAGGTCCCTTAGCCATAGGTAGGAGCAGCCAGATCTGCTCTACTCCTTCCAGCATATTTGCTGGAAGGAAGATTGTGGATGCTAATTGTGCCTCTGACTCTGTGATCTGGGACCCAACATTCTGGGCCTAGGTTTTTCTGCTTGTGCACTGAGAAGTTGCTCATCTGTCATGATGGGCACAGAGATGCTAGCAGTGCTGCAGGGAGGAATAGGACGTTAGGTGGCCCCCAGCCACCCAGGCTTAGGTGCCTTTGAGGTCACCATAGGTCCAGTGAGTTCCCAGTAGGGGCTACATATCTTTGGGTCTCTCCCACAGAGGTAGGGGGCTGGTGAGAGTGGGAAGATCTCATGCATGTGTCTGTGCCTGAGTCCCATGTGCTCTCCCCCCCCATACCTCCCAGCCCAGATGGGCTCTGCCAGGCTGGCTCTGCTGCCTCACTCACGCCTCAGTGGCTCCCAGGACATGGGTTCCCGAGAGGCCAGCTGGCCATGGAGCCTCTAGGCAAGGGGAGCAGCTGGACAACTTGGGGGCAGATGCAGAGGGTGAGAGTGAATCAGAATGGAGGGGGACTTAATGAGAATACAGTGAGGCCCTTTCCCAGGGAGCCCTGGGCGTTGGGGTCTATGGCATTGGAGCTGGAGGAAGGGCTCCAGGGCCAGGGAGAAGCTTGAAGGATAGACTGGACTCTCCAGCCAGGAAAGGTCAGGCTGTTAACTGAGAGGCTGTCTTCCCCGTGTGTTCATTCCACAATTGGGAAAGGTGAGGTGTGCTCTGAGGGGACAAGCCTGGTGATATGAGTTGTTGATAATTCCTCTTCAGTGGCTTCTGGGAGTTAGGGGCTCATGGCAGAGGAGGAGATAGATTGCTTCAAACCTGGTATTCTGGACCCCAAAATATCTCCCTTCTCAAGCCCACTCACTCCTGGCTACCCCAGACTTACCTATCCCACCCAAACCAGGAGACTAGAAGGATGGAACTGAGCAGGAGCCTTCCTTCTCCTGGAGGGGAGCAGGTTCATGGATGTCCTTTCCTTCCTCTGAGGTTAGGCCAGTGAGGGGGTTTTGCAGCAGCTCTCCTCAGGTTTAGGACACCTGGATACAGGTCAGCCTGGGCTCAGAAGGTCCATAGCCCAGGCAGCCAGCCCCCCCCCCCCCGGATCCCTGGCACCTGTTTGCTGGTTTTCTCCTTCCACCCTAGAGAAAAGGTCCACCAGGGCCCTGGCGACCCACTGGCTCTGGCCGTCCTCTCTAGGGACCCAGGGAAGTGTGACAGAGCCCAGGGCCCATGGGGAGGGGCAGGTGGGCCAGGCTGAGGGACTGAAATAGCCCCAGAAATGTGGCCACAGGCCGTTCCAGCTGGACCCCAGCCCAGCAGGCGGCGAGCCTGAGTGAGGCTAGTGCCTCAGTGAATGAACTACAGATAGGAAGTGTCCCTGGGGAGGCAGGTTCAGAGGGGGAATAGCCATCCTATGGGCCTTCTGGCCCCTGAGACCCAGGCCCAGGCCCAGACCTTTGCCCATTCCTTGTGATCATCTCTCCCCACTCTGCTGGCTCCCCCTGTGCCTCCTGGCTTTTCTATGAGCACCCCAGGCCAACCCTATGATGACTATTGGCCTTTGTACCTCAGTTCAGTGGATTCCCCTCATGTTGGGTCTAGGGCCTCTGGGCTCCATATGCTTCTGGCACTGCAGTAGCCCTGATATGGTAGGGCCAGGGGTCAGAGTGGTCTGCATGGCACAGAAAGGCAACTGGGGAGACTCAACTTAAGAAAGTGGGCCTGGGAGCAGCTGGATCCCACTAATGAGGCCTCATTAAGGCCAGTGCCCAGCTGGGCTGCTGCCTTCTCCTGTCCCTGGGCTAGGGCTGTGTGTTCTGGGCACCTCGCCCAGGCCAGGGCAGCCAGAGCCCAGCGCCTACCCTGGACCTCATGGGTGACTGGCCCTTCCTGAAGTCAGTAACCGCGCCAGGGGCCGGAAGCAAGAACAAGTCTGACCCAGGAATGGGCTGGGGAATCAATGAGCGCTCTTCCCCCTCCCGCTCCTGGCCCCACCTCAGGGGCTGGGCACTCTGGCTTCAGGGGCTGGGCACTCTGGCCTCAGGGGAGGCACCTGGGGTCAGGGGAAGTGCTTCTGGATTCAGTGTCACATGCTCAAGACTTGGGGGGGGGGCCTCATTTTTTCAGTCTGAATTTTTGAGGGAAAGACCTTACAGACCTTGGAAGGACTGGCTTCTTCCTTCCTACCCTATTTGAAAATGTATGCCAGTCTTAGGTCCCCCAGACCTTGCTTGTTCCTGGTAGCTGGCAAATGCCTAGGCATTGCCTCAGGGCCAGAGAGGGGCTGGAGTTTTTGCTTCTGGCTGACCTTCTTTCTGTCCAGAATTGAAGAGTGGCTCTGTCTCACCACAGGGCAGGGAGCGAGTATTTCTATCAGTTTCTACAGGTTGGTGGTGGCATTCTGAATCCTCTACTGAGAATGGGGAAACAGTAGAAAGAATAGAGAGCTTGGCATCAGGAGAGCCAGCCCCCTCGACTCTCGGCAACCCCCCTTCCTAACTGTGTAGATGATGGCTTTGGGACTTGAGGCTACTGTAGGTCTTGGAGACTCAGTTTCCGTGTCTGTACAATAGGTTGTATCAGATGGTCTACAGGGGCCCTCTCAGCCTTCAGTCTAGGACCCTGAGGGGGATGGTGGCAATGGTGGTGGTGTGCCAGGACCAGCCCCTCATCCCTAGAGGCCATGGCCCTTCCTCCTGGCCACATTGTGGGTTCCTCCTGCAGGACTGGAGGGCCCCTCTCCCTGGCCCCATCCACTCCCAGGGCTTGTTGCACCCTATTGGGCTGGGGTCTTGGGAGGGTAGCGGAACCTCTGTGGGTGTGAATGTTTGTGTGTTTTTTGTTCCAAGAACTTGCTGGGAAACAAGGGAGCACATGAGAGGCTGCTCTGACTAGTCGGGCTGCATGGGGACTGAAGAGGGGGAGGGCTGGAGGGGGGGGGGCTGGAGAAGGCAGAGCTCGGGAGGAGATGAGGTGAAAGTAATTCTGACGTTGGCCAAGCGCGGCAGAGGGAGTACCAGGGAGGCGGGAGGGCTGAGCTGGCAGAGGTGTGAATGAGTCTCGGAGTGAGCCGCCCGAGCTCCCCACTGCTCGTCCCAGGATGGCGGAGGCCCGTGGTGGTCAGGGGGCTCCCTTCTCCCCAGAACAGGTCAGCCACCGTTCCCCTTCCCAGCCTCAGCTGGCCTGGGCATCCTATGGGTTTGGGGGGGGTGGGAGGGGAAAGGGCTGAACGAGTTGTCTCTTGGGAGGGGGCAGGCACAGGGACGGAGCTGCAGAACTGACCCAGAAAGTCGCAACTCGGCAAAGAGTAAGAGAAGAGGTGGTTTGTGTGTGTGAGAGTGTATGTGGGGGGAGGTGAATAGGGGAGGGGGGACTGTGAGGGCTCCCCCTGCCCAGGGACCTGCTGAGAATCTGCTCTGTGTATCAAAGGGGCATTGTCCTGGCTCCCGGGGAGACGGGCCGGAGGTGCCCAGGAATTGGACTAATCAATACAGCCTCATTGTCTGGGCCACGGCAGTTACTCCTGTGGGGAGGGGGGTGAGGGCACCAACGTGGTGCCCACAAATTCAGTGGCTGTGGGGGGGATGGGTGGTAGGAGTCTCAGAATGAGATTTAGGGAGATAGGAGATGACCTTCCACTAATGGAGTCCCTCTAGGAGGGAAATGCTCTAGGAAAAGTCTCTGGTGCTTGTTTCTGGGGTCTCGGCAGGGGCCATGGTGCCAAGCATGATGTGGCTAGTAGAAGTGAGGGTATTCCAGGAATTGTCCCCTCTCCTCTGTGTGTGTGAGGCAGGGGCCAGGAATAGGGGAGTCTGATTCACTCTCAGGAAATAGTCGAGAATAATGGCTCAAGGAGGTTTGGGTTGGGACTTTACAAAAGGATGCAACAGCCCATGTCCCCCAGCGGTCCCCAAGGGACTCCAGTATAAGCCTTGCTGGAACAAATAGCCCTCAGCCCTAGGAAGTGCTCCCAGGTCGTCCTGAGCTAGTATGGCTAGAGGGGTCAGTCATAGGATCTAGCGGTCACCATCCTGGAGCCTTCCCCACCAAGAGCTGACTTAGGAATGGGCTTCTCCGGCTGGCTTCCCACAGTGTCCAGGGCCTGGCCTGTCATGGCACTGGCTGGCACTCCTGGAGGGGGAAGGGAGGGCAGCCTTTTGTTTTCTCTGTTGGGTCTTTGGTGCCTCTGTCCCTGTCAACAGAGCTCTTAGAGGAAATGGAAAAGGAGCTGTCTCATGGACCTATGTTGCCCATGGGCCGGCACTGGCACAAGGTCCGAGATGCTGCCCCAGGTACCTGTGGGCCAGAGGATAAGCATCTAGACCTTCTATAGGCCAAGAGCTCACCACATCCCCACCAATCCTGTCCTAGCTCACAAGCCAGGTAGGCGCCTGGGCATGCTCCTGCTAACCTGCCCAGTGGTCTCCCCCAGGCAAGAGTGAAGAAAGTCTTCACTTTCCCTCCCCGTACCATGATGGCCCAGTTTGTGGATGGGGGAACATGGCATGTGATGGATAACATATGTCCATCTGCGGCTTGACTCAGCTTCCCTGGAGGCAGGAATCAGGACACTAGAAAAACAAATGGTGAGAGGCAGGATCCCTAGAAATGGCAGGTGGGAAAGAGAGGCTGAAAAGACCCCACCCTAAGAACCTTTGTCTCAGATCCCTCCTCCAGCAGCCTGGATGGAGCTCCAGGGAAGGATGCGGTGTGGGGTCCTGCCCTCTCTCTTTTGTAAAGTTTGTCTTGGATGTGACTCCATTTCATGAGCTGAACCAGGCTGGAGAGTCATCACCAAGGGCATGTCCAGCCCAGGCAGAGGAGCTCCAGGAACCCTTCCTTTCCATTCAAGAGAGGGAGGAGGGAACCACCCTCCAAGCCAAAGGGCACAGATTGATGGGGTCTGACAGTTTGCCCAGTGCCTGCCTCTTAGCAGGCCTGAAGCAGAGCAGCCAAGTCAGCCACCCCTTCAGAAGAGGAAACTGAGGACAGCTAGTCCCCTTGGAGCTAAGACTCCCTGCCCATGACTCAACCCACTAGGTCTCCCACAGTTAGACAAGGGCTTTCCTGTGATGACAGAGAAACTCCCCCCAGGCAGAAACATGGTAAACTAATGGAAAAAACCCCAAAGAATTGGCAGAATCATATTTTCAAAATTATTGGACGCCTCCCCTCCCACTCTCCTGGTCTAGGAGTGTGCTGGAACCAGCTCAGATCAGAAGCTCTGGGAGCCTATTGGTAAGGACCAGTTGTGGAGGGTATCAGCAGCACCATCATGATATGGGGAAAATGCAGTTAATTTCAGAGACTTAGAAAGTACCTACTGTGTGCATGAAAAGCACTGTCAGGTGCTAGGGATGCAATGACAAAAAACAAACAAGACAGTTCCTGCCCTTAAGGAGTTTATGTCTGCCCTTACTTCCTCCACCCATGGGACCAACAATTGGACAGTGAACCATTCTAACCTTTTGGATTGGGGATGGAGGAGAACAGACATTGCAAATTGTTATGAAACCATTTTGGTGATTCTGCCCTAGAAATTGGGTGATCTCATTCCCAAGGAAAAGCTCAGCAAGGGCAGTGAAGAAGACTATGTCTTAAGTTTCCACCCTCTGTAACTTGGAGGTCCCTGCCTGTTCCATGCCTGGTGCTGTTCTGAATCCAAATGGCTGAGCCACGGTGCCAGCTGTAGCCTCCCTAGAGAGTGCAGGGGAAGAAGGGGACAAGGGTGATCTCAGCTAGGTGCCACAGAGATCTGAATTCAAATTTTGCCTTAAAGCAAGTCATAGAACTCCTTTCTGCCTCAGTTTCTTCATCTGTAAAGTGGAGATAATAGCATCTACCTCCCTGTTTATTGTGAGGATCAAAAGAGATTCACATACATATAGGATTTTGCAAACCTTAAAGCTCTATATAAAATGCTAGTTTTTATCCTTGTTACCTCTGAGCACAAGGAAAGCCCGAGGGTGCTTTGTTCCAGGGTAGCCAGTGAACCTGTGTCCTTTACGCTGCTTCCCGCCCCCCACTTCCATCTCAAGCTGGAGGGCATTTGGGCTCTTGGGCTGATGAGGCAGAGGCCACCAGCCTTATAGTTCTCTCCAGGGATGAGGATTGTTTACAGGAAGATCAAAATTCTCCTACCCACAGAAAGGTTCAGGTGAAAGGCAGTTATGCTTCCTGTTGAAGGTAGGAACCCAAGGGCAGCCAGCTTGGCCTTGAGCAACTGGAAACTCCTAGAGGGCAGGATTGTTGCTTTTAGCTCCATATCTCTAGGGCCCAGCACAGGGCTAAGGCTGACAGATGGATTGGCCAATTGATTGATTATATGTCCTGGCACCAGAAGCAGAGGTTCCTTTTATCTCTAGAATCATAGCACTTTCCTTGGGTGGGTTTGGTTGGATTGGGGTTGGTTGTGTGGGGGTGGAGGAAATATTGGTGAATAAAGGGGCCACCCCATTTTTCTAGCTGTGAGTTTGAAGAGCCTGAAGAGAGCTGAACCAAAGAAATTCCCCAGACAGGTAATAAATAGCCCACAGAGAGGCAGCTGTTAAAATGAAGGGGATGTCCTGGGGAGAAAAGAAGAGGGAGGATGTGAAAACCTTTGAATGAGCAGAGGAAATAAATTTGGGGAGGCCAGGCAGGGAAGAGGGGTATGCAGAGGGGGCATACTGGCTGACAAGATTGTGAGTGGCAGCCAGTCTTAATGGTTTGGGACAGCATGCCCACTGCCAAGCAGGAGTTCTCCTCTGGCCATATCTGGGTTCAGAGCTCAGCAATGGCCTTCACTTTGAATCCCACCCTCACGGAGGCCCCTTCAGTGTTTTCCCTACCATGTGGCAGGGGACAAACTGGGGCAGCAAGGAAAGGCTCAGAAAGAAATGTGTGTGGTCTGGGGAAGTGTTGGAGACTCCTCCGTGGGGCCCAGGAGAGCTTGTGCCAGGGCCTCCCTCAAGAGAGAGGACAGATACATGTCCAGAAAGCCGCTGACTCTGACAGAGGAAGAGCTTTGGGGATGAACATTCTCTCCTGGTTTGCTGGTGAGGAAGCCAAGGCAGGCTGCTTGGGCGAGATTTCCCTAAGTGTTCGCTTGATTGATATTTTGACCTCAGTAGAGCAGCCCAGTGCTCTGGCCAGGATACCACAGTGAGGTGGGCATGGTTTCGTAGCACCTGAACATTGGCAGATTGCTAGTTCTGTGGGAGGCTACAAGTTTTTCCAGGATCCTAAACTTCCTAGCAGTGACAGCAATCCAAACGAGCTGCCTTAGGGGGTTGGGGTGGGGGGTGGGGGTTCATGAGTTACCCACAGGTTGAAGTGTTTGAGCAGATACTGGCTGGCCACTTGTCTGGCATGTCAGAGATGGGAAGAGCTGGTGCCCTGAGGAAGGGTGACCCCATTGCTCAGCTTCCTCCCTCTTGCCCCCCACTCCTGAGTTCCTGAATTTTCTCATATTAGAGGTTCCTCAGTCACCTCCTAGAGGATCTGTGCACCCCCAAATGCCCATTTCCAGGACCCTCCTCGTGTCCTCACCCGCATGACTGGGCAGGTTAGCACACGGCTCGTTGGTGTGTGTGCTTCTAGTTAAACTGAACAGCGGGCTCATGGGTGCTCAGCCAGGCAACTCTGATGTGATTACCCACTGCTGGCACACGACTCATGGTCCAGTGCCACCCCAACCCCCTTCACTGCCCTCTCTCCCAGCCAGCCTTGTAAGAGAACCCTGGAGCTAAGGATCCCTTCCATTCTTCCTGACTACAAAAAGGAGGAGGCACCTTGTAGCTCATCTCAGTGTAGGAGAGCAGAAGGGAACTGATCAACTGCAGGCCCTGCCCTCAGGCAACCTCTGTTCTATGTGGGGGACAAAATAGATACAAAATAGTTTGGGGTAGGGAGAGGTAGGAAAAGAGCTCAAGAAATGTGTCAAGCAGGTGGTGCCTTTGAGTCTTGGAGGAGGTTAGGGATGTAAGGGGCAGGGAGAGAACATTCTAAACTGGGAGGGGGGGGCAGCCAGTGAAAAATAACAGAGCTAGGAGATGGTGCCAGGGCCAGAGGAGCAGTACAAAGGCCAGTCTGCATAGAGGAAATTGAGTGACTGTGTGTCAAAAGACTAGAGCAGTAGGTTGGGGACCAGGTTGTGAAAGGTTTTAAATGCCAAACTTAGAAGGTTATATTTTATCTCAAAGGTAATATGCAACCAATGGAGTTTATTGGGTAGGAAAGTGGTACATTAAGACTTGCTCCTTGGGAAAATCACCTTAGTGGCTGATGGGAGTCTTGAGCAGGTACCCACCAACAGGTTATTGCCAGAGTTCAAGCAACAAGGAGCCGCACAATGGTGATGGGGGTGCCCCTCAAAACTCTTCTGGTTTCTCCTCTCCCCACTCTTTCAGCTGAAAATCTTGTTTTATATTTCACTGAAAAACTGGGGCTCCTGGCCAAGATCCCCCTTTTCTTCTCTCCTAGCACTCAGATGGCTTCCCCACTGTTTCTTCCAGCTCTGTCTTCCACGAAGAGATGGCATTTTTCCTTCAATATGTGTTTCTGCTTCCTTTCCTCTGATTCTTAACTCTACAATCCCGTTCTCAACCTCATCGTTCAACTGAAACCGCTCCCTCCAAAGTTTCTATTGCTGTTGATGTTTAGTCATTTTTCAATCCTATCTAACTCTGCATGACCCCATTTGGAGGTTTCTCGGCAAAGAAACTGAAGTGATTTGACATTCCTTCTCCAGCTCATTTTATAGATGAGGAAACTGAGACAAACAGGGTGACATGACTTGCCCAGGGTCACACAGCTAGGAAGTGTCTGAATCCAGATTTGAACTCAGGTCCTGCTGACTCCAGACCTAGTATTCTACGCACTGCGCCACCAAAGTTTCTGATGGTCTCTTAATGGCCAAATCTAAGGCTTCTTCTCATTCCTCCCCCTTCTTGACTTCTCCAAAGCCTTTGACGTTACTGGTCACTCTTTTCTTCTGGCTAGTCTCTTTTCTCTAGGTTTTGGTGGTATTACTCTCTCCTGGTTCTCCTCCTACCCAATCCAATCACTCTTTAGTGGTCAGATGATCTACTTCATCCAAGTCACTCCCACAAACCACAAGTATCCTCCAAGATTCTGTCTCCAGCTCTTTTCTCTTTTCCTTCTATCATATTTCACTTGACCTCGTCAACTCCCATGAATTCAACTCTGCAGTACTTAGATGATGATTAGACCTGTTTATCCAGCCCTAACCTCTCTGCTGACCTCCAGTTTCACATCTCCAGATGCCTAGTAGACATCTCAAACTAGACGTTCAGTAGTTATCTTAAATTCAATATGTCCACAACTGAAATCGTCTGTCCCCTAAACCCTTCCCTGTCCCAAACTGCCCTATTCATGTTGAGGGACCTCCATCCTCCAAGTCACCAAGGTTCACAGTCCAGCCACCATCCTCAACTCCTCATTCTCTCACCTCCCCCATCTGTTACAATGGCCTGTCAGTTTTACTTCTGGAACATTTCTCATGTCGTCCCCTTCTCTGCTCTGACACTGCTACCAGCCTGGTTGTTGATGAACCTCATGCCTAGAATACTGTCATAGCCTGCTGGTGGGTCCTCTTGCTTCATATCTTTCCCCATTCAAGTCTAGCTTATACACAAGTGTCAAACTGATTTTCCTAAAGCACAAGTCTAACCATATCACCTCCCTGTTCAGTCAGCAACAGGGATTGACTGCCCATTTCCTCCAAGATCAAATTTAAAATTGATTTGGCCTCTTCCTGTCTTTCCAGTCTTCCTCTCCCCGACTCATCACTTTGTGATCCAGTTGACATTGGCATTCTGGCCGTTCCTTGGACAGGACCCTCCATCTCCCAACTCCAGGCATTTTCCCTGGTTGTCTCTCACGCCTGGTATTCTCTCCTCCCTCATCTCTGTCTCTTGGCTTCCTTAGAGACTCAGCTAAAATTGTACTTTCTACAAGAAGCATTTCCCAGCCCTCCTTTCATCTTTGTATCTTCCTTGTATTGGTTATCTCCAATTTGGGGGCCATCTCCAGTCAGCCTGATCTATATCTGGCCACCGGACCCAGATGCCTCCAGAGGAGGAAGTGAGGCTGGTGACTTTGCACAGCCTGGCCTCACTTAAACCCAATTCACTTGCATGTCATGGCATCACCTTCCTGACGTCGTGGTCCTCTTTGAGAAAGAAGGACAAACAGCAACTGTATCTCCAATTTACCTTGTATCTATCCTGTTTTCACATAGTTATTTGCAAGTTGTCTGCCCCCATTAGACTGTGAGCTCCTTGAGGGCAGGGACTGGCTTGTCTTTCTTTGTTTCTCCAGCGCTTAGCACAGTGCCTGGAACACGGCAGGAACTTGATATATGCTTGATGACTGACTGATGAGATCACCAAGTGAGAGTGTAGGAGAGAGAAGAGATGCCAGAGCTCTCAGGATCAGGTTCAGGGTTCAAATCGGAAGCGACGGTGACACCAGAGAACATGAAGTCTGAGCAGATAAAAAGGAGAAATAAGAGAGGGCAACCACAAAGCAGGTGAAAGTATCCAGGAGGAGAGGGGGTCGACAGCAGAAAGTATCACTGAGAGCTAAAGAAGACTGTTGAGTTTGATGTTTTCGTTTGGTTTTGCTTTTGTTTTCTCATTTGACAAGCATTTATTTTATTAGCCCATCACCTCTCTGTCACAAGGTGAGTAGCTACCTGTTTCATCATTAGTCCCCGTGACATTATAATTAGCCGTTGCATTGATCAAAGTGCCTAAGTCTTTGAACATGTTTCATTTTTACAATGTGTTCTATAAATTGTTCTGGTTCTGATTGCTTGACTCTGCCTCCATTCATGCAAGTCTTCCCAGATTTCTCTGAAACTATACCCTTCATCATTTCTTATACTGTAATAGTATCCCGTCACATGGGACAACTACATGGCACAGTGGATAGAACACTGGACTTGCAATTAGGAAGGCTCATTTTTCATAAGTTCAAGTCCAACCTCAGCTACTAGTAAGCTGTGTGACCAAATTAGTACCCTGTTTGCCTCAATTTCCTCATCTGTAAGACAAGCTGGAGACGAGCTGTAAAATGAGACCCAAAATGGGGTCACAGAGAGTTAGACACAACTGAAATGACTCAACAGCAAAAACTCCCATCACATTCAAATATCATCATTTGTTCCACCATCCTCCAATTGATGGGCATCCTCCAAATTGCTAATTCTTTGCTACAACAAAGAGCACCGCTATAAAGATTCTTGTACACAAGGGTCCTCTGCCTTGTGCTTTTACTTCTTTGGGAGTGGTCTCTGTGGGTAGGTTGATGTGCAGAGGTTCGTAGTAACTTGACCATAGCTCTGGAATGGCTGGACCAGTTCAGAGCACCATGAACAATGAGTACATCAGTAAGCCCATGTTCCCACAACTCCTTCAGCATTCCCCATTAGTGATGGCTTTGCAGTAGAAGCTCAATGTTACTTCAGTCTATATGTCTCTATTAGGGATTTGTTTTCCATATGGCTATTGATAAGCCTGGATTTTTTTCCCCCTTGAGAACTGGAAAAGGTGATTATATTTGGCAATTAAAGATTGTTGGTAGCTTTGAAGAGAGCAAATTCAATTGAGTTATGAACTCAGAAGACAGATTGCAGAGGCCTGCAGAGTAAGTGGGGTGGAAAGAAATGGAGATAAGCAGCCTAGACAGATTTTGTTTCCTAGGAATTTGGATGAGAAAAGGGAGAGCAATATATCAATCAGCACGCATTTATTAAGTGTTTACTAAGCGCTAGGCATTCTGCCCAGCATAGGATTCTGAGGATCCCAGCTCTGGAGCCAGAAACACCTCAGAGACCATCTAGTCCAGCTCCCTCATTATCCAGATGAAGTAACTCAGTTCTGTGGAGATTAAGTGACTTGCCCAAGGCCACACGGGCAATAAGCATCAGAGGCAGAATTTGAACCCAGGACCTTTGACTCCAAAGATAGCCTGTAGGGATGGTCTGATCCAGTGAGTGATTTTTTTTTTTTTTAAGGATGAGAGGATACGGGATCTTTTGTAGGGGACAGAGTGGGAGAAATTGAAGGCTGGAGAGAGGGCGTGATAGTGGGATAATCTACTCTTCCCAGAGGACCATGAACAGACCCAGCCTCCAACCATCAGAGATTCTCTGCAGGAGAAATGGGCTCCCTCCCAGACGTTGTCTCTGCTCTTCAGAAGTTGTATTTCCGGGAGCGGCTAGGTGGTGCAGTGAATAGAGCACTGGCCTTGGAGTCAGGAGGACCTGAGTTCAAATGTGACCTCAGAAACTTAACACTTACTAGCCATATGACCTTGGGCAAGTCACTTAACCTCAATTGCCCTGCCCTCCCTCCTCCAAAAAGCAAAAAAAAAAAAAAAAGGTATTTCCCCCATTAGAGACTATCTCTCCCCTCAGCAGACATCATCTTTCCATCTTTAGAAATTGCATCTCCCCTTCAAAAATTGTCTCTTTGTCCGAAGTGATTATCTCCCTCCCCATTTAAAGGCTGTCTCTTCCCCATCAGACGTTGTCTCCTCCCTCAGAGATCCTTCTCAAACCCCCTGCCCCTGGGCCAGGGCCTCCTCAGAGGCAGGTTCTCCCCTCTCTCCAGGGGCTCCTCCCTGCCTCAGAGAGGGCTTCCCACCACTCAGACCCTATAATCACCCCCCCACATTGTCTAGTCCCAGAAAACAAGTGCCCCAGAGGCCCCCTTTGGTTATGTCTCTTTCCCTAATGTCCTTCTTAGAGCTGACCTCCCCCTGACCTTCTCTTAAATAGCCCCCAGCTTCCCTGCCAGCTCTGGACTGGACCCTAGTGCCCAGGGCCCCTTCCTCAGGCACAGCTGTGCCAACCTGCCCATCCTGCCTTTGACATCATTGATAGGCTCTGGCCAGCCCTGGGCTGGAACCTACTCCTTTTAGGGACCCTTGCCTATGAGCCAGGTCCTGCTGTGCCAGCTGGCTCCTCCTGCCTTTGACCATAGCCACTGAGCTACTCTGCCAGCACAGGGCCCTTGGGCTCAGCTGTACCAGCCTGCCTGTCTTGCCTTTGACCAATTTGTCCTGCCCCTGAAGCCCAAAGCAGGAGGAAGAGGCCTGCCCCCCCTCTTCTCCTGCGTGCCCAGCTGGCCCACGTGCTCAGCCTGGCGATGTGCTAGAAAGACAGGCCTGCAGGCAGACTGATAGACTGGGGGAAGGGGGGAACGTGCATGCTGGACACAGGACCCTTTGTTGCCAGTCCCAGCAGGGCTGCTTGGTATGACACTGAGCCGCTTACCACTCATGCCCCTGAGAGCTGTAGAGGATGGAGACCTGGGGGGGCTCAGAGGAATCCAGCAGGCCTGCCTGGGGTGTCCTGGGCTGACTGGGCTGAGAGACTGGGCCCCGTCTCCACATGGCATTACCTCCTCCTGTCCTTCATTTTGTCTCTTTCCTCCTGGGAGCTGGCAAGCACAGGGATCAGGCTAGGCCCTGGCCAGGGTTGACTCTGGCTTTATACTGATCGCACCTCCTCTCCTCTTTCCACAGAATGGTGCTGTCCCCAGTGAGGTGGCCAAACGGGACAAGAACCTCAAACGGGGCAACTGGGGCAACCAGATTGAGTTTGTGCTGACCAGTGTGGGCTATGCCGTGGGGTTAGGCAACGTCTGGAGATTCCCTTATCTGTGCTACCGCAACGGGGGAGGTACCCAGTGGGCACTGCTTCCTTGGGCATGGGCCTTTCCACGTCTCCTCCATGGGGTGGAGACCACCCACCCAGAGTGCAGGCTCCTCCCCCACAGCCTGGCACAGATGCCCCTCTGCCTGGGGCACAGACCACCTCCAGCTCCTGGCACAGATACTGTCTCGGGGGCAGGAAGTGAAGAGGAGAGCAGCCGTCTCTTGGGCACAGAGACTGTGTCTCGCTCTCAGGGTTGCTCCAACACTCCCCACCCACAGTGCACCCCCACCTGCTTGGGTCCTTGTTCCAGGGGAAGGAGGGGCTGTGGCAGAGCAGGGACACTGGCCCCAGAGCTCTTCCTCTTTCTCGGGCCTCAGGCTTAGGGCAGTCAGGCACAGAGGCCTCCCTCCCTGAGCCTGGCTTCTCTCCCCACACCCTCCCAGGTGCTTTCATGCTCCCCTACTTCATCATGCTGGTGTTTTGTGGCATCCCGCTCTTCTTCATGGAGCTCTCCTTTGGCCAGTTTGCCAGCCAGGGCTGCTTGGGGGTCTGGAGGATAAGCCCCATGTTTAAAGGTGAGGATCAAGGGCAATGTTTATGTGCCCCAGGAGTACTGCCCCCTGCCCCAGGATATGCCTCTCCCCATACAGGCCCTCTCTTTCCCCTTGCTGCCCTTAGCCACTGCCTGGGCCTGGCTCCACACACTCCCTCCCAAGCTGCCTCTTCCTCTCACCGCAGCCTGCCATGAAACATCTTGTTTGCCCGCCTGCAGGTGTGGGCTACGGCATGATGGTGGTGTCCACCTACATCGGCATCTACTATAACGTGGTCATCTGTATAGCCTTCTACTACTTCTTCTCCTCTATGACCCCCGTGCTACCCTGGGCATTCTGCAACAACCCCTGGAACACACTCGACTGTGCTGGGGTCCTCGACGCCGCCAACTTCACCAACAGCTCAGGCCCAACCCACGGGCCCCTCAACCTCTCCCAGCTGCTCAACTACACCCTTAAAAGGACCAGCCCCAGTGAGGAGTACTGGCGGTGAGTCTCCAACCTGCAGGGATCTGCTGGGCATTAGGGAGGCGGCAAGTGAGTAGCCTCAGACTCAGGGCAGGCCCGAAGCTGAATCTGGAGCTGGATGGGCAGGAGGGACAGGGAAGGGGATGAATAAGTCCGATGTGCTCTTGTGATGGGTTAGGGTATGGAGAGCCATGGAGAAGGGGACAGGAGAGTTCTGTGGGAAAGCCTGGCTGTGAGGGAGGAGCACTGGCTGGCTAGGAACTCTGGGCTAGTGACCTAACCTCCCAGACCCTCAGTTTCCTCACCTTTAAAATGGGGGTAATGATCCTGCTTCTGGGAAGAACTTTCCAAGCTTGCAAAGCTCAGAGCCCCACCAGAGGGTGAAGGGCAAGCAGCTTTGATCATTGCTAGAATGGGGGCAGAAAAGTCCAGCCTTCACACAGGAGGCAGCAGAAGCAGAGCCCACATTGAGGCCTAACGGCAGCATGGACATGAAATGCTTGCCTGGAGGGAGCAGGGGCACAGAGCCTGAGCCAGATCTAGCTGTGCAAGGAGGAGAGGGAATGGATGTTTCGAAGTAGCATTCTTTGACAGTGGGACCTTGCTTCAGACTCCCCAGTGGGTAGGAGAGGTTTTATTTGGAAAGGAGCTAAATTGGGGGCTGGGGTGGGCAGGAGGTGCTGGATAGAATCCCCATCCTTGTTCCAGGCACTCCCACACCCACTAACAGGCTCACAAATTTTTCCTGTTAATGTCCTGCTGAAAAATCTGCTACATGGCGGAGCTCAGACTCATTTGTCCTCCCTGAGACTGTCCAATCCCATGGAGGGAGCATTTGGTTTTATACAGTTCTCATGAATGAATCGGGCCTTACAATTTCTTGTGTTTGCATCTAATCCCCTTATCTCTTAATCTAAGCTCCAAGTGGGCAGGGATTCAGCTTTATATGAACTTTCTGTTTCTCTCAATGCCTAGCATAGGGCTTAGCACACTGTGCTTAATGAAGGTTTCTTGGATGGATAGATGGGTGAATGGCTGAAGGGATGAATGACAGGTGGATGGACAGATGAATGGATGGATAAATGACAGGTGGACAGATAAGTGGATGAATAGAGGGATGGATGGATACACAGATGGATGATGGATGGATGGATGGATGGATGGATGGATGAATGGATGAATGGATAGGTGACTAGATGGATAGGTGGTCAGGTGGGTCTTCGGGTCTTCCACAAGGCCTTTTGGCTTTCCTGCACAACAGTAACAGCTAACATCTACTTGACTCCACCTGCTCTATGCCGAGTGCTTTTTACAACTACTATCTCATTTGATCCTTATGGCAACCCTAGGAGGCAGGTGCTTTTATTTTTCCTATTTTACATAAGAGGAAACTGAGGCAGAGAGTGGCTAAGTGATTTACCCAGGATCATACTAGTAAGTCTCTGAGGCCAGATTAGAATTCGGGTCTTCCTGACTCTCAGTCCAGCACTCATCCACTCTGCCACAGACCCTAGTCTACCCAAAGGCTATCCATCCCCCAAACCTGTAACCAGGCCCCATGTTTCTGAGATGGGGAGAAAGAGATCACAGACTCACAGAATAAGGTGCAGGTCTCATCCTCAAGGAGGAGATGGTACCAGCCCCACCAGAGGGTGAAGGGCAAGCAGCTTTGATCATTGCTACAATGGGGGCAGAAAAGTCCAGCCTTCACACACAAGGCAGCAGGAGCAGAGCCCTGCCTGAGACCTGACTGCATGGGGTGCCAGGAAAAGAGATCAAAGTGTCCAGGGGCCCTATTGGGAGGCAATAAGATCTGGAGTTAGGAAAGGCAGTGGGAGTTATCTTAGGAGGCAATTAGTCACAGAAGCTGCAAGGCCAAGAGAAGAGACGAGGGTGTCAGCAGGCTCAGCGGTAGCAAAAGTGGAGAGGAAGGGACAGGAGAGGAGAGAGACATTTCCAGGAAAGAACTGAGGGCACCTTGGAACGGATGGGATGAAGGACAACGATAGATCAGAAAACCCAGTCAGTGCCCCTAGAAACATGGTGGAGGTGCAGGGCAGCTGGGAAGAGGTGAGAGAGAAGGGAGACTGGCAGAGCTGGAACTATGTGAGCCCCTTCCCTCCCCTGTGTTAGCACCTGCATGCACACCCATCCACAGTGTGTATACAGTGGGAATACATTATCAGTGTATGTACACAGTATCAGTGTATGTATACAGTATCAGTGTATGTATACAGTATCAATGTGTATACACAGTATCAGTGTGTGCGCGCGCGCGCGTGTGTGTGTGTGTGTGTTTGTGTGTTCAGTATCAGTGAGTGTACACAGTATCAGAGTGTATACAGTGGAGGACCCTAAGGAGTCACCATAAGAGCCTTTTGGGTGACAGCAGGAGAAACCACGAAATTTTCCTGGCAGGCTTTGGGAAACCCAGGCCTCGAGACGTTTGGGAAGCATCCTCACTGAGGTCAGAACTTCATGGCCAAGACCCCTGGAGCCCGGTTCCCTTCCCAGAGCCTGGCCTTGCTTCCTTCTCTAATCTGGAGACTGAAGAAAGGCTGAGTTCTCCCCACCAGGTCAGGGCCAGCTTGGGTGGCCCTGAGGACTAAGCAGAAAGGCCCCAATCTGCTCCTCTGAGAAGCACAAAGGGAGGCTCCCTCTCACTCCCTAGCAGTGGCGGCTGGCCAGCTATTTGTGGTGGGCTCTCAATCCATGGAGTGGGCAGAGCCTTCCTGGGTGGAGAGGGCAGGACACAGAGTGTCCTCTCCCCCCTCCTCCCCTTCACCCCAGCCATTATCAGGCAAGTGAAATCCAGGGACCTTGAGCATCAAGAGAAGGGTCCAAGGTGTCACCGACAAATGGGCAGCCTGTGCCATGGGAGGTTCACAAGAACTGGTATCCCTAGAGATCTTTAAGGTTTGAAAGGACTTTACAGACCCCTCATCTCCCTTGTGACACCCTCCCACGCCATTTTCTCAAAGGACACACAAGTGGAGAAGAAAACTGACTTGCCCAGGGTCATGCAACTAGTGAGTGGCAGGATTCTGGCCCCTAGGTCCCACTTCCAGCACCACAGGCTTATGGCAGAAAGGGTGTAGGATCTCAATGGACACACCCATTTTCCAGATGAAGGCGTGAGGCCTGGTTACGCTTTGCCTGAGGCTAGGGAGGTGGTAGAGGGGAGTCTCCAGTCCAGCTTCAGGAGCCCCTCCTTTGTTGGCTCAGGGTCCCCTTTGTGCTGTTGTTTGCAGTGTTGGGGAGGGGGGAGAAAAGAGAAAGTTAGTCCTGGGCAGAATTCCCCAGGCCTGACTCTCTAGGTAGGTGTGGTCAGGAGGCCAGACTCAGTTCCCTACATCCAGGGCCAAATTTCTACCCTCAACGGGATTAGAGACAGCTGCTGTTTGATGGAGGACACACCCATTCAGCTTTATTGGGGGGAAAAGAGATTCCTCACTCTATCTGGAATTAATGTCTGCTAGTGCCTAAAGCAGGGGTTGAGAACCTGCAGCTTTGAGACACGTGTGGCTGTCTAGGTCCTCAAGTGTGGCCCTTTGGATTCGAAGAGCCACACTTGAGGACCTAGAGGGTCACATATGGCCCCAAGACTGCAGGTTCCCCACCCCTGGCCTATAGGAACCTGGAGGGTCAGAGTAGGAGGCACCAACTCAGAAGTTCAAGTCCTTCTTTCAGAAAAGACTGTATGGAAGCCCAGGGCCCAAGGTCACATTTCTAACAGTGGCAGAGCTGGGCAGTGAACTTGGCTCTATTGGACTTTAGAGCAAGATGGAGACCACACTAGACTTATGGGGTACCAACCTGCAGCTTAACTTGTCAAGGTAGGGGGGATGTGGAAGGGAGATGGCCTGGAGACAAATCCAGCCAGCCAATCCTGTGGGGCACATGACTCCTTGGGCTACTGACCAGGGCCTAGTGTCCAGTCTGCCAGCTGCCCTGGGCAGAGTGGCCTCCTGATGCCCCCTGCTGGGCAAAAATGCAAATGACATGAAGGAAGGAAAGGAGGAAGGAAGGAAGGAGGGAGGGAAGGAAGGAAGAGAGGGAAGAAGAAAGGGAGGAAGGAGGAAGAAGGGGGAGAAGAAGCAAGAAGATCCTTAAGTGAGGATCTTCCTGAAGTGATCCAGCTAAGAGCTACTGCATGAAGGCTTCTGCATCTTAAGGCAGTGGGAGTGGGGAGAAGAGACTGGTGTGGAGAGAGGTCTGGAAGGTGGAGGCCAGCAAGAGTCAGACTGAGAAGATGATAGAATTGGAGGGGACTCCTTATTTTGCAGATGAGGCCTTGAACCACAAAGACCCTCTAACTCCAGCCCCCTTCCCAGTGTCTGCAATGCTTCCATCCCCTGACCAACTGCCCGCTGAGTCCAAATGCTGTCCTGGAGAGGACCAGTCAGGAAGGATGAATGCTGCCACCAGTTTGGGCCCAAGGAAGTGAGAGAAACTCCAAATTGTTGCTGCCAGAGCCTTCCCTAAGATCTCTGAGGACAGCTGTCCTTCCCAGCAGCCCTGAGCCTTTTCCAAGGAGGCAGCAGGTGGTACATTGGAGACCTAAGTTCAAATCCCAGCCTCAGACGCTTATCAGTTCTTGTGATCCTGGGCCTCAGTTTCTTAATCTGTAAAACACAGGTGATAATCAGAGTACCTCCCTCCCATGGCTGTTGTTCAGATCTAATGAGATAATGTTTGTAAAGGATTTTATAAACCTTAAGTTTGGAATCAAGTCCTTCCCTTTGGTCAGGTTGAGGTCAATGTGGCTTGACCTCAGGACCCCCAGGACAAGGCAGGGGCAGAGGGTAATGTGGGCAAGGAGCTTTCCCTGGCTGCGTGTTCCAAAATTAAATGTGATCTTATGGTGTATCAAGGCCCAGTTCAGAGCCCCTCCTTCATGAAGACTTTCTGTGCAGCAATGAAAGGGCTATATCCAGGGTGAGAGAGAAGGTTTGTTCTCCTATTCTCAGCATAGGTCAGATCATATCTGAGGTCATGATCAATATAAAAACAAGCTCCTAGCAATTATATCTATCCCAAAGTGCTAGCTATAGGTTACCTTGTGAAGTGAAGTAGTGAGTTGCTCATTCCTAGAAATATTGAAACAGACTGGATACCCCCGTTGTGGAAGAAATTCATGTATCAGATGATGGGTTCTCTTTAATTTCTGCTAAAGCCCCTGAGACTCTGATTCTGTAGTATGTCTGTAACATGTGGCTTAGGGTCTGTCAAAGCTCTGGGTTCACTCAGACTGGGTTTGGTCTCAGGGGCTGATCCTACCAGGCCATTTTCTCTCTATGCCCTCAGTGTTCCACCTAGTTTGTACTCTGGCAGATCTCCAAATATACTAATTTCTAGGTTTTCACATCTGTGGGTAAAAAGAGGGCCTTCATTTCCCTTACAGTTACTTATGGTAACAAAAGCATATGCGTAGAGGACAGCCTTTACTTCACCTGTCAGAAAATGTAGACTCACAGATAAAAAAGAACTCACAGGAGCCCATAATGGATATAGAAAACATTCATAGTAGTTGCCCTCAGAAGGAAGTAGCCTTAGAAATACCACTGAGGCAACCATTTGAAATTTAATCATTCCATAAAGTATTTATTAAGTACCCATGTGCCAGGCACTGTGCTAAGTGTAGAGACACAAATACGAAGAATGAAATAATCCATATGCACAAGGAGCTTACATTCTAATGAAATTAAGCATTCTTGTGAAATCTCTCTCACACACAAAAAGTCCTACACAGACTTATGGTGTGACCTGTGGTTTGAACTCTCCCTGGTGGACAGACTACACTGGGGTTGTCAGGCAAGCAAACTCCCTTGCTATCAGACAGATTTTTCTGTGAGTAATTCACTATAATGACAGAAGACGGAGAGCCTAAACTGGCTCTTGTTGCACTACCTCTCTCGTTCCCCCCCACACACACACTGTTCTTGCTTCTGCCCTCTAGGGCCCAGAAAAACAAGCCTAATCCCTTCAGATACATAAATGAGAACAGTCGTGTCCCCCATAAATCCTCCCTTTTCCAGGCTATAGAAATATCCGTAGTTCCTTCAGCCAATCCTGAATGAAGGCTTAAATGCTATCAATACCAGTTGGGAACTAATGTAAAGCCAGGACACACAGCGAGTACATTTGATGATGCAGTCAAGATTCAAAAGGATCTCAACAGGCTAAAAGAATAGATCAAATTGAATAAGAATAAATTCAATGTAGACTAAAATGCAGCCTTTGATTCAAAAAATAAACTGCACAGATACTGACTAGAGAGTTGTGGCATGAGCAATAGATCATGGGACAAAGATCTGGGGTTTGTAGTGGACCACACGCTCACTGTAAGTCCACAGTCAACAAAGATGACGTGAGGGTGGACTTCATGAAGAGAAATCAACCGTGCTAAGTAAGAGCTGAGGATGCTAAAGCAGTAGTGAAACTATCCCTGCCCACAAGCAAACCTCAGGCTAACTGGGGGAAAGTACATAGACATATACAGCTTCTACCTGGCACAGTGGAGAAAGAACCAGACTTGGAGTCAGGAAAACCTGAGTTCAAATGCTGCCTCAGACACTTATTAGTTGTGGGACCCTGGGCAGGTCTGTCTGCCCACCTGCCTCGGTTTCCTCATTTGTAAATCAGGAGTACTAATAGCACCTGCCTCCCAGGGTTATTATGAGGACTAAATGAGGTATTTATAAAACTCCTTGTGAACCTTAAAGCCCTATTCACATGCTAATTATTACAGATCTACAACCAGGGAAATCAGATAAGATTTTATATAGGAGGCGGTGCATGAGCTGAACTTTTAAGGAAATGAGAGGTTCTAAAAGGCAGAGGTGAGGAGGGAGCGTATTCTAGGCATCGGGGACAGCCACCACTAAGGCATAAAGCGGGAGATGGAGCTCTATGTTTCCCTCCCTTTTAACCTGCCCCTCCCTATCCCTGGTAGTTTTCCTGCCAATCCTGGTATATGTCTACACTAAACGTGTCTGTGTGTGTGTGTGTGTTTAGCCTTGCTTGTCTGTTTCAGATAAGAGTGAGCTTCCTCTGATGCCCTCTCCCCTCCCCCTTCCTCTGATGCCCTCTCCCTTCCCCTTCCTCTGATGCCCTCTCCCCTTCCCCTTCCTCTGATGACCTCTCCCCTCCCCTTCCTCTGATGCCC
>CM053593.1:26664512-26676754 GCA_028646575.1 Pseudocheirus occidentalis
CTCTGATGCCCTCTCCCCTCCCCTTCCTTTGATGCCCTCTCCCTTCCCCTTCCTCTGATGCCCTCTCCCCTCCCCTTCCTCCGATTCTCTCTCCCCTTCCCTTACTCTGATGCCCTCTCCCCTCCCCCTTTCTCTGATGCCCTCTCCCCTCCCCTTCCTCTCTGTACTCCTGAACCAGTCTTTTATTTACCTCAGTGCCCTTTGAAGGCACTAAGGTTCTGAAGGAACACTTGCTACTTCCCTTCCCCTTAGAATGTCAGCACTACACTATCATATAGTTCCTCAGAGAAATTTACCTTTGGATTCTCTGGACTCTCCTATTCATCTTTTAAATATCCTACTCAGCTTTTGGTGTTTTCATTAGAAATGCTTGAAAGTTCTTTATTCCATTTTAAGGTCCACTTTCTCCCCTGTAGGATAATACTCAGTTTAGAAGGGCAAGTTCTTCTTGATTTTAAGTCTGTATCTTTTGCCTTTCGGAACATTGTATCACAAGAACTCCTCTCACTTTTGGTAGAAGCTTCCAAATCCTGTGTAATTCTGATTGTTATTTCTTGGAACTTGAACTGTTTCTTTCTGGATATAAGCAGTATTTTTTGGCATGGAACCAACCTCTGGATCTGAGCTATGACATTCCTAGAACTTTTTCTTTTGGGCTTCCTTTCAGCCAGTGATCAGTGAATTCTTTCTGTCTTGACTTTGTTCTCTAGTTCTTTTTTCGCTTTTTTTTTGGGGGGGGGAGGGAAAGGTAGGGCAATCGGGGTTAAGTGACTTGCCCAAGGTCACATGGCTAGTTTTTATGTTAAGTGTCTGAATCCAGATTTGAACTCAGATCCTCCTGATTCCAAGGCCAGTGCTCTATTCACTGTGCCACCTAACCACCCCTAGAAAATTTTCATATATGATTTTTTTGAAATGTAGGTTTCAGGATTTTTTAAAAATCATGGTTTTCAGGAATTCTAATGATTCACAAATGACCTCTACCTTACTTGGTTTTCAGGTCAGCTGTTTTTGATAGCAGATTTCTTACATTTTTTTCTAGTTTTTAATCTTCTGATTTTTTGGTCTAATAAGCTTTGCTCCTCATGAAGCTGGTGATTAGTCAATTCCTTTGGTCAGGCTTTTCTTTTTGTTATTGTTTTGTTTTAACTTTGTCAAAGAATTTTTATTTTGAGTTCCAAATTATCTCCCTCCCTCCTGCCCCTCCTCCACCCATTGAGAAGGCAAGCAATATGATATTAGGTCAGGTTTTCTACTTTCTCTTAGAAACTACATGTTCTCCTTCCAATGTTCACTTCCAGAACTTTTCTCTTTTACTTCATTTCTTCTAGGTATTCATGTAGTTCTTGTAGAAAATCCATTTTTTCCTTTAAGTCTCTGCTTACAGTTATCATTGAGTTAAATTTGCAGTTTTTGGTGTTGGTTGGTGTTTAATTTCTTTATCTGTCCAGCTGTTTCTGAACTGGGGCTTTTTGCCAGGGCAAATATTTGCTCCCTGCTGCAGTTTTGGGTGGGGTGGCAGGCCTTGTTTCTTCTTGCCCTGAGTTCTTTCATTGAGTTCTACCTTCTGGGGTTCAGCATCTCTGAATTTTTGAAGTTCAGAGCACCACTCTGTCATCAAAGGAAAAAAGTGTTAAGGATCTCAGAGCCCAATATGAGTTCTGCAGCATAGGGTTGGGTGGCACCACACTTTCCACACTGTGCTGGTCTGCTGTGTAGCTGTGTAGTCTGCTGTGTAGCTGATCCTCAAAGGTTCTTGCCCTAGAACTTTCTGCCCATCCAGGAGTTTTCTCACAGGAGCCTTCTGTTCTTGCTGCCTCAGACATAGAGCCTCACAGGTTACTCATGTCCTGTCTCTGGTCCCATTGACACTCTCTTGCATGAGGAGAGAGTTACCAGTGACATCACTTTGTCCATGGGAGAGAGTGATCACATGCTTCCAGAAATCTAGCAGAAAGGCACGTGAGTAAAGAAACCCACAAACCCTAAGATGACACATGTTTCTGGATGGCAAGATTTGATATCTCTAGAGAGCAGTCTTCATCGTGCATTAACTGATGGGCAAAAACCAAATTCTCTGCTATCTGCTCCCTGCTACGTAAAGCTACATCTATGTTGCTCCCAGGCCCTGAAGCAATAACAAGTCCTTTTATGCTGCAACCACTCTTGGTAAGTGCTAAGAAAGAGTTATGCTCTTTCAATGACAAGTAATCCCTTAAGGCTGGAGAACTACAAAACTTCTTAGGTCTTCAGTCAGCCTTCAGCAAAGATGAACTTCTCAAGGCAAAGCTTGTCTTTCTTCCCTTCCAAACCATGGGAGGGGCATGAGGGAGGAGGTCAGTAAAAAGCAACACAGACAAACCCTTGAGAAGTTTCCTCTCTCTCAGGCAGAAGATGGTGCTAGAGCATAATCCTGCATTTCTCTAGCCCATCAGCTCTCAGAAAAGCAATGCCTTCTACTTAGCATGACTCCCAGCAAAACAACAGGAGACCCTGAATGTCTGTTTTTGATCATTTTCTTTCCATTTTAAAAAATTCTATCTTCTGTAAGTAACTCCCTTCCTGTATTTTCAGTTTCTGACTCTCCCGTCCTCAGTTTACTCCCTTATCTTCCTCTGATCATCTCTTACCCCTCCTAACTCTTTTGGATTCTAATGACTCAAATCCAGACCTCCTTGTAAGCAGTGACCCATATTGAACTTATAATGGAAAACTCATAAAATTCACCTTTCTGTCAAGCAAGACTCTGCAATGCTGATATAATTTTCCTGTAATACCTAAACAGTTCATTTCTAATTTCTCATTTATAAACTTATAAACTTTGGAAACAGTAACATGCAGATGAACCATTGGAACACAGGGCACCGCACCCATCTTTAATTCACTAAGTTCTCTGCCTTTAAACAGGCCATTTTAATATATTTATCTGAGGAAGGGTGGTTTTCTCTTAGTCTGACCCTATCCTCAACATTTTATCTGAGAGATTATTTTTTTTCTCAAGCGGATTGGATCAGTCTGATCATTACAAGTGTTCTTTTTCTGGCACTTTCAGAAATTTGGCATGCTATGATCACATAGTTTATCCTGTGTGGCAACCTCTCTGGGCTACCTCTCCAACTTGGCACTTACAGGTTTACAGGGTGCTTTCCAGGGAAGGTGATACTTTGCAAGGTTCTAGGTGGATAGAGCACCAAATCCGGAATCAACAGGCCTTGAATTCAAACTTTGCCTCAGACACTTACTAGCTGTTTGACCTTGAGCAAGTCTCTTAACCTTTTCCTGCCTCAGTTTCCTTATCTGTAAAATGGGATAATAATAGCATCTCCCTCTGTGGGTTATCATGAGAATCAAGTTAGATTATATTTGAAAGCATTCTGCAGACCTTAAGGCACTCTTTAAGTGCTCGCTGATTATTGTTGTCACTATTATTGTCATTACCCACTTCTAAAACTAAAATTTATGATCCCTCATCAGTGAATCTACCTTTTGTAGAATCCAGTAGACAAAATTAACTCAAAGCAAAAGCATTTTATTGAGATATCAGTGATAACAGTAATGATAGAAAATTCCCCTCATAAATCTGGGGCACGTTGTCTCCCAAATGCAGTATCAGTGAGAAGAGTGGGCACAAACATAGAGAACAACAGCAGGGAGGCCCACGTGTAGGGAACACGTGTGACCATGGCAGCTTCCACTTTCAGTACTGTTCTGTCCTTTTCCATGGAGTTCTCATCCTAGGCTCCCTGGATCTGCTTCTGTCTGCAGCTTGACTTTCAGCTGCCAGGGTTAATTCTCTCTTGGATCCATAGTTAGCTCTCTTCTCTGCTGCCAGAAGTCTCAGTCTTTAATGCTGCTTCCTGGCTGGATTGCTTCCTTTCTGCATTGACATATCTGAAGAGTCTGTATCTTTCTCTGATCCATGGCTCAAACTGGCTGATTCTTCAAGCATTTTGATGAGGTGGCTCCTACTACATAGACTCCAATAGCATCTTTTCAGGGTGCCAGGGTGATGGCAGGAGAGAAGAGGAAAAGTCTCTCATTCCCCCACTGCCTTCTGGAAGAAGCACAGGAACCACACTCTAAAAGCTGCTGTCTACCTCCAGTTGAACTCTAGGACTTGGCAGACTTCATTATTTAAAGGTGACCAGGGTCATGGACAATATTCCATCAGTCAGTAGCAACCGCCCCTTCCAATTCAATCAAACAACTTTTACCCTAGCACTTAATACAGGGAAGCAGGGAATATACACTCTTTCACATTTAATTTGATACCTCACCATCTGCCTATATAGAGTCCAACTCCAGTCCTTTTCCCACACACACATGTACATAGAATAAAGCAAGAAGAAAACCAAACCAGATACTTCTCTACAAAAACATTGGCCTTAAACCAGCCATCCC
Organism: Pseudocheirus occidentalis; assembly: GCA_028646575.1. NCBI lineage: Eukaryota > Metazoa > Chordata > Mammalia > Diprotodontia > Pseudocheiridae > Pseudocheirus > Pseudocheirus occidentalis. The sequence continues at coordinate 26,668,914 of CM053593.1, forward strand.
CCATTTCCCTGCTGGATCTTTGGTGAAACTGGTGAGGGAGGGAGAATCCTGATCCATATACCCCTAAGGCTTGTAGAAAAGGAGTTGTGGAGGAGTGTTAGCTTCCTATCTTGGTATCCTGAGCTTAAACAAGAGAACCGCAGGAGATAATGATCAAGATTTACTTCTGTTCCCACTTTCACCCTCTGGCTGAAAGACATCAACTTCTCCAGGCTCCCATCAGAAAAGGATTCCCAGTAGATGTCAGCATCAGTATGTCTGCATCTTTCCCCCTCATGGGTCCTGGCCACTATCTCTGTGACAGGCTCTAAAATTCTCCCAGATGTGGCAGAGGTGCTGGTTATGATGTCATCCACACCTTTCTATGTCACCCATGGCCACTAGGGTCTGGCTCTCAGAAGCCCAGATCACAAGGGCAAAGGAAGCAAGACAGAAAATGCAAAGGGGGGTGGTGAAGGATAGATGGTGCCCTTTTCTCAGTCTGCATTCAAAGAAGAATAAAATGAACAACTCATCCCTTTGTCACTAGTGCCCTGTAATGGTAATGGGAATTTGACGATCTTCCCTGATCCCAGTACAGTGTGGAGAGCCTTGTTCTTGATAAATGGCTCCTAGTTTTTGGTGATCACTGCTCCTTTTTATCTAAGTGTTCACAGATCATCGCTTTAATAATGAGTTCTAGGATTTTAGTAGGAATTGGAAATCAGGTCATTGGACTATAGTTTGAAAAAACTCCCTTTTACCCATTAGACCATTCCCTTTGGTTCTTTTCTCATTGTTTGCTCTTTTTCCAAGATCCTGAGCCAGACTCACCAATCATTTCTGCTGGTTGTCTAGCGCACTTTGTGATGTCGTCTGGCTTGGCTTGGTGAACTAAACTCATTGAGGGAATCCATATGCTCTTATTGGGTTTCAATTCCTTGTTGACCTTTTTCATTCCACTTTTGCCAATCCAAGGATCCCTGTCCCTGGTGAAGAAAATAGAAGCAAGTGAGAGTTAGGCAGCTAGGTGGCGCCATAGAGCACAGAGTGCCAAGCCTGGAGTCAGGAAGATTTATCTTCCTGAGTTAAAATCTGACTTCAGACTTACTAGCTGTGTGGCCACTTAATCCTCTGTGCCTCAGTTTCCTCATCTGAAAAATTAGCAGGGAGGAGAAGTAAATGGCAAACCACTCCAGTATGTTTGCCAAGAAAGCCCCAAGTGGGATCACGGAGAGTCAGATACAACTGGAAAAACTGAACAGCCAAAGTTCTGCTTTCTCTCATCTGTGGAATATCATCCTGCCCACCCTGGGCAGCACCGACTTAGCATGGCTCCTGCTGAATGTTCATTGCACTGACTTGTCTGGGGAGGGGGGTGAGCTTCTTGCCAATGTTTCCCCTTCAGAGGTAGGGGACCAGGCTGCTGCCAGGCTCACCCTCTGCCCCCAGAGCAGCCCCTTGGGGATGCCTTCCTGGGCAGTAAGGGGCTTGAGGACGCCCTCAGGGACACTTTCTCTTCTTCATCCTAGACGCTACGTGCTGAAGCTGTCTGATGACATTGGCAGTTTTGGGGAGGTGCGGTTACCCTTGCTTGGGTGCCTCGGAGTCTCCTGGGTGGTCGTCTTCCTCTGCCTCATCCGCGGTGTCAAGTCCTCAGGGAAAGCAAGTACACTCGCCCCTTCCCCTCCCCTCCTGGGATTGAAGGGTCTCCCCTAACCAGGGAAGGCCAGAGCGGGTGGGGGTGGGGAAAGGTCAGAGCCATGAAATGTGGAGGAATTGATGGGATGGGGACAGAGGAAGCGAGAGAACATGGGAAGGGCTCAGCCTTTGAGAATATCTCTCCAGTAGGAGATAGGGTCTGAGTCAACACCCCTCCCTGCTGCCTCCCTCCAGGTAGTCTACTTCACAGCCACATTTCCCTATGTGGTGCTGACCATTCTGTTTGTTCGAGGGGTCACCTTGGAAGGTGCCTTCACAGGCATTATGTACTACCTGACACCACAATGGGACAAGATCCTGGAGGCCAAGGTGGGTGTCTGTTTGAGTGCTTGGGGGCTAGAGGGAGAAGGAGTTGTCTCTGCCCTGCCTGCCTCAGCTGACCACTGGCCCTCCTCCCCAACCCCCACAGGTGTGGGGAGATGCTGCCTCCCAGATCTTCTACTCCCTGGGCTGTGCTTGGGGAGGTCTCATCACCATGGCTTCATACAACAAGTTCCACAACAACTGCTACAGGTGAACCTCACACCTTGTTCCTTTTGCCTCCTGAGTGTCCCCGCCCATGACTCCACACCAGGCCCTCAAGGTCCCTGAGTGACCTCTCCCAGCCCCACCTCTGCTACTCAGTCTCAGCTACACAGAGCTGGCAGACCATCAGAGCCAGAGGTCCCACCCCCAACCCAGATCCCCAGAGGCCAGAGACTGAGCCTGCAAAGGACAAGGGAATGAGGGGGAGAAAGGCAGGTGGAAAGGCCTGGGAAAGCTGAGGTGAGGTTGGCCCATAGGCTTAGGGAGGATGCTGAGAACGAAAGGCTCCTTCTCCCAAGGCCCAGGGAGGGGCTGGGAGGGTGAAGCCCATGGTGAAATTGCTTCTGGACCCTTAGTCTCCAAGGCTGAGCCTAGCTCTTCTTGGCCCTCCCAGGGATAGCATCATTATCAGCATCACGAACTGTGCCACCAGCGTCTATGCAGGCTTTGTCATCTTCTCCATCCTCGGTTTCATGGCAAACCACTTGGGTGTGGATGTGTCCCGAGTGGCTGACCATGGCCCAGGCTTAGCCTTTGTGGCCTACCCAGAAGCCCTCACCCTGCTGCCCATCTCCCCCCTCTGGTCTTTGCTGTTCTTCTTCATGCTTATCCTGCTGGGACTGGGCACTCAGGTATGAGGGGGATGGGAAGGGGCTGGGCACTCAGGTATGAGGGGGATGGGAAGGGGCTGGGCACTCAGGTGGCAAGGTCAGCCCCCAGCCTGCACATCTTCAGCTGCCTAATGGCTCCTCACACTGGGTATCCCATAGAAATCTTAGACTCAACAGGTCCAAAACTGAACTCATTATCCCAACCCTCACCAACACCCCCCTTCCAAACTTCCCTGTTATTCTTGAGGACCCTACCAGCCTCACACTTGGGCATCATGCTCCAGCCCCCACTCTCACCACCATAGCCAGTCTGTGGCCAAGGCCTGTCATTTCTCCCTTTGCAGTCTCTCCCAAATACATCCCTTTCTCTTCTCTGACACTGTCGTGGACCCTCATTACTTCCCTCCTGGACTATTGCAGATAGCCTGGGGGAAGGTTTCCCTACCACAGGGCTCTCCCTAATCTAGTCTGTTTTCCACTCAGCTGTCAAACTGATTTTCCTAAAATTCAGGTCTGACCGTGTTACCCCCTCATTCAGTAAACCCCAATAGCTCCCTATCACCTCCCAGATCAAATTTTAAATCCTCTGTTTGGCTTTTAAAGCCCTACTAACCCAGCCCCTTCCCATCTTTTCCATCTTCTTGTACCTTGTTTCTGCACCATGACTCCAGGATCCAGTGAGACCAGCCTCCTTGTTGATCCTCAGACAAGATCCCCCCATCTCCCACCTCCAGGCATCTTCCCTGGCTGTCTGCCATGTCTGGAAATCTCCCCGTCCTCATCTTTACCTCCTATTCCCCACCTCCTGCCTTCCCTGGCTACTTTCACATCTCAGCTAAAATCCTACTTTCTACAAGATACTTTTCTGATCCCCCTTCATTCTCATGCCCTCCCACAGAGGTTACCTCTAGTTTGTCCTTCCATAGCCATAGCCATAGAGTCAGCACCTTGTCTCCCCATTTGACTGGGAGCTCCTTGAGGGCAGGGGCTGTCTTTGGCCCTTCGTTATGTCTGCAGCACTTAGCACAGTGCACAGCACATAGTGGGCCCTTAATAAATGCTTGCTGATGATTTGATGTCACGTCTCCTCAGTTCTGCCTTCTGGAGACACTAGTGACTGCAGTCGTGGATGAAGTAGGGAGTGAATGGATCCTGAAGAAGAAAACCTACGTCACCCTGGCCGTGGCCATCGCTGGGTTCTTGCTTGGGGTCCCCCTGACCAGCCAGGTGGGCACACAGGCAGCAGGGGGTTAGACAGGGTGGTGCCTGCCCTCTAGTGGGTCACAGGGTATGTGCCTTCCCTCTGGTGAGTCATAGAACATGTGCCCACCCTCTGGTGGGTCACAGGGCATATGCCTACCCTTCAGGCATGTACTTAGGCATCAGGGGCTGGTGGGGCAGGCGGGGCAACTCTGGCAGGCAGTGCCTTCCTGTGGCTCATAGGCTTTTGTTCTCTTGGTGGGCACACAGGCAGCAGGGGGCTGGACAGGGTGGTGCCTGCCCTCTGGTGGGTCACAGGGTATGTACCTGCCCTCTGGTGGGTCATAGGGCATGTGCCTGTCCTGCAGGCATGTATTCAGGCACCAGGGCTGGTGGGGCAGGTGGGGCAGCCTTGGCAGGCGGTGTCCTCCAGTGGCTTGTAGGCCTTTGCTGTCCTGGTGGGCACACAGGCAGCAGCAGGGGGATAGGCGGGTAGGTAATTCCATCTAGCGGTTCACATGGCTTCTGCCCAACAGGCGGGCATCTACTGGCTGCTGCTGATGGACAACTACGCCGCCAGCTTCTCCCTGGTCGTCATTTCCTGCATCATGTGTGTGACCATCATGTATATTTACGGTAGGTGTCCAGGCTGCCCCAGGCCACCCCCCCCCCAGCCCTCCCAGAGACTCTCCAGGTGGGCATGGCCTCTGAGGACTTCTCTCCCCAGGACACCGGAACTACTTCCAGGATATCCAGATGATGCTCGGCTTCCCACCCCCTCTCTTCTTCCAGATGTGCTGGCGTTTTGTCTCCCCGGCTATCATCTTCGTAAGTGTCCTTGTGGTCCTGCCCTTCTCCCCCTACCCTTCCCCAAACCCTGCCAGCCCAAGGACCAGTCCCTCCTTCTTTTCTGTTTAATCATCCAGAAATAAGCCTCTTGGAGGGCCTCAGCAGCTAGCCACCAAGCATCGGGAGTTGTAGTTACCAGAGTCAAGTATGTGATTAGCTTCCCAGGATGTAGGGATGGTCTTGGCCTAACTAGACCAGGTAAAAGCCTGGTCTTTGGTCCAGACAAACCAATCAGACAAATAAAGGAGTAGAGGCAGCTGCTGGGGTCGAGGGAGAGTAGTGTTGCTTGTCCATAAGCTCAATACTACCCAAGAGCTTGTCCTAGCTCTTCAGATGACACTGGAAACAGAATCACAGAATTGACAAGAGGAAGACCCCTCAGGGCCATCCTATCTGACTTGTACCCAAAAGGAAGCTCTGCCATAAAGGTGGGCATCCAGTCTCTACCTGCATCCCCTACTACCTCTCAAGGCAGCTGATCCACAGTGGGGCAGCTTTTACCGTTGGGTGGTTTGTTCTGATGTCATGCCTAAATCTGACTCTCTGCATCTCTCAGTGCTCCTGGTTCTGCCCTCTGGGGCCAGGAAGACCAAGGCTGACTCCTCCTCCTCATGACAGCCCCTCAAATACCTGACTATAGCTCTTGGGTCTGTCCTGAACCTTCTGTTCTCTGGGCTAAATATTCCCAGTTCCTTCAACCTTTTCTCAGATGGCCTTTCATCATGAATGCCCTTCCTCTAAAATAGGATGCCTAGAACTTAACCCAGTAGTCCAGGTGAGATCTAGGTGGGGCCAGAGACAAAGGGACACCCAAGTTTTCTGGGCTGCTAAATCATGCTCTGACTCATTGGGAGCTTGACAATGACTAAAACCCCCAAATCTTTTTTAAGGTGACTGCTGCCTAAGCTTATTTCACCTTCATCTTGAATTAATGAAATTGAACCCAAAGTTTTACATTTATCCTGATTAAATTTCCTTTTGTGCATTCAGTCTAATGTCCTTGGCCACCAAGGTCTTTTGGGCTCCCAGCTCTTTTCTTCAATGTGTTAGCTCTCCTCCCGCACTTTGGGTTATTTTCAAGGCTGATGAGCATGTCACCTCACCAATGCCTTTTATCCCAGTCACTGATAAAAATATTCAACAGCACAGGACCAAGTAGATCCCTGAGGAACTCCTCTGGAGACCTGACAAGTTAACATTGTATTATCAACACCTACGTACTCTTCGAGGTTGGCCATTCAATTAGTTCTGAATTCACTCATTTATACAATTTCCTTCTTCTCCATAAGAACACCAGCGATATTTTTTTAATTGAGTGCTTATTGGACAACCTATATCTGTGGTCACCCTCTGATTTACCAATTTAGTGAACCTAAAAAAAAAAAAAAAGATTAAGCTGAGCCCAGCCCAGCTCCTCCCAGCTCTTCGCTGTCACTGCTTTCTTCCCACTGCCTCTCTAAATCAGTTGCTTTTTGGTTACTACGTCCCACTGTTGTCTCACACTGACCTCCCAGGCCCAAAATTCTTTTTCAGACAATCATAACCCTAGCCCCCCCACCCCATTATGTACTTGGGAAGCTGGGATGTGAACCCAAATTTACAAAATGGTCTCTTCAGTAAGGTGTTGTTGAGACTTCTCAGGAATCCAAGTCAAGCCCCCTGCCCTCCAGTTCGCAGACTTAGTTCTCTTCCCTTCTTTGAAAATTGGGACCATGTTTGTGTTTTCCAGTCCTGTAGCACCCCTCCCATTTTTGAAGCTCATTCAGACATCACTGACAATGGCTCAGCCATCCCCTTTCAGAACCCGAGGATGGATTCATTCACCTGGGCTTGAATTCATCTGGGGAGCTTACTGTTCCCTTGGGCAGTCACTCCATTTTAATCGCTTTTGTTCCACCCTCTCTGGTCCAGTGATCATTCTTTTTGGCAGAGAAACAGCGGCAATATCAGATCGTCTAGGCCTGGCCCCTTCACTGTGGTTGCAGGAGTTTCCAGCCTGAGTTCCATGAGATCCCAAGAAGAATCTCACTGACCATAAGGTCAGAGAGAGTGGAGATCAAAAACTGAGCCACCAAACTAAAAAGAAAATCATTAATTAGTGTGCTAAGGCAGACTGCTTGGGTTAGAAGCAGCTTCAGTTTCTGAGGGTACAGACTGGGTTACTGTAGCTTCTTAGGCTTGGTTAGAATACAGAGCCAATGGGAGGCATTCCCCAGGAGAAAGGGAATGGGAGAGGGGAATACGAAAGCCTCGGAGTCACAGGAGCTGAGTAAAACCAGGTGGGATATTCCCATAGGGAAATGAATTTCTTCATAGTTAGTCATCCCTAAGATAGCAGAAGCCTCCTTCAAGACAGAATTAGTCTGACTGATTATCATACAGGCTGAAAGTCTCCTACTGACACAACCCCACAGTTTATTGTTTTGAGCTTCGAATATTTCTTTATGTAGGGAAATGTTTCTCCAACCTTCCAGTACTTGTTCATGTCCACCCTCTTTCTCTGCTGTCATCAGCTCTCATTGTGCCATCCTACCCCAGCTGGGGTCCTAGCCCTCAGCTGATCCCCCTCTATCCCTCCCAAATCCAAAAATGATGTACTTTTGGTTGATTGCCCATAAGCTTCAGCTCATTATGAGCTTTGAATCCTGTGACAGCCTCCTACATTTGTCCTCTATTACCTGCCCTTGCTTCTGTCTTGTGTATGTCTCTCTTTTCAGTCCCACTTGGCTGGGATCCTCATCAGTCTCTTCAAACGGCTCTCATTTACCTCGTCATTGGGATTGTTTTTCTTTAGGTCTTCAAAGATTCTTAAGAGAATCTCTTAAGAGAGTCTTGTCCTCCGCTCTTCTGACGAGACAAAGACAGAGACAGAGAGAGACAGAGAGGTGCAGCATATGTCTCAATGACTTGAAGTCCCCCATCACAGACATACAGTCTATGTCTCTGTGCCAGGCT
>CM053593.1:26676854-26692149 GCA_028646575.1 Pseudocheirus occidentalis
GTTCTGTAGTATTTGAGCATCAACATTGCTTCTATTTCAGCCGTAGTAAATCTTAACCACATTCTCACCATGACCTCCTCCTGCTCATGTGAGTACTGGTTTTCTTAACATGAGAATTTTCTTAAGGGGTATGTCATTGTCCTTCACCTCCCCTCATGGCCTGGAGCATGGCTTTGAACTCTTTCTCCTCCTCTTCTGGGAGACAAGCTTGATTTTTTTATCAGAGAGCAGTCACTTGTCCTCCACCCTCAGTAAGGAAAATTCTTCACACTTAATAAAAAACACTGCAGAATTCTTCCCACTGTCCACCCTACTGGAAATGAAATCCCCGGTGCTGGCTTTTTAGATTTTTTTGTGGGTGATTGTCACTTCCTTCTTGTCACCTGGATTTATTTATTTTTACAAATCACAGGTTTATGCAGGGAAATGTTTCTCCCACCTTCCGGTACTCATTCATGTCCATCCTTTCTCTGCTGTCATGAGCTCTCATTGTGCCATTCTACCCCAGGTGGGGTCCTAGCCCTCTGCTGATGGAACTTATCTTAGGGAGCTCCCGGAGAGGCAACTCTCTTTTCCTTTACAACTTAACATCTTAAAGGGCTGCATCAGGGGGCTTTGAGAAGTCAGGTGACTTGGCCGTGGATGCCAGTGGCCGGAGAGATGTGAACTTGGGTCTTCCTGACCTGGAGGTTGGTCTTCCCTCTGCTATAGCAGGCTGTCTCTAAATTAGTACCTCTTAATACCTCTTTGATACCCACTTAACAGCTTGATAGCCAGCCCCTCCCTCCCTTTCCCTTCTCTCACTAAGCTGTCATTCAGAGCAATCTTTGGGAAGCTTCCAGCTCCCTAATAGTGGGTACAGAATCACAGACCCTCAGAACATGGAGGACCAGAGAGCCATTGGGTCCGATCTGAATCAGAATTCCCGAAAGCATCCTCTGAGGCCTTTCCTCATTTGGATGCCTTGTTTTAAGGAAGTTTTTCTTCATATTAAGTGTCAAGTGAAAGCTTTCTAACACCACCCCAACCCTTGTCCCTGGTTCTGCCCTCTGGGGCTAAGCAGCACAAAGCTCTTCCCTTCTTCCCAGGACAGCCCTTCCAGATCACTGGTGCCCATCCTTCCTCCACATCTTCTTTTCTTACCACAAAATACCCCCACTTCCTTTAACTAATCCTTACACAGCATGGATGCTCTCCAGCAGACCAATGCCAAGGTGCCCAGACATTGAGCATAATATTCCATGGTAGGGTCTAGTAGGAGTTTTGCCTTCCTAAAAGGCAAAAAGGGGCACGAGGCAGCTAGTAGGTGTATAGTAGATAGAGTGCTGACTCTGGAGTCGGGAAAAACTAAGTGCAGATCCCACTTTAGCCACTTACTAGAGCTATGTGGCCCTGAGTAAACCATTTAACTTCTCTAAACCTCAGTCTCCTTATCTTTAAAATGGGCATGATTATAAGAACCTCTGGGGTTGTTGAGAGGATCAACCCGGATAACATATATAATGAAGTGCTTTCCAAAACTGCATTAGCTTCTGGGAAGCTGTGTGTTCATACTGAGCTTGCAGGTGACCAAGACCCCAGATCTTTTTCAGACAAACTGTTGTCTAGATGCAGCTCCCTCATCCTGTACTAGGTTTGGTTGTTTGTATCTGGGTGTAAGGCTTTACATTTGTTCCTATTCAGTTTCATCTAATGAGGTCCAGCCTGACCAAAAGCCTTTGGGAACCTGACCCTGTCATCCAGTGTCACCTCTCCCTCCCAGATCCAGGGGTCAACTGCCAATTGCATGTGCCTGCCATCAATGCTTTACTCTAAATCACTGACCAAAATGTTAAACCACGTAGGGCCCAGCGCAGATCCCCGGGGAACTCCACTGGAGACCTCCCTCTGAACTGATATCAAACCATTAGTGACTCCTCCTTGAGTCCAGCCATTTCAGCAATTACGCATCTCTCTGACTGCTCTGTCCCCGGGTCTACATGCCTCCACCTTTTCCACAAGAATAATATGACGTACTTTATCCATTTTCTAAGATCTAGGTAAAACTAGTTGCAGGACTCCTTTAATGTGCCAGCTTAGTCACCCTGTCAAAAAAAAAAAGGTGGGGAGAAGCCGATGTGTCTGTCAGGACCTGTTCTTGATGAAGTCAGGCTGCTTCTTGTAATCACTGCTTCCCTTTCTAAATGCTCAATAACTATCCCTTTGATAAAATGCTCTAAAATCCAGCCAAGAACCAAAACTCAATTTTATTGGTCTATAGTTTGAAAACTTTGGGGTTCTTCCTTTTAAGGAAAAAAAAATGAGAACCTTTGCCTTTTCTCTGTGGAACTCTCCCCACTGTGCACAAGCTTACATCATAGCAGCATGGAAATCATAGCTTCTGGCCCTTATTCCACTGGCCCAGAACCATGGAGCAGCTCTCTCTCTGCTTGTGATTCCCAAAGGATTGTGTGAAGTTTCTCAGCTATTTCCGTTTTAGTATCTGTGCCTTACCTCGTATGCTATCTGGAGAGGCATCATTTGTTCAGCAGTTTTCATGGGGTTTCTCTAATGCGGTTACTCTCCTATGGTGTCCTTGGTACACTGACTTTTTGTGTGGTATCTCTGGGATGGTATCTGTGGTGTGTCATCTCTGCTTTAGTGTCTCATTATTTTTCATATGGTAATAAATAATGATAACAAGAATAGTTAACATTTATATAGCACTTTAAAATGGGCAAAGGACTTTACAAATATTATTTCGTCTAATCTTCATAACAAAGCTGGAAGGTAAGTCAGATCTTCCTGACTCTAAGGCCATCCCCCCAGCCCCAGTGCCACCTAAACACAGGGGTGTCTCTCAGGTGGCAGTTTGTCTCTTCTGTGCCATCTCTCATGTGGTGTCTCTTGGGTGGCATCTCTGGCATGATGTCCCACTCAATATCTCTCATATTTTATCCCTGGTGTGGTGTTTATTGTGGCATCTCATGGTATCTCTCTAGTTTGGTATCTACCGAGGTATCTCCAGTGTGCTGGCTCTGGTGTCATCTCCCACGTGGTGTTTCTGGGGTACTGTCTCTTGTGTGTGGTCTCTCCTGTCTGTCTCTTGAGTAATTGGCCCTTGCCTTGGGTGTTTTCTGCTCTCTCCTCAGTGGCCTCTTTGAGGGACCATCCCATCTGTATGTGTGTGGGTAGCTGTGTAAGTGGGGAGTGTTTCTGATTGTTCAGCGTTGTTCATTCTTTCAGAGATCCCGAAAACCAGTTTTTCAATACTTTAAAAACCGAGTCACCTCCAGAAGGAATTTTGTCTGAGTGTGCTTCTTCTTAGGGCCATTCCACTTCCTCAGAGTGTTGCTACCAAAGGCATCAGAGTCCAGCTGCGGTGGTGCTGCCATGGGTCATCCGCCTTCTTTTTGCTGCAGCCTCCTCTCTCGATTCTCCTTCCACTTGTCCGACCTTTGGTTCTCATTCTCCTTTGCTGGATCACTGTCCATCCTCCAGCCCCTTAGTTTGGGTTTAACTCTTGGGGTTCTGACATCTACGGTCTTACCAGCTCCATGGATTCAGTACTACCTCTGCCTAGATGACTCAGCTCCAACCTGTTGCCCAAACTCAGGCTCTTCAGTGTCTACAGTTTGTTGGACAGCTCCTTTTAAGATGCATTACAGGCAGCTGAAGGCACAGTGGATAGAGAATTAGACCTGGCAACAAGAAGGGCCTGGGTTCACATCCTGCCCTTAGATACTCACTAGTTGTGTGACCCTGAGCAAATCACTTCACCTCTGTCTGCCTCAGTTTCTTCATCTATAGATTGGGGATAATCATGACACTTATCTCACAGGATCACTGTGAGTATAAAATGAGATCTCTAACAAATATTTTGTAAACTGTAAAGAGCTCGGTGTTGTTGTTATTCAGTCATTTTGGGTCCTGTCATGATCCCATTTGGGGTTTTCTTGGCAGAGATACTGGAGAGATTTGCAATTTCCTTCTCCAGCTCATTTTACACATGAAGAACTGAGGCAAACAGGGTGAAGTGACTTGCCCAGGGTCACACAGCTAGTAAGTGTCTGAGGCCATATTTACACTCAGAATGATGAGTCTTCCTGACTCCAGGCCTAGGAGTCTATCCACTGGGTCACCTGACTGCCCAAAGAGCCATATAAATGCTGGTCATCATTATCATAATTATTGACAGCTCAAATTTAACATCCAAAACACAGCATATGATCTTCCCAGAATCACAGACTTCCTCCCTCTACTAGACTCCCCTCTCCTTGAAGCCTCCCTGTCTATATCAAAGATACCATCATCTTCCCACTAACTCAGTTTGGTAAACACAGAATCATCCTTGACATTTCCCTCTCCCTCCTCCCCATATCTAACAGTCGTCCAGTCCATCTCTGCAATACCTTTTGAACCTGCCCCTTTGTTGCACACAGAGGCCATCAAGCTAGTTCAGGCTGTTGTTACCTATTGACTGGACAACTTTAATAGCCTGGATTACTGTCAGCCTCCTATTTAGGTTTCCTGCCGCTAGTCTCCCACACACACACCAAAGAATCACCCAAAGACCCAGGTCTGACTATATTACTCCTTTGCCCAAGAATCTTCAAAGGCTCCCAATAATCTGTAAGTTCAATTACAGCTCATCTACCCAGCATTTAAGAGCCTCTCAGATCTAATTTGGAGCAGTCTTTCCAGCCTTACTTCATACTATTCATTTTTATTAAATACTCTTCATAGTATGTTCATATTTATGAACATACTATTTTATTAATCCAGCCTGCTTGGATTGCCACTTTAAGTTTGACATTCTGTATTCCTACCTTGTACATCTGCACTGGCCATTTCTTGGGCTTGGAATAGCTCTTTGTCTTCCTTCAAAACTGAGCTCAGATTTTGCCTTCTCTGTGCAACCTTTCCTTGTCCCTGGCTCCACCCCAGTTGGAAGGGTTCTCTTCCTCTTCAAGACACCTTATATATGTACATATATGTATGCCTTTGGCAGAATGTAAGATCCTTGAGAGCAAGAGCTATTTTGTTTTTGTCTTTGTATTCAAGAGCTTAAAAAATGTTTGTTGGATGGAACTAAAAATAGAAAACCCTACCAGAATGCTGGCTGATAGGTTAAATTTTTTGTCTGTTGTCCTCCTTCCTGATTCCCCAGTACATGGACTTAGGCTGACCTCATGCCTAGTTTTCTGTAAACCTGTTTCCATACCACTGCTCTTTGCTCTTTGTGGGGCAGTGTGCTGTTCATGATCTTACCTCAACCTTCTCCATAACTTCCTATAAATGGACCAATACTCTAAGCCTCTTTTCTTCTGTCTATGCTTGTTGAGTAGATCAAGTTCTGCTGGCTGAGGCAGGTTCCGGATTGCTTTTTCTCTGGTGATTTTTGTTGTGGTGATTCCCTTTTGTTGGTTACATTTCTGTAGGAAATCACCTAATCCAAATTAGTCTTTCCATTCCCTTTCCCCCACCCCCTGCCTTTCCCATTTTTTTTTCAGGAGTTTGTCTGAATAGAATACTAGGGACCATAGAACCAAAGCTGGGAAGCATCTCAGAGGCCATCTAGTTCAACTCCCTCATTTTACAGGTGAGGAAACTGAGGCCCAAGAAGGTTAATTGACTCTCCCATAGTCACACAATAAGCATCAGAGGTGGTTTAAGGTCCTCTTAATTCCAGAATCAGTGCTCTGTCCACACTGGAGCTGTTGTAATGGCCCCATACTCTGTTTTATTCTCTGAGATACTTTCTGGTTCTCTTCATGTCGAAGACTTCTCCTCTTGAAAAAGTACTCATGACACACAGGCAAGATGTTTCTGAATGACCGACCACTCTCTAAGCCTTCAACTTTCTTCCTTTCTTATAACCCTGTTTTGTGTTCTTCCAACACACTTCCCACCATCCTCCCCCATGTCTACCTTGGAACTGCAAACATGGAGTATCCGTGTATGTGCTATCTCAGTCCAGGGGATCTGGCTGTTTTGAGAACTTGTCTGTGATGTCTTTGGCTCTTCACTCAGTACATTGCTTGCTTCTGCTTTCTGTGAGCACTGTAGGCCAGGAGGCCGAGCAGCACAAAAATGGCTCTTCATGCTGACTCTGAGTGCACAACCACAATGACTTCTCTGACCTCATTTTATGCCTCAACAAGGAGAATCTATGAGCTGGACTTCCATAGAACTTTGGCTCCCTCCTGGCTTCTAGTTTCTCTTCTAGCAAGAATGACAGCATTGATATAATTTGGTTCTCCCAGGAAGAGGACAGCTGCTTGGTTATTGGGTGAGGATCTCACCTGGAGAGTGTCAGAATCCATCAGAGCCATTCTCCCCATCCCTGACCCCTCTGTTCCATGCTGCAGATGTAAGGACCACTGAACTCACCACTCCACAGCCTGTATGCTGGGAGGAGCTACTCTAGGTCCTCAGAAGGCAGACCCCAAATGTTGCTGGGCCACACTTGTTCTGGCTTCACAGAATATTAATCACTCTGCAAAAGCACAGTACCCAAGAACCTGGGCCATGATGAGTTATCAGAGGAGGATTTTGTGGAGGAAACTTCTAGAACATTAACTTACAATACAAAATTATATTCATGAATAGCTAAACTTTCAGAAAAGAACTTGAAAATGCAACTTGTCTGAACCAAAGTATCTGCTACATCCACCATCATCTTTGTGCCCTGCCCCATTGGTTTTGTCCATTGCTTTCACATTTATGTCTACCACAGAACAGTGGAATCTGAGCATTGGGAGGGACCTGGGCATCTCTGCTCTAACATACCTGACACATCTGCTTGAAGACCCACAAAGAGGGGGACCCCATCACCTTGAGAATCGCTCAATCAGTCAAAAGTGATGAAGCACCTACTATGTGTCAGGCCACTTCTGTCCAGCTCTCATCATTAGAAAGTTTTTTCTTGACATCATTCCAGCAGTTTCTCCTGCTTCTACCCCCTGGGCTCAGACATGACAGACAGACCTACATATACTTGAAGACATCTGCCATGTCCCCTTGATGGTTCTCTTTTCCAGTTCCCTCAGATGAGCCTTCTATGGCCTGGATTCAGAGTTCTTCACCGTCCTGGTTGCTCTCTGGACACTCTCAGCTTGCCAACATCCTTCTTAAACTATGGCACCCAGCACTGAATGCAGGACTTCAGATGAGCTCTGACAAGGGCAATGGGCAAAGGAACTATTGCTTCTCTATTTCTGGAGGCTTTGCCCCCTCCCAGTGCAGCCAGAGATCACAGCGTATGTTCTAGTTGCCATATCATTCTGCTAACTGAATGAACTTGCAGTCTACTGAAACTTCCAGGTCTTTTTCAGAACTTCTGTATAACCATTAACTGTTCTAATGAAGCTGAATTTTTGTGTAAGTGTAATATTTTATAAGTGTAAGATTTTACATTTATCTGCAGTGAATTTCATCTTATTAGATTCAGTCCAATGCCCTAGCCTATCAAAATTCTTTTGGATCCTAATTCTATCATCCAAGTGTGTTAGTGATCCCTCCCACTGTTGGTATCATTCACACATTAGAAAAAAAAAACATTGTATCTATGCCTTTATCCAAGTCAACTGATAAAAATATTAATCAGTAAAGAGCCAAGCGTAGATCTCTGGGCCATTCCATTGGAGACCTCCTGCCATATCAACATGGAGCTGTTAACAGCTGGCTTTGAGTCTGGCCATCCAGCCAGTTTTGACTTCAGATCATTGTGTTACCATCTAGTTCACATCATTGCCACAAGAATATGACAAGTTATTTTATCAAAGGCTTTGCTAAAACCTAAGCCGACTATCCACAGCATTATTACTGGTTTAATAATCCTGTCAAAAAAAATAAATAAATAAATGAGAGTCAGGCAGGACCTGTCCAGCACTGAGGAAGCCTAGCTGGTTCTTTGTGGCTTGATCACTGCTTCCCTTTCTGTATATCTACCAACCATCTCTTTAAGGATCTCTTTCCCAGGAACTAAAGTCTGAATCAGTGGTCTCTGGGTCACAGTCTGTGTTGTCCTTTCACAGGGCACTGTCAGGCTGCTAGGTGGAGCAGTGGGTGGAGCGCCTGACCTGCAGTCAGGAAGACCAGAGTTGAACTAGGGCCTTAGACACTTATGGGCTGTTCTGACCCTGTGTAAAGTCAGTGAACCTCTGTTGACCTCAGTTTCCCCATTTGTAAAATGGGGATAATAATAGCACCTGCTTCACAGGGGTGTCAAATACAACAATTGGGAGGTGCTTAGCACATTGTGCCTGGCACACAGTAGGTGCCATATAAATGCTATTACCATCTTTCTCCTTCTGTTCTTCCTCACCACGGTTACTACCGTAGGGCAGCTGCCCTGGTTCTGATTGCTCCCTTCACAGTACTCCCCAGAGCTCTTTACAGAACCGCAGCACCGCAGGACAACACAGACCTCTGAGCTCAGCTGGACCACGCTGCCCTTGAGGTTTTTCACATTTGTTCATTTTTCGATCACCCTGAAGCTCTTATTCCCAAAGAGGTAGAAGCTCACTTTGTCAGCTAGTGGGGCAGTAGCTGGAGCAGTTCCTGGGCAGGCCACCAGGTGGTGCCGTCCACGCTCAGCACCTGGCATATATAAACACTATAGATGCTGACTGGTTGCTTGCTTGCCTGGGCTTCACCAGCTTGTGACTGGGCAGAGAAGACCAGACCAACATAGCCAGTAATTTGAGACTTCTGATGCTCTCTTCTGCTTCTCAGGTTTCCGTCTCAGGGTAGTGCTGCTCCAGCCCTAAGTCCTTCATGACTCAAAGCCTCCCACCTGCAGGATCCCAAGGGCCTCACTTCCCTCTTCAGCAGTTCAATCACTGAATAGACCAGCAGGATGGAACACACCAGAAAAAGCCAGATCTCTAGGCCTCCCAGCTTTTTTTTACATCAGTCCTCCCTGTTCTCATGAGGAAGGAGGACCAACACATTGAAAGGCCTTTGCAGGAATGAACTTCCAAGTGTCCCAGACATGACTGTCCCTCGGGACTGGTCAAAGCAGGGCTTCCCCCCACTAGTTCCCCTGTCTCCTCGCATGGCAAAGGCCCGTCCCCACTTCCTGGCTGGCAGCCAGCTTTGGGGCCCAGGGGTGAATTCCGTATTTCCGTGGCTGACCTGGGTTTCTGCCCACTGGTCCTGTGCCTGTGTCTTCTCCTGGAGTCTTTGGTGGGCACTGATTCTCAAAGAGTACCCGCTGCTGCCAGGGAAAGGCTCAAAACAGCTTGGGAGATGCACAGCTTTACATTCACCTCCTCAGAGGTAAATGCCAAAACATTTAACGAGACAATATCTTCCCTCTTCACCTCACATGGTTGGCATCTGGCTGCCTAATCTCTTTGACTTTCATCACCTTAAAATATGGAAAATTTGAGGGAAGAAACTGCCAACTGCTGCAGGGAGCAGGCTGCTTCTACTTCTGTGCCAGCCTTCCTAAATTCCACTCTAGGGACCAGCCCAATTTGCTGGGTTGTTCTCAGGGCTCTGAGACCATTATAAATGGGACAAAAGTCAGGATCCCAAAAGATCTTTGTGGACTAGAATGATCGGCCCAGTCTAACAAGGTAAAATGTAATAGGGAAGTAAGTTGACATGTACAGGAAGTGGGGTAGGCCTATGAGTTTAAGGGGGCTCCAAGCCGCATTTGAATAGTACATTCCAAAAAGCTTGTGTGGCCCCAGGTCTCTCACAGAGAGGCAAAAGGAGATGCCGCCCCACTGTCCTTCGCCTGGGTCCGAGCCCATCAGGAAGGCTGGGGTCAGTTCTGGGTAAGACACAAGCTAGCAAGGTTCCAGAGAAGGGCAGCCAGATGGCCAAATGCCAAGATCCTTGCTACAGGACAATCATCGAAGGAATTAGAGATATTTACCTTGGAAAAGAGAAGATTCAGGGAGCTGCCTTCCAGCATGAAGAGCCATTGTGTGAAGGAGGGATCTGTCCCAGAAGGCAATATCACAGAACCTCAGAAGTCATCCAGCCCAGACTTCTATAATACTCCTATGTGATCATGTAGCCTCTTCATCGAATCAGAAATGTATGAAGCCAGAAGGACTCAAGTGGCCTAAAACAATCCACCCCTGAAAGAGAATTCCCCACTGTGACTCCTCCGCCCCACAGGTGCTCAGTCTACCATCCTGTTTGAAGTTCTTCAAAGGAGGGAGAGCTTACCACCTCCCAAGGCAGCCCTTTCCACTCTGGGACAGCTCTGGGTACAAGGAAGTTTTTCCTGACATCGACCCTAAGTCTGCCTTTGCAATGCCCCCACCTACCAACCCATCTGCTCCAGATTCTGCTTCCAAAAGCCAAGCAGAACTCCTCTTTCATTCTGGCAGCCCTTCAGTACCTTAAGGCACTCCCTCTCTCCCCCACTTCACTTCTCAAGGCCAAACGTTCCTGTTCTTCCACTAATTCTCCTTGTGGCATGAACCTGAGGAAATATAGAAATTCCAGAGGCAGATTTTGGATCAGTGTAAGAAGAAACTTCTTAACAGTGAAAGCTGTCCCAAGGCAGAGTAGAATGCCTCAGAAGGCAGTGAGTGAGCTCCCCAGTCCTGGAGGTCTTCAAGCCAAGGCTGGATTTGACAGGGATGCTGGAAAGAGGAAAGTTAGTTTAGTTCCCAGGCTAGGCTCAGCCTGAGCTGCCTTCCAACTCCAGCCATGGCCTTGTGAGGTCTTGGGTCCCTTTCCCAGCTTCTCCCTGCCCGGAGGATTTCTTCTCACTTGGTGCCATTTGGCTGACAACAGGCCCCATGTGCATATTGGCAGTTTCCTGCAGGTGACGTTATGCTGGCAGCACCATCTCTTCTCACTTGGCCCCACTAGTTTCTCTTCAGACTGTTTTGTGACAGCAGTTGGTGGGCAGCCCATGGCCTCTCAGGCGTCACTCACACCTGGCTCCAAGCCTCTCCCTCCCCTCAACATACATCCATGTGCACACACATGCATGCCCAGGGCAGGGCCTAATCCTTTGGGCTGCTATCTGGCCTAGGACAAGTGAAACCTTGGCTAGATCCATGGGAGTCCCAGGGCAGGGAGGATGGGGTCCAGTGAGAACCCAGGCCAGAGTCTTCTGGATCCTCATGGCCCACTTTCTCCTGCCCCATTCTGCAGTTCATCCTCATCTTCACGGTGATCCAGTATCGCCCAATTACCTACAACCAGTACCAGTACCCAGGCTGGGCGGTGGCCATCGGCTTCCTCATGGCTCTCTCCTCGGTCATCTGCATTCCCCTCTATGCCCTGTTCCAGCTCTGCCGCGTGGATGGGGACACTTTTCTACAGGTGAGCTGGGAATGACCGGGGGCTGGACAGAGAGATCAGAGGGTGTGGAGGTGGGGAGGGAAGCAGGGACACAATTCTGACCCCCTCTCTGGCCTGCTCCCTTTGCCCACTCTCTCTCATTCAGCGTTTGAAAAATGCCACAACACCGAGCAGGGACTGGGGTCCGGCCCTCCCTGAGCACCGGACGGGTCGCTATGCCCCTGCCACAGGCGTCTCCCCGGAGGACGGGCTAGAGGTTCAGCCCCTGCACCCAGACAAGGCCCACAATTTGCTCCGGGGCAGCAATGGCTCTGCCCACCCCCAGGACTCCCGGATATAAGCACTGCTGCAGGGGACTGACCCCATCCAAACCCCTTCCTACCCATCCTCCAGAGACTGCCCCAGGCAGGAGGCAGTGAGCACCCTGCCCACTGCCACCATCATCACCGCTAACCCCTGTGCCCTTTGTGTCTCTCATCCTGTGTCTCCCTCTGCCCCTTCCCCCAGTGTTTACAAGTCCCTTTTATGTGCCAGGACCAGGAGGGGGCAGAGGTCAGAGGCCAACTCTCTCCCTCCACCCTAAATCTGTCCACACACCAAGGGATGTGGGGCCTAGGCTGAAAGCTGGTGAGAGGGTGGGGTGGCAGTGGCAGTGGGGAAGAAAAAGGGTATGCCCGTGAGGAGGATGGGATTTTTTTTGCTGCTTTTGGGTGAACAAGAGCACTTGAGCCCCCTGTCACCTGGGACCCTGGGCTCTGGGCAAGCTCTTGGCCTAGGAAAGTTGGGAAGGACCTCAGAGGCCACTGAGTGTCACCTGGAAACCAGAAAAAGGCCTGGAGTGAGAGAGCCACCTTGCCTTTCAGTATCCAGTAAAGGCAAAACCCCAAACCAGGGGCCAATCTGGCCTTGTAGAACCAGCCCCCTTCATGCTTTCTGCTGCTCTCTTGACCCCCACTAGAAAGGAGAGGTGCCCAGCCTAGGCTCTGAGGGTCAGGAAGGGTGTGACCTTCCTGTGCCCAGCATGCAACTTAATGCCACCCTGGGTCTCAGTGCCAGTCTAGGCCTGGCACACACCCTTCCCAAGGATGCCAAACTCCATCCCTGAAGATGAAACGTGATATCCCAAGCTGGTTTCGGCTCTCTACCTGCTGAGTTAGGGCAGAGAGATGGAAGGAAGAAGGTTGAGGGGATGGCCGCCTGTGACCAGGAAGCTGCCTCCCCCTGGCCCTACTGACCCATCTCCAGGCAGCAGGAGTCCAGCAGTGTTCCCCATGCATCCGCCCGCTGTCCCTTTAGCATTAGCTCTTGTGTGATATGTGAGGGGAACATAATCTGTGCGCTCCTCTGTGTCCAAACTACATGTACTTGTGGTAGCTCCTCACCCCCCAGTTCCAGGCCCAGTGTGTCTTCCAGGCTCGTCCCGTCCTCCCTTGGGCCTCTCTGGGGACTGCTCCTTTCCCTGCCCCCCTATGCTACACCCTGGTCTAGAGCCCCTTGGGGTGTGGGCTGTGGAAGGCTCAGCCTCAGGGGTACACAGGAAAGTGTCAAGCGATAGTGCCAAAGGGACCTGTCTGGGGCTGGAGGGCACCATTGCCCTGCCCAGCCCGCCCAGCCTACCTGTCTTCCTTGGCCTGCGTACCGGCCCTGTCCTTGGTCCTTCTGCTGTGTGTGTCTCCTCTAATTCCCTATGGCCTGAGGGTGGGGCTCAGCCCTGGCCCAGCCTGGCCGGTGCACTGCTAGGGTTTAATGAAATTTTTATTCCTGACTTGGAGCCGCTGTTGTTTTTCCCCCCCGCCCTCCGTGGTGGGAGGTGGGCAGGGTCTCAGAGTCTGCTCAGAGCTTTGGCCCTGGCAGGAGGCTCTGTAGCAGACTGGGGCGGACAGAGTGGAGACAGACACACAGACGCATACAGTTCTCGCCAGAGTGTGGGGACCTTTATTCCCCATCCTAGTTCCAGCTCCCCGGCCACAGCCATCAGGAGGTAGTGCCCGTGTGAGGCCCTGCACTGGTTAGTGGCCCTTCATGAGGATGGCACTGAAGGTGGCGGTGGCCCCAACGGCTCCGGTGATAGGCAGCACCTGAGGCCCATGGCTGAGGAGGCGTAGGGGGCGGGGCTGGCAGCAAGCCACAGCTCTGGGACACCTGGGGCTGCTGCCCAGGAAAGGGTAGGCCCTGGCCCTTGCTGGAAAGCATCCTCTGCCTATGAGACAAGAGGTCTGCTGTGCACCTCAGCCCCTGCCCAGCTGCCCTCCCCACACCGAGGTGTGCAGCCCAGGCCTGTACCTGCCCAGCCCCTGCCAGCCAGCATCTTGGCTCTTGCCTCCTCGAAAGCTGGGACAAGGGCTCAGAGGTGTTGGGGGCCCCAGCAGATCCTGTTCCATGGTTCTCTTCTGTTCTCTGAGTTCTGGGAAGAAGAGTGCCTAGGCTAGCTTGGGGGCAGTGTGGCAGGGGCACAAGGTCCTCCCTTGCTCCCCCACACCCTTGTCTGGGGTTCAGAGACCACAGAAGGGGGAAAGGGGGCCCCAACGTCCCCACCTGCCAGGGTGGGCTCCAACAACAGGGGAGAGGATTCTGCCGCCGAGCTGTGCACTTCCTCCAGGCAAAGCTACAGTGACCACCAGAGTCAGTGCTCAGAGCCCCATATGGCTCAGGGGCTATGCTCCCCAATTCATCCCGCCGGCCCACCCTAGCCCAGCAGAGAAGGACCCCAGAGTTCAGGGAAGGCAGGCTGAGACATCTTTGGAAGGAAGGGGAAGTGGTGTCTCCAGAGCCAAAGGAGGTCAAGTAAAAAAACCTGCTCCCACAGAAGGCCCAAAGAT
Organism: Pseudocheirus occidentalis; assembly: GCA_028646575.1. Classification (NCBI taxonomy): domain Eukaryota; kingdom Metazoa; phylum Chordata; class Mammalia; order Diprotodontia; family Pseudocheiridae; genus Pseudocheirus; species Pseudocheirus occidentalis. The sequence continues at coordinate 26,690,936 of CM053593.1, forward strand.
AGGGCCTCCATGGGGTGCCCACCAACTCTCCTAGTTCCATAGGGGAAAAGGGCAGATAATGCCAAGAACAAGATGATTGCCAGCCTGGGGATGCAGGTGGCCATGTGCTCGGCACACACCAAGAACTTCTGGCTGGATCCAGGGCCAGGGAGGAAGCCCCCAGCTGGGGAGGGGGAGGAGCTCACCTGCAGGGATTTGATCTCCCTCTCCAGAGCACAGCACTCCTCCTTCAGGAGGGTCCTGGAGCATGGCCAGAGGGGTCAGGAGTCACGGGCTACAACAGGACTGTGGCCCAAGGACTGCCTCCCTCACTAACTGCTCCCTTTATTTGGGCCCCACATCTCCTGGATTCCCAAGCTTAGAGCCATCCCCAGCTCCTCTGAATCCCTTGGTCTATACATATCTCAGTCACTGGCTCTAATACTTTCTTCATGCATGGCCATCTGTCCCCTCTGTCCTCCTCTTCACCCATGCCAGTGACTCCCCAGTTCAGGCCCCCATCAGCTCTCCCTTGGACTATAGCAGCAGCTTCCTTGCTGGTCTCTCAGAACTCCAGATCTTCCCTTCTAACCATCCTCAACTCAGCTGCCAAAGTATTTCCCTAAAATCCAGATCTGACCACATCATTCCCCAACCATCAGTGACTCCTTCCTGCCTCAAGGATCATATATAATCTTCTCAGCCAGGCATCCAAAGCTTTCCCCAATCCTGGCCCAGGGCACCTCTGCTCCTTCTCTCAGATGCTCATTGGACCCACATGCTTTTGCTCACCTGGTTTCATCCTCACCTGATTTCCCTAAATACCCAGATTCTTCAATGACTGGCTGCTCCAACCTATACTGACTGGCCTTGACCTTAGCCTTTCTTGGCTTTCCTTGGATCAGAGATCCTCTCCCCTGAGGTCTTCCCTGCTGGGCTTTTAGGGCCTTACCTGAGATGCTGGATGACCTGGTCAATGTTGGCTACGTTGAGACAACCCTTGATTGTACTGAGGTCCTCACTGCTGTTTCTCAGTCAAGAGAGAGGCTCCTGGACTCAGGGAGGTCTGCCATCCACCCATCTACCCATCCACCCACCCATCCACACATCCACCCACCCTCTCATTCACCTATCCATCCATCCATCCATCCACCCTCCCATCCACCCATCCATCCACCCTCCCATCCACCCATCCATCCATCTACCCATCCACCCATCCATCCATCCACCCACCC
>CM053593.1:26692649-26768310 GCA_028646575.1 Pseudocheirus occidentalis
AAAGAAGAAAGGAAGGAAGGGAGGAAGGAAGGAAGGGAGGGAGGGAGAAAAGGAAGGAAGGGAGGGAGGGAGGGAGGAGCTACTGTGTGAAGGCAGCAAGAGGTGGGTATTATTCTCATGCCATTTTACAGCTGAGGAAAAGGAGGCATTCAGGGGTCCTGCAGTTTAGTGAGGTCAGATTTTAACTGAGGTCTTCTGGTCTCCAGCCTCAGCATTCCAGCCACTGTCCCATCAAACTGCCATCTAGGTGAGCAGAAAGGCCAGGTCTAAATAGATAGGTTTTAGAATCATGGGAGCTCACAAGATCACCAAGTGGCACAGTATACCGGGAGAAGAGGGCCCAGGGTCACCTACAGTTAGGGGGCATGACCTAGATGAAGAGCCAGGAGACAGGTGTAGTGAAGAATGCTTTAAGTATTGGTTAGTGTGTACTTATGAGCTTTTTGTATTTTAAGTACATCTTTTGTGATGGAAAAAATATAACCGTCCTGAATCCCTAATACATACAGAATTGGCTGCCGTGTTTATTTTTAAAAAAGAAGCTGTTCATTCCTTTGGGGAAGGCCCTAAGCATGAGCTGTACCTAAGATGGAGTTCTGCTCCAAAGTGGGTATACAAGCCAAAGAAAAGAAAAATGTCTAACTCATTTCTTTGAGGGGGGGGGTGTCAGAGGGGCCCCCACCCCCATGAATATAGGCTTTGTGTGAGTCCAGAGCAGGAATTCCTTGGGGGGAGGATGAGCATTCAATTTATACAAAGTACAAAAAAACAAGGAAAATATGGCTTCATAACTGCATAGTAATACCCAAATGAAGATGTCTGAGAACTAAAGGTGGAAAGCATTTGGCAGTAGATGAAGAAACAGACATGACTTTTTTTTTTTAAGTGGATGATACTACAGACCACCAGGACAGACAGAAGAAATGGATGACGTCTGGGAAGCAGCTTGCCAGGCTGGTAAATGGCTGGGGCTTCAGTTATCCCCAGACTCCAGCAGAGCAGCTCAGAGGACTTTCCTCCATTTTCAAAAGGTGAATTCCATTCTGCTTGTAGCCTCACAAAACAGCGAGGCACCGGCTGTGGGGTGGGAGTGATGGGAATCCTCAGGGAAAATGACCTCCTACTTTTAGAGTCTGGAATAAGAGGAAACCCAAATGCAGCATGACACACCCTAGATTCTGGGAGGGCAGATTTCAAAGGGTTTAAAAGGATAGGCAGATAGGAGGTTCCACAGGTGAGCCCCCAAAGAACGGGTTGTCTCAGGCTATCCACTTCAAGGGCCTACTTCAGGGTTTGGCATCTGCCCACCTTAATCACTTTGTCCTAACCTGTGCTCATAGGTGATTTTCCTGTGGGGGGAGGGAGGCAGGGGAAGTCTCATTATAGCCTTGTGCCAATAGTCCCTACCCATACTCAGGTGTCTGAAAGATGCATAATTTTATGGATGAGGGACCCCCTCCTGCCATACAGATTATGAGGCTGTCTTGCCAAGGCATCTGAGAGTTCCTGTGGCCAAACTCATTCCCCCATAGCCACCCAGGTAAGTTTCCCTGAACACATCCTCAGGCCATCTCTGCCTCAAAGCCCCTGAAGCTGGGCAGAAACCCATGTGCCTGCCATTGGTGGTCTTCCAGGCCCCACATTATTTCAAGAGTGATGGGGGTTGGGCTTTTCTGTCAAGAGACTCTCAGAACCTGCCAAGGACTTAAACCCAGTGGGTTCCTGAACAAGGATTCCCCTCTACAGCTCCACTCCCAAGTGCCCCCTGAACCTGGAAGCCCTGATACCTCCAGCGAGGGAGAGGCTTTACACACAGTGGGAATTCCAGAGAACGAAGGGGAGCTCTTGCCAGGCCCTGAAGGTGCTCCCCTTCCTTCTAGGATGACAGGAGCCCAGGGTTGCCCCTTGGTCCAAGCTGGAACAGTTTCATGCTTCCCCTTTCTCCAGGAGGGACACATGAGGATTCTTTCCTTAGTGTGTGTGGGAGGATCTCCCTGGGTTCTCGCTGCCCCACCCCCATCCCCTTGTAGCCAGGAGGAATCAAGTTCTTATGCTTCCCCTCCCCCCAGGAAAAGGCATGTGGAGGCCCCGGGATGAAAACAGCTTCTGCTCAGCCCGTTCTCTTCAGGTTTTTTACTAAAGCACTCAAACCAATTCCCATGTGATATACAAAGATCCCAAGCAGGGGAGGGAGGGTCCCCTACCTTATCAGGGGCCTAGCTTTTGTCATCAGTTGCCTTGCCCAGCCCCTGACCCATGCAAGTCCGCCACCTCAGATGGACACAACAGCCCAGCTCTCCCAGGGCCCTGACCCTGAGTCTGAGGGCCCCAAAGCTGGCTTCGAGGGCCTGAGCCTAGGCTCATCCCTTTCTAGACTCTACCTCCTTCTGCTCCCACAGGCCCTTTGGCAAGGGCAGGAAGAGCCCTCCATCTCAAGAGGGCCCAGGGTAGTGATGCTGGCTCCTCCCCTCTCAAGGAATTGGGGATTTAAATGGGGAAACTGAGGCACAGAGAGGTGAAATAGGGACACAAGATCTCAGAGCTGGGAAGGGACCTCAAAGATCATATAGTCCAACCCCCTCATTTTACAGATGAGGAAACTGAGGCCCAGAACGGTTAAGGAACTTGCCTAAGGCCAGCCAGGCAGTGGTGGGGTTGGGGGCCACAAGGGGTCCCCTGACAGTGAGGCAAAGGGCAGCTGGGCTGGGGGGGCAAATGCAGGTGGGAGACTCTCACCCCCCCAGGTGGTGCTGAGTCACCTCTGCCTCCCCCGGACTCGGTATCCCCAGAAAACACCCCCCTCGATAGAACCTGAGGTGCTGGGGGGAGGGCAGGCAGCCTGGCTGGGAGGAGCAAGCCTCTCCTCCTCCCTGGGGCACCGGCTGGAGCCCACAGTGGTGAGGAAGCCCAGGTCCCTGAGCCAGCAGGTCAGAAAACAGGAAGAAGCCTTCTGACTCAGACAGACGAACAAACAGACCAACCAATGAATGCCAAGCCACCCAGGTGAGCAGTCTCGAGTCCCGCACCAAGAGAGGCATGAGGACGCCCTGCCTGGCCCAGCCCCCCCCATGGGAAGGGTGGCCTCATGCCCACAGCCAATGGGGCAGCTCCTCAGAAGTCAGTCACAAGCCAGCAGGCACACCTGCTCCTGCTTTCCATGGACACCCAAGTTCCTGGGCGGTGTGTGTCATCCTCGAGCCGGCCGTGGTGGGGCCCGGCCAATGTCCACGGTGATGTTGGTGAAAAGCGGCTGCCTGGACACCTCAAGCACACGGTAATGCACCGAGCCAATGCCATCCCGCTTCATGGTCAGCTTTGTGTTCTGGATCTTGGTGAACCTGGGGGGGGGGGGGCGGAGAGAAGGCTCAGGGTCAGCCTCAGGGCACCCCTTTGTCAGCAGGGCAAAGGTCAGGGGAGGACTCTGAGGAGACAAGGCAGGGAGGACTCAGGACCCTGAATGGGACAAAGGGGAAGGGCCAAGGCAGAAGCCAAGCATTCTGCATCAGAGATGATCGGCACATCATGCCTGTGCACAGGCACAACCCCTAAGCCAGGCAGTAAAACCCAGTGGAAGGCAACGTTGGAGGCAGGAGCTGGGGCTGGAGCCCAACTCTGCTGCTCACCACCTTGGGCAAAGTGCTTTACCTCTGAGGGTGCCAGCTTCCTCAACTGTAAGGTGTGCAGTCTGAACCCTAGGATCCTTTGAGATGCCAAGTGAGGATGGGAGATGGTCTGTTGGGAAGTGATGTCAAAACAAGTATTGGTAAAAATAAATGTTTACAGGAGGAAATTCAGGCACTGAAGTGAGATAAATCCAATAGAGAGCATCTGGTGAAGATCAAAGGAGGAACAAGAAGATAGGAATTTACTACAGACTATTCAGACAAAAGAAAATTAATGACAAGCTTGGAGAAGAGATGACAAGGAAGTACCCAGTTACCCTCAATGAGTTCAAGTCACCAAGCACAGATTTAATTGATTCAGTGATTTTCATATGAAAAATGAAACCCCAATGCAATGAGGCAAGTTTGGCCTGAGCTGTAAAGCTAAGAGGGCATCTATAGTCCAAAAAGGAGTGTTTAATAAACCAAAAGTATATGGGATGCCTAGAAAGATAACAAAGATCATATTACTCAACAACCTTGATTATTTGCATCAAGAAAACAGAGATCTTGAAGCAGGAGCTGGGCATCCTGGGAAGGGGGGCCCCACCTCCAATTTCCTCTCCCACCTCCCCACTACTTCTGGTCTGTTCTTTTCAGACCAAGACTTGCTACCATATGCATATGGTCAAGATGAAGGGGCTTAGGTGGAAGTAGCCAGAGGGTAATTCAGAACTGGATGAATGAGCAGATCCAAAGAGGAGTCATCAATATCAACCTGCAAGGTGTCTTGTGGAAAGCCCCAGAATTCTGCCCTTGGCCCTGCTCTGGTGCAGTCTGTTTATCAGTGACATGTGTGAAGGCACATATGGTAAAATTAACAGATTCACAGATGACACAGAGCTGAGAAGAAGTGTTAACATGGTGACAGAATAGGGACCCCAAAAGACCTAAAAAGAATGAGGATAAATATAAAGTCACACATGAGGCTAAAAAAAGGACAACTCAGGGTGAGGGTCGAGGCCACAAGAACTCTCTTCAAGTCAGAATCTCCCATCAATATGTCAAAAATACTTTCTACAAGAAAAGAACTGGGAAGTTTTAACATGGGGAACACCATATAGAGGAGTATTTTTATGTTACTAGAAAAAAACTCATTACTGATGATGGAGTCATGCCTAAGTCAACTGTCTGAATACACCTTAGCACAGGGGTGGGGAACCTGCGGCCTCAAGGCCACATATGTCCCACTCAAGTGCGGCCCTTTGACTGAATTCAAATTTCACTGAAAAAAATCCTCTTAATAAAAAGATTTGTTCTGTAAAACTGACTCAGTCCAAAGTCCACACCCAAGGACCGAAGGGACCATATGTGGCCTCGAGGCTGCAGGTTCCCCACCCCTGGCTTTGCACAAAGACCAAAGCTAATATAAAACAAGATACAATCAACAAAAATTACTCCAGTCTGACTGATTAAAATACACTGTTGACAAATGAACAGAGGAACAGACACTGACACAGATTAAAATTATTTCCTAAAGATGCTGGATAGACACAAAGAAGCGATAGAGAGAAAAATGTTTAATGTCTGGCAAGAGACGCCGCAAAGCCAAGTCATGTCAAGGGCATTTAAGGGTAAACGTGGAGGGAAGACAAACAGCGGCAAGGAGAAGATGGAGGGGACTGGGGACCTCGAGTCTAACACCGGCAAACACACTCGCCTTCAGACACTTGTTGGAAGAATGATGACTCACATTTCAACAGCAGTCACTCAACATGTGTCATCTCATGTGACACTCACAACAGCCCTACCCTTTTTTTTAAGGATGCACAGAGGCTAAATGACTCGCTCAGGGTATTACAGATAGTCAGCGTCTAGGGCAAGATTCAAGCTCGGGTCTTCCCAACTCCAGTTCCACCAGACCTCCTTGCTGGTTGAGGGTCAAGATTCCTTCTTCAAAATGAAAAAGACTGACAAAAACGGGCAGGGGGAATACACTGTGAGAAAATGCAGGAACCAGAGAGGAAGCACGGAAGACAACGTGTGAATGAAGATGAGCAGGGGCAGAAAGGGAAGGGCTCAGGGTCACTTGGGGGAGAAGTGTCCACCTCCTCTTAAGATCTGTAGTGTAAGGGGGAACGCTGCTCACATCTGTCCCGTCAGGCTACCTAGATTTAGCCAAGAAGATTTCCAGGGACTCAGAAGAGGCAGAGGTGGGGCCCCAGGAGAAGTCAACTTAGGAAGGATAAGAAGTCTACAAGAATGAAATGCTCTGGGAACAAAACACAGTTAACAATAGCCAGAATTTACACTGCATTTCAAGCTGTGCACAGTACTTCATACGTGTTACCTCATCCGATCCTCCTAACACCGTAACATAGGTGTTATTGTACTCACTTTACAAGTAAGAAAACCTAGGCATAGAAGATCAAGTAACTGTCCCATTGTCACACAGCTAAAAAATACCTGTGGCAACTTCTGAACTCGGTTCTTCCTGATTCTCAAGTCCTGGACTCAATACACTGCACCATCTAACTGCATCCAATTCCAAAAAAGAAAAAAAAAAGAGTTTGCTGAAAAGATGGGTGAGGACACATAGGGAACTAACCGAGCAACTTCTGTTTTAAAAGGTTAAGTACAGTAGATGGAAGCAAGAAGGTAACACGTGAAGAACAAGATGAACCTGTAAGAGCATGAGGAGACGGACCTTCAGGCTGAGCTAAGGCTGGCAAGGAAAGCTAAGAGTGACCAAAGCTGAGGGCTTTCAGTAGAAGTGGGGAGAGAGGAGGTTCAGAGAAGGAATGAGACCACTGCTCAGAGGGGAACATGCAACAGAGGAAAGGAAGAAATGCTCAGTTTTCATCTGGATTCCTTTTTCTCTACCAAGGAAAACAAATTTCACACTCGGTAGTAATAAAACAAATGTGGCAAAACAGGAAGCTGATACCCAAGACTATCGCAAGAAGTAGGGAAGTGCCCAGCTGCTCTGGGAGAATTTCAGGTCCCCTGGCCAAGATGAATGAACTACTTCTTCAGGCCCTAAAAAAAAAACAAAACTGGCAGGTGGGATGGCTGGGCCACCGTCAGTGATGTCTAGATTCCATTTTTTTAGAAAGAGGGAGGAAGAGAATAGAACCCTCAGATTCTATTCTAGCCCAGGGAGCTTGCCATTAATTCCAGGCAAAATTCTAGGAACTATTATTAAAGAGATAGTTGGGGGGCAGTCAGTATAGAAAACAGTGATCACAAAAAGGAGTGTGCCTTCAAGACCAAGCTGTGCCAGGCTACTCTTTGGCCCTTCTCCAGCAAGGTTAACAGGCTACTGGCCAAGGAGAATGGAGTAAAGGTCCCTGAGGCCAAGGGGCTGTCCTTCTCATCTTTTTGTATCCCCAGCACTCTGCAGTTTTGAAAATAGGAGGCACTTTAATGAAGGTTGACTGATTGAAAGCCCTATTCACCTAGATTCGAGCCAAGCATCTGATGAAGTGTCTCATGCTATTCTTGTGGGTAAGCCGGTGAACTGCCCAACATTGCAATCAGATTCTTAATTGAATACATGGTCAAAGGGGAAGAGTGGCATGCCCATTTGGCAAGAAGTCTCCAGGGGGGCACCCTCAGACACCTGTTTGGTGCTCTGTTTTGGGGCCTTTTTACTGGTGACTGTGACAAAGCCATAGGTAATGTGCTTATTAAATCTGTGACTAACACCAGCCTACATGCTGCACAAGAGAGCCAGGATCCAAAGGAGCTGGGCAGCGCAGAACACTGGACTGAATATAATAAAATAAAACTGAACGGGGATCAGTGTAAAGTTGGGGTTCAAGAAATGGAGCTCAAAGGTACAAAATGGGAAAACAATGGCTAGCAAGCCAGGAGGGAGAGGGCCTGGGGAGGGGAAACAAAGGAGGAGCAGATGAAGAGCCAGAGATTCTTTTGATTCCTATTTTCTAAGTCCACATCTTGAAAGGTCTTAGCCTCAGAGGGCAGAACCAGGAACAATGGCAGAAAGCTGCAGAGAAGCCAGTCTAGGCCTGATGTTGGGAAAGCCTTCCTTCCTATCAATTCTTCCCTCAAAGTGGAATGGACTGTGCCAGGAAGTGGTGAGCTCCCCATCCCTGCAGGAATGCAAGCAGGGTCCGAGCCACTAGAAGGGATTATTTTTCAGGTATGCACTGGACAAACTTGGCCGCTGAGGTTCCATCCAGGTCTCCAGTTCTGTGGCTATAAAGGGGAAATGGCCTTGAGGAAATAGACTGCAGCAGCTTGGACCAAGCCCACATGGTTAGCAGCCTGGTGCCAATGCCACAGGATCATGAAGTCCTCCAGGGATCTGGTTTCAATGTATTGGAAAGGGAAAAGGATCCCAGCGCCCTGGAAACAAGGGCCATACCATCACCAGAAATAGGCCAGTGAGAGAACGTGCATCAGACGGTTCCAAGTCATGTCTCCAGGCAGCCAAGTACATACACCCTTAATGAAGCCACAAGGAATCAGGAAGGTGCTCTCTCCTAAGCAATACACATGGATCCTAGCCGTCCCCCAACTGACCCAAGGTCTTGGGAGAAACAAGGTCCTATTGCAATTCCTCCTTGAGGACTAGGAGAAAAAGCCTTCGGTTCAGTCTAGCAGAACACGGCCTTGAAAATTCTGCTCCTACCAGGAGTCTCCCTCATTAAAATGACATACCACTCCTTAAAAGATGGAACAGGACAACCTCGACTCCGATTCCGGATCTCAAGCAGGACATGACACACGACAACAGAGGCTTGCCAGAGGCTGGGTCTCATCCAAAAAGAAGCAGATGCTGCTTCCAAAGACATCAGGTCAGTAGGATCAAGCCCCAGAACACTGCAGACCCTCCAAATGGAGAGCCCACATCACTCCAGAGTCAGGAAAAAGCCAAGAATATAGAGAATGGAAGGAGTCTAGCCCAGCTCTTCCAGCAGGCCAGTGAGCTGGGACAGAGCCTGCCAAGGGATAGGAGGTGGCCGGCAGACTGTGCTACCTTGGAAAGATGGCAATCCTCTGAATGGCTAGTTTTGTGGCATCAACAGTCATCTGGTCATGTGATGAGACAGAGTCACAAAGTGCTGCAGCCTCAAAAGCTGAATGAAGGACCACTCCAAGGGTGATGGAAAGGATGAAAGCCAGTGTCCCAGATAAGGAACTGGAGTCAAAACGCATGGGCTGGTCACATGGTGAGAATGAGAGACCTGATGGCCAACTTAGCACTGAAGGAGGCCAAAGAAGCCCCCCAAGTATGGGTGAGGCAGGAAGACATGGGCAGAAATCACCTGAAGAGGCAGCTACAATCTGCACTGGTGTAGGGCATGTATATTGAGGAGGGCATGGGTCTTGTAGGTCAAGTGTTAAGCAGAGAAGGGATCAGCCTTGCTCTGCTTGATCCTGGAGGGCACAACCAGGATAGTCGGGGGCTGGGGTGGGAGCAGATTCAGGTATGAGACCTGGAAAAACTTCCCAACAACCTGAGCTGCCCCAAAGTCGAGTGCATGTCCTTGGGAAATGGCGGGCTCCCAGCACTGGTCTTTAAGCAGAGATGAGCTGACTATTTGCCAAGTGTAGAATGGTATCATTCCTTTTCCATTGTGCATCGGACTAGGTGGCTGCCAGGTTCCCACCCCATTGGAATTCTGAGCTCTCGTTATTAAGGGTTCCATGTCAATTTGGCAAGAGGGTCTCCAGTGGAGTGCCCAGGCTTCTGTCCTCAGCCCTGTGTGGTACCTGGAGGGCCAATGACTACTCAGGGATGCCACAAAGGGAATTGTCTAAGGATGTGGCAGGAGATACCTCTGGGATGAGAACCGTTAAGGACTGTCAGGTGGAAGAGTGGGATTGGATGGACAGAGCCAGTGTGGCAAAGTAGAAAGATGACAAGTTGTGAAGTCAGAGGACCTGGGTTCAAATCCTGCTACATACACAAATCCCTTCCCTGGGCTTCAGTTTCCCCTCTGGCTCTAGCTCTATGAGCCTAAGACTCCTGCTTGGCCCTGGAGGGCAGAGTCAGGAGGGATGGGGAAAGCTGGCAAGGCAGGCCTAGGTCAGAGGTCAGTGAGGGCTGGCGGCCTTGGCAAGTACTTCATAACCTTTCATGTTCTACGTCCTCAATGCCTCACACTTCCACCCACCCCTCATCGAAGCCATTGCCAAAGTCTATCCTTTTCTAAGGTCTCTCAGATACACGATATACTCTCTGACAGGGCCTCTGCCTAGGTGCAGGGCCCCACCACCATCCCCCTGGACCACTGCTAGTAGCGACTATTGCCTGAGGCTGGCTCCACCGGCCTAACCTGGCTCCTTCCTACCTCTCTAGCCTTTCTGTACTCTCTACTGCCAGGCCAGGCAAAGTGACTTCCCGTTCCTTGGACACAACCTCCCATCTCCCACCTCTGGGCCTTTGCCCTGGCCAACCCCAAGCCTAGGATGCCCTCTTTCCTGAATCTCTTCCCTCTCAGTCCTCTTACTTTGCATTTACTCAACTTTGTACTTTAAAGTCTGTGTTCACCATGTTTCCCCTGCCTAAAATGTAGTTCTCTAAGGGCAGGGACTGATCCACTTGTCCTTGGATTCACTGTGCCCCATGCAGGGCCTGGCACCCAGCTACCTCATCACTACCTTTGGTGTTCTCTTCCTCAGTGCCCCGTTAGCTCCCTCTCTAAAGCTCACACACAGAAGCTGGCCATTTCCCTGAGTTCCAGTTTGGAGCCCCGCTCCCCCTTGTCCCTGCTCCCAAGCTTTTGAGGTCACCCTCAACTGGCCCCCAAAATCTGTCTTCACCCTCACTCTCCATGACTCCTTCCTCCAACCATGCCAGAACCTCTATCTAGCCTGCTACCTCCCCACTGTGGCTTCCGCCAGACCCATCAGCCCCCAGGCATCCCCATCCCTCCTCATGGTGGGTCTCCCACCGCTTTGTGTTGTATGCTTTTATGGAGAGGATAGGTCCTTCCCCTACAGCAGTCTAGAGTTCAGCTCACTCAGCACAGCAGCTCCCACCTGCCATCCATCAGCAGACCACCTTCTCTCCCTTTCTTCCCTCTCTCCAGCTTAGCACCAAGCCTGATGGGTCCTTCCCTCGTTTCTGGATTACTTCAAAAGCCACTGGCCCCAGTCCATGCTTCCAGCCACTCTAAAGCCCAGATCTGATGACCTCACATTCAAGCTCAAGAGCCAATCTGCCTTTCCCGGACTCCTCTCTGACCACACCCTTCTCATCTCAACTCCCAGGGATCTGCTTGGCCTACAGGATACCAGGCTCTGACTCAGGGTGTGCTCCTCCACTTGTCTGAAGGCTGGCCTTCTGCTAGGTCCCACCTCTTCCAGCCAGCCTGCCCTGACTGCTCTAGGCCCAGGACCTCCCCCCCTTCCTGGAGTGACTGGATTTGAAGTGTCTCTAAGGTAAAGGCCTCAGCTTTTCCCCAGAGACAGAAGCCCAACCTCCTACTGGGTGTGCTTGGGGCTAGGGGGCTGCACATTCTTCACAGGGCCCAGGAGAGAGATGGGCAAAGGTGTTCAAGAAACACTGAATCTAACGTCTAAACACAGACTTAAATTATAAAAATAGTTTTCTTAAGGACTGCTGAGGTCTTTATTCTTAACTGTGCTTCAGGCTGCCTGAAGGTCCTGAGAAGAGGTACCATCTGAGGATGGGGGTGAGGGTAGGGACCATGTGGGGGTGGGGGGTCAGGGGTCACCTCTGGGGGTTGGGCTCATTATGCTTGTCCCGATCATGCTTGATCATTCGGTATCGGCCGATGCGGATGTCTGGGCGGGAGACCTTCATCCCTGAGAGGGAAATCCTAGGGGAGATGGAGTGGGGTGGGACTTAGGCTCAGTAAAGATCTTTAAGTCAGGGGCAAGGAGATGGGCCCAGGTAACCCTTCACTGCCCAGCCCCCTGCCCTTTCCCCTGCAGATACCCCCCATCCCCCTCGCCCCCACTGAGCCCAGCACCCCACACCCATCCCCTATCCTAGCTGATTCCTGAAACCATCCCTAGTCACCCCATTCACCCTCTCAGCAGAATACCATCCCCAGCCTCACCGGTTGAAGATGTCATCGTCTTCACCCCCCCAGCCCCAGTACTCATTGGGGAAGCCATTGATCTTCAGGAACTGGGCCTTGCTCAGACCTGATACACCCCCAAAGTAACCAGCATAGGGTAGTCTATAGAGAGGCAAGAGTAAATGAACTCAGTCTAGCAGCATGGGCCCAAAGGCTCCACTCACCCCTCATCCTGAAAGAACCAGGAGCTTCTAGGGCCATGGCAGGATTTAAAGGCAAAGATGCCAAGTCTCCACCCTTACCCCTACCCCCGTGGGAAGGACAAGAGCTTTGCTCACCGGAAGCCAAACTTGTCCATGGCAATGGCAAAGTGGCGAGGCTGCTCCCCACAGCGATAGAGGTTGCGGTCATCCATGGGCACCAGATCCACATCACTGAAGATGAAGCAGTCATAGGCAGGGTCTTCCTTTAGGGCCTCTAAGAAGCCAACGTTGAGGAGCTTGGCCCGGTTAAATGTGTCCTCGCCATGCTGGGGGAGGGGGAAGGCACAGAGGAAGAGGAAACACAAGATGGTCACTGGGCTTGCCCCTCAGCAGACACCCGGCCCCATGCCCAGGTTGAGGAGTTCTAGGTCAGGCCCCATTTCTGACAACCTCACAAGACAACTCTCTTCCTCTACATCCCTGAGAGTGAGAAAGAGGAGGGAAAGCATCCTCCAAAGTCAGCAGACAACCCAGTGGGCACATATCTGTGCCTGGCACTGGCAGATCACTGGGAACATGGACAGTCCCACTCTCAAGAAGCTTGTGTTCTACTGAGCCATACCAGGAAGGCCTCCTGGGAGGGGCTGGCCCTCAAGCTGAGGCCCCAAGGACACGGGGAGATGGAGGGGGGTTCAGCACTGCTGCTGAGCATGGCTTTCAGATCAAGAAAAGCAGAAGGACAGTGCAGCTTGCCCTGGCTGGACATGTCACAGGTTGCCCTAGGTCTCAGCAGTCATCAGGTCCAGGGCCCTCTTTTTATTAAAATTGCAAAGTGAAGTCCAAAGAGAAAGAGCAAGTGGCACAGGGTCCACCAAGGAGCAGAGAGCAAAACCACGCCCTCTGCTTCTAAATCAGACCACACTGCTAATTAACCACAAATTGGAGAGTCTGCTCTGAGCCCAACAGTGGCATATTCTGGATTATGAGGAAGAACTGGCAACATCCAACCTGCCCTCAAACTTAAAAACAGGAAAGTCAGCTGTCCAGGTGATCAAGCAGCTGGGTGAAAGGCTGGGTGTGGGTGGGGACAGGTGTGATGACATGTGTGCTGAGCAGTGTGGGGTTTCTGCTCCTCAATGATCCAGCAGCCCAGGCCGGCCCCAGTGGGCTCTGGGAGGGCTAAGCGCTGGACACCTGGCCTGCTCCCCAATCCCCTTCCCCCCCAGCTGCCAGCTGGCTGCACACACCTGGCTGATGACATAGATGCCATACCGCAACCGCTGCCGCCGCAGGATGGGATGCAGATAGTGCAGCCAGTATCGAAGGTGGTGCTCCCGGTGGCGGAAGGGAATGATGATGGCCACAGTCTGTCGAGGGGTACAGTCAGGGGGGGCGTAGCGGCCCCCCCCTTGCACACCAGGGTTCTCCTGCTGGACCCGATCCATTGGCATGGGTGAGCTAAACTCAATCAGCAACCGGCCCACTGGGAAATGGAGGGGGCTCTTGTAAGGGAAGCTGCCATGGGACTCAAGCCCCAAAGGCCTCCCCCTCCTGCACACACAGAGCTGGCCCCCTATACCCTGCAAGGGGCCTCACCTAACCCAGGTGGCATGTCAGGGCACGGGGGCAAGGGCAGTGTGGTGACCGAGTGGTTAGCATCCAGCCGGGGACTAGGAACCTCTGAGCTGGGGGCCGTCCCGTTAGGCCGGGAGCAGTTGGTGCCAATGCCTGTGGCGGCGGCAGGGTGCGACGAGTGAGCAGCAGTTTGGCGGCCGTGGGCACTGAAGCGACTAAAGAAGTCAAGGTGCTGGGCATAGACATCGAAGTAGAGAATGACGGCGATGAGGAAGTGCAGCAGACAGAGGAGCAGCACAGCCTTGCAGATCCGCTCCAGGGTCCCCCCTAGCAGCCTGCTCATCTTCTGCCTGCCCAGTTTGGCCTGGGCATTGGTCCTGCCAACAAACAGCCAGCTGGCTCCACCCTGGCAGTGGGCAGCCCCAGCTGGGACCCCAACGTCTGCACCACCTGATGGTCTTCAGGAGCCCCAGCCCTCTCCCCAGTGCCTGAATCCAAACCCCCAAGAAGCACGGCGAACTTGACTAGACCAGCCCCTCCCAAAACTCCCAAAGGCACAAAACAGAGAGAGCGAAGAAGACGCTGGAATGGGCAAGGCAAGCCCAGAGAGGTTCACAGCCTCTCTTTTTTCATGCCCTGGCTGGAGTTCTTGGCCTGCTAGAAAGGATCCGGGACCCCACCCTGAAGCTGAGAAAGACAGAAGCTGCCAGGCACCCCTGGTTCTGAGCAAAATGCCAGGAAGGGCCTTAGGGACTGCAGACAGCAGGACTCAGGAAAGGAGGAGGAAGAGGCAGCTGGACCCTTTCTCATTAGAAGAAAGGTAGCCCTGGCTGGCACTGGGAGGTCACAGGTGGCACTGCCCAGCAGCAGCCCTCCCCTTCTGTGAGACACAAGTACGCCCAGCCACACAGAAGCAGTAGCACCCACCCATCTCCTCTCTCCCCAGCTCCACAGGCTCAGGCCCGAGCCAGCCCAGCCAACCCAAGTGCTTCCATGTTCTCAGCCAAACAAGGCCCCAATTCAAGCACATGGCGGCTGAGTTCAGATCACAACAAACTGAAAGCTCCAAGGCTGGGGATGCTGGAGGCAGAGGCCAGCAAACAGAGGCTCAGACTAGGAAGGGAAGAGGCAGAAGAATAAAGGGGAGGGAAGGATGAAAGGGAGTAGGGAAGTCAGAAGGTAAGGGGAGGAACAAGAGAGGAAGAAGGGGCTGAAGGAGGGAAAAACTGGAGTGAGACCTGAGGGAACCCGGGACAAAGGGCCTTAAGGCCAAAGCAGGAGGCTGCTGGGGGAGGGGGGATTCTGAAAGGGGAGGCCAGAGGTCCCCTAAGCTGTGGGACAGGATGGGGGAGGGGACTTGCCCGATTCCCTAACTGCTCCTTCTTCTAGGCTCATCAGCTGGTTGGGATGGGTCAGCAGAAGAGGACCAAGAAGGGGTGTGGGCTTCAGCCATCAGGGTCCAATGGGGCTAGACTGGTGAAACTCACGGACCCAGAGGGGATGTGAGCTCTGGCCAGAGAGAACAAGAGGAGGTGTAGGATCGGTGCTCGGGGCTCCAAGGGGCTATACAGGTTGGGGGCTCAAAGGGAGATCGGCTTGGAGCTCAGGATCCCATTGGGCTGGGTCAGAGTGGGGTGGGCTGGGTCTGAGGGGGGCTGGGCTCAACACTCTGGGCCCCACTGGGCTGGGTCAGAGCGGGGTGGGCTCAACATTCAGGGCCCCGCTGGGCTGGGTCAAAGGAAGGTGGGCTCAGCGCTCAGGGTCCCGCTGCCCCGTACAGGTGTGGGGGGGGGGGCGAATGGGGTGAGCTCGGCGCTCAGGGCCCCGCGGGGCTGTATAGGCTGGGTCAGAGGGATGGCTCGGCGCTCGGGGCCCCTCCCCGAATCCTCACCGGCTGCGCTCGGCGCTCAGGGCCCCGCGGGGCTGGGCTCGGGTTCGGGGCCGGGGCCGGGCCGGGCCGCGGCCGCTCCGTCCCCCATGGCCCCGGAGCCCGCTTAGCGCCTCCCCGGAGGCCCGATGCCGAGTCCGCTCTGGCTCCCGCCTCCTCCTCCACCTTCTCCGCCGCGGGGCATGGTGCGGCCCGCCCGGGGCCGCCGGAGCCGGAGCCGGAGCCGCCGAGACGGAGCCTCGCAGGGGATGCAGGGAGCGGCGCCGCGCGCCCCCGCGTCCGCTCCGCCCTGCCCCGCCCCGCCCGTCCGCGCGCCCTGGAGCTCCAGGCCGCAGGCGCAGATGGGACGGAGGGAGGAGCCTGGAGTGGAGGAGGTGGAACCTGCACGGAACAAACACTAAGGCTGAAACTACCCCCAGTAGCCTCGGGGGCGGAGCCTACGAAACACGCAGGTCTCTGTCGAAGCAAAACCCCGGCAAGCAACCGGAGGGGGCGGGGCCTAGACAGCGAGGCGGGCCTATCTATATAAAATCTACGGCGGGTTACTTCGGGGGCGGGGCCTGCAGAAGAGGGGCAGGCCCATGTAAAATACTCAGCCGGCTAACTCGGGGGCGCGGCCGGGGGGTGGGGTGCGGGGCTGGACCTTCGAGAGCATCCCGAGGAGGCGGAGCCCCAGGGAAAGGGCGGGGCCTCCTAGGCCAGGGCGGAGCTTCCTAGACCAGGAATCTTCCTACTTGGAGGCAACTTGTAGGTAGGTCCTGAAAGAAGCCTTGGGTGCACCGAGGGCGGATTGGGCAGGAGGGGGGGGCGGGGCGGTGCTAGATCTGGAAAGAGAGTGGTCAGGGCCAGGGCCAGCTGGATTTGAGGGGTCCCCAGAGGGCATCCCAGAATGGCAGGAGGATACCCAGAGGGCATGCCAGGACACAGGAGCAGTTGGAATACCCCCACCCCACCCCACACTGGGTGACCAGCATCAGGTCCCACTACACCCACGTACATAAGCACCAGGACAGAAGGGACAAGGATCCCCAAAGCCAGACCCACTAAGGAGAATGGAGGGCTCTCCCCCCTTCCCTAGGGGATGCTCCTCAGCCCAAACAGAAAGTGAAGCACCATACAGATTGCTCCCTCCCCTCTATGAAAGGATTAACAGGGAAGCAATGGCTGGGGTGACCCAGGACACAGACCTTTATTTCAAACACTGGTGAGGTGGGGGATGGGGCAGGGGGTGGGACAGGTGGGCAGGCAACATGCCCTCCCAACCCAAGGCCAGGGCCTGCCCCTCCAAGGGACTCCAGAAGGGGCAGAACGCAGTGAGGACCAGAGGGATACAGTATGGACACCATGGGGGAGCGGCTCCACTGGCTGGGGCAGCCAGGCCCCCCCAGGAAAACCAATAAATTAAGAGTAGGGCACAGCAGGGCAGGGCCCTCCCACTGCTTCAGGCCTAGTCTCCCATTTTTACTTTAGAAGTCTGCAAAGAAAACACAAGAGGCAGACAAAGGACACACAGAGAAACAAAGAGAGAAACAAAGAAAGAAACCAAGAGTGAGCAGGAGAGCCCCCAGGCTTCCTGCCCCTCCCCCAACCCCAGGAGGGGCCCTAGGCTTTGGGCTCCTACCTGAAGGATGGCCACAATGACCCCAAAGAGGCCAATGGCACTGCCAAAGATCTCTACAATGAGGATCTTGACGAAGAGGCTGGCATTCTGGGCATCAGCCAGGGCAGCTCCACTGCCCACGATGCCCACGCACACACCACAGAAGAGGTTGGACAGGCCCACAGTAAGGCCAGCACCAAACATGGAATAGCCTACAAACAGGGAAGTGGAATACTGAAGGAGGGCCTACATCCGGGCCCTGCTGATCCACCCCAGCCTGACCTGACCCAAGCCTACCTGCATGATAGTTACGGTTTCCAATGGCTTTGGGGGTAGTGCCACTGAAGGGCTGCAAGACAAGCATTCTAATCAGGACAAATGCCTCATACCTGGGTGACGAAGGCTCATCCTGTCCCAACACCCAGCTCCCATTCCAGGATGTCAGTACCCCCTCAACTTCGCCATCTCTCCCCTGTCATGGTCATCCCCTACCTCTGCCATGTTGCTGATGACAATGGCCATGATGATGCCATAGATGGCCACAGCCTCGCAGAAGATGATGCTGTGGGATTTGGAAGCATAGGATAGAGGCTTCTGGTCAGAGGTCTGATGGTCAGAGTTTGGTCCACCCTTCAGGGCCCACCACCTCCAGAAAGCCTCCCCTGACACACCGAACCCATCCCAATCCCCGCCCCCCTTTTCCTTCCCAACCTGGGAAGACATGAATTCTATTCTGTCTTCTTTCCAGGTCACAGGGAACAGGCACAGAGCAAAGTCTTGGCCAGAGGCTAACCACTGTGCAAATGCTTCCCTAGGCCATCCCAAACTCACCTGACTAAGTTCTTGGTCTTGATCCTGGGGGCCTTGACCCCTCCACCAATGATGGATGAGCCTGTGATGTAGATGCCCCTGGGAATAGGGTGAGAAGGTGAACCAAGGCCCAGTCCCAAGGGGGCTCAGGCATTAGCATCAGGGAATACCCCATCTCCACCCCTTCCCCTAGTCAGATGTGAATACTCACCCCCTTTCCTTAAGGCCCTAATCTCTCTATCCCATTCCCCAACATCTGGACCTCAAGAACTTCTCCCTCTCCCCCAAACACATACTCACCAGGCTGCTCCTACTACAGAGAGGGAGATGGCCAGCCCTATTCCTAGGTTGGACCACATGTAGGGTGATGTCTCTGTGAGAAACCTGGCAAGTAAAGACACGGAAGCCTCAAGAAGAGGGCTCAGTGCCGACCAAAGACTTGCCACCAGCCCCTGGCCACCCTGCCAGCTCCAACCATGGGCAGGACCTCTCCTTGGGACCTTGAAATGGGAGCTGGAGCATGGGCCATGACTCACCAGGCCACATCGAAGCGGAAACCCAAGTCAAATATTGTATAGCAGATTCCTAGGGAGAAAAGAAGAGAGCAGTGGCTGGCAGTGCCAACCCCACCAACCCGCCTCTGCAAGTCTCAGAGCTACGGTGTCTGGCCGCCAGCCTGAGGGGGAGCAGGGCTCAACGGGAAAGAAATGAGAAGGGGGGATTTGGTTGGATGGAAGGGGACAGAATATGGCCTCCTGGGGAATCCCTCACAAGACTTTTTCAGAGTCCCCTGCCCTCACTTTACACTCAAGGCCATCATCCTAGGATCTATGGGAACCCCATACCAGTCGGGGCTGGATTCTCAAGCAATAAAGATGAGAGCAAAGACTGCCCAGAAGGTGCCTATGAGTACCATGGTCACTGTTCTCTGGACCTATTACTGATTTTTAATTGTGTCATTTTTCAGTGTATATGATTCTTCATGATTCATGTGGGGTTTTCTTGGCAAAGATACTGAAATAGCTTGCTTCCCCAGCTC
Source organism: Pseudocheirus occidentalis (assembly GCA_028646575.1). Taxonomy (NCBI): domain Eukaryota; kingdom Metazoa; phylum Chordata; class Mammalia; order Diprotodontia; family Pseudocheiridae; genus Pseudocheirus; species Pseudocheirus occidentalis. The sequence goes on from CM053593.1 coordinate 26,711,388, forward strand.
ATTTTACATGAGGAAACTGAGGCAAACAAGGTGAAGTGATTTATTCAGGGTCACATAGTCATTAAGTGTCTGAGGCTGGATTTTAATTCAAAAAAGGAATCTTCAGGACTCCAGGCCCACTGCTCTATCTTGGGCCTGCTTGGGGATTACTGGGGAATCTACAAACAGAAGGTACAGGGAGGGTTGCAGCTTGATTCTTCTATTAAAGAGGGTTCTTAAAGCTGCTTTGGCACCTGCGGCTCACGGTCTGAACATCTCCAGCCCACCTGGGCTGTACTTCCCTGATGATCCCACTGTTCCCAAATCCCAAGGAGGGTCAGAGTGACCCTTGAAGATGCAGTCCCTGAAGCCACTTCAGGTCAGGCAGCTCTCCCCTGGAGCCCCCATCCAATTCCCACTTTTCTCCTCAGTTTGGAGAGAAGTGAAGCAAAAGCTGGGGCTCCCTGGGGTGGGGAGAGCAGAGTGGCTGAGGCCAGCCCCAGAGGTCCCAGCTGACCTGCCCCGGGGCTTGTTTACCCAACAAACTGGAAAGGCATACTGGGTCCGAAGCAGCTCTGGGCAGATCAGACTAGCCCAGGCCCGGGGACTAGGGCAGCAAAGGGGAAGTAGCGGCGAGGGCCAGGCTTCCGGGACCCCGGGCGGGCCCTGGCGCCCTTTCCCCCACTCCTCACAGCTGCTCCAGGGAGCTCGGGAGAAATGAGAAGGGGTGGGAGGAGGACAGTGGGGTACAGTCGCGGGGTGTCAGGGATAGATGGGGGGCGCACAGAGAAGGCGGGAATGAGCCAGGGCGTGGGGCGCGCGGACACGATTTCGCGCACGGGCACGCAGACAAGATCACGGGGGTGGGAAGCCTCCTACAAGCACTGACACGATCGGGTCACGGACACGCCCGGGAGGGTCGCGGACATGGACGCGCGGGAGAGAGGGTCGCGGGCACGGACACGCGCACGGAAGGGTCACGGGGTCACAGGCACACGCAGGGGGCACTAGCGTGTGCCACGGGCCCTGTCAGTTTCGAGAGTCTGGTCCCCTCGCCCCCCGCCCGCGGGCAAGGCCTGGCTCTCACCTACGACAATCATGCAGCTCCAGAAGGCCAAGGACAGGCCGGAATAAAGCAGCGCGAGTCCCGTCATGGCGGCGACAGCGCCGGGGTCCGAGGTTGGAGCCGGGGCTGAGGGTCGGGGGTCGGGGGTCGGGGGTCGGGGGTCGGGGGTCGCGGTAGCCGGAGGGGCCCGAGCGCACTAAGCTCCGCAGCCTCCGCCCGCCCGTCCCCGTGCCGGGTCACCTGACGTCACTGCCTCTGCCATGTGACCGCAGGCTCCACCCCCCCCCCAGGGTCCACGTGATCCTGTGGCGGCCGCCCCGAGAGGCCTCCTGGGAGTTGTGGTTCGTGGGGCGAGCGCCTCAAGAAGGCGCCGGGCGCTGCTGGGGCTCCAGGGCGGACATGGGCTGGCAGAAAGTGGAACCGCAGCCGCCACCCTTCACACCCCCAGAGCACCACCTCCAAGCTTCCCTGGGCGAGGGAAGCGCAGGCCTATAGAAAGTGTTGGATGGAAATCTGCCCCTGACATTACTGCTACACACTTGGACCTCAGCGGCAAAGATGTGCAGAATAGCTACGAAATGAAGACCAGGCCTTTGGGGAGGAAGTGCACTAGAAATTGGGGGGGGGGCACCAGAAAAGGTTTCAAGCGCGGGGGGAATACTCGACCTGAATCAAGAAGCAAAGAGGGGTTCCAAGAGGTGGACAGGCATTCAAAGGCACCAAAGTGGGGAACGGAGGTCGGCAAGTAGACCAGTGTGGTTCAAAGGCGGAGTTGGAGTGGGAGAGTAAAGCGGCAGAAGGACCAGACAAACAGAAGGGTTTATATTTTGTCTTCCAAGGAGTTTTGGGGTGTTGTTTGGGCGGTGGCCCGGTCAGATCTGCACTTTCGGGACAGCATTGAGTCTCTGTGTTGGCCCATAGAGCGGCGCAGCAAGCTAGTACAGTCATTTCAGCTGCGAGAATCTGCCCTGGGGGAAGGGGTAGCTGTGTGAGTGGAGAGGAGGGGCCCTGGGTGAGAGACGTTTATGTTGTCGAGATTGAAGCAGCTGATTAGGTGGGCGCGGTGAACAAGAAGAGTCCGGGATCACCCTGATCCTATGAGTGATGGAATAAGAAATGAGTGCTGGGGTATAGTAAGATCAACTTTATACAGCAAGCAAACGTCCGCACTCTGTAGAAGACGGTTCACATTGATAGGAGAGAGGGGGAAAAATAATAAAAGTGAAACAGAGAACTCAGGATGGACATTTTAAAATAGAAGGGGGAAATGCTTTATTCTTCAGAGAGAAAAGCACTCAGGTGAACCTCAATTGTGATACTATTTCAAGAGCTTTCTTCTGAGCTGTCCTGCCTCTGGATGAGCTGCACTAGGTCAGAACAAGTGGTATCACTCCAAAAAGGAATTTTTTTTAATGATCTGGGGGGGTGGTTAGGTGGTACAGTGAATAGAGCACCAGCCCTGGAGTCAGGAGGACCTGACTCACTAGCCGTGTGACTTTGGTCAAGTCACTCGATCCCAGTTGCCCAGCCTTCCCCCTCCTCAAAAAGTATGCGCGCGCGCGCGCGCGCACACACACACACACACACACACACACACACACACACACACACACACACACACACACACACGGTCTGAGAATTCTCAACAAGTATAGGACAATCCTAATGAGAATTTGGTACATTGGTCTGTACAAGCCTTCCCAGGTTTCTCTGAAACCATCCCCTTCATCCTGTCTTATAACACAACAGTATTACATCTCATTTAAAACTAAAACTTGTGGGGCGGCTAGGTGGCGCAGTGAGTAGAGCACCGGCCCTGGAGTCAGGAGTACCTGAGTTCAAAGCCAGCTTCAGACATTTAACACACAAAAAAAAAAAAACCTAGCCGTGTGACCTTGGGCAAATCACTTAACCCCAACTGCCCCCCCAAAGCTTGTTCAGCCATTCCTAAATTGATGGGCACCCCCTCAATTCCCAATTCTTTGCCACCTCAACAAGAGTTGGGGGTATTTTTGTACATATTTAGTTTGCTTTGAATGTACCCCCCTTTTAATCCACCCTCCCTGTCATTCCCCTTCTCCCCTTTCCTTCCTAAATCTCCATTGAGTGAAATGTGTGTCTGTAACAAACTGTGTGTATGTGTGTGCTTCCTTCCTTGTTTGTATAGGCTTCTTGTACACGTGATTCCAATTCTCCCTAACCTCCTCTCTAGTTTCCTTCCCTTCCTTCCCCTAATGTAGTCCTCTTCCTTTTCCTTTCCTTTCTTTAAGATCATTAAGACATAAAAGAATCACAACCAGGCTTTCTAATTAGATTCTTTCTATGACCCTTGATGATGAAAGGGTTCAGAGGGGACCCGTATCTTCTCATATTAGTATTCAAGTAGTTGCATTTTCTTTGATTTTTCAGTCCTTTGGACTTGTCTAATATTTCTTGCTCTCTCACAAAGCCATTGATTTCTATTTGGTTTACTCTAGACTTCAGGGAGTCTCTTATGTGAGTAAGCTTTGTCACTTTTTGTTCTACACTAGGTATTCTCTCTCCAATTCTTTTCTCCTGAGCTTTTATTTCTTTTTTTTTTTAATTCTTGTTTCATTTCTTCTATGTATGCATATAATCCTTGTGAGAAATTTCTTTTTGTTTCCTTTGAGCTGTTTTGCAGTTCTTACAAGGTTAACTTGCTTCTTTTGGGGTGGGCATGGGGGAATCTCTAGATCTACAATAAATTTTTTTTATATTGATTAGTGTTTTCCTTGATTTACCCTGGCCATTGCCGGTTATCTTGACTTTTGTCTTGCCATTGAACTTTGTGGACTCTGGAGGAGAGACTGAGGCTGATGACTTTGCAAAATTCTGCTTCACTTAAATCCAATTCACTTGCAAGTCAAGACATCACCCTCTTGGTGTCACTGGTCCTCTCCAAGAATAAAAGATAGAACAATAAATCCAGTTTAGCTGTCTCTTCAGCTTTAGATCCTGGTTTGTAGCTTTGTGGCAGGACCAGGACCCTCCCACTACTTGTGCTTTAGTGTGGAGTGCTTGGCCCTACTTTGTCTTCCCCCTGAGTCAGACTACCTCCAGCTCCTAAGGTTAGGCCCTCCTGGGTCTTTAAGGTTCAGAATTTTAGAGTTTTCTCTGACATCTTAGAACAAAGTGCTAGCCCCTGGACCTGGGCTTTCCCAGTCTGAGTCCAGGAACACCATGAAGTTGGCATCAGACTGGTCTCCTACCTACTCCACAGGGCTTCTAAATTCCTTCCCACGGGGCTTTCTAACCTCCTTGGGGCTTTCTAAATGAGAGAATCTTGGAGGACATCCATGGTGGGAGAGGAGAGGAGGTAGGATGGGGATCATGATATTGCAAAGGGGAAGTCCAGACAGGCTGGAAATAAACCACTAATCTTGAAGCTGATCCAAGTATGTTTACTTTCTAGGGAATTATGAATGATAGGGTGGCTCAATGAGTCTAGTCGTATTTGCTTTATTAGCCCAGTAAAATAAAAAAGGATCCTTAGATTGGAAAGGACGTGATAAAAAATAGACATTGATATTCCAGATATGGGGGAAGACTACTGAGAGAGTACCCAGCTGCCCTTGAGGATTTCAGGTCACTAGGCATGGATGGAAACATCCAGTGAGACTGAAAAAAACTGGCTGGTGGGATTGCTGAGCCACCATCTGAGATGTGAATCATCACAGAGAACAGAAAAGCTGGCACAGGACTGGAGGGGGCAAAGGTGGTCTTTTTTTTAAATTAATTTGTTTTTAGTTTTCAGCATTCACTTCCACAAGCTTTTGAGTTTTAAATTTTCTCCCCTTCCTTCCCCTTTCTCTTCCCCAAGACAGTGTGCAATCTGATTTAGGTTCTACATATATATTTATATTAACATATTTTCGCATTAGTCACGTTGTAAAGAATTGGAACCAATAGGAGGAACCACGAGACAAAAGAAAGAAAACCAAAAAAAGAGCAAATAATCTACTGTATTCAGACTCCATAGTTCTTTCTCTAGATGTGGATGGCATTTTCCATCATGAGTCTTTTGAAATTGTCTAAGATCCTTGCATTGCTGAGAAGAGCTAAGTCTATCAAAATCTGTCATCACACACTGTGGCTGTTACTATGTACAATGGTCTCCTGGTTCTGCTCACTTCATTCAGCATCATCCACCTGCTCACCATTTCTTATGGAACAATAGTATTCCATTACATTCAGATACCACAGCTTGTTCAGCCATTCCCCAGTGGATGGGCATCTCCTCTATTTCCAATTCTTTGCTATATGTTTTTACACATGTGGGTCCTTTTCCCATTTTTATGATCTCTTTGGCATACAGACCTAAAAGTAGTATTGCTGGGCCAAAGGGTATGCACAATTTTATAGCCTTTTGGGCATAGTTCCACATTGCCCTCCAGAATGTTTGGATCATCTCACAGCTTCACCAACAATGAATTAGTGTTTCATCTTTCCCACATCTTCTCCAATATTTAACACTTTCCTGTTTTGTCATGTTAGCCAGTCTGGTAGGTTTGATGTGGTACCTCAGAGTTGTTTTGATTTGCATTTCTCTAATCGGTAGTGATTTAGAGAATTTTCACATATCACTATAGAAAACTTTAATTTCTTCATCTGAAAACTGCCTACTCATCTCCTTTGACCATTTATCAATTGGGGAATGACTTGTATTCTTATAAATGTGACTTCATTCTCTCTATATTTTGGAAATGAGACCTTTATCAGAAACACTGGCTATAAAAATCATTTCTTGGTTACATTGGCTTTGTACAAGAACTTTTTAATTTAATGTAATCAAAATCGTCCATTTTGCATTTCATAATATTCTCTATCTCTTGTTTGGTCATAAATTCTTCCCTTCTCCATAAATCTGACAGGTAAACTTGCTTTCCTAGTTTGCTTATAGTATCAGCCTTTATATTTAAATCGTGAACCCATTTTGACTTCGTCTTGGCATACAGTGTAAAATGCTGGTCTATGCCCAGTTTCTGCCATGCTGTTTTCCAGTTTTCTCAGCAGCTTTTGTTAAATACTGAGCTCTTATCCCAGAAGCTGGAGTCTAGGTTTATCAAACAGTAAGTTACTATAGTCATTGACTATTGTGTCATGTGTACCTATCCCACTGATCCATCACTGTTTCTTAGCCAGTACTAAGTAGTTTTGATGATGCTTTGTAATATAATTTAAGATCTGACACGGCTAGGCCAAAAGGTGGTCTTTCAAAAACAGAAGAAAAAAAAAAAGGAAGAGAACAGAATCTACCAACTATTGTCTATGGGCTTCCCAGCAAAATTCCAGGCTGTATGAAGAAAGGGATGGTTAGTGGGCATCTGGAAAGGGAAGCACTGATTAGAGAGGCAGTCCAGGTCCTGCCAAGCTAAGCTTTTATTTTTTTTTGTGGGCTGTAACAAATGGGAGGATTTCTCTGTGGAAAAGGGGAGTTGGTCCCAGGAGTTCTATGATGCCAATATGAGTGTAGGTGCAACTGCTCCCTATCCCACCCCTATCACTGTTTCCAGATTTATTCCCAGTTAAGCTTAACCAAGTTTAAAAAAAAAAAGACAAGTCTAGGGTGTGATCAGAACAGTATTCCATCTGCTCAGTCTCCCTCTCAGTTCCTCCTCCAGGGGAAACTCAGTTTTTCCCTTTTGTGTTAGCTCTCCCTGCCTCCATCTTGATCAGGGCACTTGGACTAAAATCATTATAAATAAGCTTTTCTAGCAGTTGTGTAGAGTATGAGTATATATGTAGATAGTATAATGAAGTACATGGTGTAATAGCAGCTTCAGATAACGCAGAAATGCAGAGTACTACTAAGAAGAATAAGGGTGCCAAATGCTTTTGGGGAATGGTTGACATTGGGGGATCACCCTCTCCCCCAACACTCTATACATGAGGGGCTCCCCTATAAAATGCAAGGGGATCCAAGGCTTCCCCAGGCAGCTACACATCAGGGCAGAGGGAAGAAAGCCAAGTGGCTCTGATGTGGATACAGAGCACACGGGGGCCTTCTTCCCCAGCGGCTCTCTTCTTGCTGGCCAGATCTGGTTATCTCTTCTTGCCCTCAGCCCCACCCAGCCCCTCCCCTCAGTGACTGATTACTGTGGAGCACAGTCCCTCCTCTCCCCCCTTCCCTCTCCCCAACTATGACCTTGCTGCTGCTTCCCTTTCTCCACTCTCAGCTGGTGGGAGGAGGGGTCCAGCCACTGGAGCCTCCCAGAGCAGTCCCCACCCTCTCCTCAAGAGGCTTCCTCATTTCTCTGTGGAAGTCATCTGAGGGCCTAGGAACCTGGCAAACCTGTGACTTTCTCAGAGCCTTTCTCTGTGGGTTGGCTCTCCCACATTGGCAGATGCTTCAGGCTGATTACCTGGATTTTTAGCAATGTGAGACAAAGCATCTCACAGCAGCCTTCTGGGAAAACATATAGCCAGATGAGTTCAATGGGGTGGTCTGGCTCAAAGACAGAAGTAGCTAATAGTCGCCACCCATTTGGAAGGCCTCTGGTGGCATTCCTCGGGGATCTGTGCTTGGCTCTGGGCTGTGTAATGTTATCAATGACTTAGAGAATGGCATAGTTGGAATAAGCTGTCATCAGTGGATGGTGATAGGGCTCCAAAAGGAAGATGATGAGGTGGGATCCTTGGGCTGATTCCCCTGGGGGAAAAAAGCCAGTTCCTGCACTTGGGTACCAAGAGTCTAGGATGGGAAGGGCCTGGACAGACAGTGGGTGTTCTGGAAAAAGATTGGGGGGAAGGTTAATGGACCACAAGCTCAGCGAGCCAGCAGTGTAATGAGGCAGGTGGCCAAAAGGCCATTGTGATTTGGCTGCATTCAAAGGGAAACAATTTCAGGAATAGGTGATGGCCCCACTGCCTTCTGCCAGACTTCAGCTCTGGCCACCACAGTGTTAAGAGGGACCCAGACCAGCTGGGGAGAGTCCAGAGGGCAATGGGAGGGTCCAGCTCGAGTCATATGAGGATCAAAGGAACTGGGGTCATTTATCTGAGAAAAAAGGAACCAGGTGAGCCAGTGTAGCTTTCTTTGTGTTTTTGAAGACAGAGAAATATTGGGCTTGTTCTGTGTGTCCTTGAGGGCCAAATCAAGGGTGAGAGGCAGAATGAGGATTGCTTTGGGGAGGAACTTAGCACCAATGAGAGCTGCCCACTGTCCCCAGGTGAGGGGAGGAGGGAGGACATTCCAGGCATGGGATCCAGCCTGTGCAAAGGGGGAGGGCAGGTTGTGGATGGGAAATAGCAAGGACAGTCGGCCAAGATGTGAGGCAGGTGAGGCAGAGTTAAGCCTGGAAAGACCTGCAGCCAGGCTCTGTGTGCCCATAGGGGAGAGGTAACAGGAAGCTAGTGAGGCTTCTTGAGCATCGGCGTGATGCGATCCCACTCCTACTGTATCATTCTGACAGCTGTGTCAGAAGGAAAAACAGGAGAGGGAAAGGATGGCTTTGGGGAGACCAAGGAGGCAGCTGGGGCTATAGGCCAAGTGAGAGGGGATGAGAGACTGAGGTTGGTGGCCTGGGAATGGAGAAGAGGAGCTGGATGGGGGGTTATGAGGAACAGCAAGATCTGACCAGTGATTTTTTTGGACATGGGGAGGAGGGGGGAGAGGGGAGCCTGGGATGACACTGGGAAGAGGGGGGTGCCTTAGACAGAAGTTGGGGGCTGGGGAGAGAAGGAACTGTGCTTGGGACAAGGGACTACAGCTCATGCAGCTGGGTCCACCAAGAAGCCAGCAGTGATCAAGCCTGGGGCTCTGGACAGAGCCACACCCAACCAAGGCAGGCAGAGGCTACATGGGGCATCCTCGTGAATATGACCCTACGGCCGAGATCCCTCCTCAAACCCAGGCATCTCCTCAGCTAAGGCCCCTAGAAATTCAGGGCACCCTAAATACCATTCACTAATGCATTCAACATTCTTTTAAAATATTTTTTATTCTGAACCTAATGAACAAAATGGGCATTTCCAAGAACATGGTTAAACATGCTTTTCTTTTAAAATATCTAATACGTTCAACTGGAACTTCCTTTCCCCCAACTCCACACAAGAGGCCGATTTCACCTCTGCACAAGCATCACCCTCACCAACACTGTTTCCCTCAAAGGCATAAGCAGCTTCATAGACTAGGGCAGGAACATCCCTCTTCCATGCCTGGTGTTAAGGTGGGAGGTGGCCTGGATGCCCCTTGGAAGCCCAATGTGTCTGGTCCATGTTTTCTGTCTCCCCCATCAGATGGTGAGCCCACTAGGGATCAGAGGGGGAGGGACCCAGTGTTGCCATGGTTATACGTTCGGCACATGGCCTGTCATACAGTAGGTGCCCGATCAATGCTATCTGTATACTGACAGAGCCCTTGGGACACCAAGAGGACAAACACACAGACAGTGGCAGCCCAAGGGAGGGTGTTCAATTTTGGGGGTCACCTTAATCTTGGACCACCTGTTAGCTAGGGGAGCACAGTGGATGGAGTGCTGAGCCTGGAGTCAGACCAGAGTCCATATCCGGCCCCAGACACTGGGCATGCTGCCTGCCTCAGTTTCCTCATCTGTAAAACTGGGATAACAGCACCTCCCTCCCAGGATTATTGGGAAGATCACACAAGGTATTTGTAAAGGTGTTTGGCCTGCTGCTCCACACACAGTAGGTGCTGTATAAGTGCTTGTCCTCCCCCCCCATCCCCATCCCCTTGTGTTCAGCCATCAGTAAAGGCTCCGAGGGCAGAGATGCCTGACGTCTGTCTGGGAGGATAGCCCTGCCTGGGCCTGCTTACTCCAGGCAGACAGGCTGCTTGCACCTGCGATCTGCTCTTTCAAGTAGTGTCAAGGTCTTTTCTTGGAGTCTCATCTGCCACTGAGGGTTCCTCAGCTGCCAGGCTCATCCTCGTAGGCAATGGGCACACCTCGTCTCCCAGTTACTGCCCGCATTGGTGCTGTCTGGCCTAGCTGAGGTTCCAACCCCCGCCAAGTACGGGAACCAAGGAACAAAGCTGAGAGGGAACAAGGAAGAAAGTTGGCCAGGAGCCCAGACAGCCCCTACCCACCAAGCAAGGTCTCGGACGACCCAGGGGAGCTGGGGGTGTACACACTGGGGTTACCTGCTGGACTGCTCTCAGCGAGCTCAAGTTGGGATCGCTGGCTCAGGGCCAAGGCCTCGGGAACATCAGGGACATCTGGTGAGGCCGAGGCCTGTGGTACGCGCAACTCTCCAGTGATGAGTGATACATCAGGCGCACCCCATAGCTCAGAGTCTGGGGGTGGGATTGGCACATGAAAAGGGGAGCCTGGAGGAACAGTGAAGGAGATCAGGGATGGGTCCTTCTCTCCTCCTCCCCTCCCAGCTGGGAGTGAAACCAAAACAGGAAGCTAAGGGACAGGGAAGGAACTGGAGGCAAGAGGTGCCAAGCCTTACCTGGAAGCAGGTCAGAGTAGTGAGTCAGGTAGGGGCCCAGCCCCAGGGGCCCCCGAGCTGGATTGCAGGCAGCTTCCAGCTCATAGGGCGTGAGCATCGGCCGGAAGAGACCTCTGCTGGCACCACTCTGGGGTCGGTCAAGTGCCCTCCAGGGACAGGCCAGAAGCACAAAGACATCTACCTCTGGGAAGTTGGCCAGCTTGGCTGGGCTGGGATAGCCCAGCGACAGGACATAGGCACGCTTGCCAGCAGCCTGCACCAGTTTCCGAAGGTGGGCCAGAGCCTCACAGTGCCCTGCCCCCCCTGGAGCACCTGCCAGCAGTCCCACCACGTGGGCATCCCGTGCCCGCTCCACCAGATAGTGGCTCCGGGCTCTGGCTCGGACTGCCCTGGGGCCCTCTGCTTGGGCCTGTCCAGAGCCTGGCAGGCAGGATGAGAAGGGGCGGCTGGGGGCCCAACCTAGGAGCAGCTGAAGTAGGTCTGGGCTCAGCTCTTCACTGCTGTCCCCATTCTCAGAGCCCCCCACATAGAAGGCACCATAGTCCTCCAGCTGCCGTCCAGGGCCCAGCGGGAAAAAGCGGCCGAAGCGCTCCAAGGGTGGGTGCTCCCAGCTTGAGGCGGCAGCAGGCAGAACTGGGTGGGAGACCAGGATGTCTTCATACTGTGGGCGAAGAAGAGCAGCCAAGGCTTCTGCAGAAAGAACGTACTGAGTCAGTAGGCAGGCAGTCACACCAGGCCTGGCCTGGAGAGCACCTAGCATTAGGATGGGATGAAGGGCCAGGGGTGCTTATGGGGGAGGAGAGAAGACTAAAGGGGATGGCTAATTAGCCTCTGAAGTTAAAAGGGGAGAAGGGGGGAAGAAGCCAAAAAGATGTCAATAAGCTTGACTCATGAAGAACTTCCTCGTGGTCACTAGACTGGGGTGCCTTGGGAAGGAGAAAGCACCCCCTGGCTGAATGCTGTAACGGCCTGGGCCAGGCTAGACTCCAGGCCTTCCCAAATACCCTTCCAACTCTGAGGCCCTATGATTCAGGCATTCATCCCAAGGACATATGAGGAAACTAAGACTACAAACCAGTCTCAGCCAATTTCCTTTCCTCCTCCCCACTAAATCAATGAACATTTATTAAACACCTATTAAGTACCACACCACCTTAGTACTGTGGATATAGTGAAAATCAAAAGACAGTCCTTTTCACAAGGAGCTCACGGTCCAATGGAGAACACACATACACCTGGGCACCCGCCATGTAGGCCTCTACCCACCCTCCTCTCCCCTGGTCCTCACCCAGCGCGTGGGCACAGGCTGGCTCACTAAGCAACACCACAGGCTCTGCAGGGTTGGGGTGCAGGCTTCTGAAGGCCTCTGCACACAGCTCCAGGGCCACTGGACGCTGGCCAAGGACGTAGATGACAGGCAGGGGGCAGGAAAGCGAGCTCAAGCAGGCAGGGCCAAAGTGGACCAGGGCATCGGCTTCAGCTTGCTCCGCCCCCAGTACGTCCACACAACAGCTGCAGAGAGGAATCAATTATAAATGCGCGGCAAAGTCGACAAAAGACCTCGATTCCCTCCCGTCCTCAGGCTCCCACCTGCCATAGGCTGTGTCCCCCAAAACAAACATCTTGGCTCTCGTCGTCTCCTCCAGGGCCCGAGCTACAGCCACACTGTCTCCAAGAAGTTCATCGGGGAACTGCAGGGCCACCTGGGCAGCCAGCAGAGAGCCTTGCTCAGAGCTTCACTCGGCTCTGGAGGGGGGACGTACCCCACCCCCCAACCCGAACATACCCTTTTCCCCTCCCCCAGATTCCTTCACCTACTTCCCCCTCCCCCAAGTCTCCTCTCTTCCGGTCCCTTCCTTGCTTACCCTCCTGGCTTCGTGCTCCATGACGAAGGCCTGAACCCGCTGTAGCTCATAAATACGGTCCAGGTCCGTGAGAGGCGTCAGTGGTGCCGGGGCCCCAGCCTCCCTCTGCAGCGCGGCTCCTGCTGAGCTGCTGAAAGCGTCTTCCATGTCACCTTCCGCAGCAGGAGCTGCAAGATCTCGTGTCCAAACCTGGGATCAGCTCCAGAACTACACCGTGTACGGCGGACCCTCCACGTGGGTCTCCCCTGCAGCCTCGCCACTATTTCCGGGACTACGGGGGGGGGGGAGGGGGGGGGGTAATCCCGGCTTTCAGCATTCGCCAATCCAAGCCCGTGATTTCTTTCTGCCCTGTGCCAGTAGCCCAATGGCCTACTCCCGGACTCTGAGCCAATGAGAAGGGACGTAGTTGTCCTAACTCCGGCCCAACCACAATCCTCAGATCTGAGCAGCATACCTTTGTGGGAGTTGTAGTTTCCAGGGCCCCGGGTAAGGGCCGGGGGGGAGGTGGGGGAAGGATCCGGGTTACGAAGTGGAACGGAAAAAGTCCCGGAACCGCATGCGCAGCTTGGCTTTCGTGTTGCTCCCTCTTCTGTTCTCCGGGCAACAGGGCATAGGAGGTGTTCCACCGTAAGTCGAACACTGACTGCGTGGCTGCGGCGATGACCACTACACAACCATCATTACCCAGAACTATTAGGGTAAAGTGCTCCTAGAGAACGGCGCTGCGGATGACCCTCATGTCCTCCCCAGCACCTCCAGCAGGTCCTCCTCTGTGGCAGAGCTGCTGTCCATTTGCTATGCAGCCACAGCAGAGGTGGAGTGCAGTGGAGTGGAAGAGAAAGACAGACAGACAGACACACACACACACACACACACAATTTGTCTGTCTCTCTGTCTCCCTCCTCTGTCCTTCTCTCCTTCTCCCCCCCCCCCCGCCCCAAGTGGGGTGGCTACGCGATGGATACAATGTTGCTGTGGGGGCCTCGGTCAGCTCCGGGACATCAGGCGGCACCTGCCCTGGATACAATGTGGCCGCTGGCTGGTCTGGGGATGGCCGCCGAGGTGGATACAAAGTAGCTCCAAGGCAGTGGCCTGCCTAACAGACTCGAAGTGGCTAACGCCCCCCGCAGGTCTGGGCCGGGAAGGGATATACAATGGAGCCACAGGCCCCGAGAACGCAGAAAGCCTCACGGCACCCAAAGGACTCAGTTTGGCCACTCCAACCTCCTTCATTTTACGACCTGGGAAAATGAGGTGGCGGGGCGGGGAGGAGCGAGAAGACACGTGCCAGAGATCTCAGCTAGGAAGTGTATAAGACCAAACCTCCTGACTCCCGGCGGGGGTGAGGGGGTGGGGAGGTGACAGGACGGTGAGGGAACCTCGGTAGGCCAGCCCTTTCTTTCCAGGAAGCCTGCTGGGAGGAGATAGCAGTGGGGTGGGGGAAGGAGTGAAGACACGGAAGTCCTCGATCATTTGGCCTTCTCCCCTTCTCCCCCCAAGCGGCAGTCTCGAGGAAGAGGAGCCTGAGCTCACGGGGCGGAACCGGTCTGACCTCGAGGCTGAGTTGATGATTGATGCTGGGACCGGGAGTCAGGAGACCTGGGGCTGAGTCACTTCTCCCTGCTACCCTGGGGACATCTCTTCCTTCTCTTAATTTGCTGATAAAAAAAAAAAAAGGACGGGGGGCAGGTTGGGGCTTTCCACCTCAACCTTTCTTATGCACAAATCTGGACGAGAAACCCTTCTCTGGTCAAACCTTTAGCGGTTGAAAGTCATACCCCCTATGTCCCGCATTCAAGGCTCTTTCACCACCTTTCATTCAATTGTCTTTCTAGCCTAAAGGACTTGGACTGAAATACTTGCTTGAATCTGGAAGTTCTGAGTTGCAGTTGGGCCTCACATACATATTAGCTGTGTGACTCCATGCCTCAGTTTCTTGATCTCTCGAATGGAGATAATAAAAGCATCCACCTTCCAGATTATTTTTGAGAGTCAAATGAGATCATGTATTCAAAACACTTTGCAAATCTGAAAGTGCTAAATAAATGTTGTAATTCATTCCTATTTTTCTTCTCACCGTTTGGTTCGATGCTGAACCAAACTGGGAGATGCTTCACATCAAAATAATAACAGTAACAATAATAACTAAGCTTATCTAGTGCTTATCAGGCACCAGGTACTTTACAATTATTCTCTCATTTGACCTTCACAATAACCTTGAGGCAGGTGCTGTTATTACCCATAATTTACATAACAGGAAAGGGAGGCAGATAGTGGTTAAGTGACTTGCCCAGGGTCACACATGTATGTGTTTGAGACCAGATATACATTCAAGTCTTCCTGACTTCATAACAGGCTCTCTACCCACCAGGCTGCCTGGCAGCTTCCACACTCCTATCCATATGTTCTGGCCTACCTAGAATGGCACCATCCCTCCCTCTTCAAGTAGAGAATTCCGACCAAACCTTAAAATCAATGAAGCAACATGCATTTACTGAATGCCAGGTTCTGTTAGAGGAAATGGGGATACAAAATGAGACTGTTCCTGCCCTCAAGGAGTTTCCAGTGTGGCTGCGAAAGATGACCACAAGAACACTTTTAAATAGATACAAAATAAAGTCAGTCCCAGGCAATGGGGGCAGGGCACAAGCACCTGTGGGAATCAGGGAAGACTTCCTGGAGGAGGTGGCAACTGAGAAGAATTTTGAAAGAAGAGACTGTGTAATGCTGAAGTCAGCTGAGAGTGTAATGGAGGCATAAAACATTCACCATAAAGTGCTGCAAGGAGTGAGGGATAATTTATAATGAAGTTTCCCCATTCTGAAGAATCGAATCTAGAATGGCTTCAGTATTCACTAGGCCTAGGTTTAGGTCACCCGACCTTCAAGTAACCTGGAGTTTAGAGCAATGGAGACCCTCCCCCAGAGCCAGCTCAGCAGAAGATCCACTCCTTTGTCTCAAAGATTCCCGCCCTTGGGTCATGGGTCAGCCCCCCTGGCCAATGAGAGTGAAGGCCAGTTGGGGGATTGGGTTTAATATCAAAATCATGGGCTGGCTCCTCCCTGTGCTCTCTCCCTGCTGCCATGTGGGCAGTGGGGACAAGGTCCTTTCTCTTGGGAAAGAATAAGGACCTTTTCTGACCTTAGATTCAGACTCTGAAATCTCTTCATCTCACACAAAGGGATCTACAGCAACTTAAGATTTGTCATCTTCAAGCCAACAAGGAATCTTCTTAGACTCTGTTTGGAAACCTCCTATTTTGGGGAGGCCCTGCCCATTCATCCATTTCACTTTTGGACAATTCAATTAAATAAAACTTTATTAAGGACCTACTAGAGGCACAGTGGATAGCGCTGGGCCTGGAGTCAGGAAGATAAATCTTCCTGAGTTCAAATCTGGCCTCAGATACCTACTAGCCGTGTGACTTTGGGCAAGTCACCTAACCCTGTTTGCCTCAGTTTCCTCATCTGTGAAATGAGTTGGAGAGGGAAATGGCAAACCTCACTCTCCAGTATCTCTGCCAAGAAAATCCCAAATGGGAGCACAAAGAGTTGGATACAACTGACATGACTGGACAACAAATGGTATATCAGGCACTGTGCTAAGTACTAGGGATACAAACAGAAAAAAAAGTTCCTGCCCTCAAGGAGCTTACAATCTAATCAAGTAGCTAACTCACAAAACGAATCTGGAAAAGGGAGGAGGATGTGGGGGAGGGAAGGTCCCCAGTACCAGAGGCATCTAGTTCCATGGAGCTGAAGTCAGACAAACCTGCAGGTAGACACTGGAGGGAGCTGGAAGTCTGATTTCTGCGCCCTATGAAGGAAAGCTTTGGTAGGCATTCAGTGCTCCACCCTCCAACCCTCCAATTAGAGGGGGAGGAGGTTGAGGGAGGTGGTCTCCAAGGCTTGAATTAACACATGGTACTGAGGGTAGAAGTGATCCTGGAAGGGGCATCTCTCCTGGGGATGTGAAACCAGGCGGGGATACATATGGAGTAGGGAACTCTTACTGTTAAGATATGCCCCAACCTAAACAACAGCTCCTACACACCTGCCCACTCATTCTGGGCAATTCTTCTTGTTCATATTTTCCCATAAGTTCACCTTTGGGGGTCCACCCCACATGCCAGAGGGCTTTCCTGGTTTCTGCTGACATTCTGAGTTCCAAGGGAGGACCCTGGCCATAACCCTGTGCTTTCTTGCTCTCAGGCATGAGATGGGCCCATTTGTTCTTCCTAGCATACATATCTCTGAAGGCTTCTCAAGTCATCCCTTATCTCTCACCCTGGCTCTTGCCACAGGACCAGCCCAGCTGGTTTCATTTTTAGAGCAAGGATGTTGAAGTTAATGTGATTCAGCTTTTCCAGCAATGAATGTGTCCCTTCACCTGTCAGTGGACAAGGACTTTGCATTAGAAGACCAGCAGTCCAATGAAAGTTTGATGGCCCAAAACCATGCAGTTCTTGGCATCCTCTTCCTCCTTTGCTGCTGCTGTTATCAGTGCCAAAGAGGAAGGGGTCACACAGGACCAGGACCACAGCCACAGCCAAAGAAGCTTCATCCTCAGATTGTCAGCCCTGCTCTGGGTGCTTGACTAGCCAGGCTGGTAGGGTGCCACTCCAGGCCTTTCCATGACAACCTGCCCCACAGAATATGGTGCTGAATAACCCAGGGCTGCTATGGCCTGCAACCTAAAAGTGTCTACTTATAAACCCTCCCCCCCCCCCACTGCTCCTCCTGCACTCCCTCCCCTCTCAGATGAGAATCCGAGGTGCCAAGGAGGGAAGGAGGTGACTGAACTGAGCCCATCCAATGACCACAGCTTTGTTGAACTGGTCCCCATCCCAGGGGCACCAAAGCCCGCAAGAATGAGCTAGGCCTCTGCAGTTAGAGGCATGGAGCATGGGCCCAGCTCTTTACTTGGAGGCCTTTAGAGCTGGGGGTGGGGAGAGGCTGGTAGCAGAGGGAGGGGGAGGGACATCCACAAGAGGCCATCTATCCTCTTCCCAGTTTGTGATTTCCGGCCCAGGACACCACCAAACTTGTAGTCCCTCAGGTTCCCATCCATACTAACACCTTCTCCTTATTTTACCTCACCCAGCACAACAAAGTGCTTGTCAGACAATACCCTGTCACAGCCAATATCTACTCCCTTCTCTCTACACTGCCACTGTCATTGTGCTGGCCCTCACCACTAAATCCTTGAACTCTGGTAGTAGCCACCTGCTGGTTGGCCTTCCTGTCCCAAGTCTCTCTCCAGGCCAGGCTACTCTCTCTTCAACTGTCAATTTAATCTTCCTTTAGGAACCCCTTCATTTGAAGCCAGGTCTGTCCATATCATCCTCCTAGCCAACCATTGCTAGGGGCTCCCTATCACTTCCAGGAACAGATAAAGGTCTCTTTTCATGTCTCAGCCTCCTCCTACCTTCCTGGTCACCTTATCCCCTATCCTCCTCCCATCCCCTGATCCAGTGGCCCTGGTCTCCTTGCTGGACTCTGGCCAGCGCCTGGCTGTCCTCCATGCCTGGAATGTGTCTCTGTCTCCTGGCCTCCTTCAAGGCCTGACAAAAATCCCGTCTCCTAAGAGAAACACTTTCTGATACCCTTTCGTTCTAATGCCTTCCCTGCAGCCAGTATCTCCAATTTGTCCTGAATAAAGCCTGTTTGCTCAGTTGCTGGCAGGTTGCCTCCTCCTCCCGTTAGGCTATGAGCTTCTCAAGGGCAGCTACTGCCTTTTGCCTCTTTTTCTCATCCATTAGCATGGGGCGGGGAACAGAGGAGGTACATGATACCTTGCTCTAGAACCCTGCCTGCTTCCTCTAGGACCCAATGCAAACCCCCCTGTTGTATATTTGAGTCCTTCCCAGCCTCATCTTCTAGTTGCTCTCTCACACCTTATTCTGGCCTTTGGGGCTTTTCTTCACCAGGCTCCCTTTTCCTCCCTGGGCCTCTGGAAGCACTCCCCTTCTCTCAGGAGCTTCCTCCCTGGCCTGGAGATTCCCCTGGCTAATGCATCTGTGCTCATGCTGATTTCTGGGGCAGGGCCCTTCCATGAGGGGCCAAAGCTTCTCAATACCTTTGTCTGGGCTCCTCTGCTTAGTCTGGCTGGATAAAGGCACTCATTCACTGGCAGTGTAGCTCAGTCAGGTACTCTTTTAAGCTCATTGCCAGAGGGAATATGGGGGAGTTTGGTTTCACTGTGACCATTCACAGGGCTACCTTAATTGGAAGCTGCCCCTCACTCCCACCCCACCAGCCTTTCCAGACTTATTTCACATACCCCACCCCCACCCCATTCTACAGTCCAGCCAGCCCTGCCTTTGTATTATATAGACAAGTAGCTACAGAAAAGAGGAGGTTCCTTTAGAGATGAGGGCTCTAGCAGCTGGAGGTGGGAGGGCTGGGAAGGGCTTCCTGCATGAGGTGGCATTTGAACTAACAGGCACATGTGAGAAGGGAAAGCATTGGCGGGGGGGTGGGGAGGAAGGAGCCAGGCAAAGGCATGAAGAAGGGATGAAGGGATGGAGAGCTGTAGCTGGAAGGTAGATGGAGCATGTGGAGAGCGCTGGGAAGGTGGGAAAGGACCAGGTTGGGAAGGGAAGGGCTCTGAATGCCAACCAAAGGATTTCCTATCTGATGCTGGAGGGAACAGAGAGCCACTGGAGTTTAAAGCATGTGTGCATGTGGGGGTGAGGGAGGGGGGGGGGTCAGACATTTACTTTAAGACAATCATGGCAGCTTGTTTTATTGGAAAGGATACTCCAGAGGCAGGGAGACCAGTAGGCATCTCAGTAATCCAGGCATGAGTGGTGAGGGGGGGGGGAGGGGGGGAGGAAAGGACAGAAGGAACAGGTTGGAAGAAGACCAGATGAGACCTTGGGAGGGTATAGTTACCTGGATATGTGGCACGTGAGTGAGAAGTTACTTAAGTTCCTAACCCAAGTGGCGGAGGTTACACAGCCCTGATCCCAAACTCTCCTGTCTTCTCCAGCACATTGCCCTCTCTATCAGCCCCAATCGCCAATCTGAAGCCTACTGGCTCTTCCCCTGCTGCCTACAAACACACCCATGCCCTCCCTGTCCTTAAAACAAAACAAAACAAAACCCCCTTATTGGACTGTCCCATCTCTGCTAGCTACCGTTCCCTATCTTCCCTCCCCTCCACAGCTAAATGCCCTGAGAAACCCTAAATGGAATGGCCATTTCTGTCTTACCCCTTGACCTCTGCAGCCTCAGACCGGATCTTCTCCAGCATACCCTCTCTCCTTTCATGTGACGCTGCTCTCTTGGCTCCCTTCCTGACTGTTCCTTCTCTGAGCCCTTTGCTGCCTCTGTGGGGTCCCCCAAGGCTCTGGCTTGGGCTCCTTTATCTCTACCATCTCAAGGGGTGCTCTCCTCAGTTCCCAGAGCTTCAATGATCATCTAACGTGCAGAGAGGATTCCCAGATCCATCTATCCTGCCCTACCCTCCAGACACACATCACCAAAATGCCTTTTAGACTCGTCAAAAGGATGTTCCCTAGGTGTGTGAAATTCAACGTGCTCCAAATCGGCTTCATCACCTCCACACTGGCTCCATCACCTCCACACCTCCCCTTCTCTCTTCCAAATGCCCGTTGCCACCAAAGGCACAGTGTTGTCAAGTCCTTTCCACCTGTAGCTCTCACGCTCTCCTTGGGCTCTGCCACCATGATAGAAGCCCTCATCCAGCACTAGCTGCTGGGGGAGTGGGGGGGGGGCAGGGCACTTGCCTCAAGTGTCTTCCCGCTCCAAAAAACTCCTCTCAAATGACTGGCTGCCTTCAATTCCACCTACACGAGGTCTTTCCTGTCCACCCACCTACAGACCTCAGTTAGTGACATCCTTCTGGAAGATTCTGTCTCTCTCTCATTTGTACAGGGTGGTTTGCATGCTGAGCCCCCCATACAGGAGCTCCTTAGAGGCAGCCATATACTCACCCTTCTTTGTATCCTCAGCATTAAAGCACAGCGCCTGACAAACGTTAGCTGAGTAACAGGGAATTTTGGAGGGATGGATTTTGGGGAGAAGATTATAGGTTCTGTTTGGGGCAGGCTGAGATTGAGATGCCTAAGGGGCCCTGGATAATAAAAGGATCATAGATTCAGAGCTGAAGGGGCCTTAGAGGACCCTCATGTCACAGATAAGGAAAAGAGGCTCCACCAAGTGACAGCCTCCACGTCCAAGTATGTGCCTGAAGTAGGATCTGACTCCAAGTGGAGAATGCTGTCTGCTGCTGCTCCACAGTGGTATCCATGAATCCAGGAGGCATAACACTGACCATTGGACACATGGGAGCTGGGAAAGAAGATAAGGGGGCCCAGGCAGAGCCTTGGGGGATACCTAAATACAGAAGACATGAAATGGATGGAGAAGGTCTAGGAAAGCCATTTTGGAAAAAGCTGGTGATGCTGATCACTGGTGTCAAAAGCTGCAGGGAGCTTAAGAAAAATGAAGATTGAGAAAACGCCACTAGATTCAGCAATTAAGGGACCATAAGTGACACTGAAGAGAGCCATTTCAGCTGAGTGATGGGGTCAGAAGTCAGACTGTAGACAGATGCTGAGAACAGGAGGCTTTCTCAAGGAGTCCGATTTCAAGAAAGAGGGAGAGGACAATAGCTTGAGGGAATGACAAGGGAGCTTTTTAAGGCTGGGGATATGGGCATGTTCAAGGCAGCCAGGAAGTTACTACGAAGAGACCGGAGACTGGAGTCTGGGTGGTGGGGAGGAGGGGCAGTTTTCTGGAGAATACCGGTGAGGATGGGGTCAAGGCTGCAGCCAGATGGTTGGTCTTGGCAAGAAGGAAAGCCATCACTTTTTGTGAGACAGAGGTGAGGGAAGAGTGGGGGAATGTCAGAGCATCCTGGGACAAGAAAGGTGGGGCTGAAGTGTGGGTCATGAGAGGGATATAGGAGATGAGAAGACGGGTCTAGAGCATCTGCTGTGCAGTGGGACAGGAAATGGATTAGGGAGGGGAGGGATGTTTGCTGTGCTGCAGAGTAAGGGCCCAGTGCTTATGAGATAATAATTTTGTAGCAGCCCCACTGTGCAGTTTCATGACTCGCTTGAGCTCCCTAGAGGCAGATGGTGGCAGCTGACTGTCAATTCAAGACTGGAGACTGGCAAGGGAATGGGCAGCAAGGGACAAGACATTAGGATGGAAGGGAGGGCAGTGCCAGGGCAAGGGGTGGAGGAGCTGGAGGTCATGGGGTGAACAGCTTTCAGGGTCTGCCTTAGGGTCCCCAGGATCTGGACAGGGGATAACTAGGGACCATGGGACCCTCCAGGGAGGCCTGGGAGCTCCTCTTTGCCTCCCAGGGCCACATCTGTACAAGGCACTCATTTACAACTGAATTGAACAGGGATGTTAACCCCTCTCCTCAGGACTGCTAACAGAATCCCCATCCCCCATCCTGGGGTCACCTGACCCTCCCCACACTCATGAAGGGAACGGCTGACTGTGAACAGGCCCTGGCCCCCCACACCTCCCTGACACTTCCATCAGGCCCTTGAAGTAGCACAAAACAAGAGGACGGAGTTGAATGGGGGTTTGGGGTTTATTCTAGAGAAACTCGGCCTCAGCCAGGCCTCAGTAGTCAGCAGTGTAGTCAGTACCATGGAGACCCCGGCACAGCAGCGTGAACTCCTTCACCATCTCCTTCACTCGACGCTTGTTCACCCGCTCTCTGCAAAGGCAGCCAGAAGAGAAATGGAACAGCATTAACTCCATTCACTCATGACAGCCTACTGCCAAGGAAGTGCCCAGGCCAGGGAAAAGACAGAGGAGGAAATGCTCCGGGCATGTCAGTGAGCTGGGCCCTATCTGGCTAGCACATGTGAAGGGCGGGACAGCTCAGACAACAGGCACTGAGTGAGGCTCTGGGGACACAAAAACCAAGTCCCTACTCTACAGAAGTTTCCAGACAGAGGATGCGACAGGGCCTCGAAGGCCAGGGCAGAGGTTCTCCACCCCCCACCCCAGGGGTCCTTGCCCTCCTGCCCAATCACCTGAGAACCTGCTGGCTGAAGGTGTCCTTCTGCTCAGCACTGAGCCGGGGTGAGGGGAAACCCGGTGTCTGCATCACTTCCTTGATCCACACGCTGAGGCAGCCAAAGCAGTGCTTGTTGAGGGCAAAGAGGGCATCGGCAAAGGAATCCATGAGGCTGCGGGAGGCCTGACCGCCGATGGCCTAGGCAGAGGGGACAGCCAGGTGGCTGGAGTCAGGAGGACAGGTGGGCAGAGAAGCCCTGTCTCACACCTCCAATGGCCAGTGTGCCCCAGAAAGCCTGGAGGCTGACCTCGGCTCTCCACTGCCCTGCACATGCAGTGTGTCTATGCCAGTGCATCTAATCCCAGGGCTCTTTCTGCTTCCTGCCCACCTTCCTCCTCCATGGCAGCATAGCTCCTGCCCCACTCACCTCTAGCACAGCCTGCAGCAGCACTTTGCCATCCTCCTGGACCACCTGCCCGATGGGTGGGATCTCCCCACATCGGGGCAGCAACTCTGTCTGCAGCAGGGATAG
The DNA here is from genome assembly GCA_028646575.1 of Pseudocheirus occidentalis. Taxonomy (NCBI): domain Eukaryota; kingdom Metazoa; phylum Chordata; class Mammalia; order Diprotodontia; family Pseudocheiridae; genus Pseudocheirus; species Pseudocheirus occidentalis. Next base: position 26,734,279 of record CM053593.1, read on the forward strand.
GACACAAGCAAGTCAGGCCCCTGGGCTAAGGAATGGCAGTACCCCTGCCTCCCCAGGAGCGAGTCTCCTGTCAGACATCTGAAGCACATGTTCTTCCTTCCTTGGCTCACATGTGACCTGTTGGGAGGCAGGGCCTAGCCAGGAGAATCTTGCCCCCACCCCTCTCACTGGGACCAGGACTTGGCCACCCCAAGGAATGATCTGACCAGATCTTTCTCGTGTGAAGTAGAAAGAAATCCAAAGAAGGAGGGGTTTCAAGTATCCTGAAATGTAACCCCACTGCCTCCTGGCCCAGGAGGACAGAACCCTGCCTCAAGCATCTGTGTCCCTGTCCCAGGCCAGAGTCAAGTCCCCTGGGAAGTGCTAAGATCTACCTGCCAGGACTCTAAAAGGTACTTATAAACAAGACTAAGGCACAGGAGGGAAAAAGGGGAGGCTCCTGAGAGTATGAGGAGGAAGGAGCAGTGCAGGCTGGCTGGAGGCCCAGTCACCAGTGCTCTCACTGGTGCGGGCTGAGAAGTACCTGGCCATCAGACACAAACCCAACCCTAGGCACAGAGACAGGCAGCTGCCATGAGATGCAGCCCCAAGAACAACAGAGGATCTGAGTGCTAGAAAACAGCCTGTCTTCAAGCTTCCCTCCCAGCAAAGAGAGAAGGAAAAGGACACTTAGGGACCCATACAATATGGCGCCATCTCTGCCAGCGCCAAGGCAGGACTCTGGACGTGCAGCCTACAAACCAACTCCCCTGGTCCTCTGTGGGGTGGGGAGGGCAGCGACTCCAAGCTCAGAGGGCCTCTGCTCTGGAAGCTCTCCTGACACCCCCCAGGTGAGAGGGCCCCCAGTGAAGGAGAGTCAAGGGCTTCATCACCTTCACTGAAGAAGGAAGGGGAGAAGGCTGGCACCCAGGGTGAGAGCCACACCCTCTGGGAAGAAGCAGCAGCTGCTCAGACTCCAAGAAAGGACCATGGAGATAGACGAGGGTGCCAGAGAAAGGTCAGAACCTCTTACAAAGAGGCACATCCGTTGGACCACAACAGCAGGGAGTGAATCTGTCTTCCCAGGTAATGGGGACAAGACGGACCAACATTATCCATTATCCATGAAGACAAGGAAGACAAGACCTGGGAGTGATTCCTACATCCTCATGAATTGAAGGCTTCAGCACAACAGCCAGGTCAGCACAGTGTGTACCAGGCACAGCACAAAATACAAAATGCCAGTGGAAAACATACAATTTGGGTAGTTCTCACTTTACACAAACTTGCATTATGCAAATTCAACACTGAAAGAAATCTACATTCCAAAAACATACTGGTTTTAACACTGGAAAGCACTAGGCTCTTAGCCCTGCCCCTGCCCCACGGGGGTACTTGATGGCCTCCCACAACCCCACCAAACAAAAACCTTCCCTTCCCCCCAAAAACTAAACCCCTCCAAGTGAAAGCAGAAGAATGGAAGTAGGGGGAGACCCCCCCACCACTGCAGGTGGATTGGGAGCTTGGCTTGAGATCTCTGGCACTGAGAGGAGGCCTCTGCCCCACTCCATCCACCCATTCACCTACACATCAGTCTTCTGTCTCTACACTTGGGGTACCATCTGTCCTGGGCCCTGCCTCTCACCCATCCTCTCTGGGTCTGTGTACACCCCATATGTCTGCCCCACCAACATGTTCTTGCTATCGGCTGGCCCTGGCCCCTCTCTCATTTCTGTCTCTGACTCCCAAGTATCCTTGAACCTTGAACCATGCTGTCATCCCTACCTCCACCAGGGCACAGAACATTTCTTCTTTGCCTCCCTCCCTTTCCCCCCATTTAATCTGCATTACATAAAAATTCCTCTATGTAGAGGTCTGTGGAACAGCCCACTTATGTAAAGCAAGAACTGTCTGTATCCAAGAACAAAGTGACTTGCTCAAGGTCACACAACTGACCCTCTGTCAGTTCAGTCTCACAGCTATCACCAAGGCTTGTGGAATGGAGCTCAAGTCTAGAATATGGCTGTGGAAGGTTCTCTCCTATTTTAAAAGGTCAAAATAAACCAAATGTGTGAAAGAATGCATTGTATAGCAAGGACATAAACTCACAAGAGTACACAAATGAAAAGGGAAGCATTGTGGAGAGCTTCTGGGTAAGAATCAACAGCGGGAGGAAGAGAAGCAATGTGGCAGTAGTAGCTTACTCCCCAACCAGGGGGAGGAAATGGCTGAGTTCAGGAAACAGATTGCAAACCCAATACACAGGCAAGAAGATAGGATGGGCTTTTCAGCTTTGATCTCTCCTGCTAAAAACACAGCAGCTGATGAGTACCTGACTAGCCCTCAGTACCCTGACTTGGACCAATAAGGATGAACTGGTTGCTGAAACAGAAATTATAAGATGCTTGGGAGAAAGCTGCTCCCCACAACACACCAGTGACATTTCTCAAGGTCTTTAAGGCTCCCAAACACTTAGTCTGAGTTGTCTCATTTGGTCCTCATACCTTTGTAAAGTATATAATAGAGGTGTGATTATTCCTAAGCTTCCCTAAGAAAATGGGATTCTGGGGAGGCTAAATGGCACACACTGGCCCTGGACTCAGGAGGACCTGAGTTCAAATCTAGCATCAGGCACTTGACACACTTATTAGCCATGTGACCTTGAGCAAGTCACTTAACCCCAATTGCCTTTGAAAAAAATAAAAGAAACTGGGGTCCTGAAAGTGATGGGCCATAACTACCTAATAAGTGTCAGGGTTAGGATACAAACCATGGTCTTTCTGACTCCCAGGGCAATATTCTGTCCACTATCCCCTGAGCTTGTGACAGGAGAAAGAAAAGTCAGGCACACTCTGATTAGAGAAAGGGTAGACAAGAGTACGTGACCTAAAATCCAACAGGAGAATCTGCCAGAAGGATGAGGTCTATCAACCAAACCAGGGGGCATCAGGAACAGCCCCAACATACAATGAGCAGTGAGGGACACTAAGAAATCCTCAGAAGATCAAATCTAATAAAGGAGCTGATAACGTGGCCCACAAGCACCACTGACTAACCACAAAGGCCCCAGAGGACTAGTTAGAAGCCAGGTGAATTCCAGTTCCTGATTCAAAGAGGCAAATTTAACCCTCCAGGTATCACTTAGACTTGATGAGACTCGGGCCTCAAACAAGACTCTGGAAAGGACAGACCACAACCAAAATGAACAGGAGAGCCAAGAAGGGAGTGAGGGAAGCTGTTGGTGGAGCATTGTTTAGGAAGAACACAGTCAGAGGGAGAGAGGGAGGAACCCCAGAGCCATGGTTTTATTGACACAGGGTGCTCCTAATGAGGAAACTCATTTAACCAATGCAGGTCAGTACCTGCCCTGCAACTCAAGAGTCTTAGGGAGTGACCTGGGCACTGACAGGATGAGTAACCCGCTTAGTTTCACAAAGATAATAGGTACTGGGGACAAGACTTGAGCCCATATCTTCCTGACCCCAAGGGCAGCTCCAAACAGACTCATCTATGAAGAAATATGAAGGAACATGAGACTCATACTCACATAAGGAAATCTGAGAGGTATGAATGGGGCAGAGTTGGGGGGGTGGGGAGTATGAGAGAGGAGGGGAAAGGCTATGAATCATCATGAAAAGCATTTGGGGGAAGGTACACAGAGGGACAAATAGAAGTAATTTTTTTTGGAGTTGACAACAGACCATCTGGACAGAAAGAAAGAGATAAGGAGCTCAGGAAACAAGATAGTGATAGGGGACTTCATTTATCCAGATACTTGCTGGAGCATTTTCCCCTTCCCTTCCTCTTCTCTGCTGAAATGGGCAGTAAAGAACTTACTGATTTTCTTTACTGATAATTCCATCTTTCAAAAGGGGTAAGTTCTATTTTGGAACTCTCGCCAACATGGAAAAACTGGCTGCTTGGGTGGAGATAATGGGAATATCCTGAGGAAGTGTCCACTTCATTATAGGATTTGTCAAAAAAAAAAAAAAATAACAGGAACAAAGGGGCATGGACTTACCAGACCTCAAACTGTATCATAAAGAGCTACTTCCCTAAACTGTTTTGGAACTGGTTACAAAGTAGAACAGAGAACAGTGTAACACACTAGCAAACAGGACTGAGAAGTCAACAAATCCAGAAATTTAAAATTGTGAAGCCAGAGAAACAATTCTGATGAAGAAAAGTCATCTCAAGAGACCATGGAAACCGGACGGTGGAATGAGGACAGCTCCAGAATCAGCATTTAGGTGGGGCTCAGATCCCACCTTTTACCAGTCAGTTTACCTGCCTGGCCCTCAGCTCCCCTAGCTGTAAAATGAAAGGGTTGGATACCAATGCACATCAAGGTCCTTTCCAGTCCTAGAGCTAGGACCCACTGGTTTTATGGTCTTTTTTTAGGCAGACTACTTAAGAGCTTACAAAGACATGTATTTCCCCAAGATGGGAAGAGAGGCAGGTTATGAAGGATCAGAGTCAGTGTCAGGGGTGTTACAACTCAGGATGGCCAGAAGGCTAACAACAGGGTTGGTGAATCTGGGGAAAAAAGAAGGATGGGATGCCTGCTTAGTCAGGCCGGATGGGGCAATGGCTGGCAACAGAGAGAAGACAGACCTGCTCCACTCTGCGCTGCTCTTTTCTGCCAAGCTGAACAATTTTGCAGCAGATAAAGAGAAAACAAAAACAGCAGAGAAGCTGAAACCAAAGAGAAGGAAAGAGACAAGAAGAGTAAACCCAGCATCCCTGGATGAATCCAGGTCACCAGGGCAGAGGAGCTACATTCTCAGCATTAAAAGAAATACCAATGGGATTGCTATCAGAGGTCTTTGAACAACCACAGGATTTTAGGGCTGAATGGGAACTCAGATGTCATCTAGTCAAACTTGGACATGAAAGCTTTCTACGACATACCCAGAAAGTGGCCGTCCAGTCTTTGCCTGAAGACCTCTAGGGAGGCGGCCCTGTGGAGAACGGGAGAGGCCCTAAAACACTGGAGCAGGGCAAGTGTCCCAATTTTCAAAAAAGGAAAAAAAAGATGGAGTCTACAAACTATAGGCCAGTAAATGTGGCCTGAATTCCTACAAAAATCCTAGAGCACATCATTAAGAGATGGTTAATATGAAGACCATCTCCTCCCCCATTCATATTCACCTGGAGTGGTTTATACAAACTGAAGCTAAGTGGGAAGAGCAGAACCAGTAAAATTTGTATATGGTCACAGACACATCATATGTGTGATGATCAACTTTGATAGACTGGACTCTTCTCGGCAATGCCTAGTTATAAGACAACTCTGCAAGTCTCAGGATGGAAGGACATATCTACATTCACAGAAAGATCTAGAAAGACCAGACTTTAAATGGAGACTGAAGCGATCTACATGCTATCGTTCTTTTCCATGTTTGGTTTTGTTTCTTCTTTCCCATTGTTCATTCCGTTGGTTACAACCCTTCTATACAACCAGACTAATGTCCAATGTGAAAGTATTTGCGGATCCTATACTTGATTGCACACTGCCATGGTGGGGGAAGGGGGGGAGGGGAGAAAATGTGAAACTCAAGGGATTATATAACTTAATCTTGTAAACTAAAAGTAAATAAATCAGTTTTAAAAAATAAAAAATTAAAATATAAAAAACAGGATGGTTAACAGGCATCTGGAAACAGAGGCAAACTTAGTAAAATAAAACCCATGCCTTGAATATGGTTCAGAAGAAAGAGGCTAAGCAGAGAAAGGATTTAAAAATGGTTGCATGGCCAGGTCCAGAGATGAATTATTAATGACAGATGTAGGGTTTCACATCTGGTAGACAAGTGAGGGGCAGGGCACTTCCCTTCAAACCCAGCAGAGCTAGGACTTGGCTACCCCAGGGCAGAACTAGACAGTGGGTTCGAGTTTTTGCTTCTAGGAGAAGCTCGGGGTCATTGAAAATGACACACTATTTCCAGCTTTGGTCCTCCAACACTGCCCATCCAAATGCAATGCCTGGTCTGAGTATCCTCTGGGAAAGGATGGGAAGGAACCAATTCCTTGTACTTCCTGCACAGCCATTCACACTGAACTGCTTGCAAGGTTTCCAACTTTTGTTCAGGAGGCACCAGTCAACCACCAAGAGCATGTGGGCAGAGTGCTGGGTTTCCAATGTGACAAGCAGTACCCGGGAATTGGGGGGGGAAGCATTGTTCTCTGTAGCCACGCTTAGACGTGACAATTAGTGTTGTTAAACAGTTTTTGTGCATTCTATCTCTTGAGGAATCTTATGCCATCATGGCATGTTTCTGGGAGATATCGGGTGGGACGCCTTCTCTAGAGTTGCTCCCTGCCCATGTGGGGTGTAAAGATGTGGTCTGCTATGGAACACTGTGCACCACCCAACAGCACACCTGTCATACAAGTAAAGTCCTAGGGTGTGGAGACCAGTATGTGGCAGAGTTGTGTAAGTCCTCAGCATTGCCTTTTCTCAGGAGCAGCAGGAGAGCTTTGCTCTCTCTCCTTCAGGCATTCCAACAAATTGATCTCGGGTAGCCACCCTATTGACCTCTGCTTGCTGTCCTTCCTTGCAGAGCACACTGGGGACCTCAGAGACAGGCTTCCATCTGACACAGACATGTGGTCCCAAATCTCAGAGTGACCCTAGCCGTCTCCTGCTCACTGGTCCAACCATTCTGGCATCTCAAGCTAAGACATTTCCTTCAAACTCTTGCTGCTATTTTATAAGAAAGCACTGCTTATAATCTACAATTCTCCTTCATGAGATTTTGCAAAACAAGTTGTTCTAAAAGTGGACTGCTTTTGGCTACCATGTTTTGCTACCCAGCCAGGAGATCAAAGGTTTGCTAACTGGAGCACTTTCTAGGATATTTTGGCCTCCCCTGAGCAGAGATTGCATTACATTGGTTAATGTCCCGCAGGCAAAAGAAATTGTTCTTCGTGTCAATATCTGTTCCCTTATCCATTTTCCTGGGTTTTTTTTCCTCCTAACAATATCCAAATGGATCTGTGACTTCATCAGTGTGAACATTCTCTCTAATGATGCAGACAGAAATCCAGCCAGTGCAACTCTTGCTCACATCTACTCAAAGTCCTGGGGAAGGAGTGGGAATGGGAGTCTTCTCTCCTTTGTCTTGCTGTTGGACAGATACAGTGAGAAATACCTTCTGTCCATTAGTTATCTTTCATAGTGGTCATGTGGCCAGCCCCATTAAAAAAAAAAATCTACCACCATTTCTTTGATGAAATCCTTCACTGTGTCGAGATTGCTTTAAAATGTTGAGCTGGAGCTGGTTTTGTTGCCTGCTGATTTCTGTTCTTTCAATTTGGTGTTGACTTTGATCTTTAAAAAAATAAATGCTCTGACAGAACCCTGGCTTGTTGTCATGGTTTGTCCTTTATTCTCGAAGAGGACCATGACATCAGGGAGGTGATGCTGTGACATGCAAGTGAACTGGATTTGAGCGAGGGAGGGCTGTGCAAAGTCACCAGCCTCACTTTCTCCTCCAGAGCCATGTGGGTCCAGTGGCCAGAAAGGATGATCACAGCAATCAATCTTTTCCAATCAAGAGAAGAATCAATCCCATTTTGGTGATGGGATTCCATGCTTACTACCCCCAGTGCTTCCTAACTCTTTTCTCCAAGAAAGCATTAGTGATAGGCAAGCGTGAGGCTTCTCTAAACTCTGCACTGGTCCTGGACAGGGGATCAGCATACTGCTTGCCTCCCATCACCACTTCCAGACCCACCACCCCCTGCCACTACCATTCAGGATCCTCTCCTCAGAAGTTTCCTCTATCCAGATGGTTTAACCAATCCAGCTCCTGTCTTACCCACCAGCCCCAGGGCATGTTCCCTCCTCAGTCTTCTCCTCTGCTAGCCCCTGTTCTATTCTAAGAAACTTCAGTGTAATAGTTCTAGTCCCTCAAACACCTAGTTCTTTATTTTCAACCCCCCAACCCACTTACTCCTCAGCCATACTGGAATGGTCATGACCTGGCTCTTGTCATCACCCACATGTGTTCCACTTCCAAATTAAGAATTCTAAAATTCCTTCACTCAACCCCAACATCCGATCATTCCATCTCTGCACGTACCTTACTCCTAAAACTATTCTTCCTCACCAAGACCTCAATCCTAACACCTGCCTCAGCCTCCCCCTCCAGCTCTCTCCCAAGCATGACTCCTGCTCTGGTCTCACCTTCCTGTCCTCCCAATCTCAAACCTAGAGAAATGAGTTGGATGTTATGCCGTTCCCTGCTCTCACCTGCCATGTGTCTCTGCCCTGACCCCAGCCTTCTTGTCAAACAAGAGCCCTAGCCTCCTGCCTCCTGGGCTCTGACTCTTCGCTATCTGGGTGAGTCCCTAATCATGGCTGGGCTTTCATCCTTCCCTAATACCCTGCGTGACAGCCACTACCCTATCTCCACAGCAAAGAACCCCAGGTCCCCCTTTCTTCAATCCCTCCCTATCCACTGATTCCTTTCCTGTTGTGCACAAACATACCCAGGTCCTCCTGATCTTTATGATACCTTACACGACCCTGTCAATCTCTCTCCATTTACCTTCCGTTTCCCTTTCTCAGCCAAATTCCTACAAAGAGCCACCTCTATTGCTGCATCTATTTCCCACCCTCCCACTGACTTCTCAGTTCTCTGCAACCTGGCTTCTGCCTTCATCACTCAACTCTGACTTCTCTGTCCAAGGTGAACAATGGTCTAACGCTCTTTCTGCCTCGGATGGATCACCCTCATAGCCCTGTGGATGTTCCCCAAGGGTTCTTCCCTGGAACCTCTTCTCTCTTCACACTCTTTCCCCGTGTTCTCATTACCTCCCAAGGGTTCAATTACTAACTCTATGCTAATGACTCCCAAGTCTATAGATCCAGCCCCAGTCTCTCTCGAGGTTTAGTCCCGTACCAACAATTGCCTCTTTGACATTTCCCAGTGGATGTCCTGTAGGTATCTCAACTCAACAAATCCAAAACAACTCACTACCTTTTCTCCAAGCCTAGGCCCTCTTCCAGACTTCCCTATTTTTGGGGAGGGCATCACAGCCTGCCTGGTCACTCAGGCTTGTGACCTCAGTGTCTTTCCCAACCCCTTATTCATCTATCCACTTTGTTTATACGTCCACAATATCTTCGTTCACAGGGCCCCTGATCCAGACCAAGTCCTCTATACCTCTCCCCTGAACTACTGCAGAAGTCTTCCAATCGGCCTCCCCAACTCTGTCTCTTTACTTCAATACATCCTTCCCCAGCCCCACCCCCAGCCAAAGTGATTTTCCTAAGGGGTTTTGTTCTACCACGTCATGCCATCCCTCACCCCCATTTGACAAGCACCAGTGGCTCGCTATTACCTCTGGGATTAAATGAAAACTCCCTCCATTGGCATTCAAAATTCCTTACAACCTCACTCCCACTTACTTTTCCAGGTTATTTCCATACCACTTCCCTTCACATACATTACAGTCCAGCCAAACTACTCTTGATCTTTCCCCAAGACCCTCCTTCATTTCCAGCCTCCATGCTTCGTGCAGCCTGTGCCTCACGCCTGGAACGCTCTCCTGGCTCACCTCTACCTCCTACAACCTCTGGTTTCCATTGAAGCTCAGCTCAGATGCCGTCTCCTCTAAGTCCTTCTTCATGCTCTCCAGCAGCTGGATGCTGCCCCCTCTCTCCAGAAAGGACCTTGGATTTATTTTGTATAACTTAATTATACATGTACTGCCTCAAGGGCAGGGGTGGTTTCTTGTCTGTTTTATTTGGTTGAGTCAGTCCTGACATAGCATGTACTTGATGCCCTTCTCCAAGCTGGCTGCCCTCTTCCGGACAGGCTCCAGCTAGCCAAACCACATGCTTCCTACACTTGGTGGCCAGAACTGAACAAAACACTCTGGATATCATCTGAGAGAATGGAGTATAGAAGAGCTGGCCCCTCTGCTCCTATGAAGGCAGCCCAAGACAGCATCCACTTTCTTGGGAACCGCATCACGTTACTGATTCAGAGTTTGCAGTCCAAAGATATTTTTCAGACAGACCATCAAGGCATGCCTCTGCCTGATGATGATGCTAGGAAGAGGGCTTTTTTTTAAAAATCAAGATCTAAGACTTTATACTTACTCCTATTAAATTTCATCTTTTAAAACATTCCAACTTATGAGATTCAATCCAAAGTCTGTCAAAATCATCTTGGGCTGACCTGTCAACCAGGACATTAATGCTCTTTATCAACAGCTTTACGTCATCTGAAAGTCTGATGATCTCTTAGCCATCTCAGTCTTTATCCAAGTAGCTGATAAAAAAGTTAAACAGCTACAGGGCCTAGCACAAGTGCTTCAGGAATTCAACTGGAGACCTCCTGCCACACTGACATCGGACTCCCATAAGAATCGTGTGAGAAAACTTGCCTAATGATTTGCTAAAACCTCAGTAAACAGCATTCATGGCATTCTCCAGCTCTTCCACGCTGCCTAGGGTGTCCAACAGGGGCGGTTATCCTTGTATGCCTGGCTCTGGATGGACCCATGATGGCTGCTTACTCTTCTAGATGTGGACCAACTAATAATACGGTCTAGAACTTTTGCACAAATCCAAGTCAGGCTCATTGGCTTATGGTTAGTGGATTTCATTCTCTTCGGGCTTTTCCTCTCCTATTCTCCATAATTTTTCAAATATCAGCAATCACATCCACCATTTCTTCCAACACTGGAAAACAGCTTCTCTGGCCTAGGGGATGAATTCATCAAAGGTTTTTAGGTCCTTCCCTTACTATCTCCCTAATTAATCTTACTTATCCTGTCACCTCTAGTTCAAAGACAGGAGAAGCACAATTTTGAAGGTGTCTTGTGATTAGGAATCTGCTCCCTCTGGAGGCACCCTATTCCACAGCTAAACAGTTTTAATTTCCTTATATAAAGCCCAAATCTGTCTACCCCTGAAGCTACTCCAGCTCACTGAAGGGGACATTTTATTAAGCTCCTGGTGGCATCCTTGCAGACAAGGTGACCACAGGGCCTTCTCAGTAAGATCAGTAGCCAGCAAAAACAGACAAGCTTAACAATATACACAGGAAAAACAAAGTGGATGAAGAATACATTGATGTGGTCTAATAGCACTTCTATGAAAGGTACATTGAGATGGATAGTCAGTTCAGGCCAAAATTGAACAGCTTAGAAGATTGGCTGAGTAGCATTTGAAAAGCTGCTCCCTCCTGCCAGAACCACAACATTCTTATTATCACTCTTATCCTGGTAATGCTCTCAGGTGGGGTCATGGACAACCACAACCTCAGAAGCAACAAACTTACAGGTGAATGAGAAAGTAACAGAAAGTCACGGGATGGATGCAAAGGGTAACGTCTGGCAGCCACATTAGGGTGACCTGAATGCAAGAAGAGGCTGAGAGGCTTGAAGGGGCCTAGAATGATGCTCCCAGGGCTGCACGGCCAGCCACAAGATACAGAATGTGGCCTTCGGCCGTTAGGATCACTCTCCCAGTCAGAAGACTGAGGATGAGCAGGGAGCAGGGAGAGTATCGTCCCATCAGGAGCACAAGGGTCTGCGGGCACACCGAAGGAGCCCGAGAGCCAGCCCAGCCTGGTAAGGGCAGCCAGGAGGTGTGGGTTCAGAGCCTGGCTGGCCTGGACACTAGCTGCTACTGCACTTCACTTTTGAGAGACGGCTGCCCTTTTTTACAGATGTGGGTCACAATTCTTGCACCACCGACCCCATAGGGATACAGTTTACAACATTAAAGCACTCAAGAAACATAGAAGGGAAGGAACTGGGCAACAATTTACACGAAAAAGATCTGAGGGCTTCAGTGGACCACAAGCTCACTCAGTCAGTCAAAATAGCTCACATGACCTTGGGCTGTCCCTCCACCCTGGTCAGGCCACATCTAGCAACTGTGCTGTCCTAGGAGCCATAGTGTGGAAGGATTGTTTTACCATCTAACCACATCCATGGGGGGCAACCATGTCTCAACAAGCCTAGAGACCCTTTCACACAAGGATCCAGTGAGAGAATTTGGGAGACTTAGCTCAGAGAAAGCTCTCAGGGTATTGCAGCTGTCTGCAAGCTTGAGGCGCTGTCATGGGGAAGGGATCTTTTTGTTCTTTTTTGTTCCCATAGGGCAGAACCTGGGCAAAGAGGGGGTGTGAGTGTGTGTGAGCATGTGTGCATATGTCTCTGTATGTGTCTGCGTTATCTGTGTGTGTATGTATGTTTGTGTGTGAGCATGGGTGTGTATGGGTATATCTGCATTATCTGTGTGTATGAGTGTGTGTGCGCGTGCAAGCATGGGTGTGTATCTGTGTATGTCTGCATCATCTGTGTGAGCAAGAGTATGCGTGCATGGGTGCGTATCTATGCGTATGTCTGCATTATCTGTGTGTGTGTGCAAACATGTGTCTGTATGTATGTCTGCATTATCTGTGTGTATGAGTGTGTGTGCGTGCGAGCATGGGTGTGTATCTGTGTGTGTGCGTGCAAGCACGGGTGTGTATCTGTGTGTGTGTCTGCATTATCTGTGTGAGAGTGTATGTATGCATGGGTGTGTATCTATGCGTATGTCTGCATTATCTGTGTGTGTATAAATGTATGTGTGCTTGTGCGAGCACGGGTGTGTAACTGTGTGTATGTCTGTATTATCTGTATGAATGTGTGTGAGCATGGGTATGTATCTGAGTGTGTATTTGCGAGCATGGGTATCTGTGTATGTCTGCATTATTTGTATGAGTGTGTGTGTGTGAGCATGGGTGTGTATCTGTGTGTATGTCTGCATTATCTCTGTGTGTGTGTGCATAAGCACAGGTGTGTATCTGTGTGTATGTCTGCATTATCTGTGTGAGTGTGTATTTGCAAGCATGGGTGTATATCTGTGTGTACGTCTGCATTATTTGTGTGTGTTTCTGTGTGTGTTTGTGTCCTCTTCCTGGGGGTGTCCACAGCTTGGGCAGATGGTTCCAGCTTAGTATCAGCACCAGCACCTTAACTACCTCTCTGCAGAAGGGTGCTCAGTGCTGACTGCAAGTACCCCTGGGAGGTCCTGCAGAGGTATGACCAGAGGTATGACCAGACCAGAGGTCTCTGGGGCACCCTGACCGCTCACTTGGGCCTGTGGCTCCACTGACTAGCCCCTGAGAGGTTCATAGTCCTGGTCACACTGAACACAAGGGAGAACAAGGAGGAGGATGGATTAGAGACATTTCCAGGCCACAGTCCAGTGGTTCTAAATGGGAAACAACGCTGAGCTTGAGACACAGACAGGATGAGCAGAGAAACTAAGAAGGGGTCCTCCTGTAGCAGGCCAGGCCAGACCCTGGGAGCACAGGACAGTGGTCCTCTGAATGACCAATGGAAGCATTTGGTCCCTATGATCCTGGACCCCAAGAGTCCTGTGAAGGTTGGGAGGGGGAGCTGGGCCCCATACTCACAAAGAAGCTGCAGGAGGCCTTGACAGTCGGGGCCTCAGGGAACTTGAGTGCCAGCACACCTGCCCACAGGGAGAGACAGGTCAGGCCAGGGAACTCATCCAGCCCCTCCCCAGGCCATAACGAGCCCCCTACTCACCACACTGGAACACAGCCTTGACATCCAAGCTTTCAGACAGGAAGAGGTCTGGCTTCCGCTTCAGGGCCTATGGGGAGACGGAGCCCCCGTGAACCCAGCCCCTGACCCTCTCCTGGCCCCACCCACTAAGCCACTCACCTGCCCTGGTCTGGTTTAGGGTGTAGCCACACCAGGGAACCAGCCCTACTAGGCTCCTCAGAAAAGCTTGTTCCCTCCCTTCCCACCCCCCACAGGGACTTAGGACACCTCAAAGTTCCTGCACGAGGTTGGGGACAGGAGGGAGACAATGGCTGATGAAGAAAGGCAGGGACATCGTGTGCAGGGACCAGAGGCTCTCTGGGTAGAGGTGGCAAGAGAGACCCTGAGGCACATAAAGGGGGGAAGATACATAAAAGGAAGAATGGGGAGGCCCTAGGGAAGGTCAAGGACAGTCAGTGTCTTGGGGCCAAGCAGGAGCTTTCTCCAAATCTCCCCCCTGACAGGGCCAGGCCTTCCAATGAGGGCCCTGAGTAGACGCGGTGCTGCAGTTCTGGGCTCACGGGCCAAGTGTCTCTCAGCCCATCATCCTCTCTTCTTTCAGCCTTGACAGTACCTCCTGACCCCATCACAAGCCCCACTGACCATCCATTCCCAAGCCACCAGCCCTTCATAGCCCTGCCTCCTCCCCAGGAGGCTCTGACTCCAGGGGAAGGCACAGCCTCCCCCTGCCAGTGGATCAGAGTATTGTGGGGCCATCTCAGGCCCTCCACTTATCAGCTTCCCCACAGTTCACTAAGGCTGGGAGCAGCCCACTGCCCAGGCCTCACCAGATCCAGCCCTAACATTGATCAGCCCAGAGGCCCAGGCCCAGCCCCCATCTCCTCCTCTCCCACACAGTACCTTCCACAGACTCCACCAGCCCAAAGGTTCCCACTCCCTAGGAGTTTTGGAACAGACCAGGTACAAATAAGCCAAGAGACCTCCCGGCAGAGGCTTGTAGCAACTGGACTCCCAATTCCACTTGGCTCCCCAGGCCCCACAGCCCCTCCTGCAGCCTTGAGGGTGGGCGCCTAGCCATGGCAGAGCTTCCCTATGTAGCCCACCCCCAGGCCTGCCTACTCGACCCTCATGTGCCCACGGGGGCAGCCTCTCCACGGCCCTTGTGGCAAGTCCAGGGGGAAAGGAGGCCTAGAGGAGAGTGTCGGGTTATCAACTTCCACGGAAACAGATGGAGAAACTCTATTCAACTCAACAGAAAAAAAGTTGTCAACAGAAAGCTAAAAAGATATTTAAATTGAATTCCAACAGAAGAGAAAGAGAAAGAGAGAGAACAGAACGTGAATGAGTAAGAAACTAAAACACACCTGTGCCAGGAGTTGCATAAATGAATCAACAATATCAGGATGATCCCTGGGCCCTAAAATATAATAAATAAAGATGGAACTTAAGAAAAACTCATCCAAACAGCAACTCAACGTCATACAGTTACGTGGGCCGGAGGGCCTGCAGGAGGCAGGCCTGAGCGGCAGGAAGCGAGGGAAAGAAACAAAACATACAAAAACCATGAACTGGGAAAGCCCCAAACAGAAAGAAACAGCAGAGTGACGGTGGGGATGGGCTGGCTGGCCCCTGGCTGGCAGGAGGGGGCCTGGGAAACACCTGCAAACAAGTCAGAGAACTCACCAGCACAAAGCGCCAGAGGAAGGGGGCAAGGACAGGGACTGCCACCCCTTACTACCCTTCTTGGGCCTCCTTCCTCAGGCCCTCAGACCAGTGATGCCTGAGACAGAACCAAAGAGCCCTGTTCAAGGGCCAGGGCACCAGGTGCCCATGCCAGCCAAGCAGGGGCACAAGGGCCTTTGAGTTCTTCTCATTCAGACTGTTGGCTTAGGGATTAGTGAGGGAGTGGGGGCAGGCCCCTCACCTTAGCCTCAACAACCCCGTCCCCATTCTACCTGGTCCTGACCTCCTACCCTGGCCCCTGTCCTAAGGCATTGCAGCAAGCTTCTCTTGGGACTCCTCCTGAACAGAAATGGGCAGAGAGGCAGGAGTAGGAGAAGGAGGGCAGAGGCCCAGGGCATGCAGAGGTTCTGGGGCTGGAGTGGATCAGACAGAGCAAGAGGAAGGTCCACAATTGGGTGAGTAGGGGTGGCTGTGGCTCCAGAACCTGCCCCCACTCTCCACCCTTTTTCCCTTCAGGCAAGGACTCCAGGCAGGGTTCAGATGTGCACAGAGATGGCCCCAGAAAGCCAAGAGCTGAGCTTGGGCAGCAGCACCAGGGACAGTTCAGGGAAGACAGGAATGCTCTAAGGGCTCTCATGCTAGGGGAGACCAGGACTAGGGAGGTTCATGACTTAGATCCACACGAGGGTTTCCAGACTTCAGGCCCAAGGAGAGGAGACGACAAGCATCCCCTCTGACCACATCCCTCCACGGGCAGTGTGGGAGGATCAGCCAGATCCACCCATGTCCCCACTAACCTGTCTAGGTCCTCCTCTGCTGGATGGGGGATGAGACACGCCTGTGTGGACGCTGTCTCTGCCGGGCTCCCCCCATCAGGCTGCTACAAGTATCTAACAAGAGGCACCTGCCCTGACCAGAGCTCCCTTTTATTGGTCCCCATAAGGAGGGTCTACGGCCCTCACCGAGGCAGACCGCTACTCCTGATTTGGTGATCTTTGAGGGTTGCTGTGACCAGTTTGCACACAAAGCCCCTCACCAAGCCCAGTCCTTCTCCTGGGACTCAAGGTTAACCCTCACATTTCCTCCCCTTAAAACCTTGCAATTTGGGCAACCCTCACGGATGCCTCTTGGAAATGACATTTGTAGGAAACATTGATCTCTCTCAGGGGGTGAAAGACACCTCATCAGCTCCCCCTCTCCCTCCCCAGCAACTGTACTGCCACATCTGCTGGGGGGAGGAGGAGGAAGACGAGGAAGGGGAAGAAGGGGTCAGAAAGTCATTGCTCCACCCAACTTGGGTCCAGAGACTGAACCTGTAAGGGGCTAGGAGGTGAAGAGAAGTCCCTGAGCCAAGGAGAAGGAGCCTCAGCTCTGGCGACTATGCCGCCAGGTACTCTGGACTCAAGGTCTCCCACACAATGTACCCTAACTGTGGGTTAGCAACCCCAAGCCACATAGGGGATGCCTGGGCTATGGTTAGCTCCCTGCTCAAAGGAAGCCCCCAAATCCTGCTGTGAATAAGAAATCTGGAACTAGACAACCTCTTGTGAAGCCCCTGGACCCTAGGCCACCTCTCCCTGGCAGAGCCACTGTCGAGTGCTAAGGCTGACACACATATAGAAGCCCCTTCTGCTAGTTCTCCCACGCTGTCCAGCCACCTCCTTCTGGAATCTCTTCCCAGTCTCTCAGCCCCTTTCCAGTCTGGCCACTCTGGAAGGGCAAAGGGAGGGCTGAGTTGGGAGCTTGGATTCCTCTGGCTGGGTAGGTGGCGGCGGCAGCAGCGGCGGCGGTGGCAAGAAGAGGAGCATGGCTCAGCTAGACCTACCTTGCTGGAAAAGGGCGAGTGTGACGGAGGTGACGAGGAGGAAGAGGGCCTTGATGGGGGGAAAGTGGGCAGGTTCGTGAGCAAAGATGTGCACCAGCTGGAAGAGAGAAAGCAGGCCCACCATGCGTCAGCCCAGTACCCTCTCCCACTCAACAAGGGTCCCCCACCCGCCCAGGCACAGTTCGTCCCATACCTGGCGAGTGAGGTCGAGGGCAGAGGCCTGGGGGATCGTGCTGTACATCTGTCCCAGCATCTCACACAGCTGGGGGACCATGGGCGCAAAGTCATCCAGCAAGGTCTTAACAGACTTCTCAAAGATGGCGCACACAGCCTGGAACAGAGAGGCAGGAGGCAGGCTGCAGCACACCCGTTGTCTCCCTCAGTTCCCCCTTGGGTCCCACTTAGACAGCATGCCTACACTTAGCTCAGTGACCACTGCTCAGGGCCCAGCACCTACCATTCCTCTGCCCTTCTAATGACTGCTTCTCCCCCCTAACTACCCCCCCCCCACCTTGCTCAACTGTCAAAACAAGGAAGGGGAGGCCAGTGAAGGCTACGATTGGGAGGGGCCACATTTGGAGACAGAAGGCCCGAGTTTAAAGCCCAGCTCTGACACTTACTGGCTGTGTACCTGCCAGCCAAGCACCTCTCTGAGGCTTGGTGTCTTTTTCTCTAAAACTGATACAACGTCCCTTAAACTACCTAGCCCACGGGGATGCTGTGAAGAGAATACTTTATAAATCTTTAGGAGCTACAGAAATAAGATCTGTCATTTTGTTTTGTTGCTTTTTGGAGGGGGAAGGCAGGGCAATTGGGGTCGAGTGACTTGCCCAAGGACACACAGCTAGTAAGTGTTAAGCGTCTGAGGCCGAATTTGAGCTCGGGTCCTCCTGACTCCTAGGCCGGTGCTCTATTCACTGTCCCACCCAGCTGCCCATGAATGGCCAAGAGAAGAGACTTCCTCATGACTGGAGCTACACTCAGTCATCCAGACTGGTTAAATACAGGGCTTCTCTGGACAGAGACAGTGGAAAGAAATTCTCACTTTGGGTGAGAGTGGAATATGATGGCTCATTTAGCCCAGAGGCTGTAAGAGTCTAGTCTTGTTAAGGCTGAATGATCCACACACACCCCCAGACCCCTCCCAAAACTGACATCCAGTGCCGAAGTTAGCCCACCATGACTACGGGACCCTCTGACACTAGGAAACCCCTCAAAGAGAGGGCAGCCAGGTGGCAAAGTGGAGAGGGCTCCTAACCCAGAGCCAAGACCTCAGTTCAAATCCAGCCTGACACTCACTAGCTCCATGACTGGGCAAGTCACATAAATACTCCTGGCCTCTGCTTCCTCATCTATAAAATGGGAACAATGACAGCCCCTCCCTCCCAGAGTAGTAGTGAGGATGAAATGAGATGTTTGTAAAATGCTCTATAAATGCAAACTGTTATTAGCCTTTTATGACTCTATAGGAAACTCCCTCTGTGATTCAGCCAGGAGTGGGTGGTGGAGGCCGGCCTCCTCCGCTCTGTGAGGTCCTCCAAGAAAGGTCAGCCTAGAAGGTGCTGACCAGTGGGAAGAAGGCCCCACCAAAGCCTCTCTGACCAGTAAGCCCACCACGTTATGCCACAGGACCCACTAGGAGAGCTCAGCCCACCTCGTGACGGGCAAGTCAGCTCGCTCTGGGACCAGGGGATTCTGGAGAGGCCTCTCTCCGAAGGAGCCCTCTGAGAAGGGCAGCTCTCTTGGTTATGCTAGCGGAGAGGCCATCCCGAGCTGGACATCTAAGGAAATCCACATCACTAAGACCGTAAGAAGCCCAAGAGAGATCAGGCTCTCTGGGAGCTGTGTTGAGAGGTTAGCCTGCTCCAGGACTCTGGATAGGAATCCCAGGTTCTTTGTGACATTTTAAATTAAGCATTTCTAGACTGAACCCATCCACTTTCACCTCCAAATCCTCTCCTCTTCCCAACTCCCCTTTTCCTGATCAGGGTCCTAATCCTCCTGGTTACTCAGGCTCCAGGTTATCACTAGGTGATGCCCCAATGGAAAGTCTTCTCCTTTCTACCTTAACAACATGTCTCCTCATCTTTTTTCCACTCACAAAGACACTGGTCTAATAGAGGTCCTCCTCACCTCTCACTTGGACTCCTGGTCAGTCTCCCTGCCTTGGCTCTCTGCCCACCCCAGCTGTAAAAGGGACCTTCCCAAAGAGCAGACCTGATCTCCTCCACCTCCAATGGAGCATGCTGGTTCCCGAGCACCTCCAGGATCAGACAGAAAATCCTCTAGCTATGAAGCTTCCTAACCTAGCCTCTGCCCTTCTTCCCAGGCATCTTGTTCCTTTCCCTTCATGCACTCTGCCATCCAGCATCACTGGCCCCTTGGCTGTGTCTCCTACAAGACTCTTTGGCCTGCAGGCCTGGAACACTCTGCCCTTCCAACCTTGCCCTCTATCCCCCCTGGCTTCCTTCATATCTCAGTTCAAAATACACTTTTGCAAGCCTTTCCTGATCCTCCTTCATATTAGAGCCTTCCCTCCAAGACTGTCTGCAACTGATCCTGCCTGGACCTGGCATGGACACAAGCACACACACATGTCTGCATGCTGTCTCCCTATCAGAACAAGAAGGAGCTGTTTCTGTGCTTCTCTGTCTCCCACCCTCCACACAGTATCTGGTCCATAGGAAGCACTTAATAATGCTTGGGGACCTACTGATTCTGAGTTCTGTGATTTCCCAAGGATGACAAGTTACCTCTACCACCTGGGCATCATTTAACCACTTGCTCAGCACCTTCTGGATGAGCTGGAAAACTTGCTGTAGCACAACCACCACCTGGGGGACAGAACCAGATGAGAAAGGAGCTGGGGTGGGGTGTCTGAGCTACAGGGCCCATAACGGGGTCAGCCAGGGATTCCCTGACTGCTGTTGGAGTCACCCAAGACTAGGCCTAGAGGTTGCAGAGAGGAAGACGGGGAGCAGAGCTCTGGGATCAGGTAGGGGCTGGGAGGAGGGAGCAGTCCAGGAGTATCACCCACTGGGTTGGGTCCCTGTGGTATGGGCAGCTTCCTGAGCTCAGGGCCTTCATGCTCATCCTCATGGTGACTGATGTCCAATGTAGTGAAGAGGTTGGAGAGGAGCCCCAGGATGTGGACAATAGCCAGTTTGTTAGAAGGGTTGGGCTGTGGAGATGAAGACAAAGTTAAAGCAGGGACATCTTTGAGATCCCACAATCTGAAGAATGGGCTTGGCGAGGCTGATGGTCTGGGAGATGGGTCAGGAGGATGTCTAATGCCCTGAAGCAGCACCTTCTTTCTCCATCTGCCCCTCACCAGATGTGCCAGACTGGCCATCCCCATAGCCCTTCTCCCCACCCCGACCCCATTCTGGGCAGGCCTCCTGAACCTCCCTCCAAACCAGGGATCCCTCCTTTATCTTCTCCGGCACCCCACTCTGGGGAAGCTTCTCTCCCCTCCCCTCCCACCCTCCACAACCATCAGGGTTCTACCACCTTCCCTCCCTGCCCCTCCAGGCAGGCTCCCTCATCTCCCAGCGCCCACCCTCCAGCAGGCAGGCCTCCCTCACCATCTCCTCAGCCAGCTTCTCCAGCTGCTGGATGTAGGGGGTGATAAGGGAGTGGAGGTTTTTCAGAATCTCTTCTACTTGCAAAGCTGACAGCAGGAAGCCCAGGGCCTGCATCAGCCACATGCACTGGCTTGTCTGTGGGGCAGAAAAGGGCAGGCTCAGACCCTGGACAAGGCCCAAGGTCTGTGACCTCCTCACAGGAATCCAGGATGGGAAGGGAGCTCTCCCTACAGCCAAAGTACAGGAAGTTAGTGGGGCTAGGGCGACCATCACTTTGTACATGAAGAAACAGACTCAGACAGGCTTCCAAAGCTAGAAATAGAGCTTGGGCCCTCCCACCTCCAGATGCTCAGTTCCGAGGGTTCAGGTCATCTCCTCCCCACCCCCCACCAGCAGCCAGACTGTCTTCCCCATCTCCCAGCTGCTGCCTAAGGCCATACCTTGTGAATCTGCTTCATCAGCACATCCTGGGGAGGGAATGACACAACCATCAGCAAGGCAGAGGTGGGTCAGCAAGCCCCTCACCCTGCTCCATGCCCACTATACCAACATACCTGAGACACAGCCACAATGTTGGCTGCGTATGGGGGGAGGTCATACTTGCACTCCCGGCAGATCTTCTTGAGGGTAGAGACAGAGGACACGGAGAGCTCAGGGTTGCCCAGGGCATGAAGCACCAGGGGCAGGACATTGTTAATCATGACTGGATGGTCTGCTAGCCACTCTGACAGGGCCCCTGGGGAGTACAAGACAGAGGGTTGGGGGGAAGGGCACCCAGAGGTTTCCCATGGGTGCTCCAGGCTCAGAACCTGGGTGCCCAGAGCCTACCCACCAGCAGCATCTCACCAATGGTGAACATGACGGTGTCCGCCAGCTGTACATTGCTGATGCTTATGCGGGGGATGAGGCCAATGAGCCCTGGCACCACATCAGAGTAATTGACATCGATGGTCTCCGCGATGGACTGGAACCCATAGAGAAGAGCCTCCGTGTGCTGTGGGGAGCATAGGCCGACGGGCACCAGCATGAAGGGAGGGTGGCAGCCAGGGCATGGCAGGGGAAGGGGTGAGCAGAGGTGGGAGAACCCTGGCCACTGTGCTGTCCTGGGGACTCTTAGCTGTAGGCTGTCATGGAGAATGAAGACAGCCCCTTCAAACTCAGCTTCTGTAGGATCTGAGGGCCAGGCTGGACGAGGGGAGTGGGGAGAAGATGACCCAGGGCAGGCTAAGGTGGGGGGCCGTACCTGCCAAGAGCAAGGCTGTTCAGAGCCGGTGAGCAGGCGGCCCAGCTTGTCATAGAGGTTACTCAGCAACTCCGCCCCCAGCATCTCGTAGACGTACATGAGCGTGTCCGAAATATCCACCCTAAGAACAGCTACCATTAGGGCCTGCAAGACCCTGCCTGTCAAGGCCTCGGGCAGGCTTCCCTGTGGTGTGGTCAGGGCCAGCAGCACCCACTACACATGGCCCCCAGAGCCATGAGCCCAGGCAAGCTCACCTGTAGATTCTGAACTGCTCCTTCTCGTCAGAAGACCAGAAGCTGTATTCTTCATCTGCAGGAAACTGAGCTTTATGGAGGAGCACATCCACCAGGTGGAAGTAGACAGGGCGGTATAGCTGCTGATATACAGCCTGCTTCTCTGCCTCCAAAGATAAGATGTCATCCTGGGGGGTTGTAAGTGAAGGGGAGTCAAGCTTACCTGGCCTGGACCCCACAGGAGCCTCGCCAGGTCTCTTGCCAGGTAGCTTCACCACAAAACTAAGTTTCCCCTGCTTCCCACCCCCACTGGCACTGAGAGTCAATCTTCCTACACAGCCTCAACCCCCATGGACCTGACCTAACTCATTCCTGGCTCATCAGGGCTCTGTCCCACCTGCCCCTACCCATCACCCTCGAGGCTGGTCTCCTTAGAACTAAGAGCTCAATGACATGGTCCATTCAGGGCTCCCTCTCACTCCCCACCTCAAAGGCCCAAGACCTCCTTCCCCCACTTCACTCTACCAAAGAAAACACAAAACCAACCTGCAGAGTGTACCAGAAAGTGAGGGTCAAGGAGCTGGTGGTCTCATTGACTGGGTAGTGGCCAGGGATGCCCGTGCAGAACATGATCATGTTGACCAAAGCCAAGAAGCTTTGCCAGTGCTCCACCTGGTCCAGCAGGGCCCTGGCATGAGACAGAGGGCAGAGGTGAGCCTCTTCTACCTGGCCAGAGACTCACAGGGGCCTGAATTTGACCAACAAGAGGCTGACCTGGGGTAGGGAGTAGGAGCCAAGCACAGGGAGGGGAGCCAAGTTTCTTCTGTTTCCCTGAGGAATCACATGATCTCTGAGGTGGGATAGACCTGACTACAGCTGCCCTAGCAACTGATTACAGTCCTCTAAGGGAGAAGAAAACTGCCCCCACCCCCAAGGCAACCAGTTTTGTTCTAGGATTGTTCTGGTCATGACTAAGTTTTTACCTGCCTGTCCTCTCCTCCCTCTTCATCCCTGCTGGGCTTCTCCAGAGTCCAGTCCTCTGCCTATGGGCATCTCTACTTGGTAGCTAACAAGTACCATTTGGTCCTGGGCCTCTCTACCTCTCACTCTCCATCTGCTGGCACTCATAGAAGACCTGTCTGCCTGTCTGTCACCCTCAATAGATGGCACTGCCCCACCTCATCCCATTCCCTACACTCGGCTATGACTTAATACATTCCCTACTCCTTACCCCTAAGGTCATGCGCCCCTTCTGCTCTCA
Source organism: Pseudocheirus occidentalis (assembly GCA_028646575.1). NCBI lineage: Eukaryota > Metazoa > Chordata > Mammalia > Diprotodontia > Pseudocheiridae > Pseudocheirus > Pseudocheirus occidentalis. The sequence continues at coordinate 26,757,632 of CM053593.1, forward strand.
CAGCTTACCCTCTTCCCACAGAAGCATTTCATTCATATTTGCCATCCATTTATTTGCTCAGCCCAGTCTTCTATGGACCCCAAGACACACTTCCTTTCCCTAAGCATTTAGCATGTGGCTCATCGTGGCTTCCTGTACTTTGAGCCCTGCCATCACTTCCACACATGCTGCAGTAACCCCTTCTACTTCCCGGCCTCTCAAGCCATCAGCTGCCTTGATTGCTAAGCCCTACATGACCCCACCATAGCAAGGAGGAGTTGGACCCCAATGTGACCATCACCATGATCCTGAACTTTGACCCCAGCCGCCTGTCTTTCCCTCCTACTCTGCCCCCAATCTCCCAGGCCATCTGCCCGGCTCTTGCCTCCATCCCTTCATAGACTAACCCTGACCCAAGCCCTTAAACTTCTTGCCCAAAGATTGCCAGTCACGCTTAGGCTGAGCCAGGTGCTGGTTTATCCCATTACCCTTCACTCGGATTCAGGGGCTGCTGCTGGAGCCACCGAGTCTTTCCAGGTGCTTGGCCACGGTCTGGCTCCTTCCTGAGTAGCCGTAACCCTTCCCACAGCCACTGTTCTCCTCAGACTAAGACCCTCCCTCTCAGCTGATAAAACCACGGCTGCCCTCTGAGTCCCATCTCCCTTGCTCCAGTCTCTGGTTGGGAGGCAGGTCTTCTCTTCCTCAAGGCCAAGCCCCACATTCTTCCTCCCAAACTACCTCATCTGGGAGGTTGCCCCTTGGCTTGGTCCCCAGACATCCCCATGTTCAACCTCTCCTTATCCACAGAAACAATCAAGTCTTAGCCCAGGCCTCCTCTGATCCTACAGAGCCCACCAGCCGCTATCCTAGATCTCTCCTTTCTTTCTCGGCCTAACTCCTAACAAGTATTGCTTCCACTTCCTCACCTCAGACTCATTCATTGCTCATTGAGATGGGGGCCCCCAGGCCTTCTCACTGGCCTTGCCACTAGGCCCTCTTGACCCCTGGGCCTTGCCATCTGCCCTGCAACTGAACTCCAGCATATAACACAGGGCTTGGCACGCAGTAGGCACTTAACAAATGTTTACTGACTGACTCTCTCCCTGTCAGAGTTCCTTGAGGGCAGGCACCGTATCCTGGCCTTGCTGCCCTTCACCCTTCTCTGGCCCTCTCTCTGGCCCCCAGTGCTCCAGATGAAAGCTGATCTGGAGGAACCAAACAGGGTTATCCCCTCCCAATCCTGAACCCAAGGCCTCCTAAAGACGGCCCACCAAGGCACTAGCTCTTGGGCCCCAAAATCCCAGACCTTTCTGATACACGGCTTTCTCAGCGTGTCTCTTCCATAAGGGCAGAAGCTGAGTTTTACAATCTAAGTATAAATAAGGCTTTACTTTTAAACTTGGTAAATCTCCTATCCTTAGTTGCCACCCCACAGTTTAGGCTGCCAAGATCAGTCTGGATTTTGACACTGATCATCCAGTTCATTAGCTGTCCATTCCAGTTTGTGGCATCTGCAAATTTCCCAAGCACACCCCAGGCCACTACACAAACCCCCGACATAATTATGAAACAGCACAGTGCTGAGGACAGATCCCTAGGGCATGTCACTGGAGACTTCCTGACAAACTGACGTCAAGTCACTAATGACTACTCAGAGGGTCTGGCCTCCCAAATGCTTTCAGATCTCCAGAGCTCTGCAATGGTCTGGTCCCAACGTCACCGTCTCTTCCACTGGATGAGCCTAGGAGGCTATACACACTTTGTCACAACACAGGGAAAAGACACCCCCCCTACCCCCATCCCCCAGCAACCAAGCCGGGAGCCTGTTGTCCCCTGTACTTGCAACCACACTGCCCTTCCAGGAGGTACACCAACCATCCTTTTAATGAGCTGGAAAACTTTGCCAGGAACTAAAACAGCTCCCAGGCTGAGAGTGTGCAGACACCAACCCTTCTCTTTCAGGGAAGCTGAGACATCTGATCTCCAGGCCTGCTGGCATGCTTAAAGATCACTCCTAGTCACTTAACAGTCACACTGCCTGTTCTTTCAGGACCCTGATGTGTCACCCACACAGGCCTCAGAACTCTGCTCAGCAGAGGCCACTGGGTCTTCTCTGAAAGTCTCCCTGCTAAGCTCTCACTCCAATGCCCATCTCTGCTGTCTTTTCCAGTCCCAAGATTATTCTCCTTGGCCGAGAAAGAGGGAGCAGAGTAGGCATGGAACAGCCTTCCCTTCCCTTGGTCCAGGGTATTCTTGTCACGTCCCTTCCTTGGGCATCCTCCTGTCCCATAGAATTAACCCGGCCTGACCAACCCTCCTTTCATGACTACTTGAGAGACTCTAACTACCACTCTATCCCTACCCTGCCCACATGGCACTGTCCTCAGCTACATGGCAGACTCCTCTGCTTCTTACCAGGCCCTCCAGAAAAAGGGCTCACCCCTCATTTGTCTCTGACTCAGCAACCCTTCTCCAAGCCCCCAACTTCTTTGACCTCCACCATGGCCCTAGCCAATATCTCAGCTTTCCCAGATGCCCACGGATCTCACCTGGAATGATTCTCCCCCAAAGCCACAGCAATTCGGCAAATCCCATGAGATGTCTCCATGTCTCCATTCTGCACCGCCTGCCGAAGCTGCTCCTGCAGCCCCAGCACCAGGGGGATCAGCTTGAGCAGTGTGTTCACATACCTGTGGGGACAACCACCTGTGGCTCTCCCACATTCTTAGCCATAGACCTCCAAGGGGTCTTCAACCAGAGCTACCTATGGGGAAGAGTCCAGGACCTTGTAATCTCTCCTCCCCCATGGGAGAGACCAGGACCCCACAAGTCTCCTCTTCTGCCAAGGAGAGACCAAGACTCTGCAAGTCTACTTGACTCCACTCCCCCTGCCCAAGAAGAGGTCAGGACCCTTCTCCCAGACCTTGCGCCCCAAGGCTGAGACCCTGAAGCACACCCTATTCCATCCCCAAGAAGCCAGAAGCCCATAGGCTCCTCCCCCATTCAGGAAGAGGTGAGGTACTAACCCCTACAAAGAGAAATGACCATGAATGTAGGAACAAGCCATAGGCACTTTTCAAAAAAACCTTGAAAGAAAAACAACACAGCAGTGGCAAGGGGACCACATGTGGAGCCCAGAGAGCCTGAGTTCAAGCCTGGTTTCTGACTTCCACTGCCGGTTATCATGGCAATTGGTTTATGTTCCTCATCAGAACTCTGAGCAATGACATGCGTTAGTCAGAGGGGCAGCCCAGAAACTTAGGGCCACTTGACCCAGGATACAAGGTGACTGGGGCAGTGCAGCAAAGTCTGGGCCTCCAAACCCGAGCTAGGTCAAGAAAAACCCATGCCCCAACAAGAGTGGCATTTCTATGGGAGCCCATGGATGGGGATGGATAGGAGGAGGAGAGGAAAGGTCACCGAAGCTGGCCAAGAACCAGGGTGGCAGCTGCGTCTAGGTATGGGACAGACACTACTCCACAAGTTATCTCCAGTCTGGGGTGGGGGTGGGGAAGCAAAGCTCTAGAGTCCACCCCTCCCCCTTCTCTCCTCCTCCAGCCTCTATCTCAGAGCATTCGTTCCTCCTGGTGCCAGCGGAGATGGCGTCACCCCTTGCTGCCCTGACACCCAAGGTCCCACAACAATGAGAGCCTTCAGATGCTGCCCACATGGGCATGCCAGCAGCGGGCAACGCCTGGTGCACAGCGGGCACTCTACCCTAACTCACAGAAAAAGGTGAGACAGGCTTGATTATCCATAGTTTATAGGGAAGGAAACCAAGGCTGGGAAAAGTGACCTGTCCCCACTCACACGGTGACTCATGGACAAAACCAGAAATGGAATCCAGATCCCCTGTCCCCCAGCCTGGAGTTCAGGGGGTCACCCAGAACTTCTGGTCTCTCCTGAGGAACTCTCCTGGCTGGGTGGTGGGGGAAGGATTCTGAGCCATGGTCACAGGCCTGAGAGCAGGGCAGCACTTGCCAGGAATCTGCCTCTTTGGAGGCCCAGGACCTCAACCTGGACAGCAAAGCAGCCAGGGCAAGTGGGGACCCCAGAGGCCTCAAGCACCAATGTACTGCTGGGACCAATTAATGAATGCTGGTGACTTGAATCAAGAGGAAATGCACCCTGTGTGTCCTTCTACCTGGCCCTGGCCCAGGGGCCTCAGGAGTCTCTCCCCACCCCCACCCCCACCCCCCTCCAGCTTTCTCCATGCCCCTACCCTGCCCCCTCACCCTAGGCTGATGTGCTATACAAGGATTAAAAATACACTTCAAAGTCTTGTTGTCTTGGTACAGGGAGCACCAGTGACGGATGGCAGCAGCTGTGGAGGAGGAGGGGAGGGGAGGAGTCAGGTCAGGTGGGGGTAGGGCTGGGGTGGCAGCAAAACGGGCCTCCCCACTCCACAACGAACACCCGGAACAGAAGAGAGCCAGGGCCTGTCTGGAAAACCCATGCAGGGCTAGCTTCTTGGGGAAGACCCACTGCTGGCAGCTGGGCAGCCCAGGCTGCTACAGCTATGCAAGGTGGATGAACACCAGGAAGGGCAGCATGTGGGGCAGGGCCAGGGCAAGACAGGCTGACAGCCCTTGGGGATGCAGGTGCTGGCAGGGGTGGTATCAGTGGCACTGGCAGTGGTGGCAGCGGCAGCAGCAGCACCTGACTTCCTGGCTGCCTCTCACACTGAGCTCAACCCAGACCTGCAATTAGAGCTCTGAGAGGCGAGCGAGAAAATGGGGAGTGTTGCTAAGCAACCAAGAGCTCTTCAGCCAATGGGAGCTCAGAGAGCCGTGGGCTCCCTCCTTGGGGGAGGACGGGCATCATCCGGATGCCTGGCAAGGCCCAGAATGGCAGGCCGGCTGCAGCTCCCAGAGGACAGCCCCCACACCTGAGACTTTGGAGGCCTGTCCTAGCTCAGCTCTGGGGGCCTCGGAGCTGACAGAGAGGCAGGGACCACTACCCGCCAGGCTGATGTGAACAGGAAGCTTTAGTCTCCTGGGGATTGAGAGAAGAAGGGAAGGGGGGGGGGCCTATTCTATGCACCAGGTACTGTGTTAAGCAATACTATCCCATCTGAGCCTCACCACAACTTGCAAGCTTAGGGCTATGTATTATCCACACTTCACAGTGGAGGAAATGAGGCAGTCAAAGGTTCAGTGACATAGCTAGTGAGTATCTGAGGCCACATTTGAACTCACATCTGTCTTACTCCAGGCCCGGAGCTCTAAGCACTGCATCACCAGCCGCTGCTTGCACCCACCTGCATTAGCAATGTGACTTAAGATATGAACCGTCCAGTGGTGCACTCACCTCTGGGCGTCAGGCTGTGAGATGGCATTGACGATGGCCTCCACGCTACTGTCAAAGAGCTCAGGGTCCCGCAGGGCACTGAAGGCCGCCTGGATCAGCCGCTCACAGTCCAGCAGGGGCACCTCCAGGGGCACCCAACTGGAGAAGCACTTGAGCGCCTTCTGCTTGATGGCGCTGGGCAGGCTAGGTTGCTGCAGCAGCTGCTCCAGCAGGGGGAAGATGGCCCTGCACTCCTGCGCCAGCATGGCACGCACCTGGCTCTTGCGGTATTGGGGTAGCCGGCTGGTCTGGAACTCCTCAGGCAACACAGTCAAGAGCTCCAGCAGTGCCAGGCAGCGGCCCTGCCCATCGCCAGGGGTGGCCTCAGCCTGAAATAGCCGCACCATGTCCGCCACAGCACAGGGCCAGGCCTCTGGCATCATGCTCAGGGCCAGCGAGGCCAGCGCCACGCACAACCGGGTCAGCACGATCTTGGAGCCGCTGGCAAAGCGTCCAATATGTGCCAGTAGCTGGGCCTTCAGACTCTCATACTGGTCGGCAGGGATGTCGCTCCAGTAGCGGGAAATCTTGATGTGCAGGGCACTGGCCCCAAAGTACTGGATCTCAGGCACCTTGTCGGGCTGCAGCAGCTGCCAGCTGAAGTGCCAGGCCTGTGGGGAGACCTGGGCCTGCATCAGCCACTTCTGGGCTAAGTTCTTGTTCTCAATGTTGGGGTCATAGTAGAGCTGGTGAAGGGCCTGAGGAGGAAGAGAGGGCAGGATGTTAGGTGTCAGCACAGAGAACCTCAGAACTGGCTGTGGGCTCTCCTCATGGCCAGCTTTCCCAGGGACAGCTGTCAGTGAGAGCCAGGACACCCCCTTTCTAACCCACCATCTTGAACCCCTGCCTGTTTGCCATGCTCAGTTCCTTGGGGGCCTGCAAAGCCTAGCACCTCTCAATCTGAAATCACTCTTTATAGGAAAAGGGCTAGAAGTTGGACCTTTAATGTTTCCGTTACTAGGAAATTCCTAGTCAGGAAATTCCCTCTAGTGTAGGCTTGTATCTTGTCTGTTCTGAGAGTTGCACAGAGAGGTTAAGTAATTTGCCCAGGGTCTCACGGCCAGTGTGATGCCCACTTGCTACTCTGCCTACATTTCTTGAGAAAATGAATCTTTTCCTGCCCTCCAGCCTCAACTGTCCTGTTTGTCTCTCCCTCCCAACACGACTCCTGGCTCTGTGGTCAGAGCAAGCAGAAGCCCCCTGAGCCTTCATCCATAGGACAGACCCTCAGATACTGGAAGCCAGCCCTGGGACCCTGTGCAGTCTCCAGGGGTTTCTTCCAGGACTTGCTGCCCTCCTCTGGCATTCTGTCTGGTCATACCAAACTTCCTCAGGATTCCACACCAACAACCCACTCAAAAGAGAGTGAGGATGAGGCCAGGAAAAGCCTCGGCTAAGGGGAGGCAGGAGATGGGGTGCTTAAAATGTCTCAGAACAGGCTAGAACTAAAAAAGCCCTGAGAGATCATCTGAGTCAATCTTCTCAGGCCCAGGGCGTAAAAGGGGGCTGCCCAAAGTCTCAAGTCTCCCAAATACTCAAATCCAAGCCCCAGAAAATGAGGGTCTTTGCGAGGAAAACTTGACTTCTGGACAGCTCCCTGCTCCCCATCCCAGGAACAAAGCACTGGACTAGGAGGGATGAGTCCTGTTCCTGTGGTAACCTTGGCCAGCCCCTTCTCCTCCTCCCTGGACCCCGTGTGCTCATCAGTAGAATGAGGGCCTAAGGTGCTATCCAGCCCGAAGTTCTATGACCCTCTGATACCAGAGTGAAAGGCACTAGGTCTACAAGAGTGAGACTGGCCAGGGGATGCAGGTTCCAAGGAGCCTTGGCAGTGGGTGGGGAAAAGACCCCTGGCCCTCCCAGAAGCCCAGTCCTGGGGCATAGCTGGCCAGTCACTTGATTAACAGATCGCTCCCCTGAATCAGAGCCCCCTAGCACCACAGAGCCTGGCTAGGACAGGAGCTAGTCAGCAGCTGATTGCCGCTGGGTCCCATCTTTCATCTGAGAAGATACCGCTTCTCCCTCAAAGTGTGATATATGCACACATCTACTAGACATTTAAAAGTCCAAGCCCTACAAATCAGCAACATCTGTAGGGATTTGGGGCTGGCTGGCTGCCCCCTCCCCTTTCAAGTCCTTAATCTCAGCAGGTTGCTGTGTGGTGGGGAAGCCCACAGCAGACAGTCCTGGGGCCTAGTGCTCAGGTCCAGCTGCATTCAACTCTGGGGTGGCAATAAAATACGGTGAGGGAGGGCTACTGCAACCCCTGCATCCCTTGACTGACCTAGAAGGACAGACTTCCCCCCAAAGGAGGGAGCACTATGTGGCAAGAACCTAGCAAAGACAATAAAGCCTGGGAAAGGGCTAGTGAAAGGCCTATCCTGAAGGCCTGCTGGGGGAGGTGGGAGGCCTTACTAGCAGCCTCTTCCCCATCTGGGGCAGGCCTCAACTCAGGGCAAATTGGCCACAGATCCTCCAATCTTTTGCCAACTTTATTGCCCACCCCATGGTGGGCCCAATGGAGCTGGCTAGGACACTCCTGCCACTCTCTCCAGGACTCTTGAGCTCAGCCACTGGCTCCTCTTCATTTGGCACCCTTGGGGCTAGCCAGGCCTAAAGACAAGGCCTTCAGCTCTAGAAAGCTGCTACAGAGAACAAAGGGAGAAGGCCCAGGAGTCCTGGGGGGCCAGAGGGGAGGACAGGAATGTGGCAGGAACCTACATCCACTTTTCTTCTTCAGGGTCTGAACCAGCAAGTCTCCATGATGAGGTGAAACGCCTAGATGGTAGCCACTCATTCCTGACAAGGAGGTCATCCTTAAGTACTGACTGCCCAGAGGCTTAGGGATCAGGACCCTGGGGGCCCTCCTTTGCTAGCATACTCACACTCCAGCTTCCTCTCAGAGGCCTCCGTAGCCTCAGTTTACACTAGTAAAGGAGTGGGCATCCTTGTTCTCCAGAAAGAGGTGGGTGGGTGATGGGCACAAATCAAGTCCTAAGAAAACCCCCAGGTTGGAGCATGCTGGGTCACAGGTAAGAGCTTCCGGAAGGGCCCTATAGGGTCGAGAGCCCCCCAAGAGAAGCAGACTGGCTGACCACTGGAGCTCCTTAGCTGGTTATCTATGTTGTGACTGGCCATTCCCAACCAGCCAGGGATGCAAAGGCCAGCCCCTCTAAGCCTCGTGCTCATGGCTGATGATTTACAGCAAGCCCATCATGCCCACCAAGGCCTGGGTACCAGGCCAGCTCCCAATCAAGTCCAGGAATCACAGCCATATCCAGCTTGGCAGGAGCTGCTGATGCGGCCGCCCCTGCTCATGCCCTGTCCAACGCTGGTGGCCAATAATCTGCACTGCCACCATGCTCATGCCTGCTCTCAGCGGGGTGCCCGGCTGCCACCCCCTGCCCCTCTCGGGGGCCATGCCCGCCCCAGGCCGGCCAGGGGGCATCGCTCCCAGCGCCCCGACCTCTCCGGGCCAGCGTGGCCACGAGGGGCTGCCCCTGCCATGCCCGCTGCCTCCGGGCATCAGCCTTTGGGCACTGGCCACGTGCCCCCACTCACCTTCTCCACGTTCTCCACCGTGAAGTCCAGCGGCGGAGGTGGCTGCACGCCGGGGCCCGGGCCAGGGCCTGAGCCCGGAGGCCCCGGGGGCGGCTCCTCCCGCCCCTCCATCTCCCGCAGGCGGGGCGGGGTGTCTACACCAGCAGCCGGCCGGCCGTCTACACCGCGTCTACACCCCTCTGGGCGCCCGGAGGCGGGGCCAGAGCGGGCATGGCGGGGGCGCGCACGGTGCGGGCAGGGGCGGAGAGGGGGCCGGGGCCGGGGCCGGGGCCGGGGCCGGGGCCGGGGCCGGGGCCGGGACCGGGGCGCCTCCTCCTCCGCCGCCGCCGCCGCCTCTGGGCTGCCCTCCGGGCTGCCGCCTCCCCTCTGCCGGGCCGCTGCTCCTCGGGGTCCGCGCCCGCCGCCCCCCACCGCCTGCTGAGGTGCGCTCCGCTCCCTCCGCCCCTCCCCGGCCCTCCGTCTGTCCGCCCCCTCCCGCCCTCCCTCCCGCGTCCTTTTGGACTCTCGGCCAGGCCGGCCGGGCGGGCGCCCCGGAGGAGGGAGGCCCGGGGTCCTCGCGCTTAGGGGTGTCTGTGCGTCGCCGGTGTCGAGGTTGCCTTCCGCTCAGGCGTCCGGAAGGACGTCCTTACCTCTCCAGGACCCCACCGCCGGGGATCCTGGGAAATGTAGTCCAGTGGGCGGGCGCGCGTGGCTGACACTGGATGGAAGGGGTTGGGCTGGGCTACGGGCTGGGGGCGGGGCCTGAGGGAAGCTGGGGAGTGAAAGAAGGAGGAGCCCGGATGGATCCAGTAGGGAGAAGTGGAAGACGAACCTGGGGCGAGGCCAAGGGAGGGGCCAGAGGAGGAAAGAGGAAAGGGGAAGGGCAGGGGCGGGGACAATGGAGGAGGGTGGGAGGAGCCGAGGGCGGGATCACAGACCCCAACCCACCTCCCTCTGGCCTCCGCCTCCTCCAGGCAGCTTTCCTTCAGGGCGCCCCCGGCCAAAAGTAAAGATGGGCTGGACTCAGTTTCCCCATCGTTCGGATTCATGATGTATGCATGATCGCAGCGTCTGTCCAGCAGCAGCCGGAGGTGGAAAGGGGGCAGAACCAGGCAAAGAGGCCAGGTTGGGCTCCGGCAGCGAGGACCTCCAAACTGTCCCAGGATCCCCGGCGGTGGGGTCCTGGAGAGGTAAGGAAGGGGAAGAGGCAGCTCTGGGAGTGAGCCCCTCCAGCCAGTGCAGAGGCTGCAGGACCGCTTTGGGGAGAGCTAGCAGCAGGGACCCTAGCCAGCAAAACCAAGAATCACCTACCCAAAGAAACTGAGGATAATCGTTCAGGGAAACAAATGGATATTTAATCAAAGCGAGGACTTTAAAGCATTCCTCAAGAAAAAAAAAACAAAGCTGAATAGAAATTTTTATTTTCTTTTTTATATATATATTTTATTTATTTTTTATTGACTTGTTTGTTTACTTTTAGGTTACAAGATTCTGTTCCATAGTCACTTCAGTTATAGATTTTTCTCCCCTTCCTCCCGATCCCCCACCGGACCCCCGCCATGGTGGCATACAATCATGTATAGGATCTGCAAACTCCTTCACATTGTACAATCGTCTGGTTGTATAGGTGTTATAGCCAATGGAGTGATCAATGAGAAAAGAGAAACAAAAGCCAAACATCGAAAAGAATGATAACACGCATTGCTTCAGTCTCCATTTAAACTCTGATCTTTCTGGATCTTTCTCTGAATGTAGACATCTCCTTCCATCCTGAGACTTGTATAGTTGTCTTTTAACTGTGTGATGCTGAG
>CM053593.1:26768810-26796169 GCA_028646575.1 Pseudocheirus occidentalis
TGTGAATTGTTGATACTGTGAATATTGTACTGAATCTTGATTTGTAATGGAATAAACAGAGTGTTCACTAATACTGTGTAATCCGAATCTTAAAAGCTGTTCACAGTAGCATTCTTTTAGGAATCTACTGTTGATTGGCTTTACAGGAATGGCCAAACAAATTATGGTGCATGACTGTAATGGATTTTTGTACAATAATATATGATGAAATGAACAGTTTTAGGGAAACTGATGCAGACTGAAGTTAGAATAATTTATACAGTAACAACAGCATTATAGAGAAAAATAACTTCAAAAGACTTTGATAATACTATGATACAATGATACGCTAAGAGTCCAGAGACCTCAAGACAGCACATGCTGCTCACCTCCTGCCGTAGAAGGAGATGAGTTTATGTAGAAAGAAGCAGACATTTTTGTTCATGGTCAATGTGGGAGTTTGATTTGTTAGCCTTGGCATGTGCAATGGGGGATAACATCAGTGTGCTAAATTGGCATTGTCCACATGGAGTACACTTCAATAGTTGCTTCAGGGAAAATCCCAAGGCTAGGAACACACGTGGACACTTTGTAACTGTTTCTACATTAGCCTCCCACTGCTTGGTTGGGTGGAACCTTTTTCTATCAGCTGTATTATCTTCAAAAGGGTTTGAGGAAGCTCTGTTTGGGGGGCTTTTGGTGACATTTGGGACTCTAAGGAAGTGAGGTGACTCTTTCACTAACAGCTTCCTATGAGAGAGCCATGCTGTAGGGCGTCCCTCCACCCCCACTAGGCCATATAGCCCCCAAAAGGCAGGCCCTGGTCTTTGGTCTTTTCTTCTGCTCTTTTCCATCCTAGGTGCAGGGAATGGAGTCTTTGATACGGGCTGGGAGTGGGAGCCACACCATCTGGGAGTACAGGAATCCAGACTGGGTATATCAGCCAGACTATTATTAACATCCTGAGGAACAAGGATGGGGGAGGGGAGGGAAGTGAGAGGGAGAGATTATAAATGCATATAAAAAACCCAAGTAAATTAATTTACTATTAAATTAAAATGATATGTTTATTTCTAAAAGAAAAATGCAGCAGACACTTGTGAATCATAAAATCCAATTAAATTATTTTAATAAAGCTTAAAAACACATAATGCTAGAATAAATGAATAAAGCCCTTATTAAACACTCCCCGTGTGCAAAGTACTCTGCTAAATACTAGGGACACACAGGGAAAAGCAGGACAGGCCTTGTTCACATTCTAATGGGGGAGACAACATATGGGGAAGGCTTCATCTGGAGAGTCAGCTGGAAAGGTCCTTAGGGTGCAACAACAAGACAGATGTTAACACATCTTCTCTAATGTGGTTTCCACTGATAAAATCCTCTAACTTTCTGATGGTTGAACCATTTGACAATGCCACAGGCTTCAGCAGAAAGAATGTGCCTTTCTTGGTCTTTAGCAGCTGTGGCTGCTGCACCTGAATAAATATAAAAGAATATGAAACAAAATTCTGAAGTCAAGAAGATGAAGAAACATTTCAGACTCTTTTGCTGTGCCTGGTCTCATCTAATCCAAACCACCAGGTTAGAAAAGCACCAGCCAGGACTAAGCCCATGGGTAACTCCCACAACATCTCCTGCTTCTGCCCTCTTGTCTACACTTCCAGGACCCTGAGCACTTGTCATCTGGTTGGTTTCTTCCTTCCTTCCTTCCTTCCTTCTTCCTCCCTCCCCCTCCTTTCCTCCTCCCTCTCTTTCTTTCTTTCTTCCTTCCTTTCTTCCTTTTTCTTTTTTTGTTTTTTGGAGTGGGGAAGGCAGGACAATTGGGGTTAAGTGACTTGCCCAAGGTCACATGGCTAGTAAGTGTTAAGTGTCTGAGGTCAGATTTGAACTCAGATCCTCCTGACTCCAGGGCCAGTGCTCTGTTCATCCCACCACCTAGCCACACACACCCCCACCTGGTCTATTTCAATGGCTTCCTAATTGGTTGCCCCACCTCAAGTCTCTCCCCACTCCAATTTTTCCTCCAGAAAGAGCAGCCAAAGTGATTTTCCCAAAATGCAGTTGGGTCTGACCATGTCACCCACCCTCCTTAAGAAGCTCCAGTGGTTTCTGATTATCCCCATGGTCAAATACAAAGCCCTCTGTTGGGCACTTGAAGCCTGCCACAACTTGGCCCCTTCCTACCTTTTCCATCTGCTTATACCCCATTGCCTTCCATCCACTCAGTGGCCTCCTTGCCATTCCTAGTACACTCTGCCTCTGGACTTCATGACTTTGGTCTTTGTGTGGGCTGTACCCCATGCCAGTGCTACTCTCTTTCCTTGTTTCTGCTTCTCAGTCTCTCTGGCTTTCCTTAAGATTCAACTTAAATTTTACCCGCTAAAGGAACCTGGATAATCAGTTGCTAGTGCCTTTTCTTCTAAGATCACCTTCCATCTACTCTGTGAGCTCCCTTAGCACAGTGGTTAACACACTTAATAAACACTTCTTGTCCATCCTTGCACACCTAACAATAGTGAGCATCAGGATTCAAGTAAGGTCTCTCCTGAATCCAATGCCAGCAATCTTTGCACAATGTTACTTTGCCTCTGACCCATGGAATGGGTCAGCATTTGAGTAGAGGCTGTGAGCTCCATTGCTGGGGTTGAGGTAGGTGGAATGAACTTCAAAGGAGGAGAAGGTGCTGAAAGAGACTATCAGCAGAGGGTCTGAAACTCCTAGGAAGGATTAGAGTCTATCTCCTCTCTATTGGCCCAGTGCTTCTGGAGGCATGAAAGAAGGTACATGCAATACTGGACAACATATACATACAGGTCTGGAGCATGAGATCTTGGCTGGAGATGCACTGTTAATGCTGTCTTATTCCCTCTCTAAGCAGCCTAGCCCCAGAATTCCACCAACACTTGCCGAGATGCTCAGGTCAGACATTGCTAATCACAAAAACATTACCCTTGCAATCCACTATGCTATAGCTTCACTCAGAACCTTTTTAGGCTGCCCAAGACCAGTTGCTGATCACCACTTCCTTCTCCTTCCTACCAATCCATGGCAAGTTCATAGCTCTGGTGCCCCTATATCCTTTCATTGTGTCCTCTGGAAACCCTTTTCTATTGTTAACCAATTGCCCTTTATATTAGACCTGTGCTCTCCTCCCTCAGATGATCTTGTATTTATTTATAATAATGCACATCTATGTCCTTGCCTATAGAATATAAACTCCTTGAGGGTAGGACCTCTCTCTCTCTCTCTCTCTCTTCCTTCCTCCCTCCCTTCCTCCCTTTCTTTCTTCCTTCCTTCCTTCCTTCCTTTCTTTCTTTCTTTCTTTCTTTCTTTCTTCCTCTCTCTCCTCTCCCTCTCCCTCTCTCTCTCTCTCTCTCTCTCTCTCTCTCTCTCTCTCTCTCTCTCTCTCTCTCTCTCTCTCCCCCTCTCTCTCTCTCTCCTCTCCTCCCTCTCTCTCTTTGGTACCCAGTACAGTGCCTGTCAGACAGTAGAAGTCCATAAATACTTATTAAATTGAACTGAAATCTAATAGCTGAAGACTTGGAAACAAAGCAGATGCATATCAGTTGGAGAATGGACAAAGAAAATGTGGTACATGAATATAATGGAATATTATTGTGATGTAAGAAATGATGTGTGTGATGAATACAAAGAAGCATGGAAAGATTGCCATGAACTAATACAGAAAGAAGTCAGCAGAGCCAAGAAAACAAGATACCCAGTAACTACAATGTAAATAGAAAGAACCACATTCCAAAACATCAAAAGAAAATGTAACAAAATTACAAAGCTCAAGTAAGACTTGAGTCTTATAATGAGAAGATACCCCCCAATCCACCCTTCATGAAGGTGGGATGTCCACAGGTGTTACATATGGCACATGTTTTTTCAAACTTTTTCAATTTATTGATCAAATATGCTGGGGTTTTTTCTCTCTGTAAAACTACTATTTATTACACAAGATGGATGGATCTCTGGGAGGGGGAGAAGGTAGAATGCTTGAAATAACTATGATGATATAAGAAACAAAAACTATCAATAACAAATTATCTTTTAAAAAGAAAACAAATAGCTGGATTCTTGATGGCACAATGGAGGGATGGGGGTGGTCATTCAGCCCTTCCTGGGTTTTCAGAAGGACCAAGTGATCAGAAGAGGAGAGGGAATAGCACTGGTCAGGAAGAATAGCACAGAACCTGTGACTTCATTGATACAGGAAACTTCCAGGTGAGAAATGCCTTCTACCAAAGCAAACAAGTCATCTTTTGAGAGTTGTCCCTAGCACTGACCAGCCCAGGGTCACACTGTCCACAGGCTAGACTTGAACCCAGGTCTCCTTGTCTTTGAGGCTGGATTTCTAGCTATTAGGTCATGCTTCCTCTGCTCACATGAACAAGACCAGTGGAAAAGGTGGCCCTTAGATCCATCATGGTCCTTTCAGGAGGCTGTAATCATGGGGGGCAGCACCCAGACGTCTGACTTCAGCATCTCTCTCTTCAGTGATCATAGTGAGGCCAAAGTATAGTATAGATGGTGTATGGTCTCTTCTCTATAGTCTGGCCCCCACCTCCCTAACAGGGGGTCTAGTGGCTGAAGGGAAGTGGAAAGAGCCTTCCAGATGAAGACTTCTGATTCCAGTTCCTAGGGCAAGTGATGGGGAAGACTGTGCTGCTCCTCATTTTCTGCATGCCTGCACAAAAACTACATATTCCGTCCTCCAGGCCTTTGCCTTACTGTGCCTGCTGTCCCCCGTGCTCTCCCTTCTCCTCTCCACATCCTTTCTTGAAGTCTCAGCTAAAATCTTACCTTCTGCAAGTTGTTTTTTTTTACAGTCCTCCTTAATCTTAGTGTCTTCCCTCTGAGAGTATTCCCAATTAATCTAAAAATGCTGACTTCAGACATTCTGATATCTTGTCCTATTTTGGAGTTACTTTGAGCACACCTATGCTATTACATCAGATTTTTGTTCTGGTGTTCCCTCCTTGCCTGCAGTATACGTGTGTGTGTGTGTGTGTGTGTGTGTGTGTGTGTGTGTGTGTGTGTGTGTACAGACAGAAAAGTGGAGGGTGGAGGAATGGGAGGGAGAGGAGAGGAGGGAGGAGGAGGGGGGAAGGAGGAGGAGAAGGAGGAGAAGAAGAAGGAGGAGGAGGAGGAGGAAGAGGAGAAGGAAGAAGAAGGAGAGAGGAGAGAGAGAGAGAGAGAGTGAGAGAGAGAGAGAGAGAAAGAGAGAGAGAGAGAGAGAGGAGAGAAGAGATTGATTGTATTCGTATGTATTTGTACTAGTCTTTCCCATTAGACTGTGAGCTCCTTGAGAGCAGGAACTGTCTTTTATGTTTCTTTGTTACCCAAGCACTTGGCACAGTGTCTGACATACAGAGGGTACTTAATAAATCTTTGTTGATGACTTGAATCAACTTTCCACTCCTCCTGGAATTCCTTGAACGCCCAGCTTCAATGCCACCTCTTCCAGTCAGCCTTCTAGTCCAGCTCAAACCAGAGTCCTTTGCCCTTCTGGAAGCCCCTTGTACCCTGCTGGGTTTCAGGGAGACTTGATGACTTGCCCAGGCTGTGAGCCCTGTCTTGGCATCTCCCTTGTAGTGAGCACCTTGCTCATGTGGAGCAGCAGGCAACATTCCTTAAGAGGAAGAGGAGTCCGAGGTGGAGAAGGATGACGCCCTCAGAGACTGGAAGGAGCAGAGAGGGAAGGAACAAGCCTCCTTAACTAGCTCTACTGTTCTCTCCTGGCGACTTCCTCCTTCTGCTTCACAGGTGCCTTTGCTAGATCTTCCCTAGGTGGTGCCTCTAGATCCTCCCCAGGGCTCTGGCTCAAGGCCTGGGGCTCTTTGAGAATGATTATTTCTCCCTTGTATTAATAACTCATTATTAGATCAGGATCAAGCTTTTCTCCTTTTCTCCTTCCTTACCCAGAAATCAACCAGTGCTGGGAATCTTGCTCAAAGACTTACCCAGGCTAAAATCTAGTAAGGCAATAAAATAACTTCTAAGTCTAGGCTTCGGCTGGATTCCTGCTCATTGTGTTTGCTCAGACTTCAGAGAACTTTGATTCTCCCTTTTGTCAGGTAGGGGATTCTTTGACCAAGACTTGGGTGGTCCCAGTCCCATACCCTAAGACCTTCATTGTAATAATTATATGAATATAATATTCATTCTCTCACTAACTGAGAAGCAATCAGAGCTGATTGCCGCCCTACGGAATCCCTGCTCTTTCAAGGATGGATGAGTTTTGTGAGCCCACTGCCATGAGTTGTCTTTGGCATTCTGTAGTGCCATTGACCTTTTATTAAAATTCTGGAGTTATTAATAAAATGATTATGTTATCCAGAAATTATGTTCCTCAAGCTTTTAAAATGCCACCTCTTCCTCTACTATTTTGATTGAGGATCTTATCAGCTCCCAAGGACCCAATGGTTATCTCTATGATGATGACTCTCAAATCTACTTAGCCCGTCTTAATCTCTCTCCTGATTTCCAGTTTCAAATCTCCAATTTCCTATTAGTCATCAAAGATTGCATGTTCAGTAACTCAATGCGGACAAACCTGAACTCATTTTCTTTCTCCCTAAACCTTCCGCACCCCCACTTCCCAACTTCCCTGTTACTGTGAAGGGCAAACCCATCTCTTTGTCACCCAGGCTTGCAACTGTCATTCTTGACTCCTCAGTCTCTCATCCCCCATATCCAATCTGTTGCCAAATCCTGTCAATTTTATCTTTGTAAAATTCTCTCCTAAATGCCCCTTATTTTTGTTCTGAGACTGCTCCCCTCCTAATGCGGACCGTCATCACCTCATGCCTGGGCCACTGCACAAGCTGATGCTGGGTCTGCCTGCTGCAAGTCTCTCCCTATTCCATTCCTGCTGCCCAATTGTACTTTCTAAGGTGCAAGTCTGACCATATCTCTCTTCCTAAATAAACTCTAGTGACTCTATCATTCTATCAGTTTCAGGATCAAATATGAAATCCTGTTTGGCCTTTAAAGCCCTTCATAACCTGGCCTCTTCCTTACCAATTTTCTGACACCCACCCCTACATTCCCACAGGTATATACTCTATGATCCAGTGACACTGGACTCTGTTCCTCAAATCAGATATTACATCTCCCAACTCCAGGCATTTGTACTGGCTGTGCTCCCTGCCTGGAATGCCCTCTCTTCCTGTCCCCTGGCTTGCCTGGCTTTCTTCAAGTCTAAGATACTATCTACAAGAAACCTTTTCTGATCTTCTCCCTCCCACCTCCCTCTTCTCTCCTGTTAGTACCTTACTTCACCTCCCTCTATATTAGCAGTTACCAGTAGATAAGTCTCCAGACCTGGAGTCAGGAAGACCTGAGTTCAAATATGGCCTCAGCTACTTACTAGTTATATGACCTTGGGCAAGTCCCTTGCCCTGTTTGCCTTAATTTCCTCAGCTACACCATGGGAATGATAACAGCACCTAGCAGTTGTAAGGATCACATGACGCAGTTGTAAAGTACTTGACACAGTGTCTGGCACATGGTAGCAACTAGATAAACAGAAAGTAATATAATCCTATATCATTATGTACTAGCTATCTATCTAACCAATAATAAATGCTATATAAATGTCAGTGACCGTCTTGTATGCACAGTTGTTCACCTGATTTGCCCCCTTATTAGACTGAACTCCCAAAGGGCAGGCATTGGTTTTTCTCAGAGCTGAAAACTGTCTGGCACATGTTAGATCTTTAATGCTTGTTGATGACGAATCCAGAATTCCAGTGCCAAATTCTATCAGGCTGCCTATACCTTCAACTTCCCCTTCCTCTTGCTCAACCTGGGTTTTTCTACCCAGACAGCTCAGACACTTTGTTGTAGACCCAAAGTCTGAGGTCTTCCTTGAAGGGGAGAGAGGAAAGATGGGGGCTGACATAGATTCTTGGGAAACAAGATGCACTGTGGGCTTTTGGCAGAGAAGAATAGAAGGACAGATAGATGAGTAGTAGGCATGACCAGGTTCCCTGCTACCATGGGGCAGCATGAATCTCCAGCAGGCCAAGCCTTCAGGGTTTGGGGGGAGATAGATGCAGCAGAGAGGAGGCCTGTTGGGCAGATGGGCTGATGTTAGTCTGCTTCTGACAGTGACCTCACTCTTGGCCAACCCTTGGGTTGGTGATGGGAAGGGCATCCCAGGGAAGGCCTCCAATCATCTCCTTCCCCAACCCCAAGACTCCTCCAGAGACTTGCTGTCCACATAAGTGGAGAAGGAAGATGAGAGAGCCCCTATAGTTCCTGGATTTCCAGGGATACCTAGTTCCTATATGTACTTCCCAGGAGGTTACAAAGTCCCTACTGGAGGAAAGAGAGAAAGGTCCCAGTTGCTGAGAAAAGACCTGACAACAGAGAACAAAGCAGGAATGCATTAGGAGATTCTAACTTCAAATATACAGCCTTTATTCTATAGAATCCCAAGACTCAGGGACTTCAGAGAGTCCAATCTTACCATCCTACAGATGAGGAAATAGAAGACCGGAGAGGGAAAGAGCCCAATCCACAGGTAGCAAATGGTGGGACCTGAATATGACCCCACAGCTTGACCTTATATTAAGGGCTTTCCCCTAAATCTTGATGCCTCAGATCAAATCCCTTCACAACGTGACAGCTAATCTGACCCCCTGTCCCCAGACCTTCTCTTTTCCAGGCTAAAAATGCCCAATTCCTTCAATGATTCCTCAGATGACATGGATTCTAGACCCTTCTCCATCCTAGTCACCCTCCTCTAGCTCTTCAGCTCATCAGTGTCCTTCTTAAACATGGCACCCAGTGGTTGGACAATCATTTTGGGAGATTCTGGGAGGTTCTCACTCAGGTACAGATCTGTTTGACTTGAGGTTTCTGTGGTGCCTTCCAGCTCTGGTCATCTATGGCCTTAGGCTTAACTTGGGGGAGGGAGAAGCCAGAGCTGAGCTGCTCATCTGCAACTGGGCTCAGAAATTGACTCTTGGCAGGAAGGTAGACAACCATGGCTGTCATTGGGTTTACGGGTCTGGGGTGGGGAGCTCAGTAATTGGCCTGAGATGGATCAGACTGTGGCCCCTTCCTTATGGCTGTTGGTAGTGGGCCTGTCCTCATGTTACTGTTCTCTTCAATTAGCTAGAGAGGCTGGTTCTTAGCAGGAATGGGTATCTCAGTAACTGGCATGAAGTGGATAGAGCGCCATCCATTCCGGATGGCTGAGTAAGTGTGTGGGCATTTTCTGGCCCCAGCTGTCAGAGTACACAAGACAACAGGCCACAGCAGCAACAATGGTTCATTTGGGGGAGGGGGCACCTTCCTTTGACACTTTCCAGGTTACAAAATGAGGCTGCCTCTCAGTAGCCCTGGAAGGTCAGCAGTACTATCAACAGTTACTCCCATTATACAAAGGAGGACACTGGCTCAGAGAGGAAGAGGGACTTGTTTATGGTCACATGGCTAGCAGGGGGCAGGAACTCAGCTTCCAACCCTGTGTCCTGTACTCTAGGCCCTGTCCAATGCCCAGAGGCTAGCTCCTGTGCCACTGGGGATCAGGGTAGATCTTACACCATCCCAGATGCCCTGGGCCTTCCGGAACCAATGGCCCTCCCTCCTCTGACTTCAGGGCATAAATAAATAACTTATGTAATAAATAGCTGCGCCAGGTGCCAAGAGATTGCTCCAGGGCCTGGCTCTACTCAGCCTTAGGCATGACCCAGGGCTACAAGTAGTGCCTTTCCCCAGGTTCCACTGGAACTCTTTGGGCTGCCCTGCCAAAAGCCTGGGGGGCTTGGCCCCTGGCAGCTATCCCTCTCTTCTGTTCCCTGGGTCCAGCAGGCCTTTTGGAGGGCTTCTCCACTGTCTGGCTGCCCAGCTGTCCTACCCAGTTGGCAGGTGGATAGGTCAAGATCCAGGGAGGTGGGCTGCTGATGGATTTGGGCTCCAGGAGAGGGGTCACTGGCCCTCAGCCTAGGCACCCACAAGCAGCTGCAGAGAGGCTGTCCACTGTCCTCCAGGTATTGCTGACGTCCATGAAGGAGACGGCTTTGTAGGCTGTGGGCCGGCAGCAAGGATGGCTGAGTACTCGGACAGAGCCTCTCCCAGACTGGGCAGGGAGGCGGAGACGGCCAGAGCGCAGCAGGTGTGCCAAGCTGATGTCATGGTTGGAGCGGACCTTTGGGCAAGCCCCGCTGCAGTACTGGAATCGGATCAGCTCGTCAGAATCATGGCCCAGGCCCAGCTCATGCACCTTTACCAGCTCTGTGCGCAGGTGGCAATCTAGCTTTGCCCTCCTGTGGCCCTGGCTCTGATTCTGGCCTCGGCCTCTTTCACGCTGGCCTGGCTTGCCCTGGGCCTGACCCTGTAGCAGGGGTGACAGCACTGGCTTTGGCCCTCGACCTCCTCTCAGGGGCTTGGGGGTCCCTGGGATTGCCTCTGAAAGAAAGGGACAGAGTCCTTGGTAGGAGCCCACACCAGACTCCTCTCACCCCACCCCACTCCCAGTTTCCATCTCTTTTGGACCCCAGGAACCTGCAAAAGAATCTGGTAAATTTGGGTATTTTCCCCTTTCCATGCTCTTGCCCCCAGTATTCACTCACCAGGCAGGCCTTGGGCACCAGGTCTAAGGGTTCCAATGAGGGGCACCCTGGGACCAGGGCTGGAGAGGGCTGGAGGCAGCATCAGCATCAGCATTAACATGAGGAGGGCCCCTAGAGCTGGGCTCTGACATAGGGATGCCTATGCAAGGGAGGGAGGAGATGTAAGTAGAAGCTTCAGAGGTGGTGGAGTAAGAGAATTTGAGATAGGGGTTGGGTCATAGCTGGGAGCCATCCCCATCAGCTGAAGCCTCCTTCTAGGCACAAATTGCCACGTGCTTCCCTTGCCTCCCCTCCAGCTAGCTATGAGCCCCTCCAGAAATCCTGCCCCTCAGAGGCTTTTCCAAGCTGGCTCCATCCCTCCCCACTTGCCCCATCCATCCTCTTCCTCCTGACCCCTACTCTCCAGGTTGTCCCGTCCTTCCTCTCTAGATTAGCTCATCCCTTTCTTACAAGGCTGACTTTGGAGTGAGTGCAGAGTATGAAGTGGTGTGGGCCAGTGGAGAAAGGAGGAGTGAGTGTCTGGGGCCCAAGGGACCTACTCTCCCCATCCCCTGCCCCAGACTCCATCCTGAGACCTGAGGCCTTCCTCAGGTCTACCCCCTCTCCGCCATCTATACTCCATTGACTCTCCCTCAAACTGCCTATCAGCTGAAAAGTTTCCTGCAGAAGTCGAAGTTTAGGCTGAGTGTAGAAACAAGACAGGGAAGCCAAGAGACAGAGGGAAGGCATTCCAGGCATGGGCCAGAGCCCACACAAAGGCATAGTCAGGACACGAAGTGCAGTGTGAGGAACGGCAAGAAAGCTGTGTCACTTAATCAAAGAGTATGTGTGTAGTGGATTAAAAGGGAAGAACTTTGGAAAGGTAAGAAGGGCTTTAAATGTCAAACAGAACATTTTCTATTTGATATTAGTGGTAATGGGGAGCCACAGGAACTTGAGGAGGGTCAGACTTGCACTTTAGAAATTTAAAGCTAGAAACCTCATCAGACCTCTCCCTTCACTTTTCCCCTGCTAGACAACCCCAGCACACCCTTCCCCCCCTTTTCCAATTCTCTTCATTTGGGATCCCTCCCACCATTACACTGGAGTTCCCCTAAGTCAACCATCCCTGAGTCTCCACCTACCCCAACCTTCATCCCCTACTCCCCCTTCTCTCCACTTCCATCCTTCTGGGATCCTTCCCCAGGGACCCTTCCCCAAGGCCCTTCCATCAGCCTGCTGGTGTTCAGTCCCCCTGTCCTCTCCCGCTAATGAGGTTTCCCTCTCTCTTCAGCCTCTGCCTCTGGACTCCAAGAGGCCCTTCCTCCCAACCTCAGTGATCCCCCTAGCCTGGATGGAATTTCAAGAGAGGACTTGGGGACACTGACCAGTCTGTTGGGAAGGTCTCTGGGGGTCTTCCTTCTCCACACCATCTCGGTCCTTGGAAGGCTGCTGGCTTCTGAACCCCTCTTCTTCTGCCCTTCCCTCTAGTTCCCCCAACCAAAGGAGAAAGCACCATACAGGAGAGGAACTCTGAAAGGAGAAGCAGGAAATTTGGAGCCCAACTTCCTACTTTGCTTTGGACTGCGGTGGGGAGGGGGTCTTCTGGACCCTCACCCTCCTCTGGGCTGCCCGAGGCATCAGGGTGGTAGAGTGGGCAGAATGCTGGACCCAAGTCAAGAAGATCTGAGTTCAAATCCAGACCCAGACATTGAATAGCTGTGTTTCCCTGGGCAAATCACTGTCTCCCTCAGTTTCACCTGTAAAATGGACATGATAATGGTATCTATCTCCCAGGGTTGTTGTAAAGCATTTTGTCAGCTTCAAAGCACGGTAGAAATGTCAAGTTATCATTCCTCAGTGGCTTCCTCTGTAAAAAGAGGAAGGGGTAGACAAGAGATTTCCAAATCATCTTCCAGTCCTTCCAGCCCTCACATTCTAGGGCTCTGAGTTGGTGAGCCAAGTCTGGCTCCAGGGGCTGGCCCTAGAACACTGGGGGCACCTGGGTCTACTCTATCACATCTAGGATACCACCACTTCTCTTTCTGGCCTTAACTGTGCCCCGCCTGAGCTGGGGGGCTTGGAGAAAAGCTAATTGCCTCTCTGTCCTTTAACTTCTTCCTATGTAACATGTCGGTGATATATGGGTGCCACCTGTCTTCTAGGGTCAGGGTGTTGTAAGGAAAGCCCTCGATAGCTACAGAGTGCTGGAGAAATGGGAATTATGTGTAATAGCCTTGGGAGGAAGGCAGGACAGAGATGATCATGACAGGGGAGTAAATGTAGGCACAGATTAATAAAGAAACAAATCTTCAGTCCCATGGGAAACTAGAATCAGACAAGAGCTACGTGTCCTCACCTGGCCAGGACTTCTCTGAAACACTCTCCCATGTTCCCACCTTTGGCCTGGGTTCAAAGGCACTTCATATACGTGTGTCATTCTAGCTGCAAATGGCAGGTCATATTGATCTGGGTCAAAGCCTAGGCTAAGACCAAAGCTTGGGTAACCACTGACATGTTCTGTGCCTCAGTCTCCCCCCATGTACCTAGTAAAGGGTAATTAGAAAGTGGTTTCTCCTGTCCTGGGAGGAGACCCTGTTGTAGCTCTGAGTGGCCACCAGGTGACAGCCTCTGCCTGATCACAAGGGTGGTCAGCAGCCATGGCCTGGTCCTTTCCGCAGTTTCCACCTGTTGTTAGGCCATGGGTCCCAGGCAGACAGTGCCCATCATGGTCCCTCTGTAGTCCTTGCCCTCCAGGAGGGCCATAAGCTCTCCCCTGTGTCTGGGGCTCATGTACAGAGCCCTGTGAGGTGGGGTAGGCTAGGAGTTTTCACTGTCTGTGTCAGACAAGGTTAGCCCCTGGATTCAAGATGCAAGGCATTAGTTTTGTGCCCACCATGGGGCAGACTTCCATCCAGATAGCAACCAAGGATGGCCCTGAGACCTCTTGCATTGGAGCCCTGGGTCATTCCATGGCACTACTGGGTCCCTCTAGCCCTGAGCCCCCAGCCTCTCACCCTGGGTCCTCAGTCCTGACCCAGCACACTGCAGCTCCAATGCAGGGTGCTCTCCTTTGGCTCTCTGTTTTACCCAGACTTGTCCTGTTCTGACCTTCTTACCGGACACTCCCAGCCAAACCAATCTGTTCTTCCCTCCTTGATCAGGTTTTGAGACATGAGAGGTTTATTGCCAGCCTGGCCAGAAGTCAGAAGCCCCTGCCTGCAGGTCTGTGGGCACAGGCATAGGCTAGGGCTCTAGCAGATGATGCTACCTGTTGGGACTGCCCCCCAGAAAATCTAAGCCCTGGTCTGGCGGGACATGTGGGCAGCCCCTGACTGGAAAGGTCCAAAGCACCACCATTGGAAGAAGGCAGGGCCACTCCCCTGATCCCTGTTTGAGTTACTCATATGGTTCAAGGGCCCAGCTGCTGTGGCCTGTACTGGCCAGCCTGGGGTGGGGAGTGGGTATAGGGCTTAGTGGGGCCCAAGCAGCCTTCATGGCCACTTTGGGGGGATGTGGTTGACCTAAGTGGATGTCCAGGTCCTTTCCAACTTGGAGCTTTGGGGATCTCTAAGTCCTCTGGTCAGGCCAAGCTGGCCCCCTCCCTTCCTCTCTTAAGATGGTATCACCTTCTCCCCTTCCTGACCTTGTCCCGCCTCCAGAAAGCCTCCCTAGATAGCTAGGCCATCAGTGAAGCTTCTTTTCCTTACCCCAGTCCTGGTCCCTATGGCACCTGCTGCTGCCCCCTTGGTCCTAAGTTCAGCCCATGCTGCTGCCTCTAAGATTTCTCTCCTAGGGCTCCCCTAGCTTGGGAGCTGGCAGGAAGGAGGCTAGGCCTCAGCCCTCTCTTCTTTCCCTGAGGGGGGCATCCTCTTTTACCTTCTTCCTCCCCAGCGGAGCCTGCTCTCACAAGAAGATGATGATGTCGACCCCCCTCCCCACACTCCCCCATGCTCCCCCAGAGCTTCCCAAAGAGCAGGCATATTTCCCCAGGGCTCTGCCTACTAGGCTTTCCCAGCCCTGTTGTGAGTGGGGTGAGGGGTAGGGGAGGGCAGCAGGTTTAAGGGGGCAGTGCCTCCCTCCACGCCCCCATGCCATGCCGTGCCAGGCCAGCTAGTCTCTCCTCCCGGCTCCTCCTGGACGCTTTAGGAAGCCAGCCATAGAGGCTCAAGGACTTCCCCCTGGGTACTTACCTTCTCCTTCTGAGCAGCGATGTCGGCGTCCTGGGCCCCAGTCTCTGGGGACGCCCCGTTAGGAGCCAAGGTTCCGCGGGACCATGTCGGGGCTCCGCACCTGGGACTCCGTACCTGGGGCTTCCGCCTGCTTGCCTGCCCCAGCTCTGCACCGAGCCGGACTGGGCTCCCTGAGGCCGCGACGAGAACTAGAGTTACTACTGCCTGCGAGGGGCGGGCGGGCAGGGGGCTGGGGAGCTAGGGGGGCGGTCTTACCGGCAGCCAGCGCCGGGCAGGACCGGGCCGGGCGGGGCGGGGCGGGGCAGGACAGGACGGGACTGGGCTGGGCCCGGCTGGAAGGGGGCGTGAGAGGAGGTTGCTGCGGATTCGGGGTCCCGTAGGGGTACTAGGGGTCCTGGGACACCGAAGGAGTGAGGAAGTAGCAGGACGGCTGAGGAGGTGGGTGCTGGACAGACGCCCTCCACCGGGATCCGGGCCTGCACCACTGGCCACTTCTCTGCCTGGGGCCCGCCTCCTCCTTCCGGGGGCCCACAGCTGCCTGACCCACGAACCAAGGGAGGGCCCCCTTCTGTTAGGACTCCGGGATCCGCTGAAGCAGAAGGGATGGACTCCACGACCCGCGGACGGACTGGACGGCCTCGAGAATAGGGCAGGAGGAGGGCGGGGGCCGAACCCGGAGCCACTGCTCCGTGCTGGAGAGATATGACCCAATCGGTCAGGGCCCCAGGAGCCGGGGGTGGGGGGGAGGAGGTGATTAGGCATAGTGGAAAAAGGGGCCACGGCGGGACTCACCAGTCAGCGTGTAAAGGTGGGCACAGGGTGGCCCCGCGCCCAGAAAGCCGCGGGTCTCGGAGAGAGGAACCAGAAGCTAGCCGGGACTGCAGGCTTTGGGGCCCCGTCTGAGGGGCTGAGCCCAGCTCCATCCCTCTTCATTCAGCTCCTTGCCTTCGCAGCCGCAGCCGTCTGGTGTCAAATTCCAGCTCTGAAGTCACCTGATCCCGATCTCCGGGCTGAGCTGGGTAGGGCAGGGCTGGGCAGGGGCGGGGGCAGGACGGAAGGCCCCCTAGTTCCGTCAACCCCCCAGAGTCTTATCGGCTCCTGGCTCTTGCCCTGGGCTGCTCACCTGGTAACTCCTCCAGGGCCCGACCCTTTCCAGCTACCGAAGGGCCTCCTGGCACCTGGGACAGCGCCCCAGAGAATGGTGAGGGGAGAGAGGGCATGAGTCTCAATTAAGAAAGGTAGGTGGGCAGGGGAGATCACAGGAGACTAAACAGGCGGAGGTGGGGAAGAGGGAGAACTGGAGGCCCCTAGATCCCAGAAAGAGTATGTGTGGATGTGCACAGAGGGACACGGATGGAAGGCAGGGGAAGAGGGAAGGCCAGACCCTGGAAGAAGAGTGGAGGTTAGAAATACTTCAATTGCTGTGGAGGGGTGGATGAAGAGAGGGCTAATTGGCTACATCCTAGGAGGATTAATAGCTTGTCTTGGCTGAAGCCATCATACCTGTCTCTCTTCTGAGATTGAGGCCCTACTCCTTGGCCCCTGGGGTGGGGAGGGCACAGAATGAGGAGTCCCTGACTCACCCTCTTACCAGCTGTATAGGGCTCTCTGGGCTGGGCTGCCAGGGCCCTGGGGGTTTGGAGCCCCCACTTGTTGGTTCTGCGGGTGAGTTTAGTCCCTGCTCTCTCCGAGTGACTAGGGGTGAGGCTTTCCATACCAGGGACCCTGGTGGGTTTTGGTCTTTAGGCCTTGGCAATGTAGGACTCACAACCCCAGGAGTTCTGAAGGAATTATTCTCTTGAAGGATCAGCAGGGCTCAACCCCAAATCCTCTAGGCAACTTGATCTAGAATAGGGAAGTCAGGGGCTCTCCTTCCAGAGCTACAGATTCACACAAGTGCAGAGCTTCCTGGCTTCCTGGGTCTGGAGGGAGATTGTTCATTCCACCTGACTCAGATCAGGACCCCTTTGACAAAGAAATCTGAGCTCATGTGGCCTCCTGTGAGGAGAAGCTCACTACCAGCATGGAACAATGTGGTCTATTGGTGGACATCTATGATTTCCTGGGAAGCAGTTTCTTACATCAGAGTAAGACAGCCCTGTTCAACCAACCAGAACATGACCAGTTCCTCTGTCACTCCACAGATGGTAAGGAGGCATGCTCCCTTTGAGTTGTTTCAAAGCCAAACATTGACTGCTCCTTAAGACAATTAAGCATTTGGCAGGATTCTGAACCCTTACCTCATCTAAGCCTGCCTCTCATGATAGGTCCACAGTGTCCTATCCAGGGCACCACCCTTATCTCCCTCATTTTCGTCCCATGCCTGTCTCATTAGTTTTTTTTTGGCAGCCATGTTGCACTGTTGATTCAAATAAAGTCTTTTCCCAGGTCCTTTTCAGAGAAACATCCTCTATCCATACCATACTTTAGGCAATTAATGTTTTAAACCCCAAGTATAAAACTTTACATTTGGTCCTATTGAAATTCATACCAGGTTCAGTTTTCAATGGGTTTATTACATTTCCAGTTTCAAGCCATTTGCTCATTTGATAATTGGACCATCCCTGTTTTCATTCAAGCAACTGATAAAAATTATTGAACAGGACAGTCAGTCAATAAGCATTTAAACAGAGACTTCCCTCTGGGGTGGTATTAAGACTCTACTTGTAACAAGTGCCTACGCTGTGTTTGCCCAGTCCACAGAGCTCTCTGTGAGAGCAGTGATGGGGAACTCACTGAGCCTCACATGTCAGAGGCAGCCCTGGAGAGCTTCCAAGGTCAGGGTTCTTGTATTGAGCCTATAGGCCTTTTGGCAGCTTCCCACCCTGTGGCCCCTCCATCATTCATAGTCCTATCCTCTGGGAGCAGAGCAGAATAAGACTCATCCTCTTCCCCACCACAGCCCATAACGGCATTCCTGCTGGCTGACAGGCTGCCCTACTCTTCCCTTTGACAAGAAAAACATCCCCACTTCCTATAACCAGTACATGCACATGTATGTATGTACATATATATGTATCTGGACTCCCCTATATGGATTTTTGTATCATTCACTGTACTTGTCTTTGTACTTCAAAGGAAAAAAGGGACTCTGAAAGAAAGAAATGAGGAGGAGCTATATGCCTGGAGTGAGAATTATGGAACACCAAACTTGGGAAATAGGTCAGTTTGGATGAAAAGTAGAATGTGTGAATGGGAATAATATGCAGAAAGCTTAGAGCGGTAGGCTGGGGGTAGTTTGGAAAGGATGTTGAATGCCAGGCTGAAGAGTTTGTACATCACAGAGAAGTAGGAGCTAGAAAGCTAAGCTCGGGCTCAATTTCCAGTTCTGATTTTAGCTATAGTCAAGTCACTTTACCTTTTTGAGACTCAGTTTCTTTATCTGTAAAATGGGGATAATAATGCCAACAGTTCCTGTCTCACAGGACTGCCATGGAGATGGAATGGGATTAGGATTGTAAAGCATTTGGCAAACCTGAGAGAATGTGCAGGGGTAAAACATTCAAGTGCTTTGAGCCGGAGACTGATGTGTTCAGAGACCCGTGTCCTTGGGAAGATCATTTTGGTAACTCTGTGGAAGACGCATTGGAGAAGGGAGAAGATATTTGGGCAGGGAGATGAATAAAGAGACCATGACAGGAGTCCAGACAGGGGGTTTTAAGGGCCAGAACTAAGGTGGTGGCAGAAGGAGGACAGAGAAGGGTCTGAGAGATAAAGTGGAGGGTGAGTTATAAAACTTGGCAACTGATTGAATATGGGGGCAAGAGAGACATCAAGGGGGCCAGCTTTTACAGGAGATTCTTCCTAATCTCCACTCCTGCCCCTCTCACAACCAGCCCCACCTCCTTACTAGTTTTCACCTCTCACCCACTAGATGAAGTTACCTTGTATTTATTTTTCTGTTTGGGGACATTTTATATGCATACATATTATTTCCCTGGCTAACGGACATTCCCTAGAATGTCAGCTCCTCAAGGGTGTTCTTGTCTTTGTAGTTCCTGTGCCCAGCAGTATAGGACTTGGCACTAGCAAGAGCTGTGTTGATTGATTGATTAATTGGTGGTATCTTCCATGGAGAAGGGTGGGGGGAGGGGAGATGATAGCACAGTTTGACCTTGTTAAGTTTGAGCATCCCAAAGGACATCCCATTGAAGCTCTCCAGCAGGCAGGTGGACACAGGACTGGAGACCAGGAGAGAGTCAGACTCTACATGAACTTGGAGTGGGGAAGAGGCTGATATGCAGATTCTCAAAGTCTGTGCTGGACATTGTTCTTGGTCAAGGGGGCTAGTGGGAAGAATAGGAAAATGGGCATTTATAGGGTTGCTTAAGAGGGAGGGTCCTTCTTTTTCTATGAATCAACTTGATGGCTGCTTTCCCAGGATCTGTCAGTCTGTCTCTGTGTTAAAGAGATGCCATGATCCTGAGACAGGTTCCGGAAAGGGCATAAATGATTAAGACTCAGATTTCTGAAGTCCTTAATCTCCCAAAGTGCTGACCTATGATACTGACCTCTACAGGCCAGGAAGAGGAACAGTCTGAACAAGACCTTTGCTTGTGTCATTACTTTGGGGGTACAGCTGATGCAGAGCTGGGGTAGGATTGGATCTGAAGGGAAAGGAAGGGTTCAGGGATGAATATGGTAACAGTGGGGAGGCAAGAAACCTTCTTTGGTTTCTTGTGGGCACCATCTCCATCTGCCTCCCACCCCCCAGAGAGACAGATGGCATGACCTAGATCCCAAAGACCTGGGTTTGGGTCCTACTTCTGCTGCTTATCCCTTGCTTGGTCTTAAGCAAGTTACTCCCGTCCTTGGCATCAGTAAAATGAAAAAGTTGGACCAGATGGTCTCTCACACACCCCTTTAGCTTTAAATCTATGATTTGACCACTCTGGTAGGTGGGAGTTGCAGCCACTGAGGAGAGAGGTCATGCTGATGCCAAAGTGTAGACATCACTGCCCTGGACTTGGTTCTGGGACCAGGCCTCCTCACCACATAGCTTTCCTCACTGTAACTGCCACTTAGGAAATCCTGAGGTAGGGGGCAAGGGCTGCC
Source organism: Pseudocheirus occidentalis (assembly GCA_028646575.1). Classification (NCBI taxonomy): domain Eukaryota; kingdom Metazoa; phylum Chordata; class Mammalia; order Diprotodontia; family Pseudocheiridae; genus Pseudocheirus; species Pseudocheirus occidentalis. Next base: position 26,788,609 of record CM053593.1, read on the forward strand.
TAGCAGTCAACAATTAGTCAGTCAAGCTACAAGAATATGCCTGGAACTCATGAAGTGGTCAGGAACTAGTTAAGTAGAAATCTCAGGGACTCAAGATAGGAGTCAAGAGATCAGCCAGGAAATAGTTAAGTGATACTTTGTGAAATTAGAAATCAGTAAGCTCAGTGTATCCAAAGTGAAACAGAGATCAGCAGACTCAGTAAACTCAGAGTGAAATCAATCACTAGAGATCAGTGGGAGTGGCTATGTGACTATGCCCAACCCCATATTCACTCTTCTGGCTTCTGTACCTAACTCTTGATTAATCAATACTGAGGTAATCACATTCTCCTGGTCCCTATTTCACGCTTCCTTGGTAATAAAGAATAGATCCCTATACCTGGATGTCATCTAGTCATAGTAATCAATTAATTATAGAAAAGTAGTTGCTTATACTTGGATACCAATTAATTTTGGTTACAGATTGTATCTGGATACCACTTTAGTTGTAGTTACAGATTATACTTGGATATTAATTTAGTTTTAGTTACTGATTATATTGTTAGAAACCCAAAATGGTATAAAAGACCCTGTACTTCTGTGTTACTCTGCTGCTCTCTATCTTTTCCTAACTGGTTTATGAGACAGCCCAGCTGCTAATCCAATTATCATTAAAGCTCCTTAAACCTTGCACTCTGTGGTCACTTTGTTAAAACTTTCCATTTCACTCAGTAAGCACTTAATGAATGCTTGTTGATCGGCAGTCTAATTATATCAATCAATCAACAAGCATTTGTTGTTATTTTTAAATAAAATTTTTTTTCAATCAGCAAAAATCCATCTTTTCTCCCTCCTATTTCACCCCACTTCCCAGTTGAGAAAGAAAAACAAATCCCTATCACGAACGCGTAAAGTCAAGCAAAGTACAAAATCCGCATTAGCCACGTCCAAAGACTATATATTTCATTCTACTTTCTGAGACCTTTTGCTCTCTCTGCAGATGGACAGAATGTTTCACCAGTAGTCCTCTGGAGTTGTAGCTGGCCATTAAGCTGAGCAGAGTTCCCAAGTCTGGCAAAGTTGTTTGTCTTCATGATATGTTTGTCATCATATAAATTCTTCTCCTGGTTCTCTTCAGTCTGCACCAGTTCATACATTTTCCCAGTTTTCACTGAGCCACCCCCTTCATCATTTCTTGAGACCAACAACATTCCATCACATACACATACAATAACTTATTCAGCCACTTCCCAATTGTGGGTACCTCTCTCAGTGTCCAATTCTTTGTCACCTCAAAAAGAGCTAGAAATGCTTTTGTACAGAATTTGTTTTGCTTCGGGACCTGTGTCAAATGAGGTAAGAATCGCCAAGGGCTTAGCATGGTGCCTGGAACAGTCTATATAAATGTTTGCTGTTGTCATCACCATCATCACCATTATCCTTATCAGCATCATTACTGTTGCCTCCCTTAATCTGCTCTCCCTTTTATTCTCTCTCTCCCTTCTTCCCTTTCCCTCCTGCTTCTTCATTCCATAAAATGTATTTTTGTACTGAACTTCCTGTGGGGGGGGGAGTGGGGGGGTGTTTCTTTGGTGTTTCAAAAATCTTAAACTTTAATAACTTAAAACTGCATCAAAACTTTTGAGACACTGTACTCTTCTCTCCTTTGAGTTGTTCAGATGAGATCAGATTCAAGCATCACCCACTCCCCCCTACCCCTTCCTTTTTGTTTATATAGACTTCTCCTTGGGCACTCTGATTATGTGAGATAATTTTTCCTAACCTTCCCCTCCTTTTCCATTGTCCTTTTAAGATGATCACAACTTAAAAGAACCACTCCCAGGTCCTTGGTCTATTTAGACTCCTTTATTTAGACTTCACCCAATGTCTGGGATCTCCTGGCTCTGAACAGTTTACCACACCTGTGTTCTGCTCACCATGGAATATTTCTTCATAAGAAGAAAAATTTCTCCATAAAAAAAACTTTCCTTCTATTAGTGAGTTCTATTTTGTGGAAGGAACCAGGCCAGCCTGAGTTCATTCTCCTCCTAATCCTATTCCTGATTTCCTCCTCATACTCCCCTTGATATTTTAGCTCCCTTTTATGTCTTGCCTTCCAATGGAGTGGGGGTGAGGAGTGAGGGGTGGGGGAGGGATATTAGAATGTAAACTGCTTGAGGTTAGGGATTGTCTTTCTTTTTGTCTATATTTGTATCTCTGGTGTTTAATACTGGGCCAGGCATTTGTTCATTTGTTCAGCCTTGTCCAGATGACCCTATGACCCAGATGACCATAGCCTTCCAGGCCCTTCTATTCTCCACTATTTCCTGAAGTCTGTCAAGGTTAATTTTGCTCTATCTTGCCTCATCCTCTGCTATTTCCTTCTCCTTTTGCCTTCAATCTTTCCTAATATCAGGGTCTTTTCCAATGAGTCTTGCCTTCTTATGTGGTCAAAGTATTTAAGCTTCAGCTTCAGTATTTGTCTTTCCAATTAGTGATATAAATAGAAATCTTTAAGTATTGACTGAGTTGATCTTCTTGCTGTCCAAGGGACTCCAAAAGTCTTCTCTAGCACCACAATTTGAAAGCATCAATTCTGTGGCACTTTGCTTCCCTCATAGTAAAGCTCTCACAATCATTACTACTGGAAAGATCATGGCTTTGATTACATGGACCTTTGCCGGCAAGGTGATGTCTCTGCTTTTTAATATGCTGCCCAGATTTGACATAACTTTACTTTGAAGGAGCAAGCTGCAGGGATCATTGAGCCCCAGAATATAAAATCTGACAGTCCTATTTCTTCTTCTTCTACTTTGCCAAGAAGTGATAGAACCAGTTGCCATGATATTAGTTGTTGATTTTTTTTAAATATGGAACTTCAGGCCAGCTTTTGCACTCTCTTTTTCATCCTCATCAAGAGGCTTCTTAATTCCTCTTTGCTTTCTGGCCTCAAAGCGGCATAATCTGTATATCTGAGATTGTTGATATTCCTCCCAGTAATCGTGATTCTGGCTTTTGATTCATCCAGCCTGGCATTTCACATGATGTACTCTGCATGTAAGTTAAATAAATAAGATGATAATATACAGCCTTGTTGCACTCCTTTCCCAGTCTTAAACCAATCAGATGTTTTATGTTCAGTTCTAATTGTTGCTTCTTGGTGCTCATACAGGTTCCTCAGGAGACAAGTAGGCTGATTTGGTCTTCCCATCTCTTTGAGGACTTGCCACATTTTGTTGTGATCTGCACAGTCAAAGGTTCTAGTGCAGTCAATAAAGCAGTAGATGTTTTTCTGGAACTCCCTTGCTTTCTCTCTAATCCAGTGAATGTTGGCAATTTGGTCTCTAGTTCCTCTACCTCTTCAAAAACCAGTCTGCTCTTCTGGTAACTCTCAGTTCCCATATTGCTAAAGCCTGGATTGCAGAATCTTAAGCGTAACCTTGCTGGCATGTGAAATGAGCACAATTGCTCAGTAATTGGAACTTTCCTCAGCATTGCCTTTCTTTAGGATTGGGACATAAACTGATTTTTTTCCAGTCTTGTGACTACTGTTGAATTTTCCAAATTTGCTGGCATATCAAGTGCAACACTTTAACAATATCCTCTTTTGGGATGGCTAAGTGGTACAGTGAATAGAGAACTGGCCCTGGAGTCAGAAGGACCTGAGTTCAAATGTGGCCTCAGACACTTGACACACTCACTAGCAGTGTGACCCTGGGCAAGTTGCTTAACTCCAAGTGCCCTAAAAAACAAAACAAAACAATATCCTCTTTTAGGATTTTAAATAGCTCAGCTGAAATTCCAGCCCCTCCATTAGCCCCATTGCTAGTAATGCTTCCTAAGGCCCATTGATTTCATTTCCTATGCCAGTTATCAGTGATATTAAGATCTTTCTTGAATAGTTCTCTATATTCTTGCCACCTTTTCTTAATCTTTTCTGCTTCTGTTAAGTTCCTACCATTTTTGTCTTCATTATGCCCATTTTTGCATGACTCATACCCTTGATATCTCTAATTTTCTTGAAAAGATCTCTTTTTTTCCCCATTCAACTTTTTTCTTCTACTTCTTTGCATTGTTCATTTAAGAAAACCTTCTTATCCTTCCTCGCTATTCTCTAGAATTCTGCATTCTGTTGGACATATTTTTCCCTTTCTCCTTTCCCTTCTTTCCTCAGCTATTTGTAAAGCCTCATCAGACAGCCATTTTGCTCTTCTTTTCCTCTGGAATGTTTTTCATTGTTGTTGTTGCTGCCTCCAGTACAATACTGTGAACCTCTGTGCATAGTCCTTCAAGCACTCCATCAACCAGATCTAATCCCTTAACTCTATTCATCGCTTCCACTTCATATTCATAAGGGATGTTTTTTAGATCATACCAATTCTGGTCTGAGGGTTTTCCCTAGTTTCTTCGGTTTAAGTATGAATTTTGCAATAGGAAGCTCACGATCTGATCCAGTCAGCTCCAGGTTTTGCTCTAACTGGCGATATAGAGCTTCTCCACCTTTGGCTGCAAAGCACATCATCAGTCTAATTTTGATGTTGACCATCTGATGATGTCCACATATAGAGTCATCTTTTGGGCTGTTGAAAAACAGTGTTTGTATAGATATGCTTTTCGTGACTATACATGTATAACCTATATCAAATTGCTGGCTTTCTCAATGAGGGGTGTGAGGAGGGAGGGAGAGAATTTGGAACTCAAAGCTTTAAAAACAAATGTTAAAATTGTTTTTACATGTAACAGGGGTAAAAATACTAAATAAATACAGAAAGAAAAGAAAAGAAAAAGAGTGTTTACTATAACCGAAAGTTATCTTAACAATTCTATTAGTCTCTGCCCCACCTCATTTTGTGCTCCAAGGCCAAGCTTGCCTGTTATTCCAATTGTCTTTTACTTTCCTATTTTAACATCCCAATCTTCTATAATGAATGTGACTGAATCACTGCCTTGTTGTGGCAGAGACATCTGTGATCCACTGGAGAAGGAAAAGGCAAATCATTCTAGGATCTTTGCCAAGAAAACCCCACGGACAATATTGAAATGATAAAAGACATGACATTGCATGACCCTGAGATCAGAAGGTGTCCAACAGGACCCTGGGAAGAATGGAGACAACAAGTGGGTGTAGCCCTAAATGAAGCCACTGGCCAAAACTGAGAGGAAGCTTAGCTGTGGATGCGACTGGCGAGTAAAGGAAAGTCTGATGTTGTTAAAGATCTATATTGTATAGGAACCTGGAATGCGAGATCTATGAACCAAGGTAAGTTGGATGTGGTCAAACAGACAAAGAAGACTAAACATTGACATCATGGGTGTCAGTGAGCTTAAATGGACAGGGATGGGTGAATTTAATTCAGGCGATCACTACATAAACTACCGTGAGCAAAGTCCCTTAGAAGAAATGGAGTTGCCCTCATGGTCAGTAAAACGGTGAGAAAAGCAGCACTGGGGCATATTCTCAAAAATGATAGGCACTTAGTAGTTGCTTACTAAACGTTTATTTCTTTCCTTACTCCTTCTTCTGCCCCTTGATGATGAAAGGGTTCTGAGGGAACCTATGTATCATCTCCCCATATTAGAATGTGAAATGGATCTTTGTTTACTCCCTTGTAATTGTTCGCTTATGTTTCACTTTGTATATTTCTCTTGACTTCTGCGATTGCCCCCCAAAGTTTCCATGTGATGAGGTGTAGGCTCTGGGACCCCCCCCTTTTTGAGCTCGCCTTGGTTTTTTGAGGTACAGGCTCTGGGAAAGTAAACCTTCCCAGGGAAGACATTTGCCTGCGGTCATGAGCATTAAGTTGTGGCTCTGCCCAAGTCTTTAGACCCCCTTTGTTCCAATAGTTTCCCACCCTTAATGTTCCTGTTCCCACCCTTGAACTGGCCTGGCTAACCATTGTCTATGGTCACCAGGTCCACTCATTACTGGAGTCTGACCTCATCTGACTCCTCCTGAAGACCCTCCCCAATCTCCTCCTCTGGACCACCCCTAGATTCCTCCCACAACCTTATTGTATATAGAACCCTATCTTCCCTCCACGTGGGTGAGAGCGCCATGGAATAGCTTGGTATAAACTTGCTCAGTGAGAGCGCCATGAGATAGCTTAGTATAGACTTGCTCTGTGAGAGCACCTTTAAATGGCCTAGGACCCCACATGGTGAACTTGAACTTTCAATAAACTTTACTTTTTCCTTGGTTGAGAAGACTTGAGTGGAATTCTTTCAGCAAGACCCGGCATGTTGGTATTTTGGAGTCTCAGGCAGCCCTAACCCTCTTTGGGCTCCTCTTCACATGCAGCATTGTCTTTTCATCAGTAATGCTTGGGAATCTTTGCTTTCATTAAAAGAACATTTCCCTCTATAGGATTATACTTAGTTTTGCGGGGCAAATTATTCTCTTGTGTTCTGGAACATCACAATTACAAGCTTTCCACTCCTTTATAGTGGTGGCTGCTAAATTGTGTGTAATCTGAATGGCAACTTGGTTCTTGGATTCTTTCTTTCCAGTCGTTTGCAGCACTTTTTCTTGGACTTGGAAACTCTGGATTTTAGCTATACAACTGGGTCCTGATTCATATTAGTTAGAATAATGAAGCTTGTGAAGTGGTCATATCATTCAGATTTGCTATTTGAGGCAATAATTATATATAAAATATGCAACTGGTCCCAGCCCAATAGAAATATATAAAGAAAATTTTAGAAGGAGATGTGGCAAGATGGCGGCATAGAAGCAGCAAAGCACCACAGCCCCCACACAAACACGCTAAAAAACTCATAAAATGGGACTCTAAAGCAGATTTTCAAGCTCCAAAACTCTCCACAAGACAGAAAGCACATCTGTTGCTACAGACAGCGCAGCAGGCGGGGCTCTTCGCAGCAGTCTGGGAGCCACAGCCGAAATCCAGCGGGCTCAGGCCCTGGGGCATTGGGCGAGGAGCGACTATAGGAGAGCAGATGGGCTGCACTGGAGGCACAATTACCACATCTATCAGGCCAGAAGAAAAAAAGGCTAATAGAAAGGTCAGTGGATTTTGCTAACTGGGGAGGAGAAGAGCGGGTCTGGCCAAACTGCTCCCAGGGCAAGGAGGCAGCGGGAGGCGGCTGTAGCAGCAGGAACGGCTCAGCCACAGCGGCCCTCACTGGGCTGCTTCAGAGCCCTCAGCCTGCAGATAGCAGGGCGGCTGACGCAATTCATCGAGGCCAAGGGCTCTTGAGTTGAGTGGCCTGGATCTGGATCGGGGTCTTGAGTGGCGGTCCTGGGGTGCACTTTCAGTGAGCCAAAGCTGGGGGGGGGGAGCTGCAGCATCCCACTAAGAGCTCCGGCAGCTGAGAGGGCCCCAGTGATTTGGGACAGAGCTTTCCCCCTCCAGGACGCAGAGTTCCACAGTGCTAAAAAAACCAAGCAATTAATAGACTGGCCAACATGAGAAAAAGGAAGCAGGCTAAGAACAGCAGTAAAACTCTAGAATCCTTTTTTATGGACAAAAAAGACGAAAGTATGGAGCAGGAGGAAGACAACTCAGTCAGAACTCCCTCACCAAATGCTTCCAAGACACTGGAAGAATGCCTACTAGCTATACAT
>CM053593.1:26796669-26917791 GCA_028646575.1 Pseudocheirus occidentalis
CATTTCATCCTTCATAAAGTGAAGGAATCACAAGAGGAAATTCTCTTCTAACTCTGAATCTCACTAATGAGGAATGGGGGTAGGGCGGGGAGAAGGAACTGGTTGTAAAAGAGAAGGGACCTGGTCCAAGTCTTTGCTTTTTCAAAGGAGAGTTTTCAGGATTCAGAGAAAGAATGCCTACGGGAGCCAGTCCAGGGGAGACAGGAAGCCCTCAGGAGTGAAATTCTGAGTGCCCAGTTCTGATGAGAGGGCAGTGGCAGAGGCAGAGCAGTGCCAGGAGACCAATGTGGAAGCCCAGGGAACTCAGGAACCAATGTAGATGTTCAAGCTCTGTGCCAGGGCAGGTAATAAGATGAGTACAAAAGCATGGCACTGGCCTGTGAAAATGGCATCAGGAAGGAAAGAAGTGTTTATTTAGCACCTAATCTGCGATAGGGATTTTGCCAATGTCTCATTTGATCCTCCCAACAACCTGGGACGTAGGTGCTGTTACTGTTCCTTTTTTACAGCTGAGGAAGATAAGGCAGACAGAGATTGGAGAGACTTGCCTAGGGCCACATAACTAGTAAATGTCTGAGGCTGGATTTGAACCAAATTCTTCCTGACTCAAGATCTGGGGCTCTAACTAGTGCAGCAACCAGCTGCCTTAGGTATCAGGGATGCAGGCAAACACTTGGAGGGAGCTGCTGGAAAGGCAGGTTAAGAACAGCAATAAGGATTGTGAGGTTTGGGGGTCACTAATGGGGAAAAGAGAAGGATCAGAGAAAGTATGGAGCCCTGCAGGTGTAGGGAGGGATGTGAAGAGAGGAGGCAGAACTGCCTGGTGCCTATTTGACCCCCATAGACTCTGTAGACCCAAACTGCCAACTCCTGCCTCCTGGTTGCACATTTGGCTACCCCTAATAGCTGTGAGGGGGTCCCTTGGGCTTCACAGCACACATTTCTGCTTGCCATGAGGTTGGGCCTCAGCTAAGATCTTGAACAGTCTAATTACTTGCCTCCCTCAAAGAACCTCTCTCCCACCACTAATACTCTGCCTGGAATCATTCCTCAATGGCTACTCCCCCAGTTTTTTCCATCCCATTGATTCTGAACCTTTGGCTGACATTGCTCAGATTCAGTTCCTCATCCTGCTCTTCCCCTTACCTCATTTATGTCACTCACAAGTGATGTAAGTCCACCAATATTTCACTCTAAGGCTAACCAACCCTTCCACTGTGCTCTCTGGAATGCCTGTTCCATAGGTAACAAGCTTGCTTTCATCGTAGATTTTTTCCTTTCCCGCTCTTTCCATCTTCTTGCTTTCACTAACTCCTGGCTCCCTCCTGAGGACACAGCATCCCTTTCCATACTTTCTAGCACTGGCTGTACTTTTCCTTATTCTACCGCCTCACTTGTGGAGGGGGTGTTGGAATATTCCTTTCTCTCTATTGCCATTTCCAGGATCTCCCTCTAAGTCTATTACTTAGTAACTTCACTTCCTTCAAACTTAGCAACTCTGTCCATATCCACAACCCAATCAAAATTCTGGTAGCTGTTGTCAGTTAACCTCCCAGATGCTCCCTTTCTTTTCCCAACGAGCTCAGTGCCCAATTCACAGTCTTTCTCACCTCCTCAAGTTCTGCCCTCATACTAGGGTACTCCAACATACTCTCTCAAACATCCTCCCAGTTCTCCAACTTGCTCACTTCCCATGACCTACTCCTCCACCTCACCTCAACTATACTCAGATGATCATGTCCTTGATTTTGCTCACAAATGTTCATGAACTCTTTTGTCAAAATCTAATGTCATCAGATGTGAAGACAAAACTTCCTGTGCCATGAACCCAAACCTTGTTCTTCATCCTCAATGAGATCTCCAATCTCTCAGCCCTTCAGTTCCCTCCAAGGCACTGGCTATACTCTCCTCTCTTCCCCAGCTTGGCTCCTTGGTGAACCAGCTTAACCTTATACTTGTCTCTTTTCTAGAGGACCTTGCCCTCTTCTCCTAACACCAGTCTTGCCCTATTAAGCCTCAGTCTTGGATTACTCCTATCATCTGTTGCTTACAACCCTACACATGTAGTGCTGAATGAAACTTGGGAAAATTATGAAATCATGCTGATTGAATACACTACAACTTTAAGTTACTTAACCTCAACTAAACTCTTACTGATGCAAGGCAATCCTTTCACACTTCCCTAATTAATTCCGGAGCTCATTCTCCACACCAACTTTTCTAAACCTTTCATCTCTCTTTAAACCTCTCATAGCTCCCTCTTGCCCCACCCTCTCAGGTGAGAATCTTGCTTCATATTTCACAGAAGAAGATGCAGTCATTTATGAGAGATCCCTCTTTTCCCCTCCTCATTTCACATCACTCAGATTCCTTCTGCCACTATCTCCTCCTTCCTCTTTTCCTCTCCATATCACATGAAGAGCTGACCATACTCCTTGTCAAGGCAAAATATTCTACATGTGTGAGAGATTCCATTCTATCTCATCTGCTCCAGCGGATTTCCCCCTTTGTCATTCTCACTTATCTTCACTCTCTCCCTGTCTACTGGCTGCTTTCCTGTTGCCTACAAATGTGTCCATGCCTTTCCCTGTTTAGATTAAATAAAGCATTTATTTAAATGCTTTTTTAAATTCATCAAATTTAAATTAAATAAAGCACTATGTATCAGGCACTGTGCATAACCTTTAAAAAACTTCACTTGACTTATTCGTTCCTTCTGATTAGTCTTCTGTAACTATCTTCCTTTTTGTAGTTCAACTCCATGAAACCATCTACAATTGGAGTCTCCTCTTCTTCTCCTCTCTTTTTTCCTTTTTGTCTTTTTGGAGGGCAGAAGGCAAGACAGTTGGGGTTAAGTGACTTGCCCAAGGTCACACAGCTAGTAAATGTTAAGTATCTTGACTCTGAATTTGAACTCAGGTCCTCCTAACTCCAGGGCTGGTGCTCTAGCTGCCGTGTCATTCTCTTCTAAACCCTTTGCAATCTGGCTTCCAACCTCATTACTCAACCAAAATTGTTCTTTCCAAAATTATTGATAATCTCTTAATTGCTAAATCCAATCTTTTTCTTGTCCTCTTTGCAGCCTTTGATACTGTTAATCACCCTCTCCTACTGAATACTCTCTCCTCTCCAGGTTTTTCTGTCACTGGTCCCTCCTGGTTTTCCATTTCCATCATATTCTCTAATGGTGGGTGTCTTCCAGGGTTCTGGCCTGGCTTCTCTTCTCTTCTCTCTCTGTTATCTGGCTTGGTGATCCCATCAGCTTCCATGGATTCAATAATCATCTCCATGCAGATAATTCTCAGATCTATCCAGCATTAATCTCTCATCTGCAGGAATATGGGAAATCTTAACACATTTACAAGTTTCTCTCATGGAGAAAGGATTAACCTTGTTCTACTTGACTCTAGAAGGCAGAACCAGGAGCAATATGTGGGGAAATTGTAGAGAGGCTGATTCAGACTGAATGTTGAGAGATGACAAGTGCTATTCCAGAGTGGAAAGGGCTGCCCAGGAGGTGATAAGTTCCCCTCACTAGCTTGAAGCCTTCTAGTGATTCACTGGGTATGGGTGTCATAGATGGGATTCTGAGGCCCCCTATACTGTTGAGCTTCTGTTATATTCTCTGAGATACTGATCTGAGCTCCCATGCTCAAAACCCTCTGTGTGCTTCCTACTGCAATTCTGATAAAATATGGTCTCCTCACCTCAACTCTGGGCCACTGGCCACAACCTCCCATTCCAACCTCCTCTCACACAACCCTCCTTCACTTCTGTAATGCTTCTTCACACACCAACCTGCAAACTCAAAACCACATCTCCTGCCTCTGTGCATTTGCCCAACTCACAACCCATGCCTACAACTCCCTCCCTCCATATTTCAGCCTTTTGGGAACTGTATCTTCCTTCTAGGACCAGTTCAAGAGCCACTTCTTTTCTAAAGCCCTTCATGCGTCCCCTAGTTTGTCTTCTCAAATTTTTTGAGAATCTTCTGTCTGGTCTCTCCCTCTGCCCCTTCATTCTCTATCTAATATTTAGCAGGGTCTTCAATGGGAACCAGCTCTGTGGATGTCTAAGCAGCCACAAGAGCTACCATATGAGAAACTGAGTCAGCAGCCTATGGGAATTAGTATGTGGATATATGAGGATAACTGAGCATAAGCTAGGCTTTGCTGCATGGATAAAGCCAAATGGGAACATGGAAGATGGGGGGAAGAGAATAAGCATTTATATGGCACCTCCTATGCTCTAGGCATGATGCCATGTGCTTTACAAATACCTCATTTAATCCTCACAACAAACCTGTGAGGTGTATGTTGTTATTATTCCCATTTAACAAATGAGGTGACTGAGGCAAGAAAAGGTTAAGTGAACTGCCTCGCAAGTATTTGAAGCCAAATTTGGAGCTCAGGTCTTGCTGACTCCAGACCCGATGCTCTATTCATTGTCTCACCTCATTGCTTCAGGAAAGACTTTGGGCCAGAGATTCTTCCCATTCACACCACACAAGGAATTGCTGTTTCTTCCCCACAGCTGGGAGCACTGGATAGGGCAGAGTGTTGCTTGTTGCTCAAGCTGAGAGATCCCGGGACCATGGTACTCCTGGACTGGTGAGAGGAACCAGTGCCTAGCATCTGAGACAGAATCAGCCTGGACGGGCAGCCACCCTGAAACATCAGCTGTTGATGAGCCTCTTATTGTTCAGAGAGAATCCTCGGGGCCCCAAGCTTGTAACTCCTTCCTCCAACCCTTTCCCCTCTTTTCCTGGGAGGGGTGAGGGCAGTGGAACTGATCAGTGGGAAGCAACCAGAGTGGACACACAGTAGGTCCTAATAACTAGATCTCTTATGAATTGTTCAGTCAAATGCATAAGTGGCCCCACTGTGCAAAAGAATATATCATTTGGATAGAGGGAGATTTTTTGGAAAAATCATGATGGGTGTAAGAGCCACCCTGAGGTTTTTAGAATTCTCATATCTTGGAGCAATACCTATTCCATCTTTCTTTGTCCAAACCCCTAAATCAGCCCAACATTTAGCACAGTGTTTGGCACATAGTAAGGGCTTCATATTTTTTAACTGGTGTTGAACTGTACTGGACTGCAAGGAATTCTGGGTGGTGGAGGCAAGGGAAAGTAAGATGAGAACTTGTCAAAGGGCGCCCTCTGGTGAGCAGTGGGGATAGTACAGCCTTTGGGAAAACCAACACATGCCCACAGGATACACCACTTTACTGGTGGCTTGAAGGTAGTGCCATCTGGTGGCAAAATTATAGACTACATCCCCATTTATGGGTGTATAACTCAATTATGCTAATTTAATTAAGTACTTAGTTCATAAATGACAGCCTGCTTTTCTGTAGGCTTGCAAAAAACATGAAAGCAGGCAAGGTTGATAGCAAGACTGATATATTGCTTTTGCAGTACTTCAAATGTCACCTGGAATAGCCACCAGATATACAGATACTTGGTTTTAATTTTCAATTTCTTTTCTCTTGTTTTTGTTTTCTTTTTGAGCCCGTTGCCTGTGGATATTTTTTAAAAAATTAACTAGAATTTTATTTCAGTATTTCGTTGTTATTTTCCTAGGACATTGTTGTAGATCAGCTGCTTGTGATTCAGGAATAAAAGGCACACAAAGTCAGGGTGCTCAGTCCAGTTTTGTTAGGGGCTTCACTTACAGGAGACCCCTTCGGCAGCACCTTTAGAGGGACAGCAGGGAGCAGGGCACAAGGCCACAAAGGGCTTTGCTCTTAAGCTATTTATATGTTTTTGCCAAAACACTTAAGTAGAGAGTATGTTTAAAAATACAGGATATATGTGGAGGGTGTGTCACCGAAATTGAAGAATATATAAATGTTTATCCAGGACAGAGTGTGCTGATGTAAATATCATTCCTGATCTGGTGAAAATATTTTTATTTTTAAAAAATTAAAAAAATTGTTTTTTTTCTTTTTGGAGGGGGTAAGGTAGGGCAATTGGGATTAAGTGACTTGCCCAAGGTTACATGGCTAGTTTTTATGTTAAGTGTCTGAGGCCGGATTTGAACTCAGGTCCTCCTGACTCTAGCCACCCCCCAAAATGTTTTTAAACATTTTTTTCTTTTTAAATTTTGAGTTCCAAATTCTCTCTCCCTCCTGCCCCTCCCCCGCTCACTGAAAAGACAAGCAATATTATATCAATTATACTTGTGAAATCATGCAAAACACTTTTCTATATTAGCCTTTTATTTTTTTTAAAGCAAAAAATACAAAGTGAGAAAGTTATGCTTCAGTTTGTCGTCAGAGTTCATCAGTTCTCTCTCTGGAAGTGGATAACATTTTCATAGTGAGTTCTTTGGAACTGCCTTGGATCATCATATTGACTAGAGTAGCCAAGTTTTTCTCAGTTGATCATTACAACATTTCTGTTACTGTAAAAAGAGATCTCCTGGTTCTTCTTACTTCATTTTGCATCAGTTCATATATGTCTTACCATGCTGTTGTTTTTTTTCTGAAATCACCCCCCTTCAATATTTCCCACAGCACAATAGTATTCCATCAAATCATATGCAGCAACTTGTTCAGTTGTATCAGGAAGCACCCTAGCATACCTAGGGTGGCTGCTAGCACAGGTTCTTAGATCTGCGTTTCTAAAGGAAAGCAACTCAAAATGGGTTAACAGTCTCACTTTAATCATTCAAACATGTATCATTTACCTAGTTCAGGGGAAAAAGTCAGCACCCTGAACTTCAGAGAATACAAGCACAAGTTACAAGCAGACCAAGAAACAGATCAGCAGATGGGCTTCCAACCATCTGACCATCGCATCTATATCTATTCAAGCTACCAGAAAGGGAAGCACCAACATCTGGGTTTTCAAAGCCGGGGGGCTCAACGGCTTTCCAGAGTCTCATCTGGCCAAATCACACACCTCTTCTCAAAGTGAGCCCCAAAATCAAAGCCTCACATCAGGGCATACATATAGCCTTCTCCTGGGTCAGAGAATGTCACAGCTCTCTTGACTCACTGTCCAATTACAAAGTAACAAGGTGTGGCCATTCCCAAAAAACAAGCCTCCTGCCACAGGCTCCACGTGACCACATTCAGCCTTTTAGGGGGCAGAGTATACTTTCAAATCAGGGAAGATTCTCAGAGCCATCCAAGCCACTTAAGCAAGGGGGCTAGGGACAGGGAAGAACTTCAGATTCCCATTACATCAGTCATTGCCTGATTGATGAGCATCCCCTCAATTTCCAATTCTGTTGAAAATATTTATAAGCTTCTTGCGCCTAATTACAATCATGATCTACTTAACCCGCAGACTTTTTTTTTCTTTCCAGACATCAGTTTTGAAATATTTCTCATTCCTTCACTGCAGTTATTTTTCCATGTCAGATTTTTGACATATTTTTCTTTCCCTGTGGGAATTACCTCCTCCGCAGCTGCCCAATTCTACCTGGGTCAATTTGTTGTGGTGCTAATTAGCACATTTGTTTTAGTGTTCTGTGAGTGGCATGTTCTTACATGTCTGGCTACTGACTTTTCATTTTTTTATTTTATTATTGTTTTCATGGAGCACCATTTTAACTAATAATTGAGCAAAATGCTAGATGAAATTTTGGGAAATTTTTGTGAAACACCAAGAGGTTTCTTGATCTGAACTTAACTTTGAAGAACTGCTACTGAGTCCCCAGGGCGCTTGGACCACTCTGTCTTTCTATCTTAGCATGTTGTTTGGACTGGATTCCATCCTAGAAGCCTGCATCTAATTACTGGGAATAGACTCCCTGTTATCACTGTCTTTACTCTGTTAAATTCTCCATCCTGGTATCTTGAGATTATTTTCCTTATGATTCACATTTAGTGCATTGCCAAAATAGGGGTGTAAAAATGTACTCAATGTACAATATGGGTCAGGTTATGTAATGGAAATGGGAATTTGAAGATCTTTCCTGCCCCTTAATAGACCCAGGGGGGAGTTTGAAGACCTCCCCTGCTTTGAAAGTAAACTCTGCCCCCTAATAGGCTAAATGTAGTCACATGGAACCTGTGGTGGGAGGAGTTTGCGGAAGGGAAGCAGAGTCCACAGGAAACTGGTCAGAGCTAGCCAGACAATGGGGGAGAAAGAATGCTCAGGCAAGGAGTGGATATTGATCTTGTATTGGTTTGTGGGAAGGCTGAAGGATGCTGTGGCTCTCAGTGTTATTATGACTTCTGAATATCTTTGGTACTATGATGGAATCAGCTTCCTGGTTTTGGGATTTGGTTTTCTGGTGTATAAATAAATGCTTCAGTTCTATCCTCTATCTGTAGAGTTTGGTATATTTTGCCATTGAACATCATGTTATACTTAATAGTCATGGTCTTTATCATGATCATGAGCACTGTAGATATTGCATTGGCTCTACAGGTTACTGACAACTTACTGACAAACCTTACAATTGTCCATTAACAGAACAGGATGCAATAACTTCATTTATAATTGCTGTAAAGCTTAATTTATTAATTTATTAATCAATTTATTGTTGTTCACTCATTTCAGTCATGTCTGATTCTTCCTGATCCCATTTTGGATTTTCTTTGCAAAAATATCAAGAATGGTTTGCCATTCCCTTCTACAGTTCATTTTACAGATAGAAAAACTGAGGCAAAGAGGGCTAAATGACTTGCCCAGGGTCATACAGCTAGGAACTATCTGAGGCCAGATTCGAATTCAGGAAGATGAGTCTTCCTGACTCCAGACCCAGCGCTCTGTGCACTACAGTGCCACCTAGCTGCCATATTACTCTCAAAGGTACCACCATCCTTCCAGTCATGTAAGCTCAAAACCTAGGTGACTCCTCAAACCTTTCATCTCCCATACACTAACTCTTGCCAAGATCTGTTGATTTTGCCTTCATAACATCTTTAGCCTATGGCCACTTCTTTCCTCTGATAAGGTTACCACCCTCACCCAAGCCATCAACTCCTCAAGCCTAGACTATTATAATAGCTGCTCTTTGGTCTCTCTACCACAAACCCAACAGTTCATTTTCCACTCAGCTGGAAAAGTAATCTTCCCTAAGCCTCCTGAAGTGTAGGAATGACCATGTCACACCCCCACCAACACATACACACACACACACACACACCCCTCCAGTTGTTCCCTATTGCCTCCCAGATTAAATATAACATTCTCTCTTTGATGTTCAAAGACTTTCATAACCCGTCCCCGCCCCCCACACCTTTCAAACCTTCTTTGCACCCTCCCCCCCATCCCTATCTACAGACACTGGCTTCCTCGTTATTCCTCACACAAGACTTTCCATCCCTACATTTTCATCGGCTGTCCCCCCCTCCTAGAATTCTCTCCCTCCTCCTCTCTGCCTTTTGGATTCTCTGGCTTCCTTTGAGTCTCAGCTAAAATCCCATTTTCTACAGGAAGCCTTTCTTGATCCCTCTTAATTCTGGTGCCTTCCCTCTGAGACTACCCCCAGCTTATCCTGTGTATATATTATTTGTCAGGCAAGAGGCTAATAGTCAGACCTCTTTCATAGGTACTTTCATTACAAGGCTGCTCATTAGCTGTTTTCCATTTCATCTCCACTGAATAGAGCCTGATCAATGACAAGTGGGCTCTTTTCTTCTCTCTCTGTGGGTAATTCCCTCTCAGCCAGTCTACTATTGTTGCCAATGCCATTAACCAGGGAGATGATGACCAGTATCTTCTCAGGTGCTCAGGAAGGAGCTGCCTTTCTGTTATCTCACATGGTTCTGTATCGAAGGAAAAAAGAGCCCTGATCCTGAGCTGAAAGGTCCTGGTGTTTTGGTATGATGAACAACCCTCAGTGGTCCCTCAGTCCTTCCTCATCCTGGGATAACTGCAGGAATCACAGTGATGCATTCATTAAAAAGAAAAAAAGATGACTTTCAGCTCCATTTCTTGAGTCATGCGGATTCCTCTTTGTGAGGTGTGAAGGGATGGAGTAGAGGGGGTTCAGGCCTGTACCTCAGCTCCTTGCTGTCTTTGCCTTTGCCTTTGGTTGGTTCCTTTCCTGAGTAGGTGATCAAGTATCAGGTTTGAGGTGGGTGCGTCCAGGCATGAAGGCTACCTCAGGAGTCCAAGAGGTCTGGAGATCCTAGGCCCAATGAGTACAGCTGGCCAGTGGCAAGGGGAAGTTTCTACACTGGAGAATATGGCCACCAACTGGGAGAGGGGGTTGGAGCAAGCCTGGCCATTTTTCCAGCAATATGTACGGGAGTTGTTTGGCAGTGCAGAGATGAGGTGAAATGGAAAGTGTCTGATCAGTAATCTGACAAATTGCTTAATCTTCTGATGAGGTGTGAGCATCAACCTCATAACAGAATAGAACAGTAATTCTAGGGCAAGTTACTGAATTGTTTTTGTTTTGTACCTGGAACATAGGAGGTGCTTAATAATTGTTGAATGTTGATTCTGAAGGGCTATCATGGGTAAGAGGGATTAGGTTTATTCAGCTTGGCCCAAGGAGGCAGAACAGAAAGCAGTAGGTGGAAGTTAAGCTTGGAGTGAGGGACTTTGAGTTATCTAAAAATGGAATGGAAAGTGGGTGCCTAGTGCATTGTTGGTGGAGTTGTGAACTTATCCAACCATTCTGGAGAGCAATTTGGAACTATGCCCAACAGACAATCAAAGTGCATACCCTTTGATTCAGCAATATCATTACTAGGTCTGTTTACCAAAGAGATCATAAAGATGGGGAAAGGACTCATATGCACATAAATATTGATAGAAGTTCTTTTTGTGGTGGCAAAGAGTTGGAAATTGAGGGGATGCCCATCAACTGGGGAATGACTGAACAAATTGTGGTATATGGATTTAATGGAATACTATTGTGCTATAAGAAATGATGAGCAGGTGGATTTCAAAAAAACCTGGGAAGACTGACATGAACTGATGCTGAGTAAAGTGAGCAGAATCATGAGAACATTGTACACAGAAATGGTAACATTGTAACAACGATCAGCTTTGATACACTTAGCTCTTCTCAGCAATGCAATGATCTAAGACAATCCCAAAAGACTCATGTTGGAAAATGCCATCCACATCCAGAAAAAGAACTCTGGAATCTGAATGTGGATTGAAGCATATGATTTCCACTTTTTTTGTTTTGTTTTTTTTCTTTCTTGTGGTTTTCCACTTTTGTTCTGATTCTTCTTTCCCAACATGACTAATGTAGAAATATGTTTAACATGAATGTACATGTATAACCTGTATCAGATTACATGCCATCTTGGAGAGGGGGGAGGGAAGGGAAAGAGGGAGAAAAATGTGGAACTCAAAATCTTACAAACACAAACATTGAAAACTGTATTTATATGTAATTGGAAAAAATAAAATACTATTAAATGTTTTAAAAAAGCAAAAGGATTAAAATATTTTTTTGAATTTAAAAAAGAAAGTGGGTGCCTTGGGAGGTAGCACATTCCCCATCACCAGAGAGTCTTCGAATGCAGGTTAGAGAGGTTGATGGGGCTTCTCAGTGAGGTAGATACTGGACACACTGACACTGAGATTGCCTTCTAGCTTTGAGTCAGAGACTCTGAGGAGACTTGTCAGTTCCCTAGTCAGAGAGGTGGCAATAAGTGGTGTCAAGAAGTCCCAAACTGTGACTAGAGTCAAGGGGCAGGGGCTGTAAGTGTAAGAGAGGGAGAGGGAAGAGTGGAAGGAGCCTGTGGTTGGGCTTAGGCAGAGGCTTCTGAGGAGAGGGTCTGGGAGGAACTCCATAGATGTTGGCCAGGACTGAGCTGCAGAGAAAGTTGGGGTCACTGCCTAAAGCTGTTGGTGGAATATGGAGCTAGAGGGTACTGTGGGAGGATACTAGATGGTTCTTGTTTCTCCCTAGACACAGAGCAAGCTGCCCCCAGCCTGGAAGTCCTATGGCCCTTGTGTTGTCTTCTAGAATGAGGCACGTGTCCTGGCTGCCTCTCCTCTCTCCTCCACTCTCTCAAACTTGGCTCCTGCTTCCCTCAAATGAAAGGGCTTTCTCTCCCTCCTCAAGGACCCTGGAGCCCTTGGTAGGTCTTCTTGCTCACTGGAGGCATGTGACATATGTTTGCTGGGTAATGGGATGTAGCGTATGCAGAGACCCCACTACGATACACAGCTGTGGTGGGAGTGGACCCCCCCCCCCAACCCCCTCACGGTTCTGGTGTGCCAACAGGTGAACGGGCTGGAATGGGAAGGGGAGGAGGGGGCAGAGAGGAGGAAGGCGGAACCTTGGTCAGGCTCAACCTGGTCTCTTGGACCATTTCCCTTTTCAGTATGTGGACGGCATCTTTGCAAGACCCATGGCTATATGCTCTATCTTTGAAGTAAATATCCATTTTCTCTACCTCCTGGCTTCCTTCCAATCCCAGCTAAAAATCCCTCCTTCCATAGGAAGCCTTTTCCATAGCTCTTAATTCTACCTCCCGTCTGTTGATTATCCCCAATTCATCCTATACATAGTTTGTCTGCACTGCTCCCCTTCCCTTTCCCCCCACAACCCGTTAGACTGCAAATTCCTTGAAAACAGGGACTGGTTTTTTCCCTCCCTTTCTTTGTACCCCAAGTGCTTAGCAAGGCACTGGGCATAGAGCAAACATTTACATTTACATTGACCCAAGTGACTAAATGTAACTAAAGCCCTAGAAACTGGCCCTTTTTAAGTGGGGGAAGCCCAACCCTCGGGGGCTAGAGCCAAGAGCCGAAGACCCTCTGACTTTCCCAGCGGTACTCTAGAATCCAGAGCAGATGTAGTGGGCTTCTTTGGGGAGAGCTGGCCAGAAAGCATTTATTATAGTTGAGGGTTTGTTGTAGAAATGGAGTTCATAAAGGCACATGACCAGATCTCAATTAAAGGGCTTATTATCTTTGCTCTTCTCTTGGGTTCTGATTTGTGTGTTTGTTTGTTTGTTTTAACCATATTTGTTCTACTATTTACAGCTTAAAGATCAGCAGAGAAGATGGGAGCCCAACAGGATCAGAGGAATTGAACTTTCTGTCTTGTTTTTGAGGACTAGTGTCATGTAATGGACAGAGTTGGTTTCAAAGCCAGGAAGATTTCAGTTCAGGTTTTGCCTGGGATATCCATGTGACCCTGGACAAAACATTAGAGCTCTCAATGCCCCAGGCAATTCTCCAAGACTGTCAGCTGCAAAGAAGGAGTTGATCTATATTGGTTGAGTTTCCTCTTCTGGGATCCCCAAATTTCAATGGCATGATAAGGACAGGTTCAGGTCCTACCATGTTTTTGAACACTGTGCCATCTTCCCCAATCCTGGTCTCCCCTGATTTTCCTTTTGCCTCCAACAAAACTAAAAAGAAGCCCTTTCATTGTTTTTAGAATTTTGTGTCTCCGTTTGGCCTATTCTGGGCATTAGTCTCTACATTATGCTGCTCTGTACATACAACCTCCCCACGTGCCCCCCCTTTCCACCACCTCCCCTCTTTTTTGTGTTTTTCTCCTCCATTAGAATGTAAGCTTCTGGAGAGCAGGAACTGTCTTGCCTGCTTGTGTTTACATCCCTAATACTTAGCACAATGTTTGGTATATAATGTGGAATTCTCTCTCTCCCTCTCAAATCTGTGTCACTCTTTTCTATCAGCCCTTGGAAATGTGCCCTTTCTTCCATTTTTGTACTAGGCTTTTTAAAGATCTAAACTTTATCAGAGAGCTCCCTGTGCAACCACATCAGATTCTTCTAAATGGCTCTCCCTATTCACATCTGTGTTGTTAGGATATTGGTCCTGAGGACCTTGCACTCCTCCCAGCTCATCTTTTTTAGTATCTCTGGCCATGGGATCTTGCACATAATGGGCACTAATGAGTGCTTGCTGATTTGAATATTTAAATCTCTGAACCTTTTGCTATGACTTGAAATCTAGAGAGCAGGGCTCACTGCACCCAGCATTCAGCTATCTCAAATGCAAGGACATTTTTCCCTCAAGATTCATTCCCCAACTCACTCTTCTTTCTTAGTCAGAATCATCATAAAGTATAATCTCGAATCTCCAGTTTTGGAAGAGGTGCTGGAGAGGCAGGGGCTTGTTGTAGAACCATCACTGAGTTGTGTCAAAAGACCAGAGTTTGAATTGTGACTCTCAGACTCACTGGCTGGGTGACATTTAAAGTCTCTGAGCTTGTTGTCTCATCTATAAAATGGGATTGTGCTTGCCCTACTGACAGTCCCACCATGAAATCTCACTCAGACAGACCTCAGGCCTCCTCACCCTGGCACAAACTCTACTGTGCTGGGGAGTTCCTCCTTCGACTTCCATTTTGGGGAAGGCACAAACCAGCCAACCCTTCCACCCCCATTGTTATCACTGAATTAGTTCATTAAGTCAGTATGTCCCCCTTCATGGGTTTTAATTCCTTGCCCTCCCTCCCCCACTTCAGGATTTTTAGCTAATTTTTGTGTACTTTACCCAATTAGAATAGAAGCTCTTTGAAGGCAGGAAGTTTTTTTGTTGTTGTTGTTTACATTTGTATCCCCAGCACTTGGCACAAAAGTGCATAATAAATGCTTTTTCCCTTTCCTACTTCAGAGGGTTGGTGTTGTTATTTAATCAACCCCACTGAATGCTACATGGAGTGGCCACCTCCCCTCTGCTCAAGTACCTCTAGTGACGGAGCAGCCTGAGGCATTTTTGGAGGGCCTGGTTTTACTTGTCTTGGCGGAACTCCTACCTGATGGTCCCGGTTCTGCCCTCTGGTATCAGGCAGTATAAGGGGGTATTGCTCAGAGTGGAGGAGGACAGTGATAGCTGGCCAGGCAATGAGCACTGACTGCAACTGAAACTCAAGTTGATGCAAAGTGGAGTGACTAAACAGACTTTGACCCAGATGTTATAGGAGCACTCATTTCTTGAACTTGATAATGAGAACTCTGGAAAAGAAACTGAGAGGGCAGTAGAGACGGGAGGGTAGAGTGGTAGGAGCCAGTGTGGCTGAGCTCTCCTCCCCCTAACACCTTCAAACAGGTCTAGAAAATGCACCAAATCCCAGAGGGGAAATCCAGAGACAAGTTAGTGAGTCCTTTGTCCAGACCAGTCTGGCACAGGGGGACGGACAGGGAGGTCTGTGAATACTGGGGATAGGGTTGGGCCAGGATCACATAGTGAATGGAGCAACCCAGCTCCCAGGGAGCAGGTGCTCTCCAGGGCAAGGGTTCCCAGTCAATGGGGATGGGTGTGAACTGGAAGCTTTGTCACCTATTACCCATTTCTGACTCACAGATCCAGGAGAAAAGGACCTGCAGATGGGGGTAGGGAGACTGGGCAATGTTCTGGAGGTAGGAGGAAGTTCAGAAGCCAGTAGTAACAGCTGTTTAGCTCAGACTTCCAAGATCTAGCCCAGGCTACAATTCCCAAATCAGAGCTCAGGGGTAGGGCAGGGAGCAACAGTCTTTGCCCTGGATCAGACCACTCTGGGAGTACTGAAAGCTTGCGGGTCCCCAGTCTGTCCCTGAGATTCTGAAATAACACAACATTCTGAAACTTCAGAAAGCAGTAACAGGATTAGTCCAGACCTTCTCTGATGAAGTGCAGCAGAGCCCAGCCCTAACATAACATCTTATGTCTGGAAGTAGGCTGGAAAAATGAGCTAACAAACAAAAGAATCCTATTATGGCAACCAGAAATCTAGAAGAGAATGACTCTAAACATCTACAAGCAAAGCCTCAGAGAAAAATATAACCGGCAAAAACTCAACTAGAATTCCTGGAAGAGATGAAAGAAGAGTTTAAAAATAATTTTATAAATGAGAGCCCTTGAGGAAAAAAAATTAGAAATGAAAGTTAAAGAAGAAAGAATTGGAAAGAGAATTAACAGCTTGGCACATTAGGTACAAAACTGGCGGAGCAACAAACTCCCTGAATATTAGGAAGGATCAAATAGAAACCAGTGACTCCATGAAACAAGGTACATTAACATAAAGTCAAAAGACTGAAAACATGGAAGAAAATGTAAAGTCCTTCTAGCAAAAACAACTTGGAAAACAGATCAAGGAGAAAAAAATTTAAGAGTAAGTGTATGATTTTTAAAAAGAGTCTAGACATTCTATTTAAGGAAACCATAGAGCAGCTGAGTGGTGCAGTGAATAGAGCATTGGCCCGGAGTCAGGAGGATCTGAGTTCAAATCCAGCCTCAGATACTTAACACTTACTAGTCGGTGACCTTGGACAGTTGCCCTGCCTTCCCCCCTTCAAAAAAGAGGGAAGGGAGGGAGGGAGAGAGGGAGGGAGGGAGGGAGGGAGAAAGGAAGGAAGGAAGGAAGGAAGCACCTAAGTTTTTTAGAACCAGAGGGCAAAGTGGAAACAAGAAAAAATCCACCTGTAACCTGAAACTCCCAAGATGACAACTCCCAGAAGCATCATAACCAAAATCTAGAGCTTCCAGGTCCAGGAAAAAGAAAATACAGCAAGCAGCCAGAAAGAAGGCAGTCAGGTACAGAGAAACCACAGTCAGGTTCACACATGATGCAGCTGCTGCCGCTGTGAAGGAGCAGAGAGTCTGGAATCTGATATTCTGAAACACAGTGGAGATGGGCTTGTGGCCAAGAATAACTTACCCAGCAAAAATGAGTGTAATCCTTCAGGGGGCAAGTAGATTTTTAATGAAGTATAGGATGCCTATGCCTAAGCATGCCTGATGACGAGATCCAAGTGACAGAGAAACTCTGAAGTTTGAATACAGGAGTGAAGAGTCACACAGAAGGGAAAATATGGGTGACCAATGATAAACAAGGCTAAACTGCTTACATTCAGATACGGGGGACGGTCATGTGTCCCTTTGGGCATCAAGATTCATACAGAGAATCTAATTAGACAAGGTCTGAGAGTGATTCTGTTTTGTCTTGATCCTAAGAAAGGAATGAGGATTGAAGGGAAGAGGAACATGCATGTGGGGGGTGGGGGGGAGCAGCTTGGGGAAGGGGATGACATGTAGGGACAATTACCTTACATAATCAGGGCTCACAAGTGGATGTCCTTACAAATAAGGACAAAGGGAAATGGCTGAGACACGACTGTTACTCTCATCTGAACTGGTCAGAAGGAAGAAAACACATATACCAGTGTTGGATATAGAAATTCACTTCACTCAACAGGGAAATAAGAGCCAACTGGGACAAGGGGTGAAGAGGAATTAGAGGGAGGTTAAGGAAGAGATTAGGCCTCGGGAGCCAATTTTTCTTTTTTGGAGGAGGGAAGGCAGGGCAATTGGTGTTAAGTGACTTGCCCAAGGTCACATAGCTGGTGTTAAGCATCTGAGGCTGGATTTGAACTCGGGTCCTCCTGACTCCTGGATTTTGGTGTGTAAAACAGCGATAATTCTTTGAGGTGGCAAAGAATGGGAATCTGAAGGGGTGCCAGGAAATTGGAGAATGGGTGAAGAAGTTATGGTATGTAAATGAGGGAATACTGTAGTACTGAGCTCTTATCAGCGTGATGACCTACCAGGACACCAGAGGAAGAACCATGAAGGGCTCAGAATGTAGAAAGACAAATCGTTTTTTGGACACGGCCAATGTGGAAATTAGTTTTGATTGACTATATGTATTTGCAATGAGTTTTATTTTTCTCATATTATGAATGGGGAGATGGGGAGGGAGAAGGCCCATTTTGGCTGATTAAGACAGAATACTTTAAAAATGGAATCATTTAAATTTTTGTTTTAAACAGAGACAGAATCTGTGAATCCACAGGGAAGCTGGGGGTGTGTTTATAGGGGCACTGCTCCCCCTGGTACTCACCCACCCCCACCCACACCCCCAAAGGTCCCAGGGATCTTTACAGGCTGTCGCTCCTGCTCTTCATGAACTGATGAGAGCCGCTAGTGGCCTCGAATACCCACAGAGTCCCCGGTGGGGAACCAGCCCTCCCTCGACTCTCCACTTTTTGTATTTGCTCCCTTCCAGAGGAATCCTCCTGGTGTCTGGCTGTCTGTAGCCCTTTCAATTCCAATGCTACTCTAATTGTATGATATAGAAAGAAAGGGAGAATAGAAACAAGCATTTATTAAGCTCCTACTATGTGCCAAGTGCTTTATAAATACTGTCTCACAATAACCCTGGGAGGTAGGTGTTATGATGAGGTGAGGAAACTGGGGCTCAGAGAGGCTGTGGATGGTTGCCAGGCCAGCAGGGAGGTCACTAACCTTCCCAAGGCCCTCTTGGCCTGCCTGCGTCCACAGACTGGAATCCAATGGGACCCTTGCTCCCATGACAGTGTAGCAGGCCGCCCAGGGAGCCAGTGACACAATATGGCCATCGGAGACTTCCCTGAGAGTCTCTTATGTGCTGGTGCCAGAGGCAGCGGGAGCACCAAGAGGGGGTGGGTGGGGAGCCTCTTTGGTCCTCAGGGCTGGGCTCTGCTGTGCCTGACTCTGACCCTTTGCAACCATCCAATGCTCCTAAAGGGGCCTGCCTGTCTTCAGCACCACCCCTCTGGGCTGCATCCTCAGGAACATGATGTCCAGGTGAGGAGGGCCCCCCCATAAGGCTGCTGTGCTTGATGGGAGCAGGCCCCAGCTTCCTCTTAAGACACTGAGGCACAATCTCAGGGCCCTGAGAGGCTGCCAAGACTCCCCTAAAAGAACCCCAGGCTCTGTAGCCAGTACACTGAACTGGGGCCCCAGGGAGGGGGCACAATAGCAGCCCCTGCTTTGGGGCTTCAGGATAGGAGAGGCCAATGGCTGTTTCCTCCCCCAGGGCAGGGGCTCAGGAGGCCCCACTTGGTAGTAGCTTTGACAAAAGTGACTCCCAGTGTGGCCATTGGGACCTCTGATTTTTGGAAAGATCCAAGCCAGGCTCTGGGGAGGCCCTGGTGCCAGGAGCAGGCAGAGCTTAGAGGCAGAGCCTGATGGATCACTTCTGGTTTGTCTCTCCCTGGAAAAGCCACCTGTGGTTTTGTATTTCATTCAGTATCACATGAAGGCCTATCTTGACTTCCATGAGAGGCTGACCCTGTGTAGGAAATCTGATGGTTAGACACAGTAGAGGCGGGCAGGCCAGATCGTGGGGCAGGCTACCCCAGAATGCTCAAAGAGGGATCCTGGCAGAGCTGGAAGTAGGAGCAGGCCCACTGAATGGGGTGAGGGTGGGGGGGGGATGCCTGCCAGGCCCCTGCAGTGTCTCAGAGTTGGGCTGGGCTGGGCTAACAGAAAGAGCTGGTGAGGCCCCAGGGCCCAGATATGACTGGGCCCAACAGACAGGACAGTGCTCTGCTGGGCACAGGGGGTATCAGGCTAGTTGGCCTCAAACCCTGCCAAGGTAAAAGGTGAGGAAGAGACCTAGGCCAGACTGATGCTAGCTTTATTGCTCCTTGGCCCCTGAAGAAGGAGGCCACAGGCCCCACAGACTCCTGCTCATCTGGGCCCATCCTGGCCCTCTGGCCTAGATCCCACCCAGCAGCAGAAGCAGCCGCAGCCTCTGCCTCCCTGGTACCTTGGAGCTCCAGGACTCAGGCCTTCCCTGCATTCCTGAAGACAGGTCCTGAGGCTCTGCTGCTGCTGCTGCAGAGAGCTCAGGTCTCCTCTCTGGGCCTTGTAAGGTTCCAAGGGCTTAGGATGGGTAGGGAATAGAGGGAGTTAAGAGAGGAAGGCACACCACTCTCTCTGGCCCTCTCTCCCTCTCCCTGGCTGGCTCCAAGCCACAACTTCTGCCAGGGGCAGGTCTGGGAGTAGCAGACACCCCCCCCCCCAGACCCTTCAGACCCCTTTTGCTCTTCCTGCCCCCATCCCCTGGGGTGCAGCCCAGGGACATTCCCTACTTTCTCTTTTTGCCAAACACTGACCAGACTTCATGTCTTCAGCCTTATTTAAAAAATAAATTATCCCCCTTCCCTCCCTCCCCACCCCACTTTGCATCCACAAAATAAAATACAGCAAACACTGAGGGAAGAGACTTTCCCAGGGGCCCTGAAGGCCAGACCCTGCCAGCCAGCCAGTCAAGGCCCCCAAGTCCCAGGTAGGGCCCTCAGCATTAGACAGGGCCCCCTAGTCTCAAGCAGACCCCCTCAGTCCCAGGCAGGTCTCAGACCCAGAAAGGGCCTTTCAGGGCCAGGCAGAGCCCCCCAGTCCCAGACAGGTTCCTCAGTTCCAGACAGAGCCCCCCAGTCCCAGACAGGTTCCTCAGTTCCAGACAGAGTTCTCCAGTCTCAGATAGGTTCCTCAGTTCCAGACAGAGCCCTCCAGTCCTAGACAGCACTCCAGTCTCAGAGAAGGTCCTCAGTCCCAAGCAAGGCCCAGTCTGGGGCAAGTTTCTCCCAGGAGGTCCTGCTTAGATGAAGGAGGCTGGGCAGGTTGAGGCTGGCGCTGGTGGCCCTTGGCACTTGCCCATGCAGAGGTTCCTCGTCCATCCGGGGTCCAGTTATAAGGGATTAAGGTGGCTCTCCCATCACAGATAGGGCCTGGCATCCTGTAGAGGTTGGGGCTTCATGTGCCATGTCCTGGGCCCTTCAGATGCCACTGGTGAGATCAGTGATGACACGGGCCTTCACCAGCTTCCGAAGGAACTCCTTCTCTCGCTGGATGTTGTGTGTCCAGGACTAGAAGTGAGAAGAAGTTTGGTCAGCCAGGCTGCAGTCCCCACCCCTCACCCCTTGTCCCAGCTGGGTCAGACAATGAAGGCCCCGATCCCTGCCTGCACCTTACTGTGGGCTAAGCTCTGCATCACCACCAAGGCAACATGCTCCAAGCTGGAAGCCTGCACCTAGGGAGGTTGGGGGCATCTTGTCCAGTCTGACCCTCAGCCACATCCAGCTTCTCCCTGACCCCAAGACCCCAGAAGACAAGCTGGATGTGGGGTTTGCATGGTCAAGAAGACTCTCCTTGCATCAGGAGGCTGGTAAGGCAGGCTCTGTGCCTGGGGCCCAGTAGGACAAACCTGACCCTCTTTCCATAGGCCAGCTCTTACCAAGGGGCCAGGGGGCTGGGGACACTGGCAGATTCCAGACTGACCCCTTGGTGACTGGGAAGATGGGGCCCCGGGGTAAAGCCTTTGGCCATGAATGACTTCATACGTCTCCAGCCCTGGTAGGTCAATGCTGTGCCCAGAGATGAGCAGGAGCTGCCTAGGGAGCAGGGAATGGGTGTGGTAGTGGTGATGTCTGCTGGGTTGAATTTTTCTCATTTCTGAGGTGATGGAAAACATGTCTATACCAGTCTCTTTTCCTGTGGGATGAAGACACAGTGTTAAGTCAGGGTAGGTGAGGGGGGCCCAAGCCCATGCCCAGGATGTACCAGGGAGCTCCAGGGCTGGGGTGTGAGGAGGGAGTCTGGGGGCAGCTTGGGGGCAGGAGGCTCTAATGGACAAGGAGGAAGAGACAGGAAGGCCCAGGGCCCCGTGGCTGCACTGACCAGGATGGGCCTGTGTCTTGGAGCTGCCTTCTGCCTCTTCTGGCAAGTGGTTTATGAACTGAGATAAGTCTCCTGTTTCCTGAAGGAGACAGGAAAGAGAAAAGGGCTGGAGGTGTGAGGAGTCTGGAACCAGGAAGCTCAGGGCCTCTGATAGGGGCTTAGAGAAGGGAGCAGGTGGAGAAAAGCTGGGGAGGTTCCAGTGTGGGAGCTCCCTGAAGGCAGGACATCCTGGGAACTTGACACTTGCCCTACCCTCAGTCCCCACCAGCTACTGAGGCAGCTCAGAGCAAGGGAATGACAAGGACATGACAAAGGCCCCTAGGCTGGCAGGTCTCCCCGGTGGGGTCTGAGGGCTCAGATTCACTGTCCCTGATGAATGGCACTTGCCGAGGAGGGCCTTCTGAGGAGCCCCTGTTGTGACCATGCCCACAGTCACCCAAGAATCTCAGAGGAAACCCAGTTCAGCCCCTCCCAGAAGCAACATCCCTCAGAAGTATGCTCAGAGACCTCTAGGGAGGGGGAAATCATTACCTCACAAGGAAGCTCACTGTACTCAGCCTGGCATTCAAGGCCCTCCCATCGTTCCCCATGCACACCATCTCTGCCCCAGGGGCATGACCCTTGGGCTGCCCTCACCTCTGCCTGGTATTTAAGCAGGCCAGGCCCCTATCTTCCTCCTCACACTTAGCCCTGGCCCCAGCCCAGTTCCTGGTTCCTCAGACTCTGAGTCCCTGGTACCCAGCAGCAGGCTGGTCCCCTACAAGGCGGGAGGGTTAGGGCAGGTTGCCTGCAGAAGGAGAGGAGCCTCTGCTGCAACTGCCCCCCACTCATCCTGCCCATAGGAGGGGGCCTCAAAGAGGACCCTGTGGAACACAAGGCTGGGGCCCCTGAGGGAATGTCGGTAACCCTGGCACTGCAGGGTTGCCCTGAGAGCCCTGATGATAGAAAAGTCAGCCAGAGCTGGGAGAGCGAGCCCAGAGTCTCATCTCCACCAGGAAAAGTACTAAGAAGAGACTCCTTCAAAACAGTTACAAAATGCATGAAAAATCAAGTCAGCCTTCAGACACCCAAGGAATGGTCAGGTAACAATAAGCGCCTCACACTCATCTCAGAAATAAGGATCGACAAATCACGAGAGAGACCTTCATTGCTCGTGGCTGAGCACGGGCAACACTCTGGGACACTGAGGTCCCAGAGAGGAGCCTGCCCTGGATCCTGCTCACACAGACTCAGAGCTGACCTACAAGGAGCCAATCTGCCACAACATGCCTGATAAGCAGGCACCTGGCTTCTGCTTGGAGCCCTCCTGGGACGGGGAGCTCACTACCTCCCCACCACAGTCCATCCCCTCTGCCCCAGGGCAGCTCCTGACATCAGACCTAATTTTACTGCTCTGGAGCTCTCTCCCGCTCCCCTTCTAACAGAACAATCTGAATCTTCCCTCACAGGAGGGCCTTTCAGCCACCGTGCCCCCACAGACCTTCTCTCCACTAGACTAAGAACCTCTCATTTCATCAGCCACTCCTCCTTGGGCCCTTCCCCAGCCATGGTGTAATTCATGAACTGGCCATGAGCCTCCAGAGGAGGCTGAGGAGGGCACAGGACAGAGCGTATCCAGCTCCCTCCTCCTGTGCCCCCTCGCTGGCTGCCCATCCCACACTAGAGGTCTCATGTGACCTTGTAGTCCTCCCCCAGCTCAAACTGCAGCTAACCAAGCCTTCTCCATCTTGAACTCAGGAAGTTGATTTTTTGAACTCAAAGTGTAAGTCTTGACATTTATTCTGATTAAATTCACTTGATTAGAGGCAGCCTCATCTTGCTAAGAGCTTCCTGGATTTTGACTGTGTTACCTAGTGTCATAGCTCCCTCTCTCCCTCCCAGCTCTGGGTCATTTGCAGACTGGACAAGTTTGCCTTCAGCCAGGCCAAGGCTCGACAGGGGCTGGCTGGCCCAGGGCTCCAGGCAAGAAGAGCCAGGCAGGTTCACAGGCCTCCCGCTTCTGCCTCTCTGGCACCTGAGCCCCCAGAAAACAGAGGTAGAAATGACTCAGTGGGCTTTGGGTTAGGGCCTTCCCCTCGGGGCCATCCTCAAGATCCATAACCCCCCCTAACCACATTCCTACCTCCTTGATGGCTGCCATTCGAACAGATTCGTAGTAATGAAGGGGGGCGTTGGGTGAGCTCATGTCGTAGCCAAAGCCGGCCACCGCCACCTGGTCACAGCTGTGCAAGGCCATGGTGACTGCCACAGTGCCCAGAGTTGGGATGTTCTGGGGGAGGAGGAAGAAAGGCTCAAAGTGTGTGTGTTGGGGGGGATTCCCCCTCCCTCCCCAGGTATCCTATGCTCCCTAGCCCACTGATAAGCCTGGGCTTTAGGTAATGAGACTCAGTTTCAACCCACAGCAGCCCCATCCAGGGAGGGCAGCAGGGTTCCCTGAGGTATGGGGGGGACAGGAACGAGAGGCTGAATTCCCCCCCTGGGATGAAGTGTCTCTCTGCTGTCACTACTGGGTCATGGCAACATTGGAACAGTGTTCCTCTTCCACTTCAGCCCCCTCTCCCTGCCTTGGGGAAAGAGGGAGGTCACAGACAAAGAGGTGGGAGGAGACCCAAAGCCCTCTCTGGAGAAGTGGAAACAGAGAAAAGGGAAAAGCTAAGGCAACAGAGAGAGGGAAGGATGCAGGGGGAGGGGCACAGACAATAACAGAGACCAGCAGAGACCAGGAGAGTGGCCAGGAAGGGGCAGAGATGGGGCTGCCATGAGGCCAGGCCAGGAAGGGGAGGCCAAGCTGCTCAGTGGAGGGATGCTTTTTGTGGCCTCTCTGGTAGGCTCTGGTAGGGGCTGGAGATGCAGGCTCTGTCTCCCTGTGCATGTGAGCTGACTGAAGGGCTGGCATCCCTGTCCTCACTCCCTTCCTCTGTCAGGCTTTGTAAAACCAAAGTCGGCTGGCGAGCTGCCAATGTGGCTACAATGGTCTCTTTAGACAAGTACTACTTTTCCTTCTTGTGAGGACTAGAGGGCTGTGTTTGCATGTGTGTGCATGTGTATGCGCACACGTGTGTTTATGCATGTAGTGCATACAGACTGTGTGTTGTATGTACACATGTGTGCGCCATATATATCTATGTGAATGCGTATGTTTGTGGATGTATGTATGTGCGTGTTTATGTATATGTGTGTGTCCATGCCTGTGGCCAAGATTTCACTGAAAACTCCTTTCAGCCCTGGTGAACTGAGTTCCTACAGGATCTGGCCCCTTCTATGCCAGGCACGGCCCTGGGATTTCTCCCCATAGAAATGCCCTGGACCAAGGCCCTTCCCTGCCTGAGGAAGGGCCCTGCTGCCAGTGCAAGGTCAGAGGCCGCACTGGAACCCAGATCTCTCCAACTTTCTCTCCTCTTCTACACCCTGGCTCTCCTGCTTTTACTCTGAACCCTTAAAAAATACTCTTCCCAGCCCTGTCCCAAAGACACAAGTCAGACTTGGCCTGACTCCTCTCTCGGCATCAACCACTCTAAGACAGAGTAGACCCCTTGTGCTCATCATTTGGCTGGTTAGGAGCTGGCACAGGATGACTGTACCCACCCGGCAGGGGCCTGGTGGCTCTGCTTCTGAAGCTGCTGCAGGCCAGCTTTACCAGCCACTCCACCTTCCCTCCCTGCCAGCTTTGAGATCCCTCTCTGTTCTCTGGAGGCAGCAAGGTGAGGGGATGGTGTAGGGGAAGGGGGAAGAATGCAAGACCTAGAGTCAGGAGGACCTGAATTCAGATCTGGCCTCGGATACTCACAAGCTGTGTGACCTGAGCAAATCACTGAACCTGTCTGCTTCCTCTACTGAAGAACAGGGATGACCACAGCACCTACTTCCTAGCCAACGCCTGGCACACAGTAGGTGCTGATTCAAGCTTGCTCCCCCACCCCCTTCTCTGTGCCTCTACCTTGGCTCCTTCTTCACCACCATTGCTAAGCAGCCCTTTCAGACTCAGCTCCAGCCCCTTCTACACAAAGCCCTGCCCATCTGCCAAGTGCTGGCACCTCAGATCCCAGTGCCCTCCTACCTACGGTGTATCTGCCTCTACATGCATGTGCTGCCTCTCAATCGGATACAGGGTCCCAGGAGCAGGGGCTGCCTCAGTTCTCAATCACTGCCCGTTGGACTGGCAGCACCAATGCCCACGGACACCATGAGCTGTGACAGTCTGGCCCAGGCTGCTCCAAGTGAGCCCCTCACTCAATCCCCTGCCCTGCTCTGGGGCTGGGCTCTGCTGCCTTGCCCAGGCAGTTCCCTGCTCACACTGGATGGACCTGAGGTCCTCACTGCTCACTACTACAGGGCCTTCTAGGGAAATTCCTTCTTTCCAGAGATGCTGAAAGCCTAGATTTGTAGTAGCTGTTTGCCTGTTTATTCAGTCATATCCTGAATCACCTGATTTTAATCTCATCCCATCTGCAAGCACATTGGGAGAGCCACTGTCCAGCTGGAGACGCCCTTTATATATATATATATATATGTGCTCCTCCTCCCAACTTCACGGTCCTGTATCCCTCCCCTCCTGGAGCCCTCCTGCTATCCTGGCCCAGCCAGACTTCTTACCCCCCGACCCATGAGGCCGTGGTTGAAGGGGAGTCCAATGAAACTGAAAGCAGCTTCCTGGATGAAGTAGGGGTTAAGGATTCGTATCTCAGGCGGCTCCTTGGGCACTCGAGTGGCCACTGACTTCCAGAAACCGTCCGAGGCACTCTGGGAAGGAACAAAGAGACAATAAGTCTAAGAGAAGGTAGCAGGGCTTCTTCCAATGTGATGGAGGCCTGAAGGGTATGAACCAAGACCAGGAGTAGCAATGGTAGCCAAGAGGGTGTTAATGTGAGTGAGGGATCAGGAAAGCTCAGGACTTAAAGAAGGGGTGTGGCTAGGAAGGAAACATGTGAGACTAGGGGAAGGGTATGACTGAAATGGGACAGCACTGTGAATGGGGGTGAGTCACTGTGGGGATGGGAGAGAGATGAGCAGAACTGGGAAAGAAATGTGAATGGGGATAGGGCAGAGGCATGAATGGGGTATGAGAGGTATGAATGGGGATGACATCCACAGTTGTGAATCTGAGATGTGAGAGAGGTGTGAATGGGGTTGAAATCCAGAGTTGTGAATCTGAGGTGTGAATGGGGATGGGGCAGAGATGTGAATGGGCATGGGATAGAGATAAGTAGAAGTGAGACAGAGCTGTGAATAGGGATGGGAGAGAGGTGTGAATGGGGTTAGGAAAGGGGCATGAATGGTTATGAGGCAGGCTGTGTTTGAGGACTGGGTAGTAAGTGAATGGGGATATTCACATATCCAGACAGAGGCCTGAAGGAGATAGAACTGGCTGTGAATGAGGATGAGACAGGTTATAATTAAAGATGGGAAGGAGTGTGAATAATAGGGATAGGGCAGAGGAGTGAACAAGAATGGGAGAGGACATGACAGGGATAGAGGTATGAATGGGGATGGCCCAGGGTATGGGGAGGGGGGGAAGGTGAGCCAGTGGTGCACCCAGGCTACACAGGAGCATTACTGGGGCTAAGTTTGGAAAGCAGGCTCTGTGGCAATGCCATTCTGGGACACAGGCGCCCGGATCAGGTCCTGTCTCAGTGACCAGGCTCGCCCCCCTCCCTCCTCCCTCTGGCCTCTCCTGGCCTGCCTCTGCCTCCCTCTCCACACTAGCTCATACTGCTGCTGCCTTGAGGGTGGTGGGCACTGCCTCGCTCTCTGTCTTCCTGGCTGCCTCACTCTCTCTATCTTGTTTGCTTTCTTGACCATTCTTTCCTATAAGGAACCTGGAAAATGAAGACACAGGTGGTTAGGTGGTATTCCCTCAGCGCAGGAACTGACATGACACAAGGGCCTTTTCTTCAAGGCCTGTCTCTTCTAAAAAATGAGGACACTGGATCAGCTGGCACCTGAGTTCTTGTATAGCTCGGACTCAAATCATTTATTCTCTTCCTTGGCATCCCCATGCCAAGTTCTCCTAAGCCTGTAGCTGGGGCAGTTGGTTATAGAGAAAGACATGTGGATTATGGGGGGAAGGGGAACGTGGACCATATGGAAGCCCCAAAAGGTGGGTAGAGAGAAAGGAGACCACCACCCAGGAGTGGAGTCCCACCAGACCAAAGATGATCAGGAAGCTGGGCTTCCAGGGAAATGAGAAACTCATTCTCAAGACAGAAGAGAGGGAAATCCCAGAATGATGGGGAAAAAACCACAAGCAGTATCAGCATCATCAGTGGCTGCCAAACCACAGGCCTGTTTGTCATCATTTCTCATGAGAACAGTCTAAGAATTTTGGGATCAATCAATGAGCAAGCCAATCAGAAGAAGGCAAACAGAGACAAAAAAGAAACCAGCCCTGCCCTCAGGGAGCTAACACTCTGAAGGGACTCTCAAGAGCTGCCAACTTGCCCACTGGTCTCTTGAGAGGCCTACAGGGACTGCCAGAGACAAAGGAGCCAAAATCCCTGTGGGCTGCTCCATCAAGGCAGAGCCGACCTCACACATCCTTCTTGTGGCTGAGGCTGGAGGACCCCAAAGTGGCTTCAGAGCTGAATGAACAAGAGCCAAACAGCATAGGGTAAGACCATTCAGCATAGGGTAAAATCTCTGCCTGGCCATTCTGCTGGCTCTGTGGACCTCAGGCTCCTCATCTGTGAAATGGGGATAACAGCAGCTTGCAGCAGAGGGCAAGGTTACACTTGGGATAAAGCCCTGGGCCTGGAGTCAGGAAGACCTGAGTTCAAAGTCAGCCTCAGACACTTACTGGCTATGTGCTCTGGGCAGAGGGTCATTGTGGGCAAGTAAAGCCCTAGAGAAATGGGAATGATTATCATGAAGAGACGCATGTCAGCCCAGAGAAGGGCTCTAGGAGAGGGTCCCAGGGATCCTTCCTCTGTTCTTTTATCAGGGTACTTTGTATACTGATGCAGAAGCACTCAGTACTTTGATTCATGACTTGGATGAAGGTACACATAGCAGGTCTGCAGCTGAAATTCAACAGTGTGATTCAGCAGACATCAAGGGCCTCCTACATACCATGTTCTTCTGCCCCAAAAGAAAGGTCTGTTTTCTGGCTGACTAAGCTGGGCCGGCCAGTTAGCACCTCCAGGGATGATGGACCATTTTATCTTTCTTATACCTCTATTCCTGCCCCCAGCCCACCCCTCCTTAGGTCTTTAAGCCATGTTTTTGACCTGCAAGACCTGAGGTGGACGCCCTTGTCTCCCCTATTTGTTGCCTGGGAAGAATACATACTGGCTGTTCACTCACACCCGTACCCACACTCACCCACACCCACACCCCCATGCTGGAGACATGGCTCTGACCAAGGCCTGACATGACCTCTTTTGGCCAAATACAAATCTCCTTCTGCAAACTGGGGCTCCCCCTCCCTCCCCTCCAATCCTTCCAGCTCTCCCTGCAGCAATCAGCACTGTTGGGTACTACCTTCCGCTCCCATAGCTCCCAGGAGTCTCTTGGTTCTCCTCTTGTCCCTCCCCTGTTCCTTCTGGAGCTCCTCTGCTAGATCCACACTCTGGCAACAAACTTCTCTTCACCTTAGATCTCTTTTATGGGCCTTCCACCTCCTAGCCTCGTGGAAACCCAGATCTTCATACCTCTATGACCTGGCATCCTTGGCCAGCCCCACTGGGCCCAGAGGAAGAGGAGGTTGACTCCCTGCTTCTCACAGCCTCAGCCTCCTCCTCCTCGGCTTGCTCCATTGATCTTCAGCATCCTGCCAACATCCCTGCTACAGACTTCTTGCCCCAGGAGTTCAGAACCCTGACCCCTGGCCTCAGTCAGCCCCTCAGATATGGGGACTTTAATATATCTTTCGACACGCCATCAGACACCCTGCCTCCCATGTCAGTCTCCAGCTGAGCTGGGATCTGTGCCCTTTCTCCACCCAGCCATATCCATGCCAGCTTCTGAAGTGTTCCACAGCCATTACCCAGAACTCAGAAATCCCTCTCTATTGTCCTAAAGCTTCCTCTGCTTCACTCCCCCTAAACCCCCAGCCAGGTGCTCCCTATCCTGGGTTCCCCTGGCCATCACCCCTAATCATGAGAGCTGTGCCAGAGTGGAACAGGCTAGCCTAGGAGGAGGGCAGGTGGCGTCACCACCTTTGAGGTCTCCAGGATGAGGCCAAAGGCCTCCCTGTCAGAGCATAAGGGAGATTCTCTGTGTCTGGTTTGGCTTCTCACGTCCCTCCAGACTCTTGTGATCCTGCTCTCGTCTTTTCTCCTCACATACCTTGGCCTTATGGTCAATGAGCCCAGCTTTATACCATCATCTCTGCTCGAATCCCTCTTCCTTTGTCCTCTAGCCTCCTGTGCCTCGCTGACCCTCAGCTCTAGGCTGCCCCCACCGTCCATCTGCTCACTCCCACTAAGCAAAGCACACAACTTTGTCAGGACTCCTGAGCCCACCACAATCAATCAATGAGCGCTAATTAAACACCTATTCTGTGTTAGGTACTGGATCATACAGGCACTAGGCATATAAGGACCAAGAATAAGACAACCTCTCTTCACCAGGAGCTCCAATTCTAAACAGGGAAGCAAGAGACGCAGGGTGTAAGTGTACCAAGAGTAAACAGAATGTCTGCAAAGTATTCAACACGAAGTTGTTTGAGAGGGAAGGCACAATCAGGTGGGGGCAGGGGTCTCATCTTCCCTGGCTGATTCTCAAAGGTCATCCAACAACATCTAAGTCTCCAAATCAGACAGCTTCAACTCATCTCATCCTCCCTGACCAATGGCCCACCTGTCCCTCAAAGTCTCTCTTCCCCGGGGCCTCCAAGCCACTGCTTTCTCCCAGTTTTCCTGCCTCTGTCTGCACCCTTGCTGGATCATCGGTCACGTGGCACTCCCTAATCTTGGATGCCTGCCCTGCCCAGGTGCTGTGGCCTGAAGCCCTCTTCTCCTCCTCCTCCACCAGGCACTCCTCTCCTGAGCGGTCCCACGTTCCCACCTCCCTCCTAGGCATTGCCGGCTGGAGTTCTCTAGGCATTTCTGAAACCACATGCCCTCCCAGAAGTCCCTGTCTATGGACTTCCCTATTTCAATTATGGGCACCACTCACAACACAGTTCGGACCTTCGGATCACAGCTTAAAAGGTAGGCATGACAGGCTCCTGGCCAGGGATGG
Source organism: Pseudocheirus occidentalis (assembly GCA_028646575.1). Taxonomy (NCBI): domain Eukaryota; kingdom Metazoa; phylum Chordata; class Mammalia; order Diprotodontia; family Pseudocheiridae; genus Pseudocheirus; species Pseudocheirus occidentalis. The sequence continues at coordinate 26,827,190 of CM053593.1, forward strand.
AGCACAGCTAGGGAAGACTGATAAGAAAGTATTTGTTCATCTAAGTCTAATCTAAAAAGGAAGACTTCTACCTGAAAAAGAAGGACAGAGAAAACTGCCTGTGTCCATCCAAGCCAGACATCACCGAGAGCAGGGGATGAGGAGCAGCGGGGGTGACACCCACAAGTTCAGGAAAGAAGAGATGGCTCAAGAAAAAGGCAGTTATAGAGCCCAGCCTCAGGTGTCCGTAAGCAAAAGCATGAAGTCGAATGACACGGAGATCCTAAGGCCAGGAGGCAAATCTGATCCCCCAGACACCATCCCTGACTTGAATAGGGCTCTGGAATAACTTACCTTATTCAAAAGAAACAGGATAGGGAAAGAAGGGGTGGGGACAGAGGAGCGTTGTCTGTCAGGAAGGTACACATGTCAGAGAGTCCAGGAATAAGAGTGGGTGGAGAAGAGTCAGAAAAGAGCCAAAGAGACAGTTCTGTAGCAAGAATCAGTACTGTCATCAGAGGGGACCACAGACCACTGGGACAGAATGAAGAGCCTGGGAAACAGATCCAGGCAACTGGGGGCAACGGCCATGGATCTGTCTCTGCGTTAATCACTGGAGACGGGTAATTGGGTGACCCAGTGGAGAGCCTGGAGACAGGAAAACCTGAGTTCAAATCCAGTCACAGACACTTGCTGTGTGACCTTAGGCAAATCACTTAACCTCTGCTGCCCTGGGGATAATAATTGCACCTGGTGCCCAGGGCTGTAATGAAGCTCAAATGAGCTAATATTTGTAAAGCACTTAGCAGTGTCTGGCACATTGGAGGTGTTATATAAATGCTTGGCTATTGTGTGTTGTGTTTATAAAAATGAAAGCAAAACAGTCCCCGCCCCCCATGGAGCTTATAATGTGTATTTAGATAAGGTCAATCCAAAGTAATGTTGGGAAGCAGAGAGCCTCCTGACTTAGGGATGGTGACTAGGCATGGGCTTGTGGAGGGGGCACCCAAATCCTGCTTTGAAGACAGCTAACGATTGGAAACATTGCAGGTAAAGAAGGAGGACATCCCAGGCATGGGGCCACCTGTGCGAAGGCATGGAGACAGAAGCTGTTTTTGCCTACAGGAAAGAGCTAGCAGGTCGGCTGGAGCAGAAGGCAGAGTACAACCATGAAGAGTGAGAAACAGCCGGGAATGCCTAGATTTGCCTCTGACTACTTCATCCTTCACCAGATGGAAGAACCAATAAGAGAAAATTCTCCTCTGGGCCTGATGTAGAAATGGAAATGAAGCGTGCATGTCAGAAAGGACACGGCAGGATCCCAAGAGGGATTGCACTATTGGGTACAATGTTGATAATAATAAGGATAAGTGAACATTATGACATTGAGACCCCAAAATTCTGTTTCACAAGCACAAGATGACCAAGGCACAACTTGACAGCACTCTGAAAAGGATCTGGGCAGGGGGTCAGTGGACCCAAAGCTCCCTTGGTGTCCATAGTAGGACACAGCAGCCCCCAACACTCAGGCTGCCCTGGGTTGCACTGAGAACCTGGTCTGGGACAAGGCTAGGGTGGGGGGAGGGTGCAGCGGTCCTGGTAAACTGCCCTGGTCAGAGCCCATATGGAGGATAACCTGCGATTCTGAGCACCACATTTTAGAGGTTCCCTAACCTTTTGGAGAGTGTTCAAAGGAGAGAGTGTAGGCCAGTGCAAAGCCTGGAGACTGTACCACATCAGTCCCAGGCAGAGGAGTGGGAGAGGTGCAGCCTGGAGAAATTGGGGATTGGGAGGGGGTATATAAGAGCTGTTTGCAAGGATTGCACATGGAAGGAGGAGGATGAGCAGAGGTAGGGAGGCCCTCACAATCCTGAGGGGTCAGAGGTAGTGATCCAGTAATCCCTTGCTCCAGTGTGAGGCAGAAGACCCACCCACATTTCAGAGGATGGTTGGTAGGTGAGCTGTGTCTCAGGTCAGGGGATGATGCCCTCAATCCATGGCACTTTCCTCACTGGGATTTGTGGTTCTTCCCTCCAGTTTCTGAGGCTTTCCATAGACACATTCATTTTCCAGGGGAAGGAGGCATGACCCAGTGCTGGGCCTAAAACAGCCTTACACAGGCAGCTAGGAGCCTGAGCTCCAAAGGTCAGGGACTTGGGGTCTGAGGCTACAATCCCTCCCCTGTCTTTGGACATCCCAGCCTGGTAGATGAATACTGTACCTGTGCAGGCCTTCTCTCACCCTGGGCCCTCCCCAAATATAGAGTCACACTCTCTTCTCATTTGCAAAGCAGATTCCAGACCCCCTCCACTCCCCCAGTCCCTCACTTGCCTTGCCTCTGTGGTCTCAGGCTGCAGATGCCACTCCAGGCAGCTGAGGTCCAGAAACTTAGCTAGAGAGGCCAAGCCTAGACCTGGGGCCCTGGGGGAGGGCTTCCTGACTGCTGAGTAGCAATTTACCAGACATGGAAAGCCTCCCACCCCTCTACCTCCCATCTCCCTCCCCTACACACACGACTCTCCATGAAGTCTGCCTGTCTGGGAGTAGAAGCTCCCAAGGGTAGAGGGCAGGCTTGGGTCAGGGGCCACACCCTCCTTACTCTCCCATACCCTTTGGGGATGGAGGGGGCCCAGGCTTCAAGACTGAGTCTTTCAACAGGACAAGTCAGCCACATAATTACACATTTCCTGTCCTGGGAGGAAGGAATGAGGAAGGAGAGGATGAGAAGCTTGGGGGCTGGGCTGGGCACCCCCCCCAAAACTGCCATCAGGGCATCCTCCTCCTCCTCCTCTGGTGGCTAACTCTGGCTTCTGGCGATAAATGCTGGGCAAAGTGGTGGGGCCTGGAAGAATGTGCCTGCAGTAATCCCCCCTCCTAGGCCACTCCAGAGCTCTCCCTGATATTAAACCTACATTCTCCTCTTGAAAATTTGCCCCACACATTGCCCTTGGTCCTGCCCTCTGGAGGCGCCAAGCATGACAAGACAATTCCCCCCCACCCTCCCCACCCCGCCCCGCGCAAAGGACAGCCATTCACATATCTGAAGGCTGCTCTCCTGTTCCCAAGTCGTCCCTTCTCCAAACTAAACGTGCCACCTTCAATATCTCTTCTCCTGTCAAGGATCTGAAGCCTTTCTCTATTGTGGGTGCCTCCTCTGAATCCTCCCTCACCAGCTTCTCAATGTCCTTCCTAATCCATGCCACAGAGTAATGAACACCATCCTCCAGATGCATTCTGGGGGCTGAAGACAAAGCGGACCCCTCCCAACCAGGCCTGAAAGCCCTGCCCAAGATCCCATAAGTCTCCCCAATACCATAGTGAGACAATGCAGAGCCACCGCCCCGCTGCCAATGTGGGCATGCTAGACAAAGGGGGGTTCCTCTAGCGTGGCCATTCCCATGCTCCTCAATGCCCTTTTTGTGGCCTGCCCTTGCTCTGGCCTGCATCTGCCTTGGGGAAAGGCTCCTCATGCTGCCACATCAGGCTTTTTAAACAACAATCTTCATCAAGATCATTTCTCTTTGTATCTTGAGAATTTCATTCCCAAGCATTCCCCAAGGTCCCCAAAGGCTGACTTCTGCTGATACTTTTAGTGTGGGGGGTCCCAGCTCTCCTCTCTCTGACCTACCCCAGTGTAATCTGCTCTCTCCCAATCTAGGGAGCTTTCAGACTAGCCCTGGCTTTCTTTTCTTGCTCTACCACCAATTCTGAGAAGAGGAAAAAAAAAAACCACACTAAACACTTCCTTCCAAGATTCCTACCATGGTAACATTCTTTCTTGTTGCTGAGAATCAGATGCCGAAGGCAAGGAGCTTGGAGATGCTCCTTGTGCTCATCTTGGCTCTACCAAGGTCCAGGGCCAAGGGTGAGGATCTGCTGCCCAAAGTCCTCTTTCCCCCTTCCCTGTCAGGGCGCTGCACCTGGGGGCCTTCTTAGCCCTGTGGTCTCAGTGATCTGCTTCAGGCTGATCATCCTCATACCTACCCAGCTAGTGCTCTCCCCACCTCCAGATGCACATATCTGACAGTCATCTTAAACTGAAAGTCCTACAGACATCCAAACTCCAAGGCCCAAAATGGAACTTGCCTCTCCCCCCAAACTTCCCTATCATCATCTTTAGTCCTCCAGATTCAGGATCTAGGGGTCATCCCTCCCTCCTCACTTTATCCGTGACACCCCCCCCCCAGGTCCAATCTATTGCCACAGCCTGTCGTTTTCACCTTTACGACATCTTTCCAATTCTGCCCCCAAGATTGCCCTGGCCTGGTACAGGACCCTATCCCTTACCCCTTACCCCGCCTCCCGCTCGTCCTGGCTGCTGGTGGTCTGCCTGCCTCAAGTCTCCCCTCCCAGCCGGCAAAGCAGTCTTCCTAAGGGCAGGCCCCATGTGTCTGCCCACCTCCCTTAGAGAAGCTTCACTCCTAGGATCCTTCCTTCCTTTCTAGTCTCTTTACACTCACCCTGCAATCCAGGGACCATGGACTCTGGGCTCCTCTATCTCCTGCCTCCAGGAGTGGTCACTGGCTGTGCCCCCTGCCTGGAGTGCTCTCCCCCCCTCATCTCTGCCTCCCAGCCTCCCTCATTCACCCCAATGCCAGTGCCTTCCCTCTTCAGGAATCTCCAATTCAGCCTCTCCAGGGCTCATCTGTAATCTGTTGCTTCCCTCTTGCCTCCCCATCAGACTGTAAACCCCTCAAAAGACAGATTGTCCTCTGCCTTTCTGTGAATTCCTAGGGCTTAACACAGTGCCTGCGTGCAGTCGACACTTAACCAATGTTTGTTTACTGACTGTCTCCTCATCTATTTCCTCCTTCTGTCTCAGTGGCATTTAAGGGACTCTGAGGACGAGGACAATTTGTTTCTCTCTCCACTCTGCTCTCGGCCAAGCCTTCTTCCTCTGGTTCCTGGTTCTCCTCACATAAGCATGCATTTCTTCTTAATAGACAGTGCTCCTCTGTCCTCACCCCACACACATTTTCAAGCCCATCCTGGGTCCTGTGTGCATCCCAGCTAATGGATCTCATCCCAGCCAGACTCCGGGAAATCAGATTTGCCACCCAGCCTCAGGATTTCCCATTTGTTCTCCTTCATGCCTCTGTGCACTGACACTTGAGGCCGCTGGCTTCTTTCTTGGACCACATCTCCTTTCTTAGATGTCTAGGCGTCTCCACTGCTGGTACCTTCCTGCACTCTGCTGTGCGTCTGAGACATGTGCACTTTTCTCCTTCCCCTTTCTTTTTCCAGTGGAAGTCTTTTCCTTAGATTTGCAGGACTCCCAACAAATTACATCTTTTCAGTCCTTTCAGCTACACTCCATCCCTGGCCAGGAGCCTGTCAGTCCCAGAGATCTGCCATTCACCTCCCTATTTTGTGTTTCTCTTTTGGAATCCTTGCCTTAATCTCTCCTCTCTTCTCAGTCAAACTCTTAAGAAAATGCTACCCACACTCCTGCTGCCCACACACTGCTTAACCCTCTGTAGTCTGGCCTCTGACCTCATCACTCAGCAGAAACTGCTCTCCAAAGTGGCCAAAGGTCTAGTTGCCAAGAACCTCTTCATCCTTCCTGTCCCTTCCTTCCCCTCCCCCATTGCCTCGACATCCCGTCTATCTGACCCCTCTTGGGTCCTATCCTAGGCCTTCTTCTCCTCTTTCTACACCATCTCCCTTGGTGACTCTTGGTGACAGCTCCCACAGGAGCAACTGTCCCATCCCTGAAGAGGCCTCAGAGCTCCATCTATCTAGTCCTTGACTCTGTCCTGACCCCCAGGAAGTTCACATCATACGCTGTCTACTGGACACTTCCACTTGGAGGTCTTGGGCATTTCAAACTCAACATATGCAAAACAAAGCCTATTAGCTCCCACTCTCTTCCGAACTTCCCTGCCCTCCTCCGCTGACCTCCACTCTGTGCTCTACACACTCCCCAGATCCAATCTGTTGCCAAATCTTAATTATACCTTCTCAGTATTCCTGTGCCCCTCTGTGTACACATGCACACACACATGCCCTTCACCTAGACTGCTACACTGGGCTCCTAATGGGGCTCCCTGCCTCCAGCCTCTCCCTTCTCCAGCCCATTCTCTGTACAGGTCAGAGTGTACTCTTCCTAAAGTACAGGTCTGACTGTGTCACTCTCCTGATCAATATACTCCAGGGGCTGCCTATTAGACAAACTCCTCTATTTGGTTTACATCATTCATTTCCACAAGATTCTGAGTTACAAATTTTCTCCCTCTCTTCCCCCTACCTACCCCCCCCAAAACAGCGATCCCACTGTATAGCCCCTCCCCCAATCTGCTCTCTCCTATGTCCTCTTCCCACTTTATAGTAGGGCAAGAAGGATCTCCCTACCCCAGTGCCTGTATAGCTTATTTCCCAGTTGCATGTTAATTATATATATATATTTAAACATTTGATTTTAAAACTTTGGATTCCAGATTCTTTCTCTTCCTCCCTCATCACCCACCCTCACTGGGAAGATAAGCAATTCAATATAGATTGTACGTGTCGCAAAACTTTTCCATAGTGGCTATATTGTGAAATATTCTCTACTCTGTATATTCTCTACTCTGTCTCTGTCCCTTTACAGAAGTGTGTGCTTCTAACTACCCTCCCCCCCAACCTTTCCTCCCCTCCATCATCGCCCCTCTCATCCCCTTCCCCCCTACATCCTATAGGGCAAGATACTCAATTTAGAGTGTATGTCATTCCCTCCCTAAGCCAAATTCAGTGAGAGTAAGGTTGACCCTTTCCCTTTTGTCTTCCTGTTCTTCCCCTCCATTGTAACAGTTATCCCTTGCCTCTTCTACGAGATAATTTACCCCATTCTGTCTCTCCTTGTCTCCTCTCGTTATATTCCTCTCTCACCTCTCAATTTCACCTTTTAAGTATCATCCCTTCCTATTCAATTGATCCTGTGCCCTCTGTCTATGTACACCTGTACACATATATACACACACTCACATATGTATTCATATGCTCCTATATAGACATATGTGTACACATACATACATGTATATTTTTATACATATATATACATTTATATTCCCTTCACCTATCCTCATACTGAGAAAAGTTTCATAAGTTACAATTATTGTTTTCCCACATAGGAATGTAAATAGTTCAACTTTGGTAAGTTCCTTATGATTTCTCTTCCCTGTTTACCTTCTTATGCTTCTCTTGCTTCTTGTATTTAAAAGTCAAATTTTCTATTCAACTCTGATTTTTTTCACCAAGAAAGCTTGAAAGTCCTCTATTTCACTGAATGACCATATTTCCCCCTGAAAAACCTCTCATTTGGCAAGTAAAGGCCTTCAGAGCTTGACTCCAAGCTACCTGTCTGGGCTTATTCTACATTAGGCCCTTTCATAAACTCTGTGGTACCACCACAGCCTCTAGCTGGTGCAGTGGGTAGAGTGCTGGGCCCTGGAGTCAGAAAGGCCTGAGTTCAAATCTAGCCTCAGATACTTACTAGTTAGTAAGCCACTAACTAGTGACCCTAGGCAAGTCACTTAACCTCAACTGTAAAGTGGGAATAATAATACATTTAGTCACAGGGTTGTTGTGAAGTACTCAGCTGCACAGGGCCTGGCATAGCAGGTACTTAATGAGGGTCTGAGGTAGGACAAGCTTGGCCACATCTCAGTGATCCTGCCGCGGCTCGGGCTGACTAGAACTGAGGTCAGGGAAGCCAGGACAAGGAGGAGGAGGAGGAAGGCTGGTGGCTACAAGAAGAGCAGCCCTCCCTTGGCAAGTGGACAGGGGCACCCTCGTATCCTCACATCTGTATCTGGATAGATACAAAGCAGGGACAAGGCCTGGGGAGGCTCAGCCTGGGCCAGGTAGAGGCATGAGACTGCAGAAAACATCAGCCCCTGAGAGCGTGAACAGGAAGGAGGGTGCTCGGAGGTGTGGTGCTGTGCTGGGTAGAGAGCTGGCCAGACTCCTGTGCCCCAGGGCAAGTGTCTAGGATGATAAAGGGCAGAGGAGCCGCCATCCTCCTGGTCCTGGCGCCTTTCCCATCAGAGGCAAAGGTGAGGGCCTGCAGGGAACCGGGAATGGGAACTAAGCCTGAGGACATTGCTGAAGGATCTGGAAGGACCACATACGAGGCATGAAGTGGAATTCTCTCCTGAGGCTCTACCCCCAAACAGGGAGTGTAGAGGAGGCACTCCAGGCTCCCTGCACCGGCTTAGAGCCTGCCCTCACAGGGCTTACATTCTGTAGCAGAGGGCTTGTGCCAGGCTTGTGTCCTAGAAAGCACAACTCCAGCAGCTGGTGTGCCAAGAAAACCCTCAGGGGGAAGGCAGCCCTGGGACAGAGCCCAACAGGAAAGCCAGGGATTCTGTGCCAGGAAGATCTGTATTCAGATCCTACCTCAGACACTTACGAGCTGTGGGACCCTGAGCATTTACCTCATCTGTAAAACGGGACAGTGCCACTCTCTAGGGTTTTTGTGAGGATCAGAGGACACAAGGAGCTTTGCAAACCTTAGAGCACTCTATAAATTTTAAGTAACAGCAACAACACCCCATCTCTACAGTACTTTAGAAATCTTATATTGCTACTCGGGCATGCCCCCAGAAGCTGGGCTCTCGTCCCTGAAGTCCCAGCAGTGTTGGCAGGCTCCCTTCTCCCCCATGCTTCGGGCTGCTGCTTTTGGCTCCTGACCCAGCTCAGACTGGGGGATGGTCAGGAATGCTCAGGGGCACTCAAGGGCTAGGAACCATCTCCCAGTGGGCAGACTCATGGGAGCCGCTTCACTGGGTGCTGGGCCCTCCTGACCACTGGGCAGATGCACAGTGGGATGTGGGTGGTGCTGAGGGGCAGCAGCCCCACAGGCTGCCACAGCCAGCCCAGGCTCACCACTTTCTCTTTGTAGACAATGTACTTGAGCCACTTGAAATCTTGCCACTTGAAGCCAGCCAGGACAAAGAGTGAATCCTTCTCATACTCCTCCGGCCGCTGCATGGCACCTTCAGGGTAAGTGATGCGCAGAGTGGTCTTGCCCCCAACATCCTTCTCAAAGCCCTTCACCGGAGCTGAGTTCAGCCTAGTGAAGTATGGTCAGTGTTGGTCCCTGAGCAGTCTGGCCAAACCCCTTCTTGAACCACCCCTGGATCCCAGCTCAGTTTCCCATAGCTATGGAGGAAGCAGCCTGTGGTCCTTGTCCTGCTAGGAGGAAGGGGCCACAGGAGCCAGAAGCCAGTCGTGTCAGCAAGCAGAGGGCTTTGGAATGCTGCTGAGGCCACCCACCAGAGACCGGAGCCGGCCTGCCTTGCCCACAGCTCACCTGACCACGATGTCATAGTCATCAATCCGGGGTCCCAAGGACTTGTTGGCAAGGACACCTCCATTCCCTATGATGATGCAGCGACGGCAGCTGAGGCTGTGGGGAACAGAAGAGGCCCCTCAATTTGGCTGGGCCCAAAGTTCAGGCAACAATGGTCGGCCACCCTAGCTCCCCCAAGAACTTAGACTCCCTGCCTGCCAAGCTTGCTACTGATACTCAAGGAGCTTCAGACATTGTTCACTGGGAAGCAGAAGGGGGAGTGGGCATGGCAGGGCAGAGGCGGGCAGGTGTGGCCCATCACATTCCTAGAGCCTTATGACTTGTAAGTGACCCTCTGGCCAGAAGGTGATGTCTCTGGGCTGCTCCCTCCTATTCCATGTGGGTCAGTGTCTGTCTCATTGTACTGGTAAGGGCCTCAAAATGGTGGCACAGGGGGTAGAGGAGAAAAAGGTGGGGAGAGAAGTAAGCAGGAGGAAGAGAAAGAAAGGAGGACAGAGCAGACTGGCAGGGAAGGGAGTGTAGCTGCACAGGAAACTCTCTGACCAGTGGATATTTTAAAAGGCATGCACAGGAGCAGCCCATGGAGGATAAAGGTAGAAGCCTAGGTGGTTCACAGAAGCAGAACTTCCTAAGGCCCAGGAGAGTGGCCCCAGAGTAGAATGGGAGGCCTCAGGAAGGAGGGAGGGAGGGCCTTGCCCACTGGAGGTCTTTACGGAAAAGCCAGGCAGCTTCTTGTTGGGGATGCTGGGATGGACAAGGGCTTCTGAGAACTCTCTGAGAGTATGTGACTTTGGGAGGATAGAAATGAGGAGAGGGCCAAGGAGGCCTGAGGAAGGCGGCTGGGCAGGTCCCCAGGATCCAGGGTCACAAGGTCCGTGGGCTCAGCTCAGCCTTACCTGTCCAGGGCAGGGGTCAGGCGATACTCTTTGGTGGCTGCCAGGATGGCTTTGATCAGGTTATCTGTGGCACAGAGAAGGCTGCTTTAGAAGGGTGCCTGACTCTAGAAAGCCTCCTCTGCAAAGACCATTTGGAAGCTTCACTATGTGACCATAGTGGGCTTCCTCCTTTCCCGATGCCATCCTGGCCCTGTACCTCCCCCTCATCATGGTCTTCCCCAGACCTTCTTTGGTGCAGCTCTGGGATTCTGGGGAGTCAAGCTGAAGGCTGGGCCAGAGCCTGGGCCAACCAGAGCCAAGGCAGAAAAGCAGAAGAGCAGATGGGCAGGCTGCCTCACCCCTACAGACCATTTCCAGAATCCTGGCCCTTCTTTCTACATGTGGGCAAGAGGGTGCAGGCCCTGCTCCCTTTCCCAGAAGACCATCATCATGCCCAAAGGGCCCTGGGAGACCTGTAGCCTCCTCTCTGGGCTCAGGGGATACAACGGACAGAGTTTGCACACTATGTTCACACATGAAAGGGTGTGTATATGTGTGTGTGCATGCACATGTGTGTACCTGTACCCATGAAGGAGTCCAGTGTCCATGGGAGCCTGAATGTATGTGTTTGGACCTGGGACATTTATGCAAACACATGAGAAAACAGGCAACCATCTTAGGCCAGCCCCTCTTTTTTGGGGGGGGGGACAGAATATGAGGATCCAGTGAGATTCCCAGGGAGGGAGAGACTTGGCCACAGTCTCCCAGCCAGGCCCCGAAGGTTCTCCCTCTTCATGTCCACGCCAAGGGTCCTTGTTTCCTGTGAGGTGAGGCTCAAGCCCCCCTTCTGTGGAGCTGCCAGGCCTCCCCCTGCCAACCCTCCCACATACACACACGCTTAGAGCTGTACAGATCAATCTGCCTATGGTTCAGAATATAGGCTCCTGGAAGGCAGGAGAAGTAGCATTTTTGCCTTTGTCTCTGAAGTGGCAGGCACAAAACAGGGACCTGAACAGATACTTGTCAAATGCCTGACGTCCAGTACTGGCCTCTCAATCCCAGCCTGGTTCCCTTGCACTTCAGGCACTCAAGTCAAGCAACTTGCTACCTGGGCAGCTCTAACATTCCTTGGATGCCAGGGCCCAGATCCCCCAACCTACCTTGTCCTTTAATTCCAAAGGGTGGCACAAAGTCTCGGATGCGGGCCCACTTGCGGAAGGAGTCATCCAAGAACATGGGGGCAGGCCTGGAGAATCTGGAGAAACAGCCCGTGAATCCCAGTTACTCTTCTGGGAGAGACCCCAGCCCTCTCCTCCCAGGTAGGGAGCAGGGGTTACCTGCTTCTCTTGGACATGGCCAGCAAACAAGTAGACTGAAACCTAACTGGCTTCAGGAACTGGCCAGCAAAGGTGCTAGGGGGAAAAGACAGGGCTCTGACCAGAGCAGACAGGCAGCCTGATGCCCTTAGATGACAGAGAGCTGGTCCAGATGGGGAAACTGAGGAAGCTGGGGAGGAAGGATGGCTGAGCAAGCACTCTCACCAAGTCTGGGACACATCATGTAGAAACATCCTTAGGCTTGTGCTGAGTCATTCCAGCTCAGGGAATGAGAAGGGTGGCAGCCTAGCCTGGTCCCACCCTGCCCACGGCTGCCCGGCCTGGCACGGAATGGGCAGCCAGTGCTGGCCTCCAGGCCCTCCTGCTCCCTCTTCCCACTGATTGGTCCTTTTTGGTTCCTTTGGTTTATATTTTATTTTTTCCCCCAGGAGGTAGTATAAGTTTTATATAGTTAGTTAGCTTTCAGCATTTACTTCTGTAAGATTATGACTTCCAAATTTTTTTCTCCCTTCCCTCCTCCCCTCCCCACCCAAGACACAAGCAATCTGATATAGGCTATACATGTACAATCACATTGAACATATTTCCACATTAGTCATGTTGTGAAAGAAGAATCAGAACAAAAGGGAAAAACCACGAGAGGAAAAAAAAAAAAGAGAAAACAGTCTGCTTCATTCTGCATTTGGACTCCACGGCTCTCTCTCTGGATGTGAACAGCATTTTCCATCATGAGTCTTTTGGAGCTGTCTCAGATCACTGCACTGCTGAGAAGAGCCAAGTCTATCAAAGTCAGTTCTCACACACTGTGTCTGTTACTGTGTACAGCGCTCTCCTGGTTCTGCTCACTTCACTCAGCATCAGTTCATGTCAGTCTTCCCAGGTTTGTCTGAAATCAGACTGCTCATCATTTCTTCTAGCACAACAGTATTCATATAACACAATTTGTTCAGCCATTCCCCAATGGATGGGCATCCCCTTGGTTTACAAATCTTGGCCACCACAAAAAGAGTCGCTATAAATGTGTTTGTACATGTGGGTCCCTTCTCCCTTTTTATGATCTCTTTGAGCGGTTGGTCCTTCTTAATGGTCATCATCCCCAGGCAGAAGCAAGGGAGTCCCAGTGCTAGCAGGTCCCTCAGAGGTACCCCCTCCAGCAATGGGGAACTCACTACTGCCTGAGGCAGCAACAATAGCAGCATCCTTTAAACTTCCCTTGAGTTTGCAAAGCACTTTACACGTCTGGTCACTGTAGGGCCTCTCAATGTACAGTCAGCTACTGCTTTAAGGGTTGCAAAGCATCACGAATTTTGTTTCATTTCATCCTCACAAAAATGAGGAAGGCACTATTATTAGTTCCATTGTACAGATGGAGAAACTAAGGCAGAGAGCAGTTAAGTGACCTGCACAGTTTATAAGTATCTAAGGCAGGATTTGATCTCTGGTCTTCCTGCCTCCAGATCACTGCACCTCCTAGCTGGTCTAAGACATATTCAGAGAAGGGGGATGGTAACCTTACAAGGGAAGGCCCTGGCAGTTGCTGGGGCCTGCAGCTTTTGAGCACAGTCTTCAGCTCACTGTTTGATGATCTCCAAAAAGCACTTGACTCAATAGACCAGCAGCATCTTTCTGGCTCTTCCCCCTACAAAGATGCACTTCTCATCTAGGTGTCCATCCAGACCAGCTGGCATCCTTGGATTCACTCAGAGCAATGACCCTGAAGGCCTGGGCTGAGCAGTTTCACATTGAAACTGGCCTTCCCCAGCAAGGCCAGAAGGGACTGGACCCAGAAGACGGCCAGTCAGCTTCCTCTTGCAGACGCCTCCTCTGGTTTTTCATTCCCGATTCCACTGGCCAGGAGCCTGAAGGATGTCTGGCCCTCCAGCAGGAGGAAGGTCCTCTTTGTGGGTTGGACCAGAAGCTTAGTGGGGCCAGGAATGGATCCGATCCAGACTTGGTGTCTTCCAGTGCCTGAGGCCAGGGCACACAGCAGGCACTTAATCAATGGTGAGTTTTCATTTAAACAGGGGGCCCTTTGGACCCTCAATGATCTGCAGGGCTAGGAAGCGTGTGGGGGAGGGGGAAGATGAGGTAGAAGGGTCACAGAAGTAACTAGAATCACAGAAGCTCAGTGACAGAAAAGAGCAGGCTGCAGAGGGCACAAGAGCCAGCCCATCCCCAACCAGGCACCCCCTCTGCAGCCTCCTCACCTGGGAAGCCTCCAGTGACTAGGCGCTCACTCCATCCCCAAGGCAGTCCCTTCCCCTTTGGTTTGGGAGCCTCACTTTCACTTTCTGCTCCTTCCCTCTCCTATTTTCATTAGAGCCCTTGGCTACAAGGCCCTTCTTCACCACTTTCCTATTACTGAAGACCACAGGTGCCAAACCAGGCCCTGGGCCTGAACACTGACCTAAAAAACCACAAAGTAACATTATCTATGCTGTATTTTTGTCTTTCTTGTTAAACATTTCCCAATCACATTTTAATCTGGTTGCTTTTTGTCAGGCTGCTCCCCAAAGCCCAGAGCTTACATCACCCAGGCTCACGTCCTGAGCATCAGCCTACGCTCCTTCTCTGCCAACCCACAAAACCAATCTGCAGTCAGGGCTTGTTGTTTCTGCCTTTATGACACAGCCATGGCCCCAGTTCTCCCTGTTCTCTGGCCTTCTGTCTCCTGCATAATCCAGAGCCTCCTCACCTTGGAAGATCCTTCTGCCCTGCGACCCCTTGCTCTGATGGGTCCATTTTAAGAAAAGGGCTCGGGCCAGCCATGGTCGCTCCATTTCTGGGTCCTACACTGATTTGTTTAGAATTCTTCAGGGCAGGGACTGTCTTTCTTATTCACTTGTATTTACATTCCCAACACTTACTTAGTGGAGAGCCTGGCACATAGCAAGCACTTGATGCCTGTTACATTAAGCATTAACCAATAGGGCCTTTTAGGTGGTGCATCAGGCAGAGCCCTGGGCCTGGAGTCAGGAAGGCCTGGGTTCATCTGATCTCAGACACTTACTAGCTCTGTGACCCTGGGCAAGTCACTGAATCCTGTCTGCCTCAGTTTCTTCTACTAATGACAAAGCACTTCAGCATCTCTGCCAAGAAAACCCCAGATGGGGTCATGGAGTCAGACACGACGGATGGCTAAACAGCCATGATAAACGCCTGCTGACCACGTCTCCTTCTCTCTGTCACACAGCCGCGACTGGCTCAGGGCCTGCACACCTCTCACCTAGTCTTCCTTCACCCCAAGACATGCCCTTTACGCAGCTGCCAAAGCAACAGAGGTCTGACCATGCTGTTTTCCTTGCTCAAGGTCACTCCCTGCGGCCTCCAGGACCAAATTTATAATGAGAATAACGGACCTGGAGAGTTGGAAGGCAGTTCAGCGCAAACCCAACAGGGGCTGCCCATTTGTCTCCTGGTTGGCACTATGGGTCCTCTGCTGCCCGGCCTCAGGACTCACTTCTGGCTTGCTGTCTCAGCCGGCTTGCTGATCCTCTTAGGAGACATTCCATCTCCCCTCACCATGCCTTTGGCCCAGCTGTCCCCTAGATCTCGAAGGCTACATTCAAAGCGTAGCTCAAACACAGGCCTGACATGAGGCCTTCCTGATCCTCCCAGTTATTAGGACCTCCCCCATCCCAAGAAAAAGCTAGCGTCTCTCCCAGCTCCTTTGAAAGCAGAGATTGTCCTGTTTCTGTTACCATATCCTCAGGGCCCAGTATGGTGCCTGGTCCACAGTAGGCCCTTTATCCTAGAGTGCTTGGGGACTTTTGCATTTTGCAAAAGGGCCACACCTCCCCTAGGTCCTTCTTTCCAGGCCCCATCCTGACAGCCCCGGGGACCACAGCCTCCCTCCAACCCCCTTTTGGAAGCTGTGTGGAGCTAAGCCCGGCTCTCTGGTGGGCCCTGGGTGTTACAGCTCAGCAAGCTCTTATTCCCCACCCTGGTGGCAGGGGACAGATGAGTATAATGTACTGACCCAGGAAGAACTCAGCAGCTGTTACAGGGTGAGACAGCTTCCTTTCTAGCTTCCCTTCTCCCCAGTGGCTGAGGAGGTGAGGTTCTGGCTTGGATTTCTCAGGTGGGTAGAGGTTGGGGTACACCTTTCCCCTGTGGCACCTACAGTGTCTAGATTGGATGCTCTAGGTGCTGCTTCTTTATGGAATCTCTCTTGAGCACAGGTGACTGGACAACAATCCCAGGACAGACATTTCCAGCTTTGGAGGCAGTCTCAAGTGTGAGTCATGGAGGGCATCCTGAGTCCTTCAGTCAGAGCTGACCAGAAGCAGCGGGAATGTTCTGTGCAACAAATACTGCCTTCTTAAAGAAGGTGACCAGAAGACGTGGCCAGGAGCTGTTCACTCAGCACACAGCTGAGGCAAGGCCACTATTCCGCAGTTTCATAAAAATGTTCTAGGTTCTAATACTTTAAGTATCAATTTCCTGAGTTGTGGGTTCCGGTTTTGACATGGCTTGAGTCTTTGTCAATGAATGCCTAGGAAGTTTTTGTGTTTTCAGCTTCTTTTTTTTTTTTTGAGAAAGAAATAAACAGCTGACCTACACTGTACACAGAGTACCTTCATCCCCCCAGATCTGGGGAGGGCCCACGACAAGAGTCAGTCCCAAGCCCTCACTGATTTTCTTGGGGCTTAAGGAGCCTGAGGCTTTTCTTTAGAGGCCAGGATCATCCATATACACAGAGGGGAGGAGGGGGAAGAAAAGGGTTCCCCAGGTCAGTACACATAAAATTTTAGCAGAAAGCCTTGGAATCCAAGCCAGAGGTGGTGCTGGAAGCAGAGGTGGGTCAGCCCAGCCTGACTGAGGTCTAGGGCCCAGGCATTTCTCCATAAGGATGGACTTAAGGCTGCTTCCTCAGCTCAGCTCCTGGGCCCAGGAGCCACTCAGACAGAACCCTTCTGAACGCCCTTCTGAACCCACTGGGCTGTGTACCCTGGGTCTCCCCATGGGGAAGGGCTGTGGACGACTCCAGTCCCAGCTCTTGGCTCTGAAAGAGTTGGGGTAGGGCAGAGCAGCTGTGAAGTCTGCAGTAGACATGCCCTAGCCAGCCCAGGTGGAAGGTCGGACCAGGATCCTGGGGCACAATGAGGCAGTGATCAAATTTCCCTGGGGGGGAAGGGTGACTGTGTTATTGTGTGCCAGTGTCTGTTCATCTGCTTGTGGTCCAGCAAATGTTCATGTCATGCTCAGGCCTTGCAAGGCCAGGCTGAGAGGATGGATGCTCTGGGGTTCTCGGGGGTTTGGCTCTCTCAGGTCTCATTCCCAATGCCTCCAGGCCCTCACCATGGGGGGTGCCTGCAGCCACTGGAGAGGGCAGGAGGGCATGGCTGCATGGCCCAACAAAAGGCATTGGGAGAAGAGGTGAACCTGAGCCCTCACCCACTCACTGCCTCACCCAGGAAACAGGCTAAGGCTTTGACAAGGTCTTCCTCCACTCCCCACACCCACCACAAGGGACCAGTGCCGTGGAGCAGGCTTACAGGAGAGGCTCCAGCTAGGGCAGCCCCACACAGACACTGAATAGTTAGACCAGTCAGGGGGTTGGGTGACTAGCCATAGACCCCTCACAGGCCAGCTTGGACAGTAGAGTCAAGTGTGATCTGCCCCACTGCCCTACCCATGCACAGCATGACCTGCTACCCCATTTGGTCCAAACTGATGCCTCCCTCTTCTTTTTTCTCACTGCCCTCCCCCAACCCCCACCCCATACCTAGGTATCAAGTTAAATGATGCACCTAGACCAGAGTGACCTAGTGTGGCAAGTCAAGGGACTGGTCTTATCTCAGTGCGACCTGTGCCAACTCTGTGACCCGGGTCCTATCAGGGTTGTTCTTCTTCCCATTGTTCAGGTGGGTAAACTGAGGGAGAGAGGACAAAAGAACAAGAGGGGGCTATCAGGAAGATGCCAGGTCACACAGAGTTGGCTTGGCTCTCAGCAGCTGATAGTGGGTGGGAAGCTGCCAAACAGCACCATGGCCTGCTGGGTTGGCTCGCCCCCTTACCTGCCCCACCTGCGTTCTCTTCTCAGATCAACCTTGTCCTTTCTCTCCATCAAGCTGGCTGCCCACAGCTGGGTGCTCATGGCACCAGACCCAGGGAAGGAAGGAAGTTTACATGACTGGCTCTTGGTGGCATCAGGAGGCAGGAGTGCCCCAGTGCTGGGCCCTGGGCAGAACCCAGAGGGAGGCTTGGGCTCCATCCCAAGAGCCACAGAGGAGGAGAGTATCCACGTCCAAGGTGATGGTGACGATGAGGTTGTAGCTCACTTGGAAGACAGTGAGGGGCTCTGAGACTGTGCTGTATGAGGATCAGGTGAAGGAGCTGAGTACGTTTAGCTTGGGAAGATGCAAGGCAAGTCAAGAAGCATTTATTAAGCTCTTACTGTGTGTAAGACCCTGGCCTAACCATCGAGGAAACAAGTGTAAGCAAAAAGAGAGCTCTTCCCTGACCTATGGGAGCTTTCCTTCAAATGGAAGGAAACAGCAAATAACAAAGGGAGTCAAAGCCTGGAGAGTCAGAAGCAGAGAGAATATTTAGTAAGTGCCTACTATGTGCCTTCCAGGCACCGTGGGGAAAGGGGAGGGGAATAAGCACTCAGCACCTACTGAGTGCTAGGCACTGTGCTAAGCTGCAAATATTGGCCCATGTTATCCTCACAACAACCCAAGGAGGCAGGTGCTAGCACCCCCATCTTACAGCTGAGGAAGTGAGGCAGCCAGAGATGAAGAGACCTGCCCAGGCTCACACAGCTAGTGACTATCTGAGGCTGAATTTGAATTCAAATCTTCCTGATGTCAGACCCAAAAGCTGAGCCAGGAAAGGATGTGAAAACTTGGGTGGCCAAGGCCCTCCCCAAGATGGAGGCTCCAGGAGGGGCTCACCACAGAAGAAGGGCCACAGGGCAGAGGCAACTTCCAGTGTGAGGAGGCAGAGCTGGGAGAAGAGAAGACTGGGGTGCACTGAGGGGCTGCTGACTAAATCAAGGAGGGATTAGTCTTATTCTCACTGGCCCCAGGGGCCAAAGCAAGAGGCTGAAGGAGGCCATAGCCCAGGAAAAGCTTCCCACCAATTGGAGCAGTCTCAGAGTGGGCTGAACCAGCTGGGGCAGAGTGGCTGAGCTGCCCAGAGATGCTGAATGATCACTTGTCCCGTGTGTGTTTAGGGGAAGGGACTTGACTCCTTCTCCTGGGTCAGACCGGTGTTGGTCTATGTGGCACTGGGGACCTTTCCAGCTCTGACATTCTGCAGCCTGCTTAGATGCCTGGGTCATCCCCCAAAGGGGGATAAGCAGGAGAGGAATGAGGAGCTGCTCTGGTCACTGCCAGGGATGGGGAATCAGGACCACTGGGTCTGACTCCATCTGACAGACCACCCTTCTCCTCCACATCATCTGCCAAGGAGAAGGTCACCAAGGCAGGCCTGGGACAATGCCTCTTCCCTTGCCTGGAGCCTCTGAGGCTGGCAGTCATGTGGAGAGGGCACAGAGGGGAGAGGCTCCAGCAGTCAGCATTACCACCCCTGTTGCTTCCCGGCCTGCAGCCCAGGCCTCCTATCAGCAGCAGCATCTCTAAAGCTCGAGCCTCTGAATCATGATGCTCCCTCCCCCAGGGATGTTACAGTGAGGCTTGCAAAAGCAAACAAGATTTTAACAACATTAGGGCAGAACACCAACCTTGTAAAGTCGACCTCCTAAGAAGGACAGTGCCCAGATCCCCACAAAAGAGGGGCCACTGCAGAGGCCTGGAGAAAGGGGCTGCCAAGCAGAGAGGGAGCTCTTAATAAGGGCCACAGACTGAGATCCCTGGTCCTCTCTTTTGGGGAAGGGGCCACTGTGTCTGATTCTGAGCTGGAGGCACCTGTTCAGCACCAGAGTCACAATGTGAAAATCATGCTCAGTGCCCCACAGTCTTAAGTCTCCACTCCGCCCACTGGGACTGGGCACAGGGAAAGCCTTAGCCCACAGGCCACATCCCCAGGCCACGGCTCACAGCAGACATGCCTGGGCTCCATGATTTGGGACAGTTTCTGTCTGACTCCTATCATCTCCAACAAGGGCTCCACATCCACAGTTAAGAAGTCTGTCATTCCTCAATTTGACTCCAGCTGCCTACCTTCCCACCCATCTCTCCCTCATTCCTTCTGAACCTGCTCATCTTCACCACAGCCCCAGACTCTGCCCTCTGTGCCCTCACAGGTCTCTACCCTACTCTGTCTTTCCTTTCTTCCTTTCCTACTATTGACCCTAAAGCTGACCAATTAAATTCCACATCATCCTCTGCTCCAGAATCTCTCATTGCTCTGGCCACACATCCCTTATCAAACCCTAGCCCTGGATAACTGCCCCTCACCCTCCATCCCAGCCTCCTCCTCTCCTACTCATATGTGTCTTAACATAAGCTGGAGGACATCCCACAGCCACACTGACTGTGCCCCCTGTACATTCATGAGAGCCAACCTTAACTGGGCCGTGATGGCAGCAAAGCCATCCTTTTACTGCTCCCTAATGGAGCCTCCATTGAAATCACCACCCCGCCATCCCCAGCTGAACCAAACTCTCCTTCAGCCTCCCTGGTTCTCCCAACCCTCTCACTGAAGTACTTCACCTCTTACTTGACCAAGAAAACTCCTCCTCACCGCCAAGAGTCCTTCTCTTCCTTCTTCTGAGTGAAGACTTCCCTGCCCATCTGCTCATGCCCCTCCTACCAAACCACTTGCATAGATTTTGTAGATATTTGACAGGCTATGGTCTCTCAGAATGGACATCCAGCTGTCTATGCTGCCTCCCCTGAGAGTGTGAGCTCTGGGAAGGCAGGGGCACCTTCAGGAGCTCAGTGTTTGGTGACTGATGAACTGGGTCTGGCCAGAGCTGGCGCATTTCGCCCTGTCCCAGGGGCTATAGGACTTTGGTTCCAGAGGCCTCTGCACTGGTTGGACCATCAGAAACACAGCTCCCCACCAGCAGCATATTAGAAAAACATTGAAAAGACAGAAGGTTCAGGTCACAAAGAGTTCTCAACTGAATACAGCTAAATAACAACAAACTCAAGGCCCTTAAGTCACACTCCTTGGGGACCTCCTGAAGGAGCCAAGGACCCTGAGCCTGGAGAAGAGACTTAAAGGGATGGGAGAAATATCTTCAAGTCTTTGAAGAGCTGTCTTTGGCCCTGGAGGGCAGAATGAGGAGCAATAGAGGAAGGTTCAGAGGTCGATCTATGCTTGAAAGGTACTGGCCATGAGATTGGCCCAGAGGTTAAAGGGGAATAAGCTCCCCATCACTGGAGGGCTTTGAGGAAAGGCTGGGAGATTCCTGCTGGAACAACTGTAGCTGAAGCCCTTTCCAGCTCTAAGTATGGAATTCTGGGAGTCCTCACTTGTCCCCCACCCCATCAAGCCTCATTCTGCTAGCTCCCTCCTCCCTGCTGGGGCCACAGTGTGGGCTTTGTGCCACCTCCAGAGAGATCACTGGGTAGCCAGGGTGCTGATGACAGGCTCCCTCATCATCATGCCCAGGGCTCCACCTGTGAGTGAGCCTTTCAGAAGGCTGGGACATTTCCCTGTACAATATTTGCATCTTGTGGAAATTTCTCAGGTAAGTGGCACGCTACTTACATCACCAGGCTTCAGGAGGCCTGAGGCTTCTCATAAATGAGGAAATGAGGAAACACATGCTAACAGCTGGGCAAAGCCAACCTGCCAGCAAGAGCATCACCCTCTCATCTATTTCCTGTTCAGCTCCGGTTTTTTCATCAAGAATACTTGAAAGTCCTCTATTTCATTGAATGACCATATTTTCCCCTGAAGCATTATACTCAGTTTTGCTGGGCTGGTGATTCTTGGTTTTAGTCCTAGCTCCTTTGACCTCTGGAATATCCTATTCCAAGCCCTTCAATCTCTTAATGTAGAAGCTGCTAGATCTTGTGTTCCTGATTGTGTTTCCACAATAGTCAAATTGTTTCTTCCTGACAGCTTGTAATATTTTCTCCTTGACTTGGGAACTCTGGAATTTGGCTGTGATATTCCTAGGAGTTTTCTTTTTGGGACCCTTTTCAAGAGGTAATTGGTGAATTCCTCCAATTTCTATTTTGCCCTCTGGTTTTAGAATATATGGGTAATTTTCCTTAAGAATTTCTTGAAGCATGATTTCTAAGCCCTTTTTTTATCATGGCTTTCAGATAGTTCAAAAATTTTTAAATTATCTCTCCTGAATCTATTTTTCAGGTCAGTGGTTTTCCCAATGAGATATTTCACATTGCCTTCTATTTTTTCATTTGTTTGAATCTGTTTCATAGTATCTTGATTTCTCATAAAGTCATTAGCTTCCAGTTGCTTCATTCTAATTTTGAAGGAATTATTCTCTTCAGTGAATTTTTGAAATTTCTTTTCCATCTGGTCAATTTGTTTTTTTTAAGGCATTATTCTCTTCATTGGCTTTTTAAGACTCCTTTTCCATTTGAAGCAATTTTTTATGGTGTTGTTTTCTTCAGTATTTTTGCGCCTCCTTTAGCAAGCTGTTGACTTACTTTTCATAATTTTCTTGCATCATTCTCATTTCTCTTCCCAATTTTTCCTCCACTTCTCTTACTTAATTTTCAAAATCCTTCTTGAGCTCCTCCATGGCCTGTAACCAATTCATATTTTTCTTGGGAGCTTTGGATGCAGGAGTTTTGCCTTTGTTGACTTCTTCTAGTTCCACGTTTCGATCCTTTTTATCCCCCCAAAAGGACTCCGTGGTCCAATTGTGCTTTCTCTGCTTGCTCATCTTGCCAGCCAATTACTTGACTTTGAGCTCTTTGCCATAGTAGAACTCTGCTTCCAGAGTGGAGAGCTGTGTCCCAAATTGCTGGGGTTTTCACAAATGTTGTCAAGAGGTCTGAGGATGGGGTCCTCTCTACAGTCACCACAAGCTCTGGCACATTGGCATTTCTCACCCTAGGACCACTACCCTAGACACAACCCAGATCCAAGCAGGTCAAAGCAAGAACGATTACTCTCTGAATGGTCACTTGGTCCCCCCATGACGTGCAGGCCAGGAGCTCCAGAGGCAGCTACACAGCAGCAGCAGCAGCTGCAGCCACCGCCACACCTCTGCCACCTCTTGCCCTGGGGGTAGAAGCCAGACCATGTGCTCTTCCATCACCCAGTTCCAACAGAGTTCCCCACTGACCTTTTTCTTTCTCTTTGGTGTTTATTGGTTGAAAAGTCTGGAAACCCTCACAGTTGCTGGTGATTCACTCTCTTGAAGCCTGCTCTGGCTTATCTTGGCTACTAGACAGGGCTGCCTGAGTCTGGACATGCACAGCTCACACAGGGCTGCAGCCAGCTCCCAGTACAGTGTGACAGACCCTTCCTGTTGGCCTGCCGGGCTGCCTTCAGTGGGAGATTTGTTTCTCTCTGTAATTTTGTGGGTTCTGTAGCTCTAAAATTTGTTTGGAGTCATATTTTACAGGTATTAGAGGTGGTTGGAGTGGGAGATCCTGCAAGTTCCTGCTTTTGCTGTGCCATCTTGGCTCTGCCTTGAATGAAACCATTCTTAAAATGATAAGTAGTATCTATCTAAAACCATCAACAAGCATTAGTTACAATGTGGATAAGCTAGAAGCCTTCTCAATACAAAGCAAGGATGCTCATTATCATCACTATTATTCAGTACTGTACTAGAAGTGTTAGCCATAGCAATAAGAGAAGAAGAAGATATCGAAGGAATTAGACTAGGCAACTATTCTATTACTCTTTGCAGACAATATCATAGGATACTTAGAGAACCAACTCAAGACTAGTGTAAATAATTAATAACGTCTACAAAGTTGCAGGATATAAAATAAATCTACATATATCATCAACATTTCTGTATATTACCATCAAAGCTCAGCAGCAAGAGAAAAAAAGAGAAATTCCATTTAAAATAACTCTAGACAAAATAAAATAGTGAGACATCTACCTGACGAGACAAATCTAGGAACTATATGAACAAAATTACAAAACAATTTTCACACAAATAAAGTCAGATCTAAACAACTGGAGAAATATTAATTGCTCATAGATAGGCTAAACCAATATAATAAAAAATGACAATTCTACCTAAACTTATTTACTTTTTCAGTGCCATACCAATAAAATTATCCAAAATATCTTACCTAGAGATACAAAAAAATAATAATAACAAAATCTACCTGGAAAAATAGAAGGTCAAGAATATCAAGGGAATCCAAGGGGGAAAAAATGTGAAGGAAGGTGGACTAGCAGTACCAGACTTCATACTGTAACTTTGTAATCAAAGCAATGATCATCAAAACAATCTGGTACTGGCTAAGAAATAGAGTGGTGGATCAGTGAAATAGATTAGATGCATAAGACACAGTAGTAAATAAATACAGTAATCTAGTGTTTGACAAATCTAAAGATCCAAGATTGTGGGACCAAAAAAAATCACTATTTGACAAAAACAGCCTGGAAAACTGGAAAGCAAAGCAGTTTAGCAGAAACTATAGGTATAAGCCAGCAGCTCATACTGTATATCAAGATACAGTCAAAATGGAAATATGACATAAAGGGTGATACCATAAGCAAACTGGGGGAGCATGGAATATTTTACCTGTCAGATTTATGAAGAAGGGAAGAATTTATAGCCAAACAAGAGATAAAGGAGATCACAGGAAGTAAAATGGATAATTTTGATTACATGAAATTTAAAAGCTTTTGCACAAACAAAACTAATGCAGCCAAAATTAAAGGCAAAATAGGAAACTGGAAAAAATATTATGACAAGTTTCTCTGATAAAGATCTCATTTCTCAAATACTGAGCCAAATTTATAAAAATAAGAGTTATTTCCCAGTTGATAAATGTTCAAATAATATAAACAGGCAGTTTTCAGAAGAAATCAAAGCCATCTATAGTCACTTTTAAAAAAATGCTATAAGTCACTACTGATTAGAGAAATGCAAATCAAAACAGCTCTGAATTACCATCTCATACCTATCAGACTGGCTAACATGAAAGAAAAAGAGAATGACAAATGCTGGAGGGGATGTGGAAAAATTAGGACACTAATGTGTTGTTGGCAGAGTTATAAATGGATCCAACTATTCTGAAGAACGTTTTAGAGTTACACCCAAAGAGTTATAAAACTGTATATTATACATTTTGATCTAGCAATACCACTACTAGGTCTGTATCCCAAAGAGACCAGAGAAAAGAGAAAAGGACCTGTTTGTATAAACATGTTTGTAGTAACTCTTTTTTTGTGGTGGCGAAGAATTGGAAACTGTGGGGGTGGCTAGGTGGCACAATTAATAGAGTACCGGACCTGGAGTCAGGAGGACCTGAGTTCAAATCCAGCCTCAGACACTTAATACTTATTAGCCATGTGACCTCAGGCAAGTCACTTAACCCCAATTGCCCTGCCTTCCTCCCTCCTAAAAAAAAGCGACAACAGCAACAACAACAAAAAGAATTGGAAACTGAGGGAATGCCTATCAATTGGAGAACAGCTAAACAAGTTGTGGTACATGAATACTATTGTATTCATTAAGAAATGAAGAGCAGGTGAATTTCAGAAAAACCTGGAAAGACTTGTATGAATTGATACAAAGTCAAGTGAGCAGAACCAGAACACCGTACACAATAACAGCAACACTGTACAATGAAGAAGTGTGAACAACAGCGCTTCTCAGCAATGCAATGACCTAAGACAATGCCAAAGGACTCGTGAATATAAAATACCATCCACATCTAGAGAAAGAACTGAGCGCAGATGGAAGCAGGCTCTTCTCTCTCGTTTTTCTCTCTCATAGCTTTCCCCTTTTGTTCTCATTCTTCTTTCACAAAATGACTACAGCAGAAATAAGTTTGATATGATTGTTCACGTATAGCCTACATCAGAATGCATGCTGTCTTGGGAAGGGAGGAGGGAAAGGGGAGGATTTTTTCCAAGCATTAGGATGAAAGTGATGGTCTAGAGACAGTTCTCCCATTAAGTCATTTGGGAATCTGGAAAACCGATCCCTTTGGCTGGTCCACCTTACAAGATGCTGTCGGGCTTCCTCTACCACAACACAAGAACCCTTGGAAGCATTTCCGGCACAGATGCCCAGGCCAGAGTGGAACTCCTCATCCTCTTCTCCCCAGGGGATACGGGGCAGATTGCTAGCAAAGCTTTCATTCTACTTCCTGCTCCTGATCCTGCCCGGCTGAGCCCCTTTGCATAACCCGTTGAAATCTCATGCCATTACCTTCCCACCTGCCTTCCTTCCGGATCAGGGTCACTCCCTAGCTCCCCCATCTGCCCTAGCAGCACCCTAGGGGCAGAGAACAAGCTCAGTCCTGCCCCTCAAATTCCCCAGCCCAGGCTCCTTCCCAGGTCTCTGCTGGGCCTCTTCAGGCCACCTCGGCTCTCTGGGCCCACTTGACATCATCACGTACCTCCTTCCTTTCCAGGCCTTCTGCTTTCCCTCCTATCCTCAGGCCCAGGCACCTCTCACTTCCTAACTCATCAGCCCAAATTCATTCCCAGCTGTCAAACCAGCCTTTTAAAGTCAGGACTTGACCAGGCCATTCCCATGCTCAAAGGCCTACAACAACTCACCCTTGTCTGAGAGAGAAACTTATAAAACTGAGGGATCTCAGAGGCCACCCAGCCTATCACTGACTTGAACACAGCACACCAGACAATCCGGCTCCAGGAAGGGGGGT
Organism: Pseudocheirus occidentalis; assembly: GCA_028646575.1. Lineage (NCBI taxonomy): Eukaryota > Metazoa > Chordata > Mammalia > Diprotodontia > Pseudocheiridae > Pseudocheirus > Pseudocheirus occidentalis. The sequence continues at coordinate 26,853,381 of CM053593.1, forward strand.
CTCACTACCTTATAAGGCAGCCAAAGTCCCCTGAAGACAGCTCTGATCATTCCAAAAGTGTTTCCAGATGTCCAGCCTGAGTTAGACACTTCTGCCATTAGAGGCAAAGCAGCACACAGCTGATCCCACATCTCTAGGATAGCCTCTTCCATTCTGGGAGTCATTCTCTCCTTGAGTCTCAATGGTTTGATGGGCTGCAGAGCCAGAGAGGAGAGGTGACAGTCCCTCTGTCCTTTGCCCTAGTCGGACAATAACAGGCACAGAGGCCAGCTTTGGGACCACATCCTAGGAGTGACATGGAGCAGTGGGAGAGGGTAGAGAGGATGGGGAAAGGGCTGTGACAGTCCCTGCCATGTGACTAGGAAGGATAAGAATTGGGAAGCCAAGGGGAAACAGAATCCAGAAAGAAGGAGAGAGCACAGGACAAGCCTCTCTTGCCTTCAGTAGAGCGGCAGAGGGCTTATCCTATGGTCCCTCACCTGGGAACCCACCAGAGACATCAGGGAAACAAAATCAGCCACCCTAGCCTAAAGGCCAGCAAGGTCCATTCCCTGAGGCCGCTGGTGGCAATGCTCTCACAGGGGCACATTTCTAGGAGATTTTCTGACCCTGCCTCTGCCCTCAGAGCCTGTGCAACTAAGTCCCTTCAATGTCCACCTCAGAGCCATCCTGCAGGTGGTTGGCTCAAACAAAGGCTGAAATACCACTTGCCAAGGACGTTGTAAAGAGCTAGACTATGTTGAGGTCACAATTCTGTGTCAGGAGCTAATCTCGAGACTTTGACGTGTGATGTGTTCGGGGCAGACAGCAGAAGGCCAACTACCTTCCTATTCCTGGAAGCTCTATTTCTCTCAATTCATCCCAAGGCTGTCAAAAAAGCCTCTTGGCTGCTACATCACACCCTTCAGTCCACTAAATTCCCCAATTCTGTCAAATGACTTGCTGGCTACCTACACCTCCCCTATCTTGACACTTGTGAAGCTGATTGTTTGAACCCAAGTATATGACTTCCCATTTATTTCTGCTGAATTCAATTTACCTAGCTCAGCCCAATGGTTAAGCCTGTTCTAGCTTTTTAAGATCCTAACTACAGTGCCCAGTGGATAGCCAGCCCTCCCAACTTGGTGGCACTATCAGTAGATTTCATAAGCATGCCACTAATGTTTAATAAAGTTAACACTAAAAAGGTCAAGGGGGCAGAATGGAGCACAGATCCTTAGGGCACTCCACTGGAGACTGCTCGCCAGGGCGAAATCAACCATTAATCACTATGCTTTAGGTCAGGCCATCAAAATAGTTTAAAATCCTTCTAACTGGCTCCCATCTAGTTCTACCTCTGTCTTTCATACAAGATATACAAGATACTTACACACGAGTAGCAAGAGACCTTATCTAGTCGTTAGCTAAAGTATCCCCTAAGGTGGAGTAATCTTGTCCACAAAGGATCTGAGCTGAGTACCCGGGCCTGTTTTCAAGGAAGCCAGGGAGGCGGGTGGGTGCTCGGAGTCAGCACCTCCTTTTCTAGGCATTCACTAGCCATCCCTTTAATGATACAGTCTCACACTCTCCTAGGCATCTCAGGCAAGTCTACTGGCCAACAGCATGAAGTCGATCCTCTTCCTTTTTTCAAACCTGGCCTGTCTATTCTGCAGGCTGGCAGTACACACCGCTCCTGTTTGCTACAGCTCTGAAAGGTCACAGTGGTTCTGTAATCAAAACCACCAGTTTGTTCTCTACCTGGGCTTAGCGACTTCTCTTGAGAGGCCAGATATTCCCTTCCTATTGCTCTCTTTTGGTCAGGCATTCGAGGTCTCCCACAAGCTGGCTCCAACTGCCCTTTCTGCCTTGGCACCCTAATGTTCCCCTATACCTGCCCTAAAGGCCAACCTTGAAGCATTTGCCACAGGCCTTGGGCCCACTGAGGCCTTCAGCTTGATGTATGGAGGGTGGAGGACAGAGAAAGAGACAAGCCTGTGTCAAAGTCATCCCTGGAATCTACTCCTCACTTCTCTTCAGGGCCAAAGAATTATCTTAGCATAATTTCAGCCTTGCTTTTCTCTGAACCCTGCCTTGATGTACTGAGTGTCTGACAGCCTGAGTCACAGGGTTGCTGAGTTCCCCAGGTTGAGGGCTGCCACAGTTCATGACAGATGACCTGTCCCCCTTCTGAGCTGTCACTGACAATCTTGGATGGCTGCTTCTACCCTCCTGGTCCTCTTCCCTCCCAGCCCTGCTGCAACACCTCCTGTAGCCCACTAGTGTGTCTTCATAAGGAAAAAGAGTCTCCATCCAGGTCAAGGCACAGGTGTAAGGGGATGGCCAGGAAGGACAATGTGCACCAGAGTCCCTGGAGCCCAGGCGAGGGAGAGCCCAGCTTAGCAGCTGCTAGGTCAAGGCTTACTCCTAGGCATCTGCTTTGCCCAGGTCCCAGGAGATGCTCCTGCTTCTCTGGCTCCAATCTCTCTCACCTCCAGGGCATCACTTTGGGCCCGGGACCCAGTTCAAACACCCCAGGGCTAGCATCTGGGAATTTTCTCAGAAGGATTCACTGATCACCAGAGAGAATTTCTGTTCTCTCTTAAAAAGGGAAAAGGATGGATATATGGCCAAGGGGCTATTTGTAGGGAGCTGGGCTCTATTTCTGGCCCTGGTGCCTACTCCAGCATTCAGTGGCCTGGCCAGGAGCATAAACACCCTGCTAAAAATAGGGCCCTCAAATCGAAGGCGTGGGATCGAGAAGACTTCTCAAGGGGCCTCAATTAGGGGTGAAGCACTATGGTAGGGGGAGGGAGAGGTGGGGCCCAATCCTAGGCAAGAACCCTGGGAAGGGCTTCACCTCTGACCACTGGGCCAGAATCCCAGTGTTGATGGCTTCCCCAGCTCAGTCCTGCCTGGTAACAGGGAGCCCCAGCCTTCCTTACCCCATCCCTGCTCGCTTGCATGGTCCACTGATCCAAGCTCTTCTCTACCCTGGTCCCACAGACAACAAAGTCAACAGTCTCCCTTAATGCCACCTTCCCTGACCTACCCACACGTGTCATGTCTTTGTCCTACAATATAGCAGTTTAGAAATCACTCCAGGAATGGAGACCCATGCCCAGGAGGGACACAGATACCCAAGATGGATGGAGAATAAGAGACCCAAGGCAAGACTGTCCAGAAGCAGGGGCTTGGGGCGGCTAGTTGGCTCAGTGAATAGAGCATCGGCCCTGGAATCAGGAGGACCTGAGTTCAAATCCGGCCTCAGATATTTAACACTTAATAGCCATGTGACCTTGGGCAAGTCACTTACCTGCAATTGCCCTGCCTTCCCCCCTCCAAAAAGCAAAAAAACAAAAACAACAACAACAACAACAACAACAAAAACAACAAAAACAAACAGAAGCAGGGGCAGGGAACACTGGAAGCTACGTCTAATGTGCATTATTCCAGGGATCACATATACCACTGTCCCTGCACCTGGCATGGCCAGCAAATTTCCACTAACTGGTCACCCTCACCAAGGACTCTGCCAGCTAGGCCCTGCTTAGAGGGTTTTTGACCCTGCCTCTAGACCAGCACTAGTTTCCCTAACTATTCTCAAGCTGCACTAACTGTTTTTCTATGGCAGGGGCTGAGCCTCTGATCTCCTAGGCCTCAGTTACTGGGCTTGTCAGCTCCGTCTCTCTCCTCTCCATACTGATGGCACAGGAGACTGCAGGCCTGAGCAAAGGCCATGAGGCAGGTACTGTGGGCTGAGCAACAACAAAGGGAATGGGGGGAGGGTGAGTCAGAGATCAGGTTGTTGGGGCTCAGGTCATGTACCACAGAAAGGAGCAGAGTTTAAGGAGCCACACCGTCAAAAGAAAGTCTCAGCACCTAAGGAGAAGTGGATCTGCTTGGGGGCAGCATCAGGCACTATTGCTCTCATTCATGAACTTGTCTGTTCCAGAAACAAGCACATCCAGGCCCATACAGAGTGGGAGCTAGGGAGCTCCTTGTGACCCCCACCAACCAGGATAAGTGCCCAGAACAAGCAGATCCCCCAAAGGACCCAAACACAGGGCAGAACCCCTACCTTTGGGGATTTAAAAGAGGAGCAGAATTGAGGCCAGAGCCCAGGAAGGCAGGCCTTTGGACCAGCAACAGTCAAAGCTACTGCCCACCCCAAGGTCCAGTCTGCAGAAAATTCTGAAATGAAACCAGACCTGTGTTCATTCACTTCTGACCTTTGGTTAACTAAGCCTATCAAAGGAGGGCTGGGACCAAGTCTCTAGCTGGGGCAGCCAGAGCAGAGATCCATTTGCCCTTCCTGTTCTCCAACAGGCATGAGCCTATTTGAGAGGAAGGGAGGGGGCTGGGAAGCTTGCAGCCTGAGGATAAGCAGTTTTATTCCTGCAGCTAGAAGGAACCTCAGAAAAACTTCTAACTCAACATGGACTCAACCTAGAAAGTCTACCACAATTCTGTGAACCAGCAATCAGCAGCTTCTGCTAGAATGCCTCCAGTGACAGGGAACTCACTACCTCTCAAAGCTGATTAGGCACAGGACCAAAGCATACCAGGGGCCAGAGAGAAAGTCACCATCTATAATCACCAGGACACTGAGGCTTTCCTGGGCTTGAGAGAGAGAGCAAGAGGACAATGATGGGGAAAGAGAAAGCCTAAGTTTAAACAGTGTGCAGGATGTCTAATCAACACATGTTTATGTGCTAAGGTCCTGGGCCAGGTGAGTGTGATATAAGCCAGGGGCCAGGTGAGTGTGATATAAGCCAGGGGCCAGGCTGGGGGCAGGGAACCTGTTCCTGGGCACACAGAGGCCCCTTCTCTAGAGCCACTCTCTTCTCCCACCATCTCCTCAGATCCTGTGGATAACAGACTTTGTGTCTCTTGCCTGTCCTGTATCACTGGCCTTTGTGTCCTAGTGAATGACAAAGGGAGATCAAGGGACAGTGAGGAAGCCAACTGGGCAGGAGTCTGAGGCTTGGTGAACCAGTCAGACTGAAGATGCCTTGAATGCTAGGACAAGGAACCTGACGATTTCCTGCCTGTACCAGGGAGACGTGGGGTGGAGGGGCTGTGGACTGGGCTGCCTGAGTAGGCACAGCTACTCGGAGCTCAGAAGGCTCTGGGCTCAGTGGGATTCTGCCTCTGAGGAGAGGAAAGCTCTGAAGAGGGCCCTGTGGAAGATCAGGAAGGTTTTGGGAAATGAAAGTGGGGGAGGGCAGGAATGGCACTGGCCACTGCTGCTGTGCCTTATGGGTCAGCACAGACCACTGCCTAGGGGAGATCCCAAATCACTGTTTGTGGAAGAGAGGAGCAAGAGATGGAGGAAGAAAGAAAAATGGAGGGAAGGAAGAGGAGGAAAGAAAATAAGGAAGAGAGAAAGGAAAAAAAATGAAGGAAGCAGGGAGGCAAGGGATGAAGAAAGTTAGGGGAAAAGGGAAGAAATAGTTTAAGATTGGGGGAAATCGGCTCCATAGACCTAAGGATAGGTGAGGCCTCGAATGTCTAGAAGAAACAGAAGAAAGGCCCCTGTTTGAAAGAGCTAGGCCCTGGGGGGTAGAGGAAGGTGAGGCCCTGGCTCCCCTCCTGGGCTGGCACCCGACCAAACATCAGCACCCTCTCCTTTGGCCACAGCCCCCGCACCCTGCGGGGTGCTTGGGCTCTGTGCCCAAGGCTGCTGGCACGGAAGGGTGGTGGAGTGGGGGCAGGCACTCGGCTGCTTGGCAGGATGGGGGAGGGCTGGTCCCCTGGGTCGCCTTCCCAGTCTCTGTTCAGCTGGCCCTCCCTCTGCCTGGGGCCTTTCGTGACTTGTGGAGGAGATGTTTCATCAACAGACTCTTGTTTGGCTCTTAGGGCTGGGAGGGAGCCAACAAGAATCTTGCTCGGAAGAGACTTTTCAGAGGTTATTTCTGTTTATGTCCATCCATGGTCCCAGCAGTCGTGTGATCCTGGGGCTGGGGCCATCCTGGCCACTGCAGCCTGTACCCTGTTCCTAATATAATCTGAAGGTAGAAGAGCCAGGGCTCCCCCCCCCCAGCTCCCTCCACCCTGGACCTGTCCCCACCTGGCAATCAGGTCCCTGGTCTAGTGTTTCCCCATCCCTCAGATGACAGAAAGTAAAGGGAGAAGAGAGAAGACTCAAAGATATGCTCAGAGAAGTGGAAACCAGGGGACAGAGATGTCAAGTTGACTTATGGGGCCATTGTATGCTTCCTAGCACCGAATCCTAGACTCCCTGAGTGGCTAATCCAATCCCTATCTATGCCAGAATGCCCTCTATGACATTCCAGATCAACAGGCATCCAGGATCTGCTCGAAGACCTCCAGGGATGGAGAGCTCACTACCTCCCCAGTAAGCTCAGCCCATTTTAGGATGGCTCTCCTGGTTGGGATGGGTTTCCTGGCATCCACTAACACTCCCTCCCACACTGCTTCTGACCGGGCCCTCTGAACAAGGCTGAATCTTCTTCCAATACTTGGGAACGTCCGACAACTTCTCAATGACCAAACGAGATAACTGTATATGAGATCACATCATTGTGAATGAGGTAAGTCATGAACCTCCCTTTGCTCTCTGCTCCTGGCTTGGGATGCCCCGTCAGCCCCAGTGTCCAGATTATCAGGGATGCTGGGTCTGTCCTCTTCCACTGCTGCTGCTGAGGAAGAAAGGACTGAGAGTCCAGTCAGTCCACAAGCATTCATGAAGCACCCACTATGTGCCAGGCACCACATCCAGTGCCACAGATACAAAGAAAGGCAGAGACAGTCCCGTTCTCAAGGAGTTCAATTCTAATGGAGAAGATGTGAAAAAAACAAGGTCCAAACAGAGCAGGGGGTGGCAGACTTAGAGCAAATGGCGGCTGGGGAGACCAGGAGAGGCCTCCTCCTTCAGGTGGGATGTGGGCCAGGAGGCCGAAGGGAGGAGGGAGAGTCAACGCCAAGGCACGGAGGGCTGTGCACGATGAAGGTCAGCAGGCCACTGGCCTGGATTACACAGGACTGCAGAGTAAGGTACAGGAAGCCTGGGGCAGGGTGGAGAGGAGGGGGCCAATAAAGATGACATTTGATGCTGGGCTTCACTGACTAGGATGCTGACCTGCTCAGTCCATCACTCAACAACACCCATTGGTGGCTTGTGCACCACAGTCCTGGGATACCTGGTCCCTGCTCTCAAAGAGCTCATGTTCTAATGGGGAAGACAAGATGGAAACAAGTCAGCACACACGGACAAGTGGATGGAAGGGAGTCTGCGGTGGTCTAGGTGCGGAAGGAAGTGTCTGAGGAGAGAAGTGGCAGGTTCAATAGAGGAAAGACGGGCAACAGGTCCTGGCAACTGAGTGGCTGGGGGAGGGGCAGTGAGAGAGGGAGCAGCTGAGGATGACCCAGTTGGGAGGCGGTGACTGGGAAGCTCATGGAGCCCTGGACTGTAACGGGGGAGTCAGGAACAATAAGCTGTGGGGCAGGGAGGAGAGAGGATGAGTCAGTTTTGTACAGGGCTGAGCTTGAGCCTCCCATAGGATAGCCAGGTGGAGAGGTCCGGCTGGCAGGCAGTGATGCAGAACCATCTGCTGGGCAGAGAAGTTAGGAAGGAGCTCTAGAGCCAGACGCATCCCAGGGAGAGCTGAGGAGATAAGGAGAGAGCCCGGGACAGAGGCCCAGGGGGAGGCCACGGTGAGGACGGTGGCCCTGTATTAGCTTCTGGAACACATGCCCCACTTCAGGCCAGGATTTCTTCCCCAAGCCAGGCCATGGAAACCACACACCTCTTCTTTCATGAAATTACTTTCTTCCATACAGACCAGGTGCTAGAAATATAGATGGGAACAAAACAGTCCTTGTCTTTAGGGAGCCAATATGAACAAAGGAGAGGGGGAATGACCCTCGGGGCACGAGCACCAGCCTTGGAGGCTATACATCCAACAGCATCTGGGTGGTACTAGGCCTTGGTGAGACTTCCCACCCCAGGAGAGGCCCAGAGCTCCTTGGGGCTGCTCTGATCAGAACAGGGGCTGGTCCAGCCCCAGCTGCAGCTGCTCTGGGAACTTCCCTAAACTCAGACTGACCTTTAAAGGCAGTCTGGAAGCCTGGCCAGCTCCTAGAAACCCACCCACTGCCCAACAAAGAAAGGGCACAGGGCAGAGGCACCAGGCTTGGCTGCGCAGGCTGCCTGGGGCTCTGCAGCACAAGGCCCCTGGCTATGCCCAGCTCACTCTGGCCCCTTCTCCAAGAATAAAGGCACCTCCCGTTTTCAACAGCTCAATGCAGCTAGGAGGGAACTCCTGGGAGCGTTAACTGTCCCCAAGAGAGCTGGAGTGACCTGCTGCAAGGGGCCAGCATGCTGGCCAAACTGGTCGACTGAGAAACTGTCTGTCTTCCAGCACTTTGCCCGTGCACAGACCTGGAACTGTGTCTCCATTGGAAAGATATTGTGGTATTTGACAGTTCCACTGCATTACAGAATCCCTACCTTCCATCAACCCCCTGATCTCGTACCATCTTCCACATAAGGTCATGCTGGATCTTAGGGCCCTCATACACACTCAGCACACGCTCAGTTACTTTGGGCACATTTGAGTGTTTACTTAGATGTGCACATGTCTCTTCTGGTAGAATGCAAAAGCTCCTGGAGTACAAGAACAGTTTGATTTGTTTTCTGTATCCCCAGAAGCTAGCACAGGGACCGACATGCTGACGGAAAGACAGATTGATGAGCGTCTTGACTCCCACCTAGCCCCACAGAAGCCAATGCCTGAGGCATGGGGATCTGGGGGGCTGCTCTCACTGACATCAGTCACCCCCTGCCTGGGCCTCCTGGCAGCTCCAGGCCTGAGGCAGTGAGCCCTCCCACCCACATCAAAGTTAGCAGGGAGACAGCCTGGACAGCCCTCCTGAGCAAATGCAGATGGCGCCCTGCAGCTGAGACAAGCTCACTCGTGTGAAATGAGGGAGGCTTTGACAAAGTCAAGTGGGTAGGCTTTGGCCCCTAAGGCATTGTCCAGGGTTTGGCTGACCCAAGCCACCAGCTTCCATAAGGTAGCAGTCTAGACAAAGAATGAATTAGCTCCAGCTACAGCCAAGCAGCCCTGATGTATGAGAATGCTCTGCAAGGATAGGAGAGGAAAAATTCAGGTGGGCAGTCAATTAAGAGGACTGTATCTAAGGATGTCATGTGTGTTCCTGAACCAAGCCTTAAAATACAGCAATGGCAGCTTCCTGGCCATAGATTTATATAATAAATAAATAAATAAATATATATATATATATATATATATATATATATATATACATACACACACATAACAAACACATGTGTATATCTATAATAAATATTTATATAAAATGAACACATATCTTTATATATAATAACCATATATGTATATCTATAATAAATATATATTTTACCTATAATAAACACACACACACACACACATGCAATTGGGAAGTACACAAAGTGACCAAAGTGCTCACGGTTTGACTGAGAAATCCCACTACTAGGCATTTACTCCACAGAGATCATGATAAAGAAAGCAGAGAGCAACAAATACATAGCAGTATTTTCTGTGGTAGCAAAGAACTGGACACAAAATTGATGTCCTGATACTGACTGGGGGCTGGCTAAGCAAACAGTGGTATGAGAAGGTTATGGAAGATCAGCCTACTTACTGAGGAATAATAAATGCAATGGATTCTGAGAAATACTATGATGGAGACAGAGTAACTAAGCAGCTGAAACAACCCTGTCTGATGCCAGTGAGCAGCCTTGGTCCAGAGGACGGCAGAGCAGGGGAGCCAGGGCACAAAGCACCTAGTGCAGGCTTTGCCAGACAAGGTTGATGGGTTGGTTGGTTGTTATTTCTTTGTAGTAATCTTTGTTGGAAGGGAAGGCTGGCTAGCTGGGGAGGATAGAGGGTGGAGGCCACTCAGCTCAGCCCTCCCTGGGGCCAGGCATTCCCAGGATGGCCCTGGACATCTGTGCCTCTCTGCCACACCTGATGGACCTCCTCTTCTTCACCTCCCCTTTTGTGAGTGGGGACGGGGAAGTCTGCCTGCCTCGAGTGTCTCAGCCCATCCTACGATCATCTTCCTGTGGCACGTCTGACCTTGTCACAAACACAATACACAACCCCATTCCCCAATAAACTCCAGTGGCTCCCTGCCTCCTCCAGGATCAAACATACATTCCTCTGCTGGTCTTTGAAAGTCCTTCACAACCTGGCCCCTTCCCATCTTTCTTGTCTTTTTATGTGTGACTCCCTTTCACACACTCCACGATGCAGAGGCACTGCCTCCTTGCCATTCATTCATGCATGATACTCGAGTCTACCATTTCTGTGCTTTGGTACTGGTCTTGAATGTTCTCTCTCCTCACCTCCAACTTCTGGCTTCCCTGAGAAAGTAACAAAAGCCCCTGAAAATCACAGGCCAGTGAGCCTGACTTTGATTCCTGGTCAATTCTAAGCCAGAGGACTTTAACCTAGGACCACAGATCCCTTAAACTTTAGGGGGGTCTATAAACTTGAATGAGAATAACCCCTGGCATAGACAGTATACCAGTAATAATATACTACAAGATACTGCCAATGTGACTAGAAGGATTAGCAGTGGAGGAGCAGGACTTCAGTCTCTAACTGAAATTTAGAATTTCTTTACATTTTTTAAACAGGAGGGTCCATTGGTTTCGCCAGTTTTCTTACCCAAGTAGTCCAGGATACAAAGTAGGTAAAAAAAAACCAAACCAAACCTCTGTTCTAGACTAAACTGTGGCAGGCACTCATGATGCTTTTTGCCCCTCATCCATCCCAAGTCCCTGGTAGCAATTGAACACAAGGCTGATTGGAGAGCAACAAAGGCTTGTCTTCCAGAGAGCCAAAGTCTTTCACACGTCATTTCTACTGGCAAGAGGGTCAGAGGGTCATCATTAAACATGACTCCACATAAGTTTAGAAAAAGGAAAAGGACCCACATGTACAAAAATATTTATAGCAGCTCTTTTTGTAGTGACAAAGAATTTAAAATTGAGGGGATGCCCATCAATTGGGGAATGGCTAAAAAAGTTACGGAATATGGTTGTAATGGAATACTGTTGTACTATAAGAAATGACAAAAGGGATGGTTTCAGAAAAACCTCGAAAGACTTACATGAACTGATTCAGAGTGAAGTAAGATGAACCAGAATTTTGTACAAAGTAACAGTTATATTGCAGAGATGACCACATGTGAAAGACTTCGCTACTCAGATCGAGATAATGATCCAAGGCAACTACAAAGGACTCACGATGAAACATGTTCTCCACCTCCAGGGAGAGAACTGATCATGAACTCTGAGTGCAGACTGAAGAATATCTTTTTAAAATTTTTTCTTTATGTTTCTTGTCTTTGTGCAGGTATGTTTTCTTCGAAACATGGCTAATATGGAAATGTGTTTTGCATGACTTTGTATGTATTTTCTATATCAAATTGCTTGCCTTCTCAATGGGTAGGGAAGGGGCAAGAGGGAAGGAGATAATTTGGAACTCAAAATTCTTTTTAAAATGAATGTTAAAAAATGTGTGCATGTAATTGGGAAATATTTAGTCTATATTATTAGATTGGGGGATCTTTGAAGGTAGGGACCATGGTTTCACCTTTCTTTGTATCCCTAAGGCTTAACACATGGCCTGGTACATAGTAGGAACTTAACGAATGACTGAGTGGACTAGATTTTAGCAGCATATTTAAAAAGATCTTTCATTTTACTCTTATTTTATAGATGGAGGAATGTGTAGTAGACACAACAGAACTCAGGAGATATGGGACCAGATGGGCAACTGGACCCAAAGAGATATTTTAATGGTCCAAAGTCAATTTGAAACACAGGCTCCAGGGATCTGCTGGATCTTTAGCACTTTAAGCAAAATGCATGGATTCAATGTGCATATTAAAATATCCCTAGACAGACAGCTAACATATCCCGAAGGATCTTTTACAAGGCCAGAAATTAGGGCTGAATAAAATTAGATGACAATAGGAATAAATGTAAAATCTTAACCTTGGGTCCAAAAATTCAACTGTACAAAAGTAAGTGGGGGAAGGGATTAGCTAGACAGTTGTTTGTCTCAAAAAGACCTGGGAATTTTAGTGCACTGAAGAGTTGGCATGAGTCAGGGCATGAGACACAGCAGACAACAAAACCAAGGTTATCTTGGGCATCTCTGTAAGAGGAGGCAGAGCTCTCAGGGTCAAAGAAGGGATCCTGCTTGGGGCACTGGGTCAGTCCTAGGCACTACATCTTAGGACAGACACTGATGAACAGGACCATGTCAAGGAGGGCAACCAAGATAGGGAAGGCCTGGAGTTCATGCAATATGAGGACAGGTTGACAAACTTGGTGATGTAGAAGCCAGAATCTGTTGTGACTTCCCTGCAGTCTTTCCTGCTGTTGACTTCTCTCTCCTTTCTGGGGTTCCTCCTGGTTCTCCTCCTACTTCTGACTGCTCTTTCTCTGTCTCTTTTGCTGCCTCTTCCTCCAGGCCCCATCCCCTTTGCTCCAGATAGGATCATTTCTATATAAATAACCTTAATCTACATAACCACTCATCCTTTCGCTTCTGGATTCAGTCCTACTACACCAATTGCTAGACATCCCAACTATATGTTCTCAAAGTCAACATGGTTTGTCTGGGACTTCAGGACACTGTTTTCTCCTGGTTCTCCTTGTGCCTGTCTCATTTCTCATTCTCCTTTGCTGGTTCTTCATCCACACATTCTAGCCAGACTAGCCAAACTAGCCTTCTTACTGTTCCTTATAACACTATCTCCCATGTCCAAGCTTTTGCACCAGTCATCCATCCCCTGCACTTAGAATGCTTTTCCCCAGTGAAGACTTCCTACAAGAAGGCTCCTTGGTCCCCGCTAGTTCCTTTCTTCCCTAGCTACTTCCTCTTTTTCTATCTTGTACTTATAAATATGCCTGTCTCCCCCTTGAAGTATAAGCTCCTTGAGAACAGGACTTGCTTTGTTTCTGTACATAAATCTCCAGTTCCTGGTATGTCCTAGCCACTTAAAAATGGCTTGCTGATTGGCTAACTTAGGTTTCCCAGTGCTACAGAAGTATAGTTACATCACTACTAGTGAAATCATTGCTCTCAGGAGCTCTAGGCCATGCCACATGCCCATCTGCCAGTTCTGTATCCTAGGCACCATGAGATGAGCTTTAATAGGGAAAAAAGTCAGTCACAAGTATAGGATTGGGGAGGGGTGGCAACACTGAATTTATGAGCTTCTGCTGCCAAGGGCAGGCAGTGGGGAACTCCAGGCGGGGGCGGAAAGGTACAGGATACATCTCAGCAGACTATCACAGCCGTGATGTTTAGGAACGGATCTTGCCAGATTAAAGTCTTAGCTTTTCTTGGGTCTGTGCCCAGATCAGTCTTCGAAGGGGGTGCGCTCATCATGATGAGCAGAGACAAGACTGGAGCTAAAGAAAGCCATCCTTGACTCTTCTTGGGCATGCTGGGCTGGAGCCTCATTGCTCTGAGTGAGATCGTTCAGGGCCTCTTCTGCTGCTGGGAGGTCAACCTGGGGTAACAGTTGGATCCTGGACTTCAGATGAGGACCTTCTTGTCTTTCCTCACTGTTTACTGCTTTTTTGCAGTTTAATTTTCTGCAATTTCTCTTATTTTTTCTCAATGTTAAAAAATTTTAACATTCATTTAAAAAATTTTTGAGATCCAAATTCTCTCCTTCTCTGCCCCACTCTTTGAAAAGGCAGTTTGATATAAATTATACATATACATTCATGCAAAACATATTTTCACATTAGCTATGATGCAAAAGAAAACATAGACCAAGAAGAAAAACACAAGAAAAACAAAGTTTAAAAGGTATTTAAACCTCGATTTGCATTCTCCGGAGGTGGAAAGCAATTTTCACTGAAAGTCCTTCAGCATTGCCTTGGATCCTTGTATAGCTGAGAATAGCCAAGTCACCCACAGCTGACCATCATAACACATTGCTATTACTATGTATGGTATTCTTTCGGTTTGGAACACTTCACTTTGCATTAGTTCATGTGAGCTTTCCCAGGTTTTTCTAAAAGCATCCTGCTCATCATTTCTTATAGCATAATACAGCACAGTATTCCATCATAATCACATGCCACAATTTATTTATTTGGCCATTCCCAATTGTTGGGGATCCCCTCCAATTCCAATTCTTTGCTATCACAAAAAGAGCTACTCTAAATGTTTTGGTACAAACAGGTCCTTTCCCCTTTTCTCTGACTTCTTTGGCAAACAGACCTGGTAGTGGTATTGCTGGATCAGAGGGCATGCACAGTCTGGCTGCCCTTTGGGCACACTTCCAGACTGCTCTCCAGAATGGCTGGATCAGTTCACAACTTCACCAACAGTGCATTCGTGTCCCTGTATTCCCACATCCTCTCCAACATTCATCATTTTCCTTTTATGTCATGGTAGCCAGTCTGACAGGTAGAAGATGGTACCCCACAGCTGTTTTAATTTGCTTCTCTATAATCAGCAGTGATTTAGAGCATTTTTATATGATTAAAGATAGCTTTGGTTTCTCCTTCTGAAAACTGCCTGTTCACATCTTTTGACCAGTTATCAACTGAAGGATGACTCTGATTTTGAGACGTCTGGCTCATTTCTCTATATATTTGAGAAATAAGGCCTTTATTAGAGAAACCTGCAACAAATTTCCCACCAGTTTCCTGCTTTCCTTTCGATCTTGGCAGCAGTGGTTTTATTTGTGCAAAATCTTTTTATTTTGTATAATCAAAATTATCCATTTTATGTCCACGTTGCTCTCTGTCTCTTGTGTGGATATAAATCCTCACCTTATCCATAAATCTAACAGGTAAAATATCCCCTCTTCCCCTGATTTGTTCATGACGTTACCCTTTATGTCTAAAACACGTGCCCATTCTGACCTTTTCTCAGTATATGGTGTGAGATGTTTGGTCCACACCTAATTTCTGCCAAATTGCTTTCTAGTTTTCCAGGCAAGTTTTGTCAAATAGTGATTTCTTGTCCCAGGAAAACCTGAGATCTTTGTGCTTATGAAAGAGTAGGTTTACAACAGTCATTTACTACTGCGTATTGCAGACCGAAGCAATTCCACTGACCCACCACTCTATCTCTTAGGCAGCGTCCAATTGCTTTGACGACTGCTGCTTTACAATACAGTTTGAGACCTGGTCTTGCAAGGCCATGTCCCTTCACGTTCTTTTTCTTCAGTTCCCTTAATATTCTTGACCTTTTGTTCTTCCAGATGCATTTTGTTACTACTTTTTCTAGCTCCATAAAGTAATTTGTTGGCAATGTGATTGGTGTGGCATTGAATAAGCAAATTAATTTAGGCAAAATTATCATTTTAGTGTGTTGACTCAGCCTACACATGAGCTATTAATATTTCTCCAATTGTTTAGATCTCACTTTGTTTCTGTAAAAAGTGTTTTGTAACTGTGTTATATAGTTCCTGAATTTGTCTTGGCAGGTAGATGGCCAAGAATTTTATATTGTCTATAGATATTTTAAATAGAACTTCTCTTTCTATCTCTTGCTGTTGGCCTTTGTTGTAATTTATAGAAATGTGGATGATTTACATGGGTGTATTTTATATCCTGCAACTTTGTTAAAGTTATTCTCCCAACTAGTTTTTTAGCTGATTCTCTAGAATTCTCTAAGAATATCATCATGTTTTCTGCAAAGAGTGATAGTTTTGTTTTCTTGTTGATAATTCTAACTCCTTCAGTTTGCTTTTCTTCTCTTATGGCTATAGCTAGCACTTCTAGTACAATACTGAATAACAATGGCAACCAACGGCATGCTTCTTTCACCCCTGATCTTACTGGGAAGACTTTTAGTTTATCCTCGCTACGGATAATACTTGCTGACAGTTTTAGATAGATTTAGGGAAGCTAGGTAGCATAGTGGATAAAGCATTGATCCTGGAGACCCGAGGACCTGAGCTCAAATGTGAATTCAGTCACCAGCTTTGTGATTCTGGGCAAGTCACTTAACCTTGTTTGTCTCAGTTTCCTCATTTGTAAAAAGAGCTAGAGAAGTAAATGACAAACCACTCCATTATCTTTACCAAGAAAATCTCAAATCAGGCCACAAAGACTCAAACATGACTAAACAAACATGACTAAGCTCCATTTATTCCTACACTTTCTAGTGTTTTAATAGGAATAAATGTATTTTGTCAAAAGCTTTTTCTGCAACGATTGAGATAATCATATTATTTGCTATTTTTGTTATTGATATGGCTAATTAAGTCGATGATTTTCCTAATACTGAAACAGTGCTGCATTCCTGGTAAAAATCTCACCTGGTCAGTTGTGATATGTTGCTGCAATCTCTTTGCTAGTATTTTATCCAAAATTTTTGCATCAATATCTATTAAGGAAATTAGTCTATAGTTTTCTTTCTCTGTTTTTGCTCTTCCTGCTGTTGGTATCAAAACCTTATTTGTGGAAAGGCTAGGTGGCACAGTGAATAGAGCTGGAGTCAGGAGGATCTGAGTTCAAATCCAACCTCACACACCTAACACTTACTAGTTGTGTGACCTTGGGCAAGTTACTTAACCCCAATTGCCCTACCCTTCCCCCTCCAAAAAACAAAAACAAAAAAAACTTTATTTGTGTTGATCTTTTTTAGCCTATTTTCCCAAATAATTTATATAGTATTGGAATTAATTGTTTTTTAAATGTTTGGTAGACTTCACTTGTGAATCCACCTAGTCCTGGAAATTTTTTTTCTTGGAGAGCTCATTGATGGCTTGTTCAATTTTGTTTTCTAAGATAGGGTTATTTAAGTATTCTATTTTCTCTTCTGTTAATCTAGGCATTTTATAATTTTGTAAATATGTGTCCATTTTACCTAGATTATCAGATTTACTGGCATATAATTGGGCAAACTAGGTCCTAATAATTTTCACTCATGATGCAATTACCCTGTTCATTTTTGATACTGGCAATTTGGCTTTCCTCTTTCTTTTGCCTTTTTTCTTTTTGGAGGGGGGAAGGCAGGGCAATTGGGGTTAAATGACTTACCCAAGGTCACACAGCTAATAAGTGGTAAGTGTCTAAGGCCAAATTTGAACTCAAGTCCTCCTGACTCCATGGCCAGTGTTCTATTCACTGCATGACCTAGCCGCCCCCTTCTTTTTTTTTCTTAAACAAATTAATGAATGGTTTGTCTATTTAATTGGGGTTTCCCCCATAAAATCAGCTTCTAGTTTTATTTATTAGTCAATGATACTCTTACTTTACATTTTATTAATCTCTCCTTTGATTTTCAGAATTTCCAATGGCGTCTAATTGGGGATTTTAAATTTGTTCTTTTTCTAATTTTTCAAAAAATTACATGTCCAATTAACTGATCTGTTCTTTCTCTATTTTATTAACGTAAGTGTTTACAGATATTAGTTTTTCCCTAAATATTGCTTTGGTGGGCAGCTAGGTGGCGCAGTGAGTAGAACACCAGCCCTGGAGTCAGGAGTACCTGAGTTCAAATCCGGCCTCAGACACTTAACACAAAAACTAGCCGTGTAACCTTGGGCAAGTCACTTAAGCCCAAATGCCCTCCAAAAAAGCAAAAAAAAAAAATATTGCTTTGGCTACATCCCATGAATTTTAGCATGTTGTCTCATTGTTCTCATTGTCTTTAATAAAATTATTTATTGTTTCTATGATGTGTTCTTTAGGATTAGATTATTTAATTTACAATTAATTTTTAATCTATGTTTCCATGGCCACTTTAAAGCAATATTTATTGCATTATGATCTAAAAAGGATGCATTTAAGATTATGCTTTTCTGCATTTGACTGTGATTTCTTTATGCCATAACACAGGGTTAATTTTTGTGAGTGTGCCACATACAGCTGAGAAAAAGGTAAACTCCTATTTTCATTCAATTTTCTCCAGAGGTCTATCATTACTAACTTTTCTAAATTTCTATTCATCTCCTTAACTTTTTTCTTATTTATCTTAGGGTTAGATTTATTTACTTCTGAGTGGGGAAAGTTGAGATCCCTCACTCATGGAGTTTTACTGCTTATTTATTTCCTCCTATAGCTCATTTAACTTTTCTTTTAAGAATGTAAATGCTGTGCCATGTGGTGCATTTGTGCTTAATACTGTTATCACCACATTGCCTATGACATTTTAGCAAAACGTAGCTTCCCTGCTCATCCTATGAATTAGCTCTGTTGTTGGTTTTGCTCTGTCTGAGATCACGATGGCTACCCCAGCATTTTTTTTAACCTTAGCTGAAGCACAATAGGTTCTGTTCTAGCCCCTTACCTTTCTTGTCTGTGTGTCTCTCTGCTTCAGTTGTGTGTCTTATAAACATATTGTTGGATTCTAGTTTTTAATCCACTCTACTACCCACGTCCATTTTGTGGTGAGTCTATAACACTGACCTTCACAGTTATGATTACTAACTACATATTTTCCTCCATCCTATTTTTCCCCATTTATCATTTCCCTCTCTCTCTCTCTCTCTCTCTCTCTCTCTCTCTCTCTCTCTCTCTCTCTCTCTCTCTCTCTCTCTCTCTCTCTCTCTCTCTCTCTCTTTACCCTTTCCCTTCTCAGAAGCCTGTTTCACTTCTGACCTCTGCTTCCCTTAATCCAACCTCCCTTCTATTAGCCCCTTCCTTCTCTGATCCTCTTTCCTTCCTTCTTCCCTGTTGGATTAGAAAGATTGCCATATAAAAAAGAAAGATTACCCACTATTCATACCCAACTTGTGTAGGTGATTCCCTCTTTGAACCAATTCCAATAAGAGTAATGTGCAAGCATTTCCCACAACCCTCCCAATTTCCCCTCTACTGTAAAGCCTCTTCTTCAAGCATCCCATTACGGGAGATGATTCTCACTGTCCTTCCTCTCCTCCCCCTTTCTCCAAGTGCATCCTTCTTCTCCATTCCTGAGTTTGGAGGATTTACTTTAGAATATCCCATCAAATTCAATTCACAACTGTGGCCCCCGTCTCTACATATTCCTTCTAACTGCCCTAATAATGATAAAGTTCTTAGGCGTTATAAGTATCATCTTTCCACGCAGGAATGTAAATAGCTTAACCTTACTAAGTCCCTGATTTCTCTTTCATGTTTACTTTTTTATTGGTTTTTCAAAATCCTTTTTGAGCTTTTCCAGGAATTCTTGTTAGATTTTTACATCCAATTCACATTTTTTTTCCTCTGAGGCTTTGTTTGCAGCTGTTTTGACATCATTGTCTTCTGAGTTTGTGTCTTGATCTTCTCTGTCATCATAGTAACTTTTTTATGGTCAGGTTCTTTTTTATTGTTTGCTCATTTTTCCAGTCTATGTTTTTACTTTATGTTAAAAGTGGGCTCTACTCTTGGCATGAAGGGGGCACTGTCTCAAGCTTCAGGTTTTTCATGCTGCTACTTTCAGAGCTACCTCTAAAGGTCTATAAGTTTTTTGGTTCTTCAAAGTTGTATTATCTAAAGAAAGATGTGGTCAGTGCCCTCCTGGCCTATGCTCTGGTCTTTACTCGGGAATTGATTTTGTTCCCCTGTAGACACAAATAGTGGCATTCCTAGAACTGTGACCAGTTTCCCTGCTCTCCTATAGCAGATTCTTTCTGCCTTGAAACTGAGATGATGGCCCCTGCTCCCATGTGAATGACCACGAGCACTCTTTTCCATCCAGTAACTGTGAACAAGGTCCCTACAGCCCTGTAGCCTAAAACACTACTGTTCTTTGCTTTTGGCCTGGAACCTGGAATTGAGTATAGACAACAAAACAGGGTCCTGAACCTAGGACCACCAAAGGTTCCCCTATAATCTCTTTCTGATCTGGACCTCCTTATCTTCTGTGGACTTAGAGTTCCCGAAGCTGCTGCTGCAGTAGCCACCTCCAAGGCCTGCTGCTGGTGTTGCTGGGACACAGCCTGCACTGTGCTCCACGGTCAGCCATAACCCCAGTGCAACCAAATTTTCCTGCCAACCTCCTACATTGTCTTGGATTAGAAAATTGTTTCACCCTGACCTTTTTTTGGTTCTGTTGCTCCAGAATTCAATTTGAGAGTTTAGGTGAGTTCCTGCCTCCACTCTGCCATTTTGGCCTGTTTATTGTTTTTCTATAGGAGCCTCTACTTACTGGGAAATATCTAGTTCAAATACCTAACTTCACAAGAGCATTTATTAGGTATCCATAAGCATTTATTAGGTATCAGGCACTAGGCTAGGCTTTAGGGACGCAAGACAATCCTTGACCTCAAAGAGTTGACATTTTAACAGAGAGATGAAAAGTAGAGGGAAGTGGGGGGCCAGGGACAGTGAAAAGAGAAATGGGGGTTCCTTTCTAGTACCAATGATACTATCAGTTTGATTACTATTCCCAGAGCAAAGGCAAGGAGCAGAAAGCAAGAGAGGGGAAAGAGGAAGATGGCAAGGTCAGGTTACCTGGCAGATAGCTGGAAAGGATAAAGCAGAGTCTGGGGTCAAGGAGGTGTAGAGGGCCAAGGGAAGACTGACTTGCCCTTCAGTCCAAGGTGCTCTGTCCTAGGCTGCTGTGGTGACAACATGTCACCTGAAAAAGATCAGAAGGTTCTAGTGAACCCCATACTCAAGTGAACTGGAACTCAGGTTTTCCTAACTCCAGTCCCAGTACTCTATCCACTGTGTCCCCAGATGCCCAGAAAACTTATAACAGCAGTAGAACACTACAGAGAAGCCAGGCCAAGTTGTTCCCTTCACCCTCCAAAGTGCCCACCTGGAGAAATCTTCCTGCCCAGACCTGAATTTAGGAAATTTTGGAGTCAGCTGCCCCCAAAATCTCCCCTTTTGGCTAGAAGGTGAGAGGACAAGACCATTCCACTTGAGAGATCTCAAAATCTACCCCTAGTGCCACAAGAGACAGGGGTTCAGGAACCCCTGTCCTTGCCTTCCTTCTCAGGTCATGTGAACATATACCTCCCCCTGTCATGTGCTTCTACTTGGTAGGAATAAGAAATTTCCCTCCCCAATCCCTGGCCATATTTTAGAGAGAAAAGGTGAGAAATGAGTCCTCAAGAACCTCTTCTTTTCTTTTTTTCTTCTCCTCCTTCTCCCTTTCCCCATTTTATTCCTCCCTCTCTCTTTCTGTCTTTCTCCTTCTCCTGCTCTCTCCCTCTCCTTCCCCCCTTCCTCGTTCTCTCTTCCCCCATTCCTTCTTTCTTACTTTGATTACACTGTTCTCCTAGGCTGGAAGCTATATGGCTGCTATGGCTATTACAAGAATCCAGAGTGAGACCTCAACATCCGGCCTACAGTCAGGGGCTGGCCATGGCACAGAAGGCCCAGGGTATGGGGGTAGTTCTGGGTCTTCCTGGCCTACTTGTGACTCTTGTGCTCACTGGAGCTCAGAGCAGGGCTACCTGGTTGCTTTGGCTTCCCCCACTACCCCCTGCCTGACAAGGCACTGAGTTCACTGTCAGCCCAGCAGTGGAGTTTGCCTCCTGGCCAACACATCTGTAGGGCTGTGCCTCTGGCCCCCTATCACTTTTCTAGGCCAGGAAGGACAAGGTGCTCCCTGTTCTCTCTACCCAGGTAGCAGGCCCCCAGCTCCTCTTCCCTGTTTGCTCCTTTGCTCAGCAGATGCGCCATCCTGGCAGCTGGGTAACAGGCCTGGGGCAGGGATCAGATTTCCCTCCACCTCCAGTCAGCCAGGTGATACATGATATGTGGCCATTCAGTTGAGGCCTCAAGCACACACGAGCAGCCATAACACCAGGCCCCAAACTCTTCAAGGAGTCTGAATCTGTCCCCACCCCACTTCCCATCTACTCTGGAGTCCCTGGATAGCAAGCCTCAGCCTAGTCCTCACAAAGACCACCTACACCAGGCAGCTGTCAAGACATCCACAACCAATAGCACACAGGAGGTGTGGCCAAGGAGCCCAGGGCTCTCACTTTTATCTGGCCACTACTTGCCCAATAGGACAGGACTTGGAAGCCCAAATCCCTGGGGAATGACAGGCAGGGCTGCCCTAGACAGAGGAGGCCAATGGGCCCAAGGAGGCTTTCTGTGCCATGGACCTAGGCAAGCACCAGTAGTGCCCAGGTTGGACTGATAACAAATGCATGCGGCTCACACTTGCCAAATCAAGCTGGCAAAAGATACAATAATGTCTACCCAGGTCATCTGACTCCTGACCTGTGCACAGTAGCAAGGGGCATAAAGAGCCCCTCCCAAACCCATAGGGACGCAAGGATCAGTAGAGAAGTAAAGGCACAGCAGTGAGAACAGCTCCCCTCTCTGCCTCCAGGGCCCAAGAAATGGCATCAGGCACAGTCAACCAGCCAGCAGTTACAGGCCGGGATGAGCCAAGACCAGACATAGGGTTCTCTTCCCTCCCATCTCCATAGGCTGGCAGGGGATACACTTCCATGCTGTTGTGCCTAATTCTCTTGAACTAGCCCTCTCTCTGCTGGATCCACTTAAAGTGAACAGCTACTAGGAGCCAGGAATCCAAGGCCACTCTCCCTAGGAAAGAGCAAATGGTGCTCCTTCCCCCATGTCCTCTGCCCTGCTCCATGGCCAGACAGGCAGATGGGGACCCAGAAGGAGCCCTGGAAGAAGGCTGAGTCAGCCACCCAGACAGCCCTGGCCCCTGGCCCCTGCCCCCTGCCTTCAAGTTACTTTCAGAGGACACTGTTTTCAGGGACAGAGCAGTGTCTCCTTCCTGACCTCATGTGAACAAGGCTTGACCAGACAGTCACATCAGCCAGAACTTGGGCAGTTTCTCATTATGGCCATAGGTACCTCACAACCTGGGCTGCCCATCCAGGCCTCAACTTCCTCACCATAGTTTTTATTCACATCCTGCCAAACCTGGGCAGGGGGACTGCCAGTAGAAGCTTTAGGCCACAGGGTGGAAGGCCCAGTGGGCAGAGAGCAACCTTGGGCAGGCTCCTCTTACCCAAATTATGGGCTAAAATCCTGGCCAAGAGGTCACCAGAGGTTGCCTTGTGGGGGTAGAGGAGATGGTCTTGTCGCTGGCTCTAAGCCCCAGGCCAAGAGAGGGGGTGTGAGGGGTAGAGGGGAACAGAGTGCACTTACTTAGGGAAGATGGCTGTCATCAGGGCGGATGCGTAGCCAGGCTTGCAAGCCCCATCTGACAAATTGGCATACTTGGTCGCTAACTCTGCAGGCCTGTGAGGGAAAAGGAGTCAGGAGTTAGCAGGTCCAGAGTCTTCACTGTTCCTAAAGTCCACATCTAGAAACTGTCTGAGATCTCCTACAGCATGTCCTGACTCCTACTCCCTCTATCTACCTAACTGCTTCTGGTCCTTCTGTCCTGAATTGTCCCCAGGCTGGAGATGCCTCATCCCTCCCAAAAGCTTCTAATGAGGGATTCTGAAGTACCATGCCAAGGGATGGACCATTTGCCCCCATCCCTAACAAGCAGTCACCTGGTCTCTATTTAAATACTTCTAATGACAGGAAGCTTACGACCTTTCTGGCAATTAGGACTTGTGGATAGAGCATTTTGCCTGGAGTCAAGAAGGCACAAACTCAAATCTGACCTCAGACACTTTCTAAAGGGGGAAACAAAGGACCAGGGAGATGAAGGGACCTGCCCCCAAGATCACATAGGGAGTGCAAGAAACAAGATTTGAGTTCTCAGCAGGCACTGTTTCCACTGCAGTGAATGTGGGCGGCTACAGCAGAAGGTGCGGTTTACAGGGCAACAGGAAGGATTGAGGAGTCAGCACCAAGGGGGCTCAGCACAAGGACCACATTTCAGGAGCCATGAGTTTTCCCCAAAGATCAGGGCTGGGATGCTTAGCTAAGGACGTCTGAGGTGCCTGTAGATCCGAGTCGATGGGAGCGGTGACGACGACTTCCACAGAGCAGGGGCAGGAGCCCCACCAGGAGGAAAGTGGCTCCTATCAGACCAGAGGCCTTTCCTGTGGCAGGATCCCTGCACGCCTCCGCCAGACGTGACCACAGGGCAGCAGCCCCTTTGCCTCAGTTCACGAGGAAGCCCTGGAAACTCCCACAATCTGGCACTGGTTTCTTCAATGGGACCTGTGAGGATATCAACGTCATATGGACAGACAGAGCCAGAAGCCTCTGGGAGCCTGCTGAGGGCCAGGGCTGGGGAGATCAGAAAAACCGCCATGGGAAAGGAGGACGAAAAGGAAGAAAGCATTTATTAAACACCTACTGTGTTCCAGGCACCGTGAGAAGAATTTTACAAGCATCTCATTTAATCCTAACAACTCTGAGAAAAAGGTACCACTATTATCCCCACTGTATGGCTGAGGAAACTGAGGCAGGCAGCAGGAAGATGACCCACCAGGATTGCATGGCTGGTAAATGTCTGAAGTTGGATTTGAACTTCGGTCTTCCTGACCTCCATACGCTGCACCAGAGAGGATGGATGGGACCCACCCTAACGCCTTCTTTGTGGGCCACCTGACCCCATCCCTGCATCTGAGGAAAGACATATGGAAGACGGAGGCCTGTCTCCATGGGGCCCTTGTCTCCCACAGCGCTGGGCACACGCCTGCCAGGCTGGACATGCCACTGGAGCCAGCCAAATTTAGCTCCCCCCCAGAGGTAGTGGCAGGGGTGAGGCAGGCCCATCTCCCTCCTCTTCTCACGCTGGTATTCTGGGTGCTCTAAGCCAGGCAGCAGGGCCCAGAAGGCCTCCACCACAAAGAAGTGCCCCCTCTGGCCCCAGAATACACAGTTCCCTCTTACAACAAACAGGCAGAGTCAAGGCCATTCCTCAATTAAAATGCCACTGCCATGAGCTGCTGCCTGTGTAGGAGAAGAATAGGGGGAGTGTTGGGCTGCCTGAGTCACCCCCCACAGCAGCCCCTGCATGGGCGCGGGACCCCCAGGGCATCTGTAACCCAAACCACAAGACTCTCTGAACAGGGAGCATTTCACTGTTAGGCCCAACTCCGAAATGCCATAGGCTCGTGAGGACGTTGAAGGCCACCCCAGATGTTTGGCTGAGTTTTGGGCTCTCGTCCTTGAGAAAGCATCCTCCAGACCCCACATCACAGACCCATTGTCTCCCTAGGTCCCAGGGGAAAAGGCTCCCAGCTCTGCACCTATGTGAACAACACAGATTCATTTAACAAACATGAATCTGGTACCTGATCCTGTGCTCAGCACTGAGCATACAAAGACAAAAAAGAAGCCCTCCAGCTTTCAGTAGTTGGACTGAATAAATGTTTATATATTAAGTGCCTACTGTGTGCCAGGCATTGTGCTAAGAGTTGGGGATACGCATAAGAAAAAACCAAGACAGTCCCTGTCCTCAAGAAGTTTCCCATCTAATGGAGAAAACAACATACAAGAGGAAGCTGGAAAGGGGGACCGAAGCACCCAGGGGTGCCCTTGAGCGAGAAGGCCTCCACCACTCTGGCCACCCTCCTCATGGACTCTAGTGCTGAGCAATGTTCTTTAAAACTGGGAGGCCCAGAATTTATGGTGCCTACGCAGGCACATCTGCCAAAGGAGACAACGCCTGTAAAACCTTTTGCAAACTGAAAGCACTAGAGAAATGCTACTTATCATCACCGTTAGTATTATTGCACCTCTCATGTGCAGTCATTTACCTGCGGTCTCCCCAATTAGAGCAAGAGCTTCTTGAGGGCAGGGACTTAAGGACTTAATACAGTGCTTGGCCCATATCAGGTGCTTAATAAACACTCGCTGACTGACCCAACCCAAAAGCCTACACAAGGTCTGATACAGGCAGATGACAATGGGACAATCACTCTCCCTTTCTTGGATGCTGTACCCCTCTCAGAGCAGCCCAAGATCCCATCAGATTTGGGGGGTCCTACCACTTTCCACTGCTGCCTCATAC
The DNA here is from genome assembly GCA_028646575.1 of Pseudocheirus occidentalis. Lineage (NCBI taxonomy): Eukaryota > Metazoa > Chordata > Mammalia > Diprotodontia > Pseudocheiridae > Pseudocheirus > Pseudocheirus occidentalis. Next base: position 26,879,213 of record CM053593.1, read on the forward strand.
TGAGCTTGTGGTCTGCTTAAACCTCCAGATCTTTGATTAACCATGATTTTTCTACATGGCTCTTTGCATTTGGTTAAGTGTCAGTGTTTCCCCAGTCAGTTATAGACTATTCATAAACACTGTAGTTATAGTGGAGATGTGTCTCTAAGCCCTGGGATCCAGGAGTTAATTAGCATAAAGGAAGACACAAGAGAAGATGTGAAAACACGTTGCAAGTCTCCAAATATCTGAATGGAAGTCAGATGGAGAAGGGTTAGATGTTTTCCTCTTGGCCTTCAGAAGCAGCCGTCAGACCAATAGGGAGAAGCTGCATGGTGTCAGAGCTTGACTCAATACAAGGAAATATTTCTTTTACAAGTAAAGATATCCAAAAATGCAATGTACTCAAACGGTGGTGAGCCTCCCATCACTGAAGGTATTTAAGAAGGCCCTGGCTGACCACTCCGTGATGTGCATCTGGTACACAATTTGGGCAGATGTTGGGCTAGCTGACCTCCGAGATGTCTTCCAATTCTGCAGGCCCAGGGCCTGCGGTTGGATGGGTGCTCGTCGCACTGGTGTGACTCTGGCCTCCTCGGGAGCCTCTTCTTCCTAGATCTTCAAGAGGATATGGTTGTAGGAGAGAGGGAGCAGACTGTCATGGCTCAGGAGGGCTGAGGACAGAGGGCAAAGACTAAGGGAACTTTTCCTTCAGAGGCCAGGTAGCCTGCATGCTAGCACAAAGACATTTTGAAGAGAATTTGGGAGAGCCTTTGAAGCCCTCAAACACCTGAACGGCGGGAGTCCATTTCCAGAGTTAAGAAGTCAGAAGGGACTTTGACTGTGATCTTTCTCACTGTGATACATTGTTGAGGTATTTAAATATGACAGAGTAAACATTTAAATACTCAACTAATTCATACCTTTTGTTTCCTGTTACTACTATTACTACTAATAAATTGTATATCCAGCAACACTGACGTTTGTTTCAGTTTATGAGAATAAGCTGTTTGAGACGAGGAAATGAACAAAAGTTTATGGGGGGGAAAAGTTTCTCCAATAAATTACAGCGAGGGCTCAGTGCTAACTGATTAATTAATGAGATTGTGTATTCCTGTGACTTTATGAGAAAATATCAGAACAGACCGTTTGGAACCTGAAGTGAGAATTAATGAGGCCAATGAGGCCAGTAACAGGATGAGGGGAGGGGGTCTGCTGTGGCTCTCGCTGGTATTTTGGTCCACACACCTGCGCCCTTGACACAGTGGCGTGTCTGTCCTGTGAGCCTGATAGGGTCTTAGTTATAAGCTCCTTAAATCAGTGGAGTGAGAGGCCCTGTCAGCTGCTCCAAATATCTCTCAATAAGTCATGCACCAAAGAGAAGAAAAACTACAAATGCCTCATGGTAAACTAAAATCAACATCGAATTAAACGAGCCAGGAGGAGACAAGTGCTGACCCAAACTGCAGAACCCTCCAGAACAAGTGACCAAGCGATCACAGCAGAACCAAAGACCCTACAGGGAAATGCCCTTTCTGAAGGAAGGGGGCAAGGAAGACTGGCCAGAAAACCCCAAGACTAAATGCTGGTAGAACTCGGAAGGAAGAAAAGATCAAAGGTGAGAAGGGAGGCTGGACAGAAGCGGTCACCACGATGGTCAAGAGAGAGGAAGGAGCGAGGCCCTCAGCCATCCACAGATGCAACAAGGCAGCAAGCAGACTGTCCTGATCTTCGGGCAGAGGCACAGAGGATCAGGAAGTCACTGAACCCTCCTGAGAATAGAAGGGACCGAGTTCTGGGCTTGGAGTCAGGAGAGGCATGGGTTCCAATCCTGGCTCCAGCCCTGGACAAATCACATAACCACTCTGAGAGGTCTGGCAGCCCTTGCACCATGACTACTTCTTATAATTGGGAGGACAAAGAGGAGAAATAGGAAGAGGAGGAAGAGGCCAGTGCTTTGCAAATCCTGTCCACTGACAGAAACCAAACTTTGATTAAGATCAAGATGAGGCCTGGCGAACATGTGAAGAGCACTCCTCTACTCTCTGGAGAGAGGCGGGGGGGACAGTGGGTGAGAATGTCATCTTTGCTGTATCCATTGGGTTTGCGTAACTACTTTTCTTAAATGACTATGATATAAAAACAACAAGCATCAGTAAACATTTTAAAAAAGAAATTAGAGTTGGAAGCATATTCAGAGTCAAGAGACTAAGCTAGAGGGTGAGCCGAAATAGCAATCTCAGAATTACTGACATCCCAGAAAATTTAGAAAAATACAAAAGAATCTGAATGTGACATTTCAGGAAATCACAGAAGAAAAGTGACCAGGCTCCGGGGACACCCTCTTGGCTCTAGGATGAGACGCTCACTTCTCAGCTTGCTGTTTGAGGGCTTTCACAAGCTGGCTCCAGCCCGTCTCCCCAGAATCTCTGCACGACACTTCCTTGTCTCTCTCCAACCTAGACTTGGGGCTCAATCCTTGTGGACGGTGAGCCTCCCACATGCTGCTGCCTGCAGATGACACAGTGTGAATGCATCACACCCCAGAACCCCATGGAGACTCCTGGAAGAGATCTGGACCCACACAGGAAAGACCAAGTAGATGAAGAATGTCTGTTGCCCAGAGCTCAGCACACATCTGGATGGATGCCCCATTGAGCCTGTCTAACAACATCATGTGCATCTACCATGGACAGGACAGGTGGAGAATAAGCAAGGCCCTGAGATAAACAGGAGGGGAACAGTAGCCTGGGTTGCTTTTGGGAAATGCAAAGCACTGTTCTTGCCCCCAACCTGAGGTCCGTCTTTTCAGGACTAACACTCTACAGGTGTTGCTGTACATTAGTGAGACACAGAACACAATGGTTTCTAACGATAAGCATCAGCCAGAGGGCTGGAGAGCTCACTAGCTTCTTTATTACATTCTTTATTTTTCTTTATTAATAAATAATTTCTTTATTAATTCTTTATTACCTTTATTACATAGGGTCCTCATGCACCCTATGTAAGAGTCTGTCTCCTTTTTCCACTCACATAGAGATCAAAGAAGCCTGGTCTTGGCCCTGGGCTCTGACACAGAAGTCCTGCCACCTCCACATACACACACTTCTTGTGTCTGAGTTAGCCCCCTCTCACCCACCCAGGATACCAACAAGGAGAGGAAGAGAGATGACCCAGGATCCAGGACCAGTCTTTTCCTTCCACACTTAGATCTCCTTAACAGGGGCTGATTTGTTTAGCCAAATGCTGATACAGGGAACATGGATGACCAAGGCAAAGAAAACCCAATCTAGGAAGCCAAGTCCAACAGGATCCCAAGCAGAGGTTTGTTCCAACAACCAGAGCTGCCCCCGAGGGGAATGGACTGATCGGGCGCTGTCCGGGCCATTCTTCAAGCTAAGGTGGGGTGTCTTTTGGTTTGGGGTGCCATGGGGGATTCCTGTTGAAGTACAAGCTTGACTAAAGCCCTCCACAGGGCTTTCCAGGTAGGCTATTCTGGGAATTTAGTATCCTACATGGCTGAGGCCCGGCTCAAGGCACCAACCCCAACATCCAGGTCCTAGGCTGCAGCCAGACATGCAGGCAGCCACAACAGGTCAACAAGGAGGAAGCTTTGGATTAAGAAAGCCACTGAGAGCACATTTTACCAAGGCAAAGCTCACATATAGTGAACAAACCAGGAGCCTCTGAGTAAGAGAATAAAGAGAAGCCAGCCTCCAGCCTTTCAAGGGTAAGCATCTGTTCCATAAAAGGGAGGGTTGGGCTCTGGGGGAATGAAGAAGAGAAAAGGAGGGTAAGGCGGGAGGAAGAGACAGAAAAGGGGGGAGAGAGGGAAAAGGGAGAGGGAAAAGAAGGAGGGGGCAGGAGAGGAAGGGAAAGAGAGGAAGGGAGGGAAGGAATAGGAAAAAAGGAGGATATGGAGGGGTAAAAAGGGAGAGGGGGAAAAAGAGGAAGGAGAAAGAGAGAGGAAGGAGAAAGAGAAGAAAGTACAAAGGGATAGAGACAAGTGAGAGGGAGAGAGAAGAGAGGCACTGGAGTAGATGGAGTGCCTCCATCTGTTCCTGCTTACAGGAGAGGCAGCCCAGGCTCCCAGGAGGGGACATGGGCTCAGACATGGGACTGGGATATGAGGAAAGCTCGGCTTTGACAAGAGTCAGGCATTAGCCAAAACCAACAGCTCTCTTCTGAAAGGGCTTTTGAAGGTCCACAGTGACAGAGAGAGGCTACCAAAGGGCAGGCAGGCAAGAAAGTGGGTGGGTGGGTAACCAGGTTCTTGGTCTGAGGTTGTTTTTTTTTAATATCAACTAATTTATTTATTTTTAGTTTTTAACATTCACTTCCATAAGATTTTGAGTTCAAAATTTTCTTCCCTTCTCTTCCCTCCCTCTACTCCAAGACGGCATGCAGTCTGATATAGGCTCTACATATACATTCATATTAAACACATTTTCATATTAGTCGTGTTGTAAAGAAGAATTAGGACCAATGGTAGGAACCACAAGAAAGAAGAAACAAAAAAGAAAGAGGGAAAGAGCAAATAGCCTGCTTCAATCTGCCTTCAGACTCCATGGCTTTCTCTCGATGTGGACAGTGTCTTCCATCATGTGTCTTTGGAACTGTCTTAGATCCCTGCATTGCTGAGAAGAGCCAAGTCTATCAAAGTCTTTCATCACACAGAGTAGCTGCTACTGTGTACAATGTTCTCCTGGTTCTGCTCCCCTCACTCAGCATCAGTTCATGTAAGTCTTCCAGGTTTCTCTGAAGTCTGCTTGCTCCTCATTTCTTATAGTACAACAGTATTCCATTACATTCGTATACCACAACTTGTTCAGCCATTCCCCAACTGACGAGCATCCCCTCAATTTCCAATTCTTATTGGCCCGAGTTGTGATTTCTGCCAAGCTATAGGGCAAAGAGCAGGAGGCCTGAAGCTCCAGGTAAGGGGCAGAAGGGAAGGGATGGTGAACAGGGGACTGCTCCGTACACCAGTCTGCCTTGTCTCTCAGTTCCTCACAAAGGTACAATGAAGGAGTACTGGGGTAAAGGTCCAGGGAGGGACACTGTAGCTGAATGGGAGAAGATGCTTCCTAACAATGAGCACCATGCCCAAGAGGAAGGGGCTGCCTCAGGAAGTCACAGACTCTCAGCAGGTAGGGGCTTCAGAGGCACCAAGTGTACCTCCAGAGTTTAGAGAGGAAACTAAAGCTCAGGTAGGTCTCCAGGGATTGGTGGAGAGGGCTGGACTCCTCCCTGCTTGGTCACTCAGCCCTCTTGGCCAGGAGGCCCCTTAGGTTCTTCAGCCTTTCTGCCACAACTCACTTTGAGGCCACTTTGTATGGCTCTCTGTTGTTGGCCACGTCTCTACAAACACCTCCTCAATCCTGAGCTGATCTCACCTTGTCAGCCAGCAGCTGGCAGAGGCCTCAGAGGCATCACAGCCCAGCTCTCCCTCCACGTGGCCCACCTGGGGTCAGCCATCCCAGCAAAAAGAAAAACCCCAGCCTCTCCAGGCAGCTCACCCCATTCAGGGACAGGATTGTGAAGGAAGCTTTCTCTAACATCCAGTCTCAGTTGAATTCCTTACAATTTCCATCCATTGCTCCTGGTTCTGCCCACTGGGGCAGAACAGGAAAAGGCCTGCCCTTCTTCCACATGACAGACTTTCAAATATTTCAGGGCAGTTGTCTTGTCACCAAGTCTTCTCTTCTCCAGGATAACCATGATCCAATCCTCCCTCTGATCCTCCAGTATGTCCCCAAGACTCCTCCCCAGCCTTGTGGTCTCCTCTGAGTTCTTTCTAGTTCAATAGTATTCTTCTTAAACTGCAGTGCCAATAACTGAGCACATATTCCAGCAGTTTGACCTGGGCATAATGCTGTGGGCCGATGCCACCCTATTCCTGGAAGGTATGGCTGCTTTCTTGACTCCGCCCATGGTCATGAGTTTCTTTGGTTGTCATATCACACAGTAGGCTTGCATCTGTCCCTTTTGCTGTGCCCCCTGATCACCCTGCATCAACACAGAGGAGCCAGGAACAATCTGCTCCCCTGACATTATCTGTGGAGCTGCTCCCATCAACTGCTCCTTGGCCAGGAGGCAGTCTCCTTTCCTGATCCCTGGAATGCTAGATCCCCAGCTGCCCATTGCCTAATATCTTCTCCCCATCTACCTCAGTCCTGCCCCTTCCAGAGCCCACTTCAGGTCAGCCTGCCTTTTCTTTTGTGCCCTTTGGAATTTCTGAGCCAGTTAGCAAACTTCCCTTCATTTTAGGTCGCTTCTCACCCTCTTTCCATTCTGGGAGACCTGGCCCCTGCCCCTAAGGATACGGACCCCTGGCCACACCTGATATCATACCCCTGACTCACTGTCTTTTGTCTGTCTTTGTACAGACTGGAAGCATAGCGGTTAGAGCGCTGGGCCTGGGGTCTGGCTTCAGACATTTATTAGCCACGGGGCCCTGGGAAAGGCACTTAACCTGTTTGCCTCAGTTTTTTCCAGTTGTAAAATAGGATCATAATAGCACTTTCCTCCCAGGGTTATTGTGAGTACCCGATGAGTTAGTATTTGTAACAAGTGCTTAGCAGGGTTTGGCACATTGTAGATGCTACATAAATGCGTATTTCCTTCCCTAATCCGTAGCACTGAACACAGTGCCTAGCCCATAGCAATAGTAATAAATGCTCACTGACTGACCAGTCACAGTGGGGGAGCTCATCCCCCTTGCTCCTTTCACCATGCCCAGACTCCACCTCTGCCTCCATCATACATTCCTCAGGTCATAGGCGCTGCCCTGGCTCCCCTTTCCTATTGTGACCCCTTGGTGAACCTGTTTAACTCTACACCATCCCCTACTCTTTAATTCCTTGCCCTGGGTCTCAAGCCCTCTTGTGTGACTCCAGCTCAGAGAAGATCCAGGAATGAGGAACAAGCAAATCAGGCCCAGCAGGGGAGGCCAAGCACAGGCGCTGGGGGCACAGACATTACCGAGACACCATTAGAAGGCCTTCCCTGCAGGCCAGCAGCCCCAGCAGGCACTGGTTCCATGGAGCCCAGGCAGGAGGAAGAGGCCAGACACTGCATGTCACTGCAGACCTCACTCCCCCCATTCACTTCACAACATCAGTTGCAGTTCTGTGCTCTCTGTTCTTCTGTGGCCACTGCCAGGCCCTGGGGCACAGAGGGGAATGGGATCCAGCCTCCTGGGCTGCCCAAGCCTTGGAGTAAAAGGTTCCAGTTGGCAGTGACTCCAGTGAAAAGCAGGGCCTCCCCAGGGCTCTGGTCTGCGCAGAGGTAGGACTCCAGGTAGCTGGAAGCAGGTCCAGTCTTCTCCTCTGAGATGACCACCTATCTCCTTGGGATAGGGATATTGGTGGTCCCTGGCAATCTGCCCACTGTCACTCACCCCCACTGGAAAGAGAGCTCCCCAGGGAAGGAGCTGTTTGTGCCCTACTTTGTATCCCCAGTGCCTAGCACAGATAGCTTAGAGACAAATAAATGCTTGCTGATTGACTGAGTAAAATGAAATGCTTATTAACTTGGTAACAGAATGGCCCTTAAAGGGTTTCCAAAAAGTCATTTTCTCTGCTGGGTAACTGGAAAGCCAAGCCTTCTCTGGGGGAGCAGAGGAAGAACGACTTCATTTTCTCTCTGTACTCCACTAAAGACACTTGAAATAAGTCTGGGAGCTGCTCCTCCCTCCCCAAGGAACACTCCTTAAGGTGGGAGGTGGCCTAGGGGAACAAGGTCAGGTCTGCCAGCAGTGCCCCAGGCCCTAAAAGAGGCTGGCCTGCCTCCCTGACAGAGCACTGGGGCAGGCACTGAGGAGACCACTATACCAGGGATGGAAAGAAGTCACGCAAGAAGAAATGAACCTTGGACTGCCCAGGGTTTTGTTGTTGTTTTGTGGGTTTTTTTGGTGGGGAGGAGGGCATTTAATAGGCAAAGGGAGGGAAGAAGAACCTTTCAAACATAAGGCATAGTATAAGCAAAGGCCTGGAGGTAGGAGAGCCACAAAGAAAACTGGAAAGCAATTTGCCAAAAACAGAGTTAGCCCAGTAGCGTCCACATGGAGACTTGGTTCAGAGAATGGAATTTCTTGAGATCAGTGGGTATCTGCTATTTAGTCTTTGCCTTTCTAGTGCCCAACAAAGTTCCAGGGGATGGTTTCAGAGAAACCTGGGAAGACTTGTATGAAATGATGCAGAGTAAAGTGAGTAGAACCAGGAGAACAGTTTATACAATAACATTATTATAAACATAAGCAACTCTGAAAGACTTAAGAACTCTGATCAGTACAAGGACTGTGCATGGTTCCAGAAGACTCCTGATAAAACATCTTGCCTGCCTCCAGTCAGAAAGCAGAGGGTCTCAGAGCATAGGTGCATATTGGGGGGAGGGGACAGCGGCCACTGCCGAGGCAGGAAAGCATCTTGTTTGAGTATGCATGCGTGCCAGTTTTGTTTTTCTTGCCTTCTCAAGAGGTGGGGGAGGGAAAGGTAGAATTAGAGAAATGGTGATCAAAGATTATCTGTAATGAATGCACTGATATGTTCTGAGCAGTAATTTGGATTGATTTTTCCTTTGGCTTCTGTTATCAATAAAATTATTGATCTCTTTTCATTTAAAAAAGCCCCCACAAAGATTTGTTTTCTTCAAGGCTCAGGTCTGGCATCACTCCCAAGGGGAGTCTCCTCAAATTATTCCTAGCTGGTGCTGGTTTTCTCCCCAAATATGCTCATTTATCTGTTTGCATCCTATTTCCCCGGTAGAGTGTAAGCTCCCTGAGGACAGAAGCTATTTTTCTTTTTAATCTTCATATGTCCTCCTCTGAATGTAGGAATGACTGGACATACAGGAGGAACTTGGTAAATACTTGGTCAATTGAATCCTTGGCTTAATGCAGCTTCTCACAATTCTCCTACACTATTTAAGGCCTAGGGGACTTGGCCTCAGGGCTGATGTTAGTCCTTGTGGAAGATGAAAACTGGTCTGGGGCTAGTGAGCAAGCTCTAGGTCTGTCTCCCGAGGAGGGAGACAGAGAGTACGCTCAGGGTCAGGCTTGGCAAGTCGGGCCTAGAAGTGGGAGAGAGAAAAGAAGCAGGAGCAAAAGGTCCTCATGGATCATAAGGGAAAGGGGTCCAGGTAAGGCCGAGCCCAGACTATAGAGCTCCCACACTCTGGCCCCATGCTCCAGCTGCACTCCCACAGGACGACAACAAGAAGTACGAGCCCTTGGCTGGTCCCAGTGTTTTCTGAGCTCTCTCTTGTCCAGCCCCCACTGACAGCAACATGGCATACATTAAGTGCCTACTGTGGTTCTGAGGGCCTGCCCTCAAGGAGTCTAAAATCCAGTTGTAAAGAGCCAGACCCAAGAGCCTGCACAAACTTACACAGCTAGAAAACATGAGATGCCAGCCAGCCAACACTGAAGATATGCTCATGTGGGGAAAGGGTACAGGGAAGGGCAAGCTTCCTGTGAAGACACCAGAACAGAGCTGAGCTTGAAAGGATGGAGAGAAATAAGAACTTGAGGTGGGGGGGAAGGCATTCCTGGCCTTCTGGAAGGAGGGAGAGCAAAGCACAGATAGGGAAAGTGGGGCAGGAAAAAACCCACTTTTGTGCCCAAAGTGGCTGTCGCCATCCTCTGTTGTGTCTAGAAGCTGCCCTGCATCCAGCTAGTGACTCCTCAGCGACTAATGAACTCGATCCCCACAGCTGGGACTCCTTCTGACACAGTTTGGTTCCCTGTGCATTTGGGGGAACAGCACTCAAGGAGGAAGTCGGACCCCAGGTCCCAACCCCTTCATTCCTTGGAAGCTTCAATGGAGGGGAGGGAACATAAGCTAAGAGACTGGGTAGGGACAGGATGTCCAACAGTGGAGGACTTTGATGCTGGGCAAAGATGCCTCTACTTTATATGGCATGTGTCAGGGTGTGTATCCAAGCAGGCAGAAGAGAAAACAACCTCGGCCCCTGGGCAGGCCTTTTTCCAGGCCTGCTCATTTACAAGGAGCTCAGAAGAAGCTCAGGGTTGGAAAGCCAGGGCACTCTGGACCCTGGAGCTGTCCAGTAGCTATCAGGCCAGTCACCATCACCTCACTGGTTTATGGCTCAGTTTTTAGAAATTACAATTGGGAAGAATATGGGCTAGAGTCGGGTGGCCTGTGACCTCAAGCCTATCAACTGGGAATTTGGTCCAAAGAAAAGATTGAGCCTGAAGATATTAACAAGATGAGGGGCCCTCTGTTTTGTCCTTAAGAGCCTGGTACAGGGGTTGAGACTCTCTTGGTAGCCAGATGAAAAAAACAATACTCTAAGAAAACAAGACTTTATGAAAACCCAATGAAATGGAGTTTGTGGAAGAAATCTTTTCCTGCTGCTTTTCTTACAATTGTTTCATTAAATGTCTTTTCTTTGAACTAACTGTGTCTTCTAGATGACTGGAAAAAGAAAATGCACTTCTGGGGGCTTGTGAACTACAGTTTAACGAGATATGGACACACAAAGTATTTTGAATCTGGATGAGTCACCCAGAGACTTGGGGTGGGGAGGGAAGGGAAAGCGCACCAACAGATATGAAGCATCAGGAAGATCAATCTGGCAGCAGTGTGAGAGCCTGATTCCAGCAGGGAAGACATGCAAGGAGCCCATTCAGGAGGCCACGAGTCAGGCCAACTAGTCTATTCTCCATCCCCCCACAAGTAGTAAGTGGCAGAGCTGGGATTTGAGCCAAAGTGCTAAAATTCCAAGTCCAGTAGCCCTTTCCCTGTACTGCCTCTCCACTGCAACTATGGCAGAGAAAGAAGGCCTGGTTGAAGGCGTTGGTGGGAGGAACAGAGCAGAGAAGAGAGCTGGGAGAAGCTGAAGTCTCTGTGTCAGCAAGACTCTGGAAGCAGCGATCCTGGTGATATTGTGTCATGGCACAATATTGCCAGGTACCTTGTGGTTCCCTGGGCCCTGAGGGTAACAACATGGGGAGCAGATGTTTAGTGAGGCCTCCAGTCTCCCCCTCCTTCTCCCAGAAGTCCAAAGACAGGACTCTGAGATACCGAAAACCTCATCCTTCATTTCCTGCTGGGACAAACCCTCCCAACTTGAGCTACTCACAATTTTGAGTCCAATTTCAGGAGAAAACCCAATCGATCGTACTCTGAAAAACAAAGCAAAAAAACAGTGTCACAAAGGCTTGAGACCATAGAACAGTCCCCAGTCCAAATGGCAGAGGAGTCTGGGCAGTCCAGCCGACCATCCTAGAGCTCAGCTTAGAAGAACCACCATGAGAGGGTAGGTCCATCACCTCACGAAGCACCCAGGGTGTCACCAAGCACCAGCGTAACTAGGTGAAATGCAGTAAGTCATACAGCTGTAATTCACAAGCACAGGATGATCAATGATTTGTCTGAAAGAGATCTAGGAGTCTGAGTGGACCAAAGGTCAATTAGAGTCAGCCAGAAAACATCCCCTTGGGCAGAGCTTCCAGGTATAGGTAGGTGATGATCCCCCTGTCCTCTGGCCTGGGTAGGTCTCATGCACATTTTAAGAAATGCACTGACTAGATGGAGATCGTGCAGAGGAGGGAAACCAGGCCAGAGAAGGATCAGGAGAGCAGCTGAAGGAACTGGGCATGCTGAGCCTAGAGAAGGCTCTACTCCCACCCCCAGGGGAGACATGAAAGCTGTGCTCAAGTATGTAATGGACTGTCTTTTGGAAGAGAGGACCAGTCTTGTTCTGCCCGGCCCCCAAGGGCAGAGGGAGGGGGGAGTTGCAAAGAGGCAAGTTTAGGCTGAATTCTCAGGAAAAGTTTCCTAGCACGCAGGGCTATCCCAGAGTAGAAGAGATTCCCTCAGGAATGGTAGGCTCTCTCTCACTGGCAGTCTTTGAGCAAAGGCTGATTCCCACTTGGTACAGAGACTTCTCTCCATCATCCATGGACAATGGAGCCCACATCCTCTCCCTTCGTTCCCCCAGTATTGCCCAAATTCCCATGATCCTCAGCTTGTCTTGCTCCTGCCTGACTGTGCCACATTTCTCAGGGCTCCTGACCTCCAGTGGGCAGTTAGCACAGGGCAGGCTTCTAGAAGGCCAAGTTGCCTGGAGTCAGTGTTTTACTCAAGTCCAGCTCATTTGTGCCTCATCATCTGACTCCCATCTCCCAGGATCATGAAGGCAGAAACTATTTTTGCTTTGCTTTGTGACTTCCCCAAAGTTAAGCACACAGCGCTACCCAACACACAGGAAGCTCAGAATCAAAGTCTATGAGTTAATCGGGGTGTCCTAGAGTCAGACTGAAGGAGATGATAGTTAAATGTTCATTGTGAACTGAATACCTCAGAAATCAGCAAAGCTACAGATCAGGGCCTGATTTGTTTTAATTGTCTTGACTTAAAGTGACAGAGAAAATGGTAATACTGCAGATTAAATTTAGAAGTGTCTTTTTTTTTTAAGCAGGTTGTTAAATATTTACCAGCAGCCCCCCACCATAAGGACTCAACAGAAATAATCCTTGTAGGAAAGCCACACCCCCTGACCCAATGGTCATCCTCTCTGTTGGGCTGGGTGACTGGGCCTCCCTGGGCACCAGGCACTCTCTTTCCAGCCTCCATCTGAGGAGGTTCTCAACATCCATTTACCTTTCCTCTTCAGTCCTTGGCAGCCTGGAGACTGTCTCCTGGTGCACAGGGACAAAGCAGAGAGCGGCTGACTTCTCCCATTTGTGAGGACCACGTTCCCACGGGTAGAAATCTCTGGCTCCCGCACAAGTGTTCCTGCAGACCGTCACTTTTCAGCAGCTTCAGTGTGGCCTCCCCTCCCATCCCAGTCCTGCCTAGCTGATGCTACGCAGAAGCCACAGCTGCCAAGACCTCAGTGCCTGGAGGCTTCTCCCTCCTCCCTTCTTCCCCTCCACCCCCTGGAGGCCAGAGAGACCAGCATCACAGGAAAGGACCACAGAATACAGCAAGCCTAACGGCCTCATCTTACAGAGAAGGGAACTGAGGCCGGGAGCTCGCCTGGAGTCACACAGATCTGAGTCCAGCTCTGCCACACACCCCTTGGGCTGTAAGGTGAGGGGACTGGAAGACAGAACCATTTGGACCCCCAGCTCCAGCACTCAGATTCTGTTACTGAAGCCTCTGTCAGAAGGATCTCCAAGAAAGGAAGGCCACATGCAGCCAGCTCTTAGAAGGGAGCTGCCAGGGACTCCCCTTTGCACGACCCTGGAGAATTACAAAGAACTTTAATCTATTGCTTGTGTGGAGCTTGGAGGGGCCTGGAGGAGGAAGCCTGGGCCCTGCCAGCCCTAGGCTGGGCTCTGACAATTATGAGGGACTAGGAAAGAGGCTGCACTTTGCCTTGGGGCTGGTCTGGGGGCCGGGAACTCAAAAGGCCATTCTAAGAATCAGGGAGACCGGGGTGAAGTCCCCACTCTGTTACACTGTCTGTGACTGTAGGCAAGCAAGGTCTCTCCTGACACCCTTGAAATCATGAGGACAGATCAGACAGGACACCTCATCCCACCCCCATCCTCAGTGTGACCAAAGCTTTCCTCGTGGACAAACCAGGGGGTCATGTGATAGCCAAGCACAGGTATGCAGTTCCCAAAAGGAGCCTCTCCAGCTCTCTGGTGGCCTCCCTCTTCCTCATCCTCCCCTGCAGAGCTCCTCACATACCCACTGTCTACAGGGCTCTTTACCCATCTCCCCTACTGAAACTGCCTCAGAAGTCACTTATGGCTTGGCAGCATTTCTCACGTGCTCTCCATTTGGGCCCCAGGGATCCCTCTTCCCATAACAGTCTGGACAAGGACCCAGGAAGCAGTCAAGATGGCAAGGCCAGGAAAAACCTCCTTGGCATCAGAGTTAGCCAACAAAGGGTGCCAAGCTAAGTCCAAGTTCCTTGGAGGAGGCCTCAGTTCAGCAATCCTCTGGGCAGAAATAAAAGGTATCAGTCAGAAGTACCTGCTGGTCACTGTCATGGCAGACAGGATCTGAGGAGAAGGCTCAGACATGCTCTGTCCCCCTGGAGGGCAGGTGAGGCTGGATATCAGGGCAGACTTCTCAACAACGACAGCAATCTCAGAATGGAGGGGACTGTTCCAACTGGTGGTGGGCTCTCTGTCCCTGGAAATGTGCAAGGAGAGACCACCTGCCTGCTGGGAATGCCTCCCAGAAGATTCCTGAGCAGGGACCAGCCAAATAAGGTGTCTCTGAGACCCACTGGAGCCCGGAGATTCTCTAATTGGCACTAATGGGTGTGGGATGGTCTCTGGTGCCACCTCTGGCTGCCAATAGGAAGCCCCTCCCCTTTTCTTTTGGCTGTGTATGGATCACAGTGGCTGGGCAGTCAAGCTCTGCTAAGGAGGCTCTGTGGGGAAACTGAGGGGCCAGAGGTAGCAAGACACAGGTGAGGATCATGACTTAAATCACTCAGGATATTACTCAGGACAGACTCACAAAGCCAGGCTTGGGCACCTGGGGAGACCATAGCTCTGGGTGGGGCACCATAAGGGGGGAGGCAGGTGGCCACTGGTGCCAAACGGGAGGATGATAAGGTGGGGCACAGCTGCTCCTCCACTATCAGAGAGGAAGCTGGAGAAATGGGAGGGGGAGAGACAAAAAAGGGCATCACTGACACCTGAGAGGAGGCCCCCATGAGGAAAAGCTGGCACTCAGGGAGTGAGGGGGGAATTGATCTCTGAGAGGCTAGGCATACACTGACCTGGGGCAAACTACTTAACTCCTCCAATTCTCAGTTTCAACGTGTATAAAAAGGGAATGAAATCATTTGAACTAATTTCCAGCTGCTATAAGGAGAGCCCTTGTTATGTCTTAAACCATGATCAACCCATGAGCTGGCATTTCCTGGCCAAGGGCAGCTCCCAGGATTAGGAAGTCTCAGGCTGGAAGAACCAGGATCCCTCTGCCTGGTGTCACTCGCCCAAGTGCAGCAGTCTCCCAGGGCAGCTCTGGGAGGGGGAGGGCACAGCTCAGACAAATTGGGGTCAGTGAGAAGCAAACCACTGAGGATGGTGATCATTCTGGGAATGAGTCTGTGATGCAACTGAAAGCAGTGGCATAGAACTGGAAATGGCTAACCACCTCTATCGCAAGAGGAAAAACAATGGGCAAATCCCCCCAGGAGGCAGAGGGCTCAAAGGGTATACCACAGGGCTCTGTGATGTCCAACGACTATACCAGTGAGGTGAATGAAGAAGACAGCCCTGCAGGAAGATCCATCCTCCCCAGTAGAATGCCAGTTCTCTGAGGACAGGAACATCTCCAAGACTTAGCACAGTCCCCGGCCAACAGCCAGTGCCACAGAAGTCTCCTGACCCCTGAATGCCGACCCCAGCATGCTGAAAGCCAGCCAAGCTCTGTGCTATTGCCTTCCGCTCCCCAGAGGCTTCCTGAGGGCAGCCACTCACTGGGCAGGCCTCAGGCCTGGGCTCTTCTGTCTCTCCCCCAGCCTGGCCTATAGGTAGGTGTGCGGGGGCAGCCTGGGTGCACCAGGCCATGTACCAATTCTGGCTCACACTCAGCCCTGCCTATGCTAGGCCGCCCCCGAGCCAACTCCACTGCTGCTTCCCAGAGGCCCTTACTCCTCTTCTGCCTCCTCAGCTCGATGTGCTCTTTCCCATCCTCTCACTCTCGGCTCCCGGGGCTCCCCTCACCAGCAGAGCCCCTGGAGGGCAGCAATTGTGAGCAGACCATAATGCTACAACACCATGGAAAGAGCAGCTGTTGAGCTCTGGGCACCATGGGAAGTGCTGGGGACACAGAGGAAAAATGAAGGAGTCCTTGCCCTCAAGGAACTTACAGTGAGAGGGAGTGCAGGGGGAGGGGGACAATGCCCCCGCATCTCAGACTTAGAGGGGGAGGAAAACACCCCCCACATTCCAGACTTAGAAGGAGAGGAGAATGCCCCCCACATCCCAGACTTAGAGGGGGAGGATGCCCCACACCCCAAACTTACAGGGGGATGACACCCCCACATCCCAGCCTTAGAGGGGGAGGGAGACAATGCCCCCCCTGCATCCCAGACTTAGAGGGGGAGGAGAATGCCCCCTGAATCCCAGCCTTAGAGCTAGAAGGACCGTCTGCAGTCCCAGATCACAAACCTAGTAACTGCAGAAGATGGAATTTGAACTGGGCATTCCTTCTACCACACCACAGTCCCCATGTACAATGTCCAGAAAGAAGTCAGAACAGAGCGCCTACAAAGTAACTGCAATAGCTCTTTGAATAATGCCAAGGGTGGGGAGAGGGGTCTCAAAGGCCCTCCCAGGGGATGTGGCCACTGAGCTGCGCTTAAGAGGGGAGCTCTGGATTCCAGGACCGTGTGCCCATGGAAGGCCCAATTGAGGAAGTGGCACATGATCCTGAAGGCACAAGGGAGCCTCAGAAGGTTCTGAGCAGAAGCGTCACCATTAGGTCTCTGCTTTAAGAACACTGATTTGCCACTGTGAGAGGATGGAGGGTGGGCCAGTCCAGGAGACAAGGGGCCTTGGGAGCAGATTGAGGACAGAGACAAGAGGTATCCCCACGGAGGATGAAGAGCCGACTAGCTACGGGAACGAGGGAGACCAAGGACACTGAAGGCTGGTAAAGGGGCCAATGTGGGTCCATGCAAAGATGGTGGTGGCCTTGGGAGCAAGGGCCAAGAAGTTCAGAGCTCTCTTTAGTATAGGCTGCCTGTGAAACAACCATGGGACATTCAGTGGAAGGAATAAGCATCAATAAGGAGCCTACTGTGTGCCAGACACTGTGCTACCTAAGCGTTTCACAAATATTTTCTTGTTTGATCCTCATGACAAGGGTGAGATGTCCAGCGACGTGGGACCGGTGCTCAGGATATAAGTCAGGGCTGATCTAGGGAGCTTGGAGACAATGGCTGAATCCCCAGGAGCTGCCAAAGGCCCCAGGGGAGACCAGCAAAGTGGAAGAGAAGAAGCCCGAGGCTTGGGGAAAGCTCCCATTCAGTGGTCAGAAGGGAGAAGAGCAGGGGTGGTCAGACAGGGAGATGGGGGAGACCGGGACCTGATGGGGGGGCATAGAGTAATGGGAGGAAAGCGTGCTAAGGATGGGTGAACAGGAGAGTGAAGACAGACCAGGCCATTCGATTGGGCAGGGAGGGGCTGTTGGAGAGTCTTGGGCCAGAAGAGGTCAGACTACCCAGGGCGAGCCGTGAGGACAAAGAACAAAGAGACACAGTGAACAGAGATGTTCTTTCAAGAACTCGGCTGTGCAAAGAAAGCCAGGGGCAAGCCCTGGGCGTCAGGAGACCTCTACCACTGGCCAGAGCACACACCAGCACTCCTCAAAGGAGTGTGGCTCCCTGCAAGCCCAGGGGCCAGCCCTGAGCCCCTGATGGGCAGCCCAGCAGCAAGCAGCCTCCCAGGCCTGGAGCCAAGGCCATCCCAGCCAAGCACAACAAACTCTGCAGGAGCCCCCCCCAGCAGGCCCCTGGTGAGGAGGCCAAAGCAGGCCGGCTGGTGGGCAGTGAAGGAGAACTGTTTAGTCTTTGGCTGTAGAGCCAGTGAGACCACCCAGCGGAGAAGGGCCTGGCTTGGTGCAAGTAGGCAGAGGGGCTAGAAACTAGCCAGGCCAGCCTCATTACCACTGGCCTTCCCTCAGTCAAACACCAGGGTGCCCCAGGATTCTCAGGCCAGAACCTCACAGCTGAACAGCAGCTCCCTGAAGAGACATAGCCGGTACACTGCAGCCAGCAGCCTCGGGGCAGAACGGGATGCACCCTTCCCAAGCTGGAGGTCTGGTACCATGAGGCTGCTCACCCTGCAGGCTCTCCCTGACAATGGATAAACAACTGCAGTCCCATTTTGCTCAGCAGACCAGGATGTGAGGGGAGCCTGCTACCTCCTGAGGATGCTCCTTTCACTCTGGGATGGCTCTCACTGTTAGGAAGTGCTTCCTGATCAGAAGCCCCACTTGGCCTTTCTGCAGCTTCCTTTTTTTTTTTCCTGAGGGGGGAAGACAGGGCAATTGGGGTTAAGTCACTTGCCCAAGGTCACACAGCTAGCAAGTGTTAAGTGTCTAAGGCCACATTTGAATTCAGATCCTCCTGACTCCAGGGCCAGTGCTCTATTCACTGAGACACCCAGCCACCCCTGCAGCTTCCTTTTAGCTCCTGGTTCTGCCTCTCTGGGGCCAAGCAGAAGAATGCTAATTCCTCTTCCCCCAACAATCCCTCAAATGCTTGAACACACAGAGAGTAGGACCCCCTGAGCTTTCCCTTCTGAAGCCTCAATAACCTCAATTCTTTGGGCTTCAGTGCCCTTCCCCAGCCTGGTCTACCTCCTTTGGATGCTTTCCAGCTTGTCAATCTTCCAGAATATATACAAGGGGTCCGACGTGGCCTGACAGGCAAGAATCCCAGCAACCTTGGCAGACACTGAAACAGCATGCCAGGGGCTATAGAGTGCCCCAGGGCCTTCGCCTCATTTGAGTCCAATCACCCCACCAGAAGGTGGGCATAACAAATCTCACCATCAGCACTGAG
Organism: Pseudocheirus occidentalis; assembly: GCA_028646575.1. Lineage (NCBI taxonomy): Eukaryota > Metazoa > Chordata > Mammalia > Diprotodontia > Pseudocheiridae > Pseudocheirus > Pseudocheirus occidentalis. The sequence goes on from CM053593.1 coordinate 26,897,705, forward strand.
CAGATGAGGAAACCAACCCTCACAGAGGAGAGGGATGAAGCTAAGAGACATCCAAGTAAGGACTGGAAGCTAGGTCTCCCTCATGCCCAGCTTGATCTCTGGCCCAAAGGCCCCCAGGCTCACTCCTCTCCTGCCTCTCCTCCTACCTGTCTGATCCCTCCTTTCCAGTATCCCCTGATGGATCTTCATGAGGCCCAAGAGTCAGTCTGGATTCCTCTCTATCTCTTACCCTGTGCATTTCACCTTTATCACTTCTCTCTTCTGACGCCCTCAGTGCAGGCCCTCACCACCTCCTGCCTGGACCACTGCAAAACTTGCGGGGTGGGAGGCAAAGGAGAAGCAGGCTCTGCCTGCTTGAATCTCTCTGCAGTCCAATCCAGTCTCCACTGGGATGTCGAATTGACCTTCCTAAAGCGTAGGTCTGACCCTGTCACTCTCCTGCTTAACAAGCTCCAGCAGCTCCTGATCACTTCCATAATCAAATGCAGAACCCTATTTGGTGTTCAAAGACCATCCTGACCTGCCCCACCTCCACCTTTCCCGTCTTCTCTCATCTTTACCCCTCCTCCCCACATGCTCTGGGATCTAGTGATGCTGGCCTCTGGCTGTGCCTTGAATAACATCTCCCATCTCCAGATTTCAGGCTTGCCCTGATATCCAAGTGGTCTCCCCTGGTTAAAACCCTGAGTTCTCTTGGAGGTCTTGGATTCTTACCTTCATATCCCAACAGCTGAGCACTGAGCCTAGAAAGAAGTGGGTGCCTAGTAAATACCATTGATAATGACTGATGAATGGCAGGTTCAGCTGTTGATTCATTCTGAGAAACCTCTGAAAGGTGATGGGGGGAAGGGAAGAGCTACATCAAGCAGGATAGGAGGGTGAGTATGGGCCCAATTTTCTAAAAAAGGAAGGAAAAAAATAACTAAGTCAGAAGTTAAAGAGCCTGACTCAGATTTCTGGGAAACCTCTAGAATATCTTTATTAAAAGGCTGCCTAGTGGAAATTTCGAGAAGGAAGCAGCAATTACAAAGGGCCAGCCTTGCTTCATGGAGGACAGGTCTTATGAGACCAGCCTTGTTCCATTTTCTGACAGGGTTAGGATTATTAGACTAGTAGGTGAGGGGGATGTGCATATGGAGTGGATACGGCTCACCCACACTTTAGGAAGGCATTTGAACAAACCTTCCAGGCTAAGAAGGATATGGGCTCTAGGAGAACATAAACTTTCACTGACTCAGAGCCGTAGGAATCAGAAGGGGCAGGAGAAGGGAACAAGCATTTATTACATGCCCACTATGTGCCAGCACTTTACAGATCTTATCTCATTTGCCTGTCCCACCAACCCCGGGGAGGGAGGTTCTGTCATTGTTCCCATTTCACAGCTGAGGAAACTGAGGCAGACGGCGGGTAAGTGACTTGCTCAGGGTGACCCAGTTGAGTGTCTATGGTCATATTTGAACTCAGGTCTTCCTGACCCAGGCCCAGGGCTCCATCCTGCACCACTAGCTCACTAATGAGCTGAGGCTGGCATAGAAAACCAGAGGAATCCCCAGGACACTGTTCCTGACAAGTGACCATCCAGCTTCTCAGGGGGTGGGATATCAGACAGTTTGGGGAAGGAATAGGGCTGTAGTGGTTATAGTCACAAAGTGCCAAGAGACAGAGACAGACACAAAGACTGAAAGACAGAGAGATAGAAGCAGAGACACAGAGACAGGGACAGAAACAAAGACGAGGAGCCTCAGCCATGAGAGCTGCCCAGAACACAGAACAGATGCCAAGCTAGGCTAGGGAAGAACTCGAGCTAATCTGGGGACCATGTCAGTCAGAAGCATACCCCACATGCTCCAGCATTGCCAGTCTCCCCAATTCTTGTCATTGCTGACACCAGAAGGACAGGCATGGGGAAGCAGAAGGAGACTTGTCTTCCTTGGTCCAAGAAAGCAGAGCTGGGGGTTCCAACGAGCTCCAGAAAGGAAGACTTCTTACAAGCTCAGCAATAGCTTTTCCTGATTGAGGGGCTCTTCCCCCTTGGAGGTCTGGAAGCCCGGTGGGGACGTTAGGCCAAGGAGGGGCAGAACACCTACCATTCAATGACATCACATGGCTCCAAGAGTCAGGTATATGGCCAAAGAAGAAAAGGACAAGGGGGTGGGAGATAACTACCTGGGGCCCTGGAATGACTTGGACTCCCACCTTCAGCAGTTATGGCCTTGGGGGCCATGAGACATTCCTGGGTCACTGATCTCTCACCTGTTAAATGAGGGCATGGATGATGTCTGGGATCCCTTCCAACGCTAGGTTCTGGGAACTAAGGAAAACCTGAACCAGAAGTAACTGAGGCTCTCCTGGGGCTGATGTTTCTTTTCTTTTTCTTTTTGAGGCATTCCAGGTGAAGTGACTTGCCCAGGGTCACACAGCCAATAAGTGTGTGAGGCCACATTTGAACTCCGGTCCTCCTGACTCTGGGATATGCTCCATCCACCTCTCCCCCTAGCTGCCCCTGGGCTGTGGTTTCTGAAGTTGATAAAGGCCCAAAGGTAAGTGTGTGTCCCAAAGAACCCTGGGAATCTGAGCTTGGGGAATTGTTCCCCAATTTGTCCTCCCTGCTCACTTCAGCATCAGTGCCAGTATGAGGGCAGGGTGTCCCTGCACAGAGCAGGGTTCACTGTTTTGTGGTAATGAGGGCAATGAAGAAGGTAGGATTCTCTACAACAATCCCTTGTTGGGAGCCTAAGTCAGGCCAAAGTGCACCGGAACAGCACTAAGCCTATGGTGATCAGGCCCCTGCTGGACAAAAAAGGAACAGAGCTGCTCAGGCAGAATGTGCAGAGATGGCCATGTAGCACCTTCTCTCCAAGAAGCCCTTTCACACCTGCCTTAGGGCCAGCGCCTTCCGTCTGGGGACCGGCTGCCACGTCCTGGGCATAGCTGTTGGATTTGAGGTCTCCTCCATCAGACTGTGCGCCCCCTGAGGGCAGGGCCGGCTTTTTGCTCTTCTCTGGTATCCCCAGTACTCAGCACAGTGCTAGGCACAGAGCAGCCATGTAATAAATGTCTACTGGCTCACTGCCCAGCCTGGCAGAGTGTAACTGATGGGTCAGAGGATTCGTTACTGCATAATTAAAAGGCTTTTTAAAAAAAATCTCTTTGAAGTTCTCCTTCCTTTGTGGTGGAGGGAACATATCCTTGCTGGTTCTCCTCCCTACGTCACCTTGCACCTTCATCGTCCATTCTAGAAGGGACCCTGCTAATGCCTTTGAAGTCATTGTGTTTGTCCTGCGTTCTCTAAGAGGACTGTGACATCAGGGAGATGATGACATGACTTACAGCTGACTTTGATTCGAGGGAGGCAGGGCTGTACAAGGTCACCAGCCTCACTTTCTCCTCCAGAGCCATCTGGGTCCAGTGGCCAGATATTCATCAGGATGACTGGAGATGGCCCAGGATGCAATGGGAGACCCTGGCCCTTCTAGGCTAAGGCCTTTACACATACTCAGAGTGAGGTAATGCTCATTCAGTGAATAGGTCTCTTTAAGAAGTGAGTCTAGGGATGGCCCCTTTAATTAGAAAAAAAAATCAAGTTGGGAGGGAAATATCCTCAAAGAGATACAGTCAGCACAGACATTTACTCTAAGCCAGGAGGCCCCAAAATACAGTCATCTAGTGGAGCTTGGGCAGGGACCTGTTGTGGTGAGGCTGGTGACCTTGCACAGCCCTCCCTCTCTTAAATCAAAGTCAGCTGTAAGTCATGTCATCATATCCCTGATGCCACGGTCCTCTTCAAGAATGAAGGACAAACACAAGCTGTGAGTAGGCCGAGCTGCCTGAATGGGGACCCAACTGGCCAGGTAACTCCACTCATCCTCTCCCTCTCCCCCTCCCTCTCCTTCTCCTCCTCCTCCTCTCCAAAGGAATGTAAATGTTGATGGTCAGAGGCTGCCCACTTAACTTGGCATTTACTGGCTAAATTCCTTCCTTTACTTCCTTTCTAAAACCTTAAAACCAATTCACTCTGAATGTCTTTGAGGACACCCTCAACAGGAGCTTTGCTTTAAAGAGCTCTCCCTAGATCTATTCTGGGTTGGGGCTGGGGTGCGGGGGGGAGGGGAGAGACACGACAGAGAATATGAGAAAAGCCTGACTTCGATATTTGGGCTCAGGCCCCTCCCAGGATCACTCGGGCTTCCGATGAGTTCAGAGTTGAGCCTCCTTCCTAGGGACATCTTAGGGACACCTAGCCCCCAGGGATACCCTGTCCTCCTTTTGTTTGGGGGTGCAGAGGGGGGAATGGTGGCATGGTGGATGGCCTGGCAGGAGGAGTCCAGAACAATGGAACACAAAAACCATGTTAGAGAGGGGAGACCTGGAAGGAGAGTGTCTTTGATCAGAGCACCAGGGATGCCAAGGAACATGAGAAAAGAGTGCCCTCCACACCAGCTGCCAGCTCAGTCACAGGCTGGGGCAGGGGGAAGGGAAAGCCCAAGGTAGGGCTGGCAAAGCAGCAAGCCTCTCCTACTTGGTCTCCAGATTTGGGGTTAGATGACACAGTTGGACCAATTAATCACAGGGAAACTATCACGGGAGAGGGGACAGCAATTTGACAAACTGGATGTGAAAATTCCCTGACCTCACCAAATAAGTGGAGCCAGCCACTGAAACTGGACAGTCCCAGAGTAACGAGCAATTGTGCCAGAGAGGCCTGGAGGCCTAGCATGTTCATGCTGGCTCTTCTCCAGCTCCTCAGCCCAGCCCCACTCAGCAAGCTTAATGCCAGGGAGCCCTCTGGGCCACTCTCCAGAAGCATCACAAAATCCTCTGTCTTGATCCCATGCCTCACACCTTCCCTGAATACCTGCCATGTGTCTGGCCACACCATGGGGAGGGGGACCATGGAGGGGCCTGGGCCTTCAGAGAGCAGCGCTTACCAGTCCTGCACAAGAAGGGAGGGGTCTTACAAGTGACTCCCCCAGAGCATTTCGAGCCAGAGCTGGAGGGGCAGGGGAAGTAGGGGAGTAGCACAGTCAGAGCTTAAAGAAACCAAAAGGTCCCCTTAGGGGCCACACCTACTGGGCTGGGCTGGGCCCTGGGCGGCCCGGGCATCGATCATCTCTTTCTGGGTTCTGGATTGTCCTGAGTCCACAGCAAGGCCTGAGGGCAGCGGAGACAGAAAGTCAAGGGCCACATTGTTCCTCTCTCCCCTTCCTGTTTGATAATGAAAGCTTTCCCTCAGTGGGGAAGGTTCAGCATCTTGTTCCATGCTGAGAGGTCTCCCAAAAATGGGCCTTTTCACATCCTCCTGGGACCTGTGAAGGTGACTCCAAGAACCACAGGAAGGATGAGATGGGTGATCTCTTCCTCCAATGCCATTGGCAGCAGCCTCTAATGTGGAGGAGGGCAGCTGAGTCAGGCACCACATGGGACCCCCAAAGAGCTCCCCAGGGCAACCACCCCCAGCCCTTCCCACTGCATCAGAGTGCTGGGCTCCCAGGAACATCAGCAGACCCTGTTCATCTGTACCCTGAGGTGGGCTCTGTATGATGTTCCTGGATGTCAGGAAAGGCTTTCAGGGGCCAAGTTATCTCTAACCCTACCCAAAGGAAATTGTGAGGTATGAAGAGAATGATAGAGGTTCTGCAGAAAAGGCGTCTGGCCCTGCCAGTAACCAACTCCTTCAAAGTTTCCCCCTCTGATTGAGACCCGGGCACCATCTCTTGTCTGGGAAGCGCCCAGAGCCAAGAAAGGTCTCAGCTCCACTCTGAGTGAGGGTCCATTCCCGCCTCCCCTCCCACCCTGTCTCTGCCCAAGACTGCTGAAGCATGAGCACTGGCTGCGGCGGTGGTAGCAGTGGCCGTCTGGGCAGCAAGCAGAAGGCAGCGTGGGGTACAAGGGGGAGTTAGGAAGCCAGAGGCCTGAGGAAATAAGCATGGCGGTTAGATAGGGCCCTTGGCCCAGCAGAGGCACCATGTTGGAAGGCAGCAAACTCACTATCAACTCTTGGATAGGGGAGAGGTGGCACCTAAACTTCAGGTCAACAAGGACTACCTTTCATTTCTGAGAGGAGGGTAAGTGAGCCATATTCCCCTCAATGAGAGCTAAAGGACTAGACTAGGGCCAGGCAATTCTGTTAACAGCTCAGGTCTCTAAAAAACTGATGTCTGTCAGGGGAAAAACCAGCTGAAACCACCAGGAAACATTTCTATGGGCCCAGCCCCCTTTGGTGTTCTGGGAAGGAAGTCTAGGCCTAGAAGCAGTAGGGCCCCTAGGAACCAAGGAGGCCCAAGGATCTCCCCCCACCCATTCCTGGGGCAAAGACTGTTGCCCTAACAAGGGATACTGGACAGGCAAGGAGTGTTCCTAAAAGGGGCAGATACTGAGCCAGCCAGAAAGGGCCCACTCTCTGTCCTGACACTGCCTTCTCTGGCCTATGTCCTTCCTGAGCCTAAGGAAGGGGGCTCAGTGACATATTCAGTTATGACTAGAGGGGAAATTCTGGTAAGCCACTACACTAAAACCCTCAGGACTTTCAGCCTCTCCAGAGAGTCCTCCACTACCCTCCAGCTTCATTCACTGGTCGGCAGGACAGCAGCTGGGGCTCTGGCAGGGCACGGTCTGGGAACATGCCCTTCTGATAAATCAAAGCTGAGACCTGAGGCACAGAAATTCAAGCTTTGGCCTCCCTTCCCAGAACGGAACAGCTCAAACTAGGTCCACTCCTAGAGACTCACCACTAAGCAAGTGTCCAAATCTATAAGGGGGCAATGCCAGCCCTCTGAAACCTAAAGGAAAGCCCATCTTCTCTTCCCTGCCTCTCCCTCCCCAATCCTTGGCTTGGCTAGGAGAGACTGGCCAGCCCAGCTCAGAGAAAGAAAACACCTACTGAGCCCTGGCTGGGGTGGAGGAAGAGGGTAATCAGGGACATGTGGGTATCCACATTGGACATCAGAGGCTCCCTCAGGTTGCCCACTCCCTTGCTAGACCAAGACTGGCCCGGATGACCTCTGAGAGCACATGGCTGCCAGCTCTGACCATGGGGGAAGCTGAGATCACTTTGGCCTAGGCCTGCTCACCATCTCCTTCCTACCTAAGGTGGTCCGGGGCCCATGGGGAACAAATGCAATTTCCCATGAACCATCTGCCTAAGTCCTGCTAAAAATCCAGAAGGCCCTATGGACAGCAAACACATGTACACAGGCACATGGGCCACTGTCCACACCAAGACCTGAGGATGGCAAGCTGCACTCTGCCCCTTACTAACCTCCCTAGGGCCCTGAAGGCCAACCAGAGGGAAGCAGCAGTAGTGCCCAGCTCCAAGGCTCAGAGGACCCTGCCCTGGCATGGCTGCACCTCATCATCTCACCCGCCTCTGCCTCCCAACATAGCCATCAAGCCCCACCCTGGACAGAAACAAGCCTGGGGCCACAGAGGGAAGAAAAGGGGAAGGAGATTGTACCTGAGCCTAGTGTCCGTCCAACGGAGTCAAAGGTAAGAGCCCCTGAATCTGCAACACAAGAGGATAAGTTCATGGCTTTTGCCTTTTTTGGTGGGCTTCTCAGTTCCCCAGCCATCCCCCACCCCAGAGAGCACAAAGTGCTGCCTGGTACCAGCCTTGGAGCCAGCACCCAGCTCTAGCGTATATCTCCCAGGTCAGGTACAAGCCCATCTGGAGCCCAGGGCAGAATACTTGGCCTTTGTCTGGGGCACTGCTAAGCTCCCCTGCAGTAGTCCAGCAGACAGGGTCTACCCATAACTGGGGAGGAAGCTGCCAATACTTCCTGTAGGATAACCATGATGGCTCCAGGAAGGAGGCAGCCAGAAGGCTCTCCCCATGCCCACCCCCACCCAGGGCCCTCTCTCCTCAGAGATGGACAGCAGCCTCTACCTGCTCACTGCCAAACACTCAGCAGCCAATCCTTTATGCCCTATGGTTCTGTAGCTTCCATGGAGATTACGGACCGAGACTTGTAAGATCCCCTGAGAACATGAACCATGACTTCTCCCCAGTGGTCTAGCTCAGCAAAAGATGTGCACACAAGGGAAGGGGAAGGACACAAGTCATTAATGATGGCAATTCTAGAACCACAAGGACATCCAGCCCCTCCCCGCTCCCCTCCAGGCAAGGAGGCCTTCTACCACAACCCAGAGAAGTCAACTAGTCTATGCTCAGATCCCTCAAGTGAAAGAGATGTCCAAGGCTCTCCTTACCCATAGCATGTGGGGGATAGTGCCAACTATTAGAAAGCTTCTTCTTCTATTAAGCAGAAATGTACAAAGTTTCAGCCAGAGAACCCAGGGCTGTCCAGAACAAATCTGATCCCTCCTCCATATGGCAAGGGAAGGGGGAAGCACTCACCAAGTGCCAGGGGTTGGGCTGGGTACTAATCAAGTCAACCAGAAAGGAAGAGCTCAATGGGGGGGGACAGCACGCAAACCACTCTGCCAAACAAGCTGCAGACAAGATGAAATGGAGATAATCAAGAGAGAGAAGACCATAGCTTTAAGATGGATGAGGAAAGGCCTCTTGTAGGAGAGATTTCTCTGAGACACGAAGAACTCCAGATAACCCAAGAGGCAGAGATGAGGCATGGAGGACAGCCAGTGAAAGTGCCCAGAGTCCAGAGATGAGGAATGGCCAGGAGGCCAACGTCACTGGCAGATAGAGGAGAGGAGGAGAGGCAAGAAGACTGAAAAGATCAGGAAGGCAAGTTAGGAAGGACTTGGAGCATCCAACAGAGGATTTCAAATCTGATCCTGGAGTTTACTGAGAGGAGTGGAGATGGAAGACATGGCTGGAATGGCAGGTTAGGAAGATGACCGTGACAGCCAAGTACAGGATGGATGCCCTAGGGAGAGATGATAAAGAGAAGCCGATCAGCAGGCTCTGGCACTAGTCCAGGTGTGAAGAGAGAAGGTCCCACACCAGAGGGTGGCAATGTTGAAGGAGAAAGGGCAGGCAACACAAGAGATGCTGAGAAGGTTTGAGTGACAGATTTCAGCAACAGATTTGATAGGGGAAATGAAAAGTCAAGAATGACACCCAGGGTTGTGGGCCTGAGAAACTGGGAGGATATGCCCTCCATAGTAATAAGGAGGCTGAGAAGAAGGGAAGGCTGGGGGGCAGGAGTATATAATGAGTTCAGTTTTGGACACCACTGAGTTTAAAATGTCTATGGGACACCTAGTTTGAGACATCTAGTAAGCAGATGGAGACATGGGTCTGGAGGTCAGCAGAGAGGTTAGGGCTGGAGAAGCAGATTTGAGAATCATCAGCATAGAGATGGTTATTGAATCCATGAGATGATGAGATCACCCAGTGCAATAGTATAGAGAAAGAAGAGAAGAGCATCCAGGTCAGGTCCTGGGGAACCCCTACAGTTGGTGGTTAGGGCCCAGATGAAGATCTGCCAAAGGAGACAAGAGCAGGAAAAGCAGGAGAGAGCAAGGTCACAACAACCCAAAAAGAAGAGTGTATCCAGAACAAGAGGTTGGTCAGTAGTGTCAAAGGTTGCAGAGGTCAAAAAGGATGAGGATAGAAAAAAGGCCATTAAAAAAAATTTTTTTAAAGGCCATTGGAATTGGCAATGAAGAGCTAAGCAGTAACTTGGGAGAGCAGGGATCGGGTTGAATGATGCCAGAGTGCCAGCCAGAAGCCAGAATGCGGAGAGTTAAGAAGAGAATGAGAGCAAAGGAAGTGGAGGAGGGCCTTCTTCAGGAGGTCATCTAATGTGGGAATACAGCCCTCCTCATTATAAGCCCCTAGAGGGCAGGAATGGGTTTGTTTTGTTTTGTCTTGTTTTGCAATCCACACACATGCAGGAAGCACTTAACTAATACCAGGTACATGAATGAATAAAGGAAGGAAGGAAAGAAAAGCATCTCAGTGTCTCTCCTTTGTCCTACACCATCACTGGTCTCTAGTCTGTCTATTCACCAGGCGCCACACTACCCTCCTTCCTTTTCAGCTTAAAGCCTTTGGGCTTACATCTGCAAGACTTGTGGGCTTCACATTTTTCTAGGTGTGCTCCATCCCTGACCAGGAGTCTGTCGCGTCTATATTTTAAGCTACAAGATGGTAACTATAGACTGTAGCTCTCTGAATGTAAGAGTGGTTTTTGGTTTTGTTTTATTATAGTCTCAGCATCTAGCACAGAGTCTGGTGCTTGCATTGTGTAGGAGCTGCATAAGTGATTGTTGGATTGGACTGAAATAAACTGTACTCTCCATCACCATTGTCTTAACAAATCAGTGATTCCCCACAGCCCCTACCCCCCCTTCTCATTATAAAGCCAAAGGTGATATTCATTGGGGGGGGGGGCAGGGTTGCTACTATCTCATGCTCTACTTCTACTGGCCTTGTAGTCACTGGGACAAAAATCAGGTGTTTTTCAGAGAATGTGGAGAATGTCTGTCTAGGAACATCACCCCATCCCATCTCACTGAAGCTCATTGTTTGAACCCAAGTATATGCCTTGACATTTATCCCCATTAGATTTCATCTTATTCAGTCCAGCCCAATGTCAGGATCTTTCCGGATCATGACTCTGTCATCCTGTGGGTTAACATTCCATTCCAGCTTTTTGGATACTATTTATTTAATATGGAAAATTAACGAGGCTCCAGGACCACCATGTTCCCACAGCTCCAACGCAGTTCCTTTCTTTAAAGGGGAGATTATGTTTTAAATACACACACAATATCAAAGCAGGAAGCACTTGTCTAACAGTGTTTCTGGGCTCACGTGGCCGGGGCTGAGCAGGTGTTGGGTGCACCCCTCCTTCCAGTCCAGAGAGCACTGAGCACTCAGCTTACATAGCTTACAAAGGCTAAAAGAACGGCTTGTTTCCAAAGTCACAGACCCCGCGCTGCCCAAGCACAGGAGCTAAAAGGAACTGTTTTCCCAGACATGGCATGGAAGAGAACAAGGACAGGAGGAAAGCCCAGCTGGCAGAAGACAGTTGGGCTGAAAGAGAGGAAGGCTCTGGGATCTCACTGAGTCGAATGTGCCCTTCATGATGTCCTGCCCAAAGTGCAGCCCAGGGCACAGGGCCACTCAGCATTCCAGAGGCCTCGACATCTCTTTACCCAGAGACGACGCCAGGTCAACATTCAGTAGCATTTCACATGGTGTTTTAAGGTTTGTCTTGTCTCGTTTGATCCTCAAAACAGCTCAGTTTACAGAGGAGGAAACTGAGCTTCAAAGAAGCAAAGTGACTTGCCCAGGGTCACTAGCATGGTCTGGGCCTGCATTTAAACTCAGATTTTCCTGGCTCCAAGGACAGCCCTTTCTCCACTCTACCACCCAGCTGCCTCCTTGGGCCATCCTGTCATCCCTAACCCTTGCTATATGACCAGCCCAACACCCGCTCTCAGCATATATTCTCTTGATGACAACCCTGGCCCCTGTACTTCTTCCAGGTCCCCCCACTAGTCCTACAGCAGGGCCTGCTGATACCCACAATGTGCCTCTCCATGGTTATTACAATTATACATATTTATTACCTCATGGAGCAAGGATGTAGTATAGAGTAAAACCAGTTTAAAGAAACCTTGATAAGAGATCCAAATAAGCAGAGTCACCTCAGGGACATTCAAGGTTGGAAATGGAAGGACTAATAACAGAAGAAAAATGGAAAAGATTTGCAAAGGTTATTACAACAAATTGTTCTCTATCAGGGGCTGTAGAGCCATTAGTCTGTCAGCTCTTCCATTAGACTGTGTGCTCCTTGAGGGCAGAGACTGGTTTTTTGCATCTTTTTGTGTCCCCAGCACTTAGCACAGTGCCTGGCACAGAGCAGGTGCTTAATAAATGTTTACTGACTGATCAGAACCATAGAAAAGGACATTTGGACCCTGATATCGCAGGCCCCAGGGTATTTACAAAGGACAGTAGAAATGACACAAAGAGAAGTAGTTAAGTAGACCAAATACCCACAGAGGAGAGCCATGCTGGAGACAACACAGTTGTGAGCGTGCTAAGATCCCGCTATACTCTCTCTCTGAAGGAGAGGAAGATGCCAGCGGTGTGGGAAAGATTTCGGCCTTTACTGATACAGAAAACATATCAACACCAACCCACGTATATACCAACTCTCCCATTTTTTTTCAAAATACAAAACATTTGGAAAAAATAATTTATATTATTACCCCCAAAAAAGTACCTGTGAAAAAGCCACTGATAACCACTGACCTTCTCCTTTTTTCAGTTCAGTTCAATGTAACAAACAATTGTTAAGCACCTGTATGTGCCAGACATGAGAAATGAAGACAACAGCAAAATGTGTCTTTCAGAGAAGATACAATAAGATCACGGGGAAGTTGGTTAAAAAAATGCACTCAGAGTAACAAAAGGGAAGCCTGCCAGGGAGGATCAGGGAAAGTCTCTCAGAGGAGGGCACCTCAGCTGTGCTTTAAAGGAATTTAGGGATTCTAAGGGACAGAAGGGAGGAGGGAAGGTAGTTTGGAAGTGGTGGAACTTGGGCAAAGGTATGGAGGTGGAAGATGTAATAAGTACAGGGAACAGCCAACAAGCCAGTTTGACTAGAAGGGAGATTTTATAAATGGGAGTCATTTAAAATATGACTGGGTAAGTAGGTGAGAACTGCACTGTGGAAGGCTTCAAAGTTTTATTCATGCCTTTGGTTTTTTAATCAATCACTTCCTATTATATTAGTCCCACCACCATCCCTTGTAACAAAGAATAATCAAGTGACACCAAGCCTGAGCCACATTATATACTCATCCCAAACCCAGATGTCTCTGCCAAGGAGAAGAAAGGATGTCTCAACACCAGCCATAATCAAACAAGTTGCTTGGGGAACTCTGAGGAACTGTTTAAATGCCAATTATTACAGTCACAAGACTAATGGATTCATCCTGCTGAGCCAAGATCAGTCACTAACATGCATACTTTTCCATCTTTTAAAAAAATCTCCATGACAATAACGGATTCTGTGTGAACATGGACAAGGACAGCAACTTATGATAGTCCTACAACTGCCTGAAAGGGGCAGACAACCTAAGCTCATGCTGGGCTTGTTAATCGAGGGCTATGTTAAAACACAAAGCCATCTTTCAGGTCCTCCTCTGGCCCCCAGACTCCATTCCATCCCAGTGTCTTCTACATCAAATCAACTGAAATTCCTTAAAAGGTTTCACAGCCCAGAAAACTCTTCTGGATGCCCCCTGTGTCCAGATACCAAACGGGGCATAAAGCAGAACATTGTCCAGAAAGTTCTGTGCCAGGTGCCATGCCAGGCACACACCTGATGAAGGTGACTGGCTGTCCTGGTCATGGTGAAGAGCCAGCCAGAGTCCAGGTGAAGGAGGAGATCCTGGTGAATGGGGAGGGCCTCCAAATGGCCTTATGCTGATTGCTTTGAGACCTGGGACTCATCAGAGCCTCTAGGAAGAGATCTGGAATCAATCAAAAGAGTCTGGCCCCCATTATCCACACGAAAAAAATCCAAGGCTCCTACCTCTACACCCCAAGGTACACTGCTTCCTGCTGGCAGTCAAAGTATGCACCTTAGCTGGAAGGTACTATGGGCTTGGCTGGGCACCTTCTCCCAGTAATCATAAAGATACATTGAACAAGGCCTCCATGGGCAGCACTGAAGGGTAGTTTATTACATCTGAAAACTGAGAAGACGATAGTGGAAATCATTTTTACAGTCAGATGTTTCCTGTTTCTGGTTTCTAAAGTGCCTTGTTCCTTCCTTATAGGGTCTATGAATAAAACCAGGGCTGGACCCTTTCAGCAGCTGGTCTGGGCTCACCTCTGGCAGTCTGCCCAGGGCAGATCCCTTAGTGAGCTGTGGGCACAGGATGGAATCTCCTTGTCATCCATGATGGCTAGTGGAAGTTTTGTGTTGCCTCTCCAAACCCTGAAACTTGGAAGAGGCAAGGAATGTGAAAGAGGAAGGAGCTGCCAAGAAAATATTAGCCCATCTAAGCAGAGAGGGGCATAACTGGGCAGCAGGAGTAGGTACCTTGCTGACCCAAAGCATCTTGGCTCCCATCCTGAGCACACACAGTTAAGTCAAGTTAATTAAGCGCTTACTATGTGCCAGACACTGTGTTAAACACTGAGGATGTGAAGAAAAGCAGAGACAGTTCCTGCCCTCAAGGAGCTCCCACTCTAAAAGGGGAGACAACATGCAAACAATTATGTATGAACAAGCTATAGAAGGATAACAAGGAAATCATTAGGAAAGGAAAAGCATTAGACAGATTGAAAAAAGCTGTCTGTAAAAGGTGGAATTTTAACTTGGACTTGAAGGAAATTAGGGAGCCCAGAAGGGGGAGATAAAGAGGGAGAGAATTCCAGATGTGGGGCAGAATCAGAGTACATCCCTGGAGGCAGGAGATGGAGGGGCTCGTACCCTGAGTGCTGGATCGAGAGCTGGAAGAGAGCTCTGAGGTCACCAACCTGGCCCACCCTGGACACTGCCAGCTGAACAAGTCCAAGCGCCTTAGTGCCGTCCTTCTCCATTGGGATTCTACAAATGAGCCACTGGCACCATACTGAGTTCCACAGGGCTCAGGCTGCCTGGGATGGGAGAGGGAGCTAGAATTGAGGCTAGAACCTGGGAGAAGAGCCTGGGAACAGAGCCAGGAGAGCATAGCTATGGAGAGGAGGCAGGAGAACTGAGCTCTCTGGTGGTCAGGGCCTGGACTGATGGAGGGCAGCCCCAGAAAGCTCCAGACAAAAGCATTCATACAGCTCAAGGAAGCCAAAGACAGTGACCTTCAAGGAGGCAGCTGTCTCCACATCAGACCCACAGGTAGTCATGCAAGGAAATGACTTTACCCACAGAAGGATTAGCTACCATACAGAGAACCATTTTTTTTCTTTTGGGTAGCTATGTACAAGTGGATGAAGCTCAGGAGCCCTGATGGTCTATTTATCTCAGAAACAGGCAAGTGCCCTGGAGGCCCAGACAGGGAGAGGTGAGTCTGGCCAGCCAAGAGGCTTCTCCCTACAGTACAGGCCTCTTCTAAGACTGGAATGGGTGCATGAAGCTCCTCTTTGAATTCCAAAAAGTATTTTAAAAAAATAAGAGATATGGAGAAACAAAGACAGAAACAGAGATGAAAGAGAGAGACTAGAAGAGACAGAAGCAGAAAGGCAGGGAAAGAAAGACAGAGGGAAGAGAGAAGGAAGGGAAAGAGCATTTAAGGGGGTGGGAGATTTTACTGTCAGAGAGTACGAGAGGGCAGCTAAGTGGCACAGTGAATAGGGCACTGGCCCTGGAGTCATGAGAACCTGAGTTCAAATGCAGCCTCAGACACAACCCAAAACTAGCTGTGTGACCTGGGGCAAATCAATTAAACCCCAATTGCCCTGCCTTCCCCCCTCCAAAAAAGCAAAAACAAAAAACAAAAACAGAGAGTATGAGCAGACAGGTCCAGGGAGGCACAGCCATGGAGCTGTGATGGGGCCCAACTCTTCTGGATTTCCATTTGGAGCCTTTGACCCAGCAATCCCTGTGCTTGGCAGACACCCAAAGGTCAAAGACAGCAGCAAAGGCCTAATCTGTACCAAAATGGTCAAAGAAGCACACTGTTTGAAAATTACATTATAGTTATTTGATATCGTTCTTACACCACAATGATGAATGAATGGATCCCCTCCTGCCTCCCTCAACCCTTGTGTTGTTGTTGGTCAGTCATTTCGGTCGTGTCCGACTCTTCAGGACCCCATGTGGAGTTTTCTTGGCAGAGATGCTGGAGTGCTTTGCCATTTCCTTCTCCAGCTCATTTTACAGGTGAGGAAATGGAGGTAAACAGGGTCAAGTGACTTGTCCAGGATCACAGAGCTAGTAAGTGCCTGAGATCAGATTTGAACTCAGGTCTTCCTGACTCTGTCCACTGTACCACTTGGCTGCCCCTCTCCTCGCTCCTCTTTTCTCCTCTCTCCTCTTCCAACATGAGACTCTCTGACTTAAATAAACTATGATTTTAAAAGCTCAGAATACATGTTAGACAGCAGGCTAACTCAGCCCAGGGGTGGGCAGCACCTGGCCCCAAGAGAAGGGAGAGCAGAAGTATCTGAGCAGGCCTCCTGGCATGGGTCTGTTCTGAACTGAATGCACCACACAAAGAGGAGGGGTCAGAGGGAGGGAGAGAAAAGTGGATTCACCCCTTTGTTCAACTGAAGGCAATGAGAAGGGGGCTCCTGGCTGGGTTTGCCACATCCCTGGAAGGCTCTCTGGGGATCACAGGGAAAAAAGAGCTACCACAGCATAAGAGAAAGCCACAGGGTGTCCTAGCTTTTAGAAAGGGAGAAAAGATGGTCTCAGTGAACTACAGACTGGGGAGACTTACTCTGACACATGGTAAAATCGGCATGGAATATTTTCTGAGTGCAGAAAAAGAAAAGCCACAAACCCTCAGGGCCTGCAGGGTTAATGAGGAACACATTAGGCCACACTGGAAGCAATACCTAGAGAGGGGATGTTCTAGAAAAAACAAGAACAAAATTCATCGGCAAGAACAAAAGGTCTGGAAACACAGGGGAAAGACGGAGGGGAAAGTGTGCTTGCAGGGAGCACAGTTTTACCAGAGCTTAAGCTACATTATAAGGCAGCAGTCATTAAAACAATCTAGTGTGGGGTTAAAAACAAAAATCAAAACTGAAAAGGAACTCCATCATGGAACAGACTATGAAAACCAGAAAGAGAAGCAAGGAAACAGTGGCCAAGTATTTGATAAATAGGAGGCTTCCTTTCTTTGACAAAAACTGTTGGGAAAACTAGAAAGCAGTTTGGTAGAAATTAAGCTTAGACCAATATCTTATACCATCTTAAATGGGTACATGGCCTGAATAGAAAAGGCCACAGTACTTTAAAAAAAAATGAAGAAAAAGAGATATTATAGCACACTGTGGGGGATGGGGGGTGGGAGGGGTTGTTTTGTTCCATTTTTTGGAGGCAATCAGGGTCAAGTGACTTGCCCAGAGTCACACAGCTAGTAGGGGTCTAAGGCCAAATTTGAACTCTGATTCCTTACTCCACGGCTGGTGCTCTATCCACTGTGCCCTCTAGCTGCCCCCAACAGACTGTTAATGAAGCTATGAAATGGTACAACCATTTTGAAAAGCAATTTGGAATCATGAAAATAAAGAGACTAAAATTCTATATCCTTTGAACTTGAGACTCCATCCATTACTAGACTTGTACCCTGAGAAAGCCATCAATAGGAAACAAGTCCCCAAATAGTCAAAAATATTTATAGCATCACCTTCTGTGACAGCTGAGAACCAGAAACAAAACAGGTGTCCATCAAATGGACATACCACCGCAAACTGTGGTACACGACATAATGGAATATTATTGTCCTGTAAGAAATAACAAGTATGATGAATACAGAGAAGCGTGGAAAGAGCTATATGAGCTGATGCAGAGTCGTGTAAGCAGAACCAAAAGAGCATACACAGTGACCACAGCAATGGAGATGGAAAGAACGCGGACACCACAAAAATCTGAATGCAACAAAATTATAACAATCAATTATAACAATCAACAGGACTCGAATGAAGATACACCTGTTTGTGGAGGTGAATGGATCCACAGGTGTGACGCATGTCAGGTTTTTGGACTTGTGTATTGACTTTTTTTCCACTTTTTCTTCTCCCAAAAATACTATTTGACATATGGAATAGCTGTCAGGGAGGGGGAAGAGGAGGGATACATGGAAGCCGACAGTGATATAAGAAACAGAAAATAAAAAAAAAAGAAAAAGAGAATGAGATGAGACACCTTTTATAACTAAGAGAGAGAATTCTTAACTAAAAAGAGGAGGTAAAGCAGGCAGAGCCAAGATGGCAGAGTAAAAGCAGGTATTTGGTTGAGACCCACTCCAATCATTTCCAATACCTGTAAAAATACCACTCTAAACAAATTTTAGAGCTACAGAACCCACAAAGTGACAGTGAGAAATAAATCTCCAGCTGAAGGCAGCCTGGCAGGCCAATGGGAAGGGTCTATTGCACCACACTGGGAGCCGAGTGCAGCTCTGCGTGAGCCACATGGGCCCAGATCTGGGACAATCCTAACCAGTGGCACAGACACGCCAGAGCAGACTTTAGGAGAGTGAATCACCAGCAGCTGTGGTGGTTTCCAGACTTCTCAACCCATAAACACCAAAGAGAAAGAAAAAGGGATGACAGAAGAGCACGATCCGGTCCCTGCCCACGAGGCGAGAGGTGGTGGAGGCGGCTGCAGTTGCTGCCACATGGCTGCCTCTAGAACTCCTGGTCTGCAGATTATAGAGGGACCAAGCAACCATTCAGAGGGTAATTGCTCTTGCTTTGACCTGCATGGATCTGAGTCATGGTCTTGGGTGGTGGTGCTGGTGTGAGGACCACCAGTGTGCCAGAGCTTGGGGTAGCTATAGGGAGGCACGGCGCCCTCCTCATAGCTCTGACAACAGCTCTGGCAGCAGCTGCACAACCCCAGCAATTTGGGACACAGCTCTCTCTTCTCTGGAAGCAGAGTCCTACCATGGCAAAGAGCTCAAAAGTCAAGTAATTGGCTGGAAAGATGAGCAAACAGAGGAAGTACAATCAGACCACAGAATCCTTTTTTGGGGACAAAGAGGATCAAAACATGGAACCAGAAGAATACAACAAAGTCAAAACTCCTGCATCAAAAGCTTCCAAAAATAATGAACTGGTCGCAGGCCATGGAGGAGAGCTCAAGGAAGAATTTGAAAATCAAGTAAGAGAAGTAGAGGGAAAATTGGTAAGAAATGAGAACAATGCAAGAAAATCATGAAAAGAGAGTCAACAGCCTGACTGAAGAAAATAACACCTTAAAAATAGACTAACTCCAAATGGCAAAAGAGGTTGAAAAAGCCAATGAGAAGAAGAATGCCTTAAAAAGCCAAACTGGCCAGATGGAAAAGAAATTTCAAAAACTCACTGAAGAGAAGAATTCCTTCAAAATTAGTTTGTAGCAAATGGAAGTTGACCTAGAAAACAGATCCAGGAGAGATCATTTAAAAATTATTGGACTGGTAGAAGCAGTAAGGCCCTGAAGCTCCCACACTGCCACCCTAAACACCCATAAAATATGAGCCCAGAGAAAGTCTAGGACTCTCAGACTCACAAAAATACAGAGAACACACCTCTTGCTGAAGGCAGCTCGGCAGCAGGGATTCAGCGCGGCCGCGTGAGCGAAGGCTGGAACAGCCAGAAGCCTAGACCGCGGCCAGGCCTGGGGCGGTGGGAAGGAGCTGAGCCGAGCCCCTGCCAAGGCGTGAGGAACAGACGGGAGAGGGGCAGCTCGCACTGCACCGGAGCAGAGACTACGAAGCCCAAAACCGCCTGGCCAGGAAAGACCTCAGGGCAGCCACGAGGAGCAGCGAGCAGAGCAGCGGAGCCTCCAAAACAGCAGCTTGAGTCTACTTCAAAGAAAATCTAAAGCATTGGCCTAAGGGGATCTTTAAATCTTCAGACACCGTTAGTGAAAGTGAAATTTTGAAAATTAATTTGGGGAGTAAAGCAGTTCGGCTATTCTGCCCCCGGGGCAAAGAAGCAGTGGGGGAAGGGAACTGCTGGATCCACCGGCGGCCCCCACCAGGCTGCTTCAGAGCCCCCGGCCTGTGGACTCAGCAGGGGGACTGAATCGATTGATCAGGGCCGAGTGCTCTTGCATTGAGTGGCCTGGATCCGGATCGTGGTCTTGGGTGGTGGTCCTGGGGTGCACTTTTGGCAAGCCAAAGCTGGGGGGACTTGCAACACCCCCCTAATAGTGTCGGCAGTTGGGAAAACCCCAGCGATTTGGAACAGAGCTTCCCCCCTTGGAAGCAGAGTTTCACAGAGCTAAAAAAAAACCAAACAATTAATTGACTGGCCAACATGGGAAAAAGGAAGCAAAATAAAAACAATAAAACTCTAGAATCCTTTTTTGGGGACAAAAAGGGTCAAAGCATGGAACAGGAGGAAGACAGCCCAGAACTCAGAACTCCCACATCAAATGCTTCCAAGACAATTGAAGAATGCCTAGAAGCTATACATCAACTGAAAAAGGACTTTGAAAACCAAATAAGAGAAGTGGAGGAAAAATTGGGAAGAGAAATGAGAA
>CM053593.1:26918291-26934361 GCA_028646575.1 Pseudocheirus occidentalis
GGAATCAAAAGAATCTAGAATTTAAAGTTCTGTAATACCTGCAACCAGGAATTAAGATATACAGGGGCTGGGATAGGGAGACCCTTCCTGCCCTACCAGAAAATAAGAGAGCAGAGCAGGGGAGGGGCTTTACAGTGGGATTGCTGTTTTAGGGTTGGGGCAGGGGCAAGACAGGGAGAAAATTTGTAATGCAAAAATGTAATGAAAATGAATAATGTAAACGAGAAAACAAATAAAAAATAAATTTAAAAAAATAAAAAATAAATAAAAATTATTGGACTGAAATGGCTAGGTGGCACAGTGAATAGAGCACCGGCCCTGGAGTCAGGAGGACCTGAGTTCAAATCCAGCCTCAGACACTTAACACAAAACCAGCCATGTGACCTTGGGCAAGTCACTTAACCCCAATTGCCCTCCAAAAAGCTAAAAAAAATTTGAAAGAAAATGAGAATTTTTAGTTTATATCAGCAAGAGAATTCTCTGCTAGTTGTGACACAGAGAACTCCGTTTTTCCTCAAACTGGCAGAATAGCAGACGGGAGGGACACCAGCCTCTTCCCCTGCTCTCCCCTCTGGAAAGGCAATGCTAAAATAACTAAATATATACGAAATATATACTAAAAATAACTAAAATATACTTCAAAGGCCCAGGGTCCAGGTCAGATGAGCTTTGGAGCACCTGTCAATTTAGACAGTTTTTCCATTGGGCTACCAAAAGCAGGAAGAGAAATCTGTTATTCATGAGGCTGAGGGGAAGGTCCCTTGGGGACCCAAGGGGGCTGCTGGGTCAGCCCCTCAGACCATTCCAAGATGCAAAGGAGGAGATTCCACAAGGTTCTACAATCCTGCCCCTCCCCTTTCTCCATCAGCTACAACCTCCTTCCGGAGGGGTTCTGTGACAGAAGGGAGGCCCCTGGGTAAGAATCTGAAAGTCATGCTGCCATTACCTAGAGTGGTGAGCCTGGGCAGATCACTTTCCCTCCTCAGCTTTGAAATGGAGGCCAGCCATAGCTCACAAGTCTACTGGGAAGGATTGGACTTGAGCAGAAACAGGTGAAATCACCCTAAATTAGGATGGACAAATTAGCATCGATTATGCTCAATATTGTAGGCCATGGAGAAGGAGCCAGTGGATAATGAGAGACTGCCAAGAGGGGGAGGGACCCTAAGCCCTCTTAGGGGCTTAAGGGGAAGGGGAAGGGAATAAGCATGGATAATGTGCCTACTGAATGCCAGGCACTATGCTTAGAGCTTTTTACAGTTATTATCTCATTTGAGAAAAAAAAGTCACCCCTGGCTGCAATGGGAGTAAAGCAAGGGAGAATAAGGGCAGGAATGGAAGGAGTCCCCAACAATCCTCAAAGTCTGAGCAGACGAAGGTCCACTTTCTCTTCCAAATCTAATCCATCAAACTCAACTAGCATTTATTTCTTCAACACCTGCAATGAAGTGAGCCCTGGAGGTACAGAGATGACACCAGTCCTCAGGAGCATAAACAGGAGAAAGCACGGCCCACACGTAGTAATAAACACAATGTATATACAAAGAATACGCAGTGTAATGGTGGGGAGGGGGAGGGTCGAAGCTGTACTGCTGGGGGACCAGGAAAGGCCTCCTCCTGGAGGCACCAAAGCCAAGGCTGGAACAGAGCCAGGGGCTCCAAGAGGCAGACATGAAAAGGGAGGGAATTTCAAGCCTGGGGCACAGAACATGCAAAGACATGGTGGTGGGAGATGGACTATAGGATGGTAGCCAGTCTGGCTGGAATAAAGAGCGTGTGAAATCAGTCTGACAAGACAGGTAGAAGCAATGAAGGGCTTTATATGCCCACAGAGGTGGTGGTATGTGATTCTAGAGGCAGCAGGAAGCCCCTGAAGCTTATAAGCACATCAGTGACAAGGTCACCCAGATTATCTGGATGGATTGGAGAGGGGAGAGACTGGAGGAACAGAGACCAGTAAGGAAGCTATTGCAATAGTCCTGGTGAAAGGGGCTGAGGGCCTTGACCTGGGTGGGTATGATGTGAGGTGAGAAGAGAAGAGATGAAGAGACAAGAGCCATCTGGATGCGTGCAGAAACAGCATGCCCTGGCACCAGATACCACCTCCTAGGCTACGTGGTCTGAATGTGGAGGGGCTTGGGCAGCACTGATACCACACACAGCCATGTTCCAGTCCCAACCTCCTCAGGAGAACCCAGGCCTCTCAGCTTTCAGCACTGCTGACCGAGCTCAGAGCAGCAGGACTTGTTGGGGCTGGGGGGAAGGGGACAAGGGGAGGCCAGCACCACTCCAATCTCCTCTTCGAGTCCCATCCACTCTGGGGAAACAAAGCCAAGCATTGCCTTTCCAGAGGGGAGAGCAGGGGAAGAGGCTGCTATTCTGCCCACTCATCCACATAGATCCAAGGGATCCTAGGATCAGGACAATCACAGATCACCCCCAAGATAATTAAATCATTACTTGAAGATTAAAACTAAGAAAGACAAAGCCAATGGTTCCTAAAGCATCCTTAATTCATCCACAGGAAATGGGGTGCTCCATCTTGGTGCTGAGGAGACTAGACACAGAGACAGTCTGCAGAGAGACCCTCCAGACCCTCCATCTCCTCCAAAGCAGCACAGCTTGGGTATCCTGGACACTGCCACCTTGCTGGTGACTGTCCCTCCCCACACGTGAAAGCACAGCCTGGCCACAAGCCCTGCCCACCCCAGGGCTGGGGGCCCCAGGATATGCTCCATCCACACAAAAAAGCCCACATGTACCTAGCCTCAGGAAACCCAGTAAAAAGCTTTTCTTTAAGCACAAGAGAAAATCCCCAAAAAGACCAGGCTGGAACTGAAATTCAAATGCTTCTGCTGCCCTCTGCTGACCACTGTGCTTACTGCACCCCAGGGTGTCATTCAACAGCAAACCTCCACTGACAGATTTAGCTACACGGAGAAGTTCCACAAGGACACCTTCATCAGCCTTGTCCTCCTGGGCCCAAGGAGGCAGAAAGAGGAGCAAGTTCCAAAAGACAGACTGAAGATGTGTAACAACAAGCACCCCAGAATACCCAGGATGGCTGCTAGCACAGGTTCTTTGATCTGCTTTTTTTTTTGGAGGGCAATTGGGGTTAAGTGACTTGCCCAAGGTCACATAGTTAGTATTTGGGTAGAGTACTGAGGCTGGATTTGAACTCAGGTCCTTCTGACTCCAAGGCTAGTGCTCTATTGACTGTGCCACCTAGCCGCCCCTTTGATCTGCTTTTCTAAAGGAAAGCAACTTTATAATTCACTTTTAGTTCAGGGGGAAAGTCATCACCCTGAACTTCAAAGAAAATACAAACAGAAATTACAAGCAGAAAAAATACAGACAGAGAAAATAATGCAAATCAACAGACAGGGCTTCTAACTGTCTGACCCAAGTTATATATACAGTTACCAGAGAGAGAAGTACTATCATCTGGGTTTTCAAAGCCAGGGCATTCCATCCCAAGCTGCATGTGGGCTCTGTCACCACATTCTCCTTCACCTCTGACTCGTATGAAGAGGTGGTAACCCCCTCCACACACACCAGTGATCCATTTCTATCTGTCCTCTCCAGAAGATCACCCCATTACTATCTCGACTCTGTCACTGGTCCTCCATCTCTCTCTGGCTGCCTCCCTACTTCCTACAATCATGCTGAGCATGTCATTGTCAGAAATGAACATTGTCAGAAAAGAAAAGAACTGCTACAAATATTTTTGTACATGTAGGTCCCTCTTCTTCAGTTTTGTTTTGCCTTGTTTTTCTCTTTGGGGATACAGACCAAGCAGTGGTCTGTATCCATTTCATTGTCAGAAAAACCTCACTTTATCTAGGTATCCCCTCTAACTATTCCCCATTATCTCCCTTGCCGTCTCTTGCTAAACTCCTGAAGAAGCCCATCTATAATAAATGTCTCCACTTCCTTTTAGATCATTCTCTTCTTAATTCTATAGTGTGGTTTCTGACATCTTTCAACTGAAAACTGCTCTCTCCAAAGGTTACTAAAAATTTCTTTTTTTTTAAACATTTTATTTTTCCTCAATTACATGTAAAACTTTTTAATATTCATTTTTAAAACTTTCCCTTCCTCCTTCCCCACCCCGTCATTGGGAAGGCAAGCAGTGTGATACAGGTTATACATGTATAGTCATGTAAAACATTTCCATATTAGTCATGTTGTGAAAGAAAACATAGACCAAAAAAAACCCTCAAGAAAAATAAATTTAAAAAGGTATGCTTCAATCTGTATTCAGACACCATCCATTCTTTCTCTGGGGATAGATAGCATTTCTTCATCCTAAATCCTTCAGAACTGTCTTGGATCATTATATTGCTAAGAACAGCTAAGTCATTCACAGCTGATCATCTTACAATGTTGCTGTTACTTTGTACAAGGTATATTCCACTTTGCATCAGCTCATGTCAAGTCTTTGCAGGTTTTTCTGAGAGTGTCCTGCTCATCACACGTATACAACAGTGCTCCGTCACAATCACATAACACAACTTGTTCAGTCATTCCCCAGTTGATGGGCATCCACTCAATTTCTAATCCTTTGCCCAAAGAAAAGAACTGCTATAAATATTTTTGTACATATAGGTCCCTCTTCTTCGGTTTTGTTTTGCCTTGTTTTTCTCTTTGGGGATACAGACCAAGTAGTGGCATTGCTGGGTCAAAAGCTATTATGATGGTTTTGCAGGCCTTTAGGCACCATTTCAAACTACTCTCCAGAATGGGTGAGTCAGCTCACCACTCCACCAACATTAATGTCTCACTTTTCCTACATCCCCTCCAACATATGTCATTTTCCTTTTCTATCATATTAGTCAATCTAATAGCCATGAGGTAGCACCTCAAAATTGTTTTAATTTGCATTTGTCCAATCAATACTGATTTAGAGCATTTTCCATATGGTTATAAACAGTTTTGATTACTTCACTGGAAAACTGTTCATATCTTTTGATCATTTATCAATTGGGGAATGGCTCTCATTTTTATAAATTTCATTCAATCCTCTAAATATTTGAAAAATGAGGCCTTTTTCAAAGAAACTTGCTTCAAAAATGTTTTCACTATTTACTACTGTTAAATATATTTTCCTCCATTCTATTTCTTTCCCTATTTATTCTATTCCCTCTATCCTTTCACCCTGTCCCTCCTCAAAAGTGTTTTGCTTCTGGTTACCACCTCCTCCATTCTGCCTTCCCTTCTACCACACTCCCTTTCTCTTACCCCCTTCCCCTCCTACTTTCCTGTAGAGTAAGACAGATTTCAATACCCTCTTCCCCTCCGAGCTCTTTCTTGCCTCTTTTATGTGAGAAAATTTACCCCATTCTACTTCTCTCTTTCCCTTTCTCCCAGTGCCTTCCTCTTTCTCACCCCTTAATTCTATTTTTCAGATATTATCCCTATGTAATCAACTCACTCCTGCGCCCTCTGTCTATATATAATCCTTCTAACTACCCTAATAATGAGAAAGGTCTTATGAGTTATAAGTATCATCTTCCCATATAGGAAGGTCAGCAGTGTAATCATATTAAATCCCTAGGTGTCGTCCTCTGCCCTTCACTCTCAGTCACCTCCTATATATCCAATCAATTGCTGAAGCCTGCCATATCTACCATCATACGTCCCCTTCTGTCCACTAACACTGACATCCCATGATGCCATGATGCAGGCCTCATCACCTCACACCTACTGTACTAGCTGCTCCAGGGGCAGGGGTGGAGGGCGGGGGTGGGGGAGTGGCCAGATGGGACTCTCTAGGCTCTCTCAGGACTTAGGTACAAGATCAGAACCAGAAACCAGAGAAAACCTGCATAGACTGGATAGAATTCACCCTTGAGAAAAAGCGTAGGAAGGAAGGAAGGCATCGGACTCAGAAATATCACTGTGTGAAATAAACTGTGAAATCAGCCTATTAATTAACCAAACAAGGGATGGAGATGAGCGCAATAGATACAACAGATCATTTCCATTACAAAAAATGGAAAAGCTTTTGAATGAACAAAACTAACAAAATAGGAATAAGAAAATAAATTGTCAACTGGGGAGAAATCCTCTGTCAAATGTCTCCAGCGAGGGTCCAATAGCCAAGATATAAATCCAGATGAGAGCAAAAGCTATTCCCCACCAGATGAGTGGCCTTTGAACCAAAGTGGCCACAGGAACAAACTGTTCTCAAAAGAACTGAAAACTAATACCAACCATGCAAAAGATTCCTCCAATCAATGCTAATTACTCCAAACAACCCTGTGAGGCTTTACCCCACACCCAGCAAACTGGCAAAAGTGATCAAAGATGGGGGACTGCAGAGTCAGTGCTGGAGGGGGGTCTGGAAAGAAAGTTACACTGAAACACTGTGGATGGAGCTGTGAATTTGCAAATTGACCCAACAATTCTGGAAAGCAATTGCGGGAGGGGGAAGAGCCAAGATGGCGGACCAGGAGAGAGAAGTATAGGCCAGTAACATGGTCTGACTTGCCCTGTAGGAATATCATTTGACATCTGAATAGTGGATGGACTGGAGTTAGAGGCAGCCTGTGGCAGGGAGACCACCCAGAAGGCTACAGCAATAGCCGAGGAATAGAGTAACATGGGCCTGCCCCACCACGGCAGCAACATCACAGGAGACACGGGGGCATATGAGGGAGATGTTGCTCATCAGGCCGTGGCAACAGATTGGACTGCGGAGGTGAGTGGGTGAAGTCGATGGTAATATCTAGGATGTGAGTCTGGGTGAGTGGGAAGAATGTGGTGCTCTTAACAATAATAGGGAGGATCAGAAGAGTTAGAGTTTGGGAGGAAAAACGAGCTTAGTATTGGATGTGCTGAATTTAAGATATCCACAGGCATCCAGCTCAAGATGTCCAACTGGCAGTTAGAAAGGGGAGACTGGAAGTCTACAGAGAGATTAGGACTAGGTAAGTAGATCTGAGAATCATCAGCAAAGAGATGAGAATTGAACTGAATCATGGGAGTTAATGAGATCATCAAGTGCTCCAGTCTAGAGGGAGAAGAAAAGAGAGCCCAGGACAGAGCCCTGTGGGACAACAACAGTTAAGGGGTATGACCTGGATGAAGACCCAGCAAAGGAGTCTGAGGAGTGGTCAGAGAGGTAGGAGGAGAACCAGGAGACAGCAATGTCCTGAAAACCAAGAGGGAAGAGAACATCAAGGAGGAGAGGGTGATCAACTGCCAAAGGCTGAGGATGAGGATGGAGGAAAGACCTGGCAACTGAGAACATTTGTGACTTTGGGGAGAGCTGATGGAGTATGTGTGTGACTCGAGTAAAGACCCAGACCTATTTTTTGCATATGGTCAAGGGAGAAATTTATTTTCCTTGACTATACATTTTTGTAACAGGGGTTTTGATTTCCTTGCTTTTTCAGTCAGGGGAGGTATGAGGGAGAGAATGTAATCTGAAAATAGAATAAATTTTAATTTTTAAGAAATTTATGAAAACAAGTTGAAATTATGCAAATAAAATAATGAAAATACCCATGCAACTTGACCCTGCAATTTCACTGCTAAGCTTATACCCCAACAAGATCAGTAACAGCAAGGTCCCCTTGACACCAAAATATTTCTAGCAGCACTTTTTGTGATAGCAAAGAACTAGAAACAAAGTAGAAGTCCATAAATTGGGGGATACAATAACAAGTAGAAAATATTAAAAAATTCAGAGAAGCCTGGGAAGATTTAGACAAACTGAAGCCTAGCGACATGGGCAGAACCGGGAAGACAATACAGACTGACTGCAACAGTGACAATGGGGAGAACAAGATGACCCTGAAACTGACATTGGTGAGCCTGTGACGACCAGGCTGAGTCCCAGGGAGGAGCTCAGAAAAGGCACCTCTTTGCAGGGAGGGGGCCGCTGGGTGTGGAACACCACGGACAGGACAGCATCACTCTGGCAATCTGTTGGTTAGTTTTGCTGACCTGAATTTCTATTCTTTGCTCTAAGTGATGTTCTCAGGGAGGGAAAAAGAGGAAAGACACATTGGGAATAACATAGGACATGAAAAGAAAAGGAATCAGCAAAAACCTATTTTTAAAAAGCTGTCAAACACCAGTCATAAGATCCCTGGTAAGAACAGCAGCTTTGGGTGCAGGGAATAAAACAATGGTCAGTGAGTCTCTTTGTCCCCTGAGGAAAGACATGAAGAACCTGGACCACCACTGAGGTCTACCTCTATCCAACCGATAATCCTCCCTCAAACTCCTGGACAAGGCAGTGGTTCCCCAGGCTCTGTCTGCAGACTGCCAGGGACAGGAAGCCCACTCCCTCCTCTTCAGGGTGGCTCTCATGGTAAGGTAACCAACAGCCAGCTAAAAGCAGTAGAAATGGTGCCCAAAAGGATAATAAAGTTGGACCCAGCAGCTGGACTAGGCCAGACCCATTCAGAGATCAGCAGAGGGCCCCACCCTGCGTCCAAAGTGGAGAGATGAAATCTGGAGGCATCTTAAAGAGAAGAAGAGAATGATCAAAGACTCGGGAAAGGCCTTGGACATTCCTATTACCCCAAAGATGGGGTAAACAGAATAACAAGACCTGCCAGGCCTGTGCTCACTCTCCTGGTCCCACCAGGGTTCTAGAACGTTCTATGCCTGCACTCAGAGTGAGGTCACTCAGCAGCACCCATGCAGGAAAGATGAGAACTCCTGGAGTTCCACTGGTGTCTGCCTCTCACCAGGGACCTCTCGGGCCCAGGCAGGATGACTAAGAGGTGCAGTGGGCTCTGAGCAGTAATAGCAGGCCAGACACAATGCTGGGAAGTAGATGCTTCATTGAAGGCCATCCAGAAGGCAAAGGAATCCCTACAAACGGTGCTCCTCTTTGCAAACAACAACAATAATGACACACACATCTAGAGTGCTGGGCACAGATCATCTCATTTTTATCCCCATGACACCCTGGGGAAGAGGTAGGTGCTATTACTGTTGTTATGTAACAGATGAGAAAAGTGAGGCACAGAGGGTAAGTGACTTGCTCAGAGTCACACAGCTGCCCTTCAGTGTCACAGGCCAAATTCAGACCCAGTCTTCCTGACTCCAGGTTCTACCCACTGTGACACTGCTCCGCCCTCCCAACCTTGCCCAGCTGCCTCAGGTGATGCTGTGATTCCAGGCAACGTGCTACAGGCCTGCTGAGTGTCCTAAGTGAGCACGATAATTGCTCACAAGTACTCAGCTTCACCATCTAGACAAGAAAACCCAAGTGGCTGCACATGCCTTCTGTCTGGCCTCAGATCTATAACTAGAAGGACAACAAACTGAACTGGGCCCTGAGTGGAGGAAAAGGAGGCCCTGGCCAGGCCAGATCAAGATGGGTCAGGAGCATCCAGGCTGTAATGGAATCTTTGGAGGAACTGTACAGGATCCACTTCTGATGAGCCCTGGCTTCTTCCCAGGCCCCTCCTGTGAGGCTGTGGGTCAGTCCCCAAAAGAAAATGGAGAAAGAGACAAAGGGTGTGGTGCAAGAGACTCCCAAGCCAACCAAGAGGGGGCCAGCCCTGTGGCAAGAGCGGCCAGCCCTGGGCTCGCTCCTTGACACAGGCTCAAGAGGACAGCTGGGTCACCAACTGAGAATCCACCAGAGCATATGGACAAGAGGAGCCCAGGGTAAGAAGGGGGCGGATGGACCTTCAATGTGCATCCTCAGAGGGAGCATCCCTGTCACTGAGGCCATAGAGTCAAGAGCATATCAGTCATAGGCTGTGGTTTGGGAGTCAGGAAGACTCGAGTTCAAGTCCAGCCTCAAACCCTCCCTAGCTGTGTGACTGTGGTAGCGCCGTACTAGAAGGAGGGCAGGGGAAGGGCAGAACTAAGTTCCTAGGAAGATCTGGATAGCCCATCACAGGAATCCTGCTTCCTAAAGTCTGGGACAATAATAACAACTGCAGGAGTAGCAGAAATTCTATTCCCTTCCAGGAAAGCAAGCAACAATATCACGAAAGAAGTGCAAGTGCAAAGAGAGACTTAACAAGTGCAACCCAATTAACTCTAAATGTCCTGACCATGTCGTTCCTCAGAATGCAACCACCCCAGAGAGGGGTACAAAGACTGGGAGTGAGCAGAAGGAAGGACACCCCCCACACACACACATCAGCACAGCGTATCTCACCCCAGCAGCAGCAGATGGCTGCTGCTGACTGTGTGGCTGCAGCTTTGGGAGCTCTCAGCTCATAGATGCTAAGGGGAAGGACAGCTGGTCACAAAGAGTTTACAGGGGAGCTTTGACTGGCACTGGGTACAGGATCTTGTTGTATTGCCTGTACACAATTCCAGGCAAAGAGGAGCAAGCCCTGGCACTTGGGAACAACCTGAAAGCTATGATCAAAAAAACGAGTCTAGACATCATATTTCAAGAAATTAACAAAGAAAACTGTTCTGATATCCGAGAACCCGAGGGTAAAATAGATTACTGAAAGAATCACCTCCTGAAAAAGATTCCCAAATGACAATGCCTAGAAAAATTACAGTCAAATTTCAGAGCTCCCAGGACGAGATAAGATGGCAAGCAGCCAGAAAGAAACCATTCAAATATTGTGGAGCCACAGTCAGGATCACACAAGATTTAGCAGCTTCCACGTTAAAGGGGGAAAGGGCCTGGAATATGATATTCCAAAAGGCAAAGGAGCTAAGATTACAACTAAGAAACTGAATATAATCCTTCAATGGGAAAATAGAAATTTAATGAAATAGAGCTCTTTCAAGCATTCTTGATGAAAAGACAATCTGATAATCAAACACAAGAGTAAGGAGAAGCATAAAAAGGTAAACATGAAAGAGACATCAAAGGGATTCAGTGAGGTTAAACTGTTTACATTCCCACATGGGCAGAGGATAACGGTAACTCCTAAGAACTTTATCATATGAAGGCAGTTAGAAGGAGTATACATAGACAGAGGACACAGGTGTGACTTGAATTTAATGAGATGATCGCAAAAAAGGGGGGGGGGTAGAAAAGAGGGATGCACTGGGAGAAGAATAGGGAGAATTATCTCACATAATGCTTGAATCTCGGTCTCAAGAGACTTGTTTTAAAGAGGGAAGGCACTCTGAGTTGGGTATGGAAACCTATCCTGCCCAACAGGGAAGCAGAAGGGGAAGAGGATAAAGAAGAGAGAAGGTGATAAAAGGGAGGGTGGATGAAGAGAGGCAGTGGTCAGAAGCAAAGCAAATTTTGAGGAGAGACAGGGTAAAAAGAGAGAGAGAGGGAGAAGGATAAATGGGGGAAAATAGATGGAGAGAAATACACAGCTTGTAATCATAACTGTAAACGTGAAAGAGATGAACTCACCCATAAAATGGATGCAGATATCCAACAACATGGTGTTTACAAGAAACACACTAGAAACAGAGAGACACATATAAAGTAAAAATAAGGAGATGGAGAAAATTCTATTATACTTTAGCTGACGAAAAAAAAAAGGCAAGGGTAGCAATTGTGACCTCAGACAAAGCAAAAGTATACCTAATTAAAAGAGATAAGCAGGGAAATTACATTTTGCCAAAGACAATGGAGTAATGTCAATACTAAACACATGTGCACCAAATGGAACAGCATTCAGATTCTTAAAGGAAAAGTTAAATGAGGAAATAGTAAAACTATACAAGTGGGGGACCTCAACTTTCTGCTCTCAGAACTAGATAAGTCTAACCATAATAAATAAGAGAGAAATTAAGGAAATGGATGAATAGAATTTTAGAAAAGTTAGATATGAGAGATCTGTGGAGAAAAAAACTGAATGAGAATAGAAAAAACTAGACTTTTTTCCTAGCTGCACATGGTACCTGCACAAAAACTGACCATGTATTAAGCATAAAAGCCTCACAATCAAATGCAGAAAAGCAGAAATATTAAATGCATATTTCTCAGACTATAATGCAATAAAAATAATATCTAATAAAGGGTAATGAAAACAAATTAAAAATTAATTGGAAATTAATACAATCCTAAAAAAAGAGTGGGTCAAAAAACGTCATAGAAACAATAATTTCTCATTAAAAACAAAGACAATAGAGAAAAAAATAACAAAATTTATGGGAGTCATCCAAACCTGTACTTAGGGGAAAATTTATTTTTCCAAACATTTAGATCAATAAAATAGAGAAAGAGTAGATCAATGAATTGGGCATGCAATTTTAAAAAACTAAAAAAAAAAAACAAATTAAATATCCCCAATTAAACAATAAATTGGAGATCCTAAAAATTAAAGGAGAGATTTAATAAAATTGAGAATAAAAAAGTCATTGAACTAATAAAACTAGAAACTGGTTTTATGAAAAAAAAATAGAAATTGATCAACTATTAGTTAATTTTATTTTTAAAAAGGAGAAAACCAAATTACCTGTATCAAAAATTAAAAGAGGTCGGGGTGGCTAGGTGACAGTGACTAAAGCAGCAGCCCTGAAATCAGGAGGACCTGAGTTCAAATCTGACCTCAGACACTTAAAGCTTACTAGCCATATGACATTTGGGCAAGTCACTTATCCTCAATTGCCCTGCATTCCCCTCTCCAAAAAAAAAAGCAAAAAACAAATAAACAAACAAAAAATTAAAAGAGCTAATGCACCACCAATGAAGGTGAAATTAAAGCAATTAGGACCTAGTTTGCCCAACTAATTATATGCCTCTTAATCTGAGGTGAAACAGATGAATATCTACAAAAATTTAAGTTGCCCAGATTATGAGAAAAGAAAATAGAATGCTTAAATAACTCTATCTTAGAAAAAGAAATTGAATGAACCATAAATGAGCTTCCTAAAGTCTCCAGGACCAGAGGGACTGATAAATGAATTCTCCCAAATATTTATAGAACAATAAATTCTAATACTATGTAAACTATTTGGAAAAATAGGCCAAAAAAGGAGTCTTATCAAATTCCTTTTACAACATAAATATGGTTTTGATACCTACAGCAAAAAGAGCAAAAACTGAGAAAGAAAACTATAGACCAATTTCCCTAATGAATACTGATGCAAATATTTTAAATAAAACACTAACTAGGAGATTATAGCAATACACTATGAGCTGGTAGGATTCATACCAGGACTGCAAAGCTGGTTCATTATTAGGAAAACCATCAGTATAACTGCACATATCAATAATAAAAAGAACAAAAGTTGTATGATCACCTCAATAGAATCAGAAAAAGCTTTTGACAGAGGGCAACACTCATTCCTATTAATAACACCAGAAAACAGGAATGAACAGAGTTTTACTTAAAATGATTAGTATCTATCTAGCACCATCAGTAAGTATTATCTGTAATGAGGGTAACTGGAGGCCTTCCCAATAAAATCAGAGGTAGTCAATATTGTACTAGAAATGTTAGCCTTAGCAATAAGAGAAAAAGAAACTGAAGGAATTAGAATAGGCAATGAGGAAACAACACTATCACTCTCTACATATGATATAATAGTATAATATATAATAGAATCAACTAAAAATAGCCAAAACAATTAATTTTAGTGAATTTGTAGAATATAAATAAACCCACATAAATCATCAGAATTTCTATGTATTACCAACAAAGTCCAGCAGAAAGAGACAGAAAGAGAAATTCCACTTTAAATAACTGTAGACAATATAAAATACTTGGGAGTCTAAATGCCAAGAGAAACCCAGGAATTATATAAATACATTCACAAAAAAATGTCACATGAATAAAGGCAATTAGAGAAATATTCATTGCTTGTGGGTAGGCTAAGCCAAGATAATAAAAATGACAACTCTATCTAAATAATAACAAAATTCATCTGGAAGAACAAAAGATCGAGAATATCAAGGGAATCAATGAAAAAAAAAATAGTTTAAAAACGACAGACAAGCTGTCCCTTATCTCAAACCACATTATAGTGGCAGTGGTAGTCAACCCAAAGATACAAGTTTTCGGTATTAAGAATTCACTATTTGACAAAAATTGCTGGAAAAACTTGAAAGCAGTTGGCAGAAACTAGGTATAGACTAACATCTTACACCATTTACCAATATAAGGTCAAAATGGGCACATGATTTAAACATAAAAGATGATATAAGAAAATTAGGGGAATGTTGAATAGTTTACCTGTTCAGTGGTTCTCAACCTGAGGGTTGCAACCCCTTTGGGAGTCAAATAATCCTTTCACATGAGTCGCCTAAGAGCATCAGAAAACACTTATTTCCAATGGTCTTAGGAACTGGGACACCACTCCTCTATCCATCTCCAGGCAAATCCACCCACATGCAGATATACCCACATCCGAGTATTAAAGGGTCATGGCATTAGGAAGGTTGAGAACCACTGTGTTAGATCTATGGAAAAGGGAAAAAAGTATGCCCAAACAAGAGAGAGAGGGCTGCAGGAAACAAAATGGATCATTATGATTGCTGTTCTGTCATTTCTGTTGTGTCCTACTCTTCCTGACCCCACTTGGGGTTCTCTTGGCAAAGATACTGGAGTAGTTTGCCATTTCCTTCTCCAGTTCATTTTACAGGTGAGGAAACTGAGGTAGACAGGGTGAAGTGACTTGCCCAGAGTCACACAGCTAACAGTGTCTGAGTTAAGACTTAAACTCACAAAGACACATTTTCCTGACTCCTCACCAAACAATATTATATCCATGGCACCACCCAGCTGCTCCTAATTTTAATTACATTAAATTAAAAAGATTTTGTACAAATAAAATAATCCTGCCAAGATTAAAAGCAAAGCAGTAAACTGAGGGGGAGGGAGGATTTACAGCAAATTTGTCTGATAAAAGCCTTATTTCTCACATATATGGAAAACTGAATCAAATTTATAAGAATTCAAGTCATTTACCAACTGATAACTGGTCAAAGGGTGTGAACAGACAGTTTTCTGAAGAAATCAAAGTTATCTAAAGACATGAGAAAATGGGGGGGGCAGAGCCAATATGGCGGCATAGAAGCAGCAAGGTCCGATAGCTCCCACACAGCCACCCTAAAGACCCATAAAATATGACTTTGGACAAATTCTAGGACTCTCAAACTCACAAAAATACAGAAAACACATCTTTCGCGGAAGGCAGCTCGGCAGCAGGGGATCATCCCAGCAGCCTGCAGCCAGGCCCCGGGGCAGTCAGGAGGAGCTGAGCCAAGCCGCAGCCAGTCTACAAGAGAGAAGATCCACAGCCTCCAGCAACTCCACATCTACCAAGGTGTGGAAAATAGGGATTAGAGAAAGGCAGCTTGGCAGGAGGGGCTCATCCCGCAGGCCTGCAGGCCAGGAGCCGAGACCAGCCCAGCATGAAACCACCATGCAGCCAGGATCCAGGGTGGCCAGAGGAGCCGAGCCTCCCAAGCCATAGCATGAGTCTACTTCAGAGAAGATATAAATCACCCGGAGCAATCTTCACATCTACTGAGCCAGGATTAGAGGTCAGTGAAAGTGAGTGAAGCTTTCAAGCTAAATTTGGGGGAGGAAAAGCAGTTTGGCCAATCTACCCCCAGGGCAAGGAAGCAGTAGGGGAAGGGCAGGAACTGCTTCAGAGCCCCTGGCCTGCGGATTCCACAGGGGGCTGAGCCGATTGATCAGGGCCAAGTGTTCTTGCATTGAGTGGCCTGGATCTGGATCGTGGTCTTAGGTGGTGGTCCTGGGGAGTGCTCTCAGCAAGCCAAAGCTGGGGGGGGGCCTGCAACACTCCCCTAATAGCTCTGGCAGCTGGGAAAACCCCAGCGATTTGGAACAGAGCTTTCCCCCCTGGAAGCAGTTTCACAAAGCTAAAAAAAACCAACCAATTAATTGACTGGCCAACATGAGGAAAAGGAAGCAAAATAAGAACAACAATAAAACTTTAGAATCCTTTTTTGTCGACAAAAAGGATCAAAGCATGGAATGGGAGGAAGACAACACAGTCAGAACTCCCACACCAAATGCTTCCAAGACACTTGAAGAATGCCTAGAAGCTACAGATAATCTGAAAAAGGACTTTGAAAAACAAATAAGAGAAGTGGAGGAAAAATTGGGAAGAGAAATGAGAATGATGCAAGAAAATCACGAAAAGAGAGTCAACAACCTGACTGAAGAAAACAACACATTAAAAAATAG
>CM053593.1:26934861-26972153 GCA_028646575.1 Pseudocheirus occidentalis
GGGGGGTGACAAGGGAGGAATCGAAAGAATCTAGAATTTAAAGCTCTGCAATACTGGCAAGTAGGAATTAAGATACACAGGGGCTGGGGCAGGGACCCTCCCTGTTCTACCAGAAAGTTAGAGAGCAGACCAGGGGAGGGGCTCTACAGTGGGATTGCTGTTTTGGGGTTGGGGTAGGGGAAAGACGGGGAGAAAATCTGTAATTCAAAAATCTCATGAAAATGAATGATGTAAATAAGAAACAAATAAAATTTATTACATTACAAAAAAAGACATGAGAAAATGCCCTAAATTATTACAGATTAGGGAAGGGGTGGGGAACCTGTGGTCTTGAGGGTAAATTATCTCACATAAAAGAGGCAAAAAAAAAAAAGATTTTATGGTGGCAGAGAAGATGAGGCAGTTGGAGGAAGTGTTTGAACCTTATTCTCATCAGAATTGGCTCAAAGAGGGAATAACATACACACTTAGTTGGGTATAGAAATCTATCTTACCCTACCAGAAAGCAGAAGAGGCTAAGAGAAGAGGAGGAGATGAGGGGAGGGAGGGCAGATTGGAGTAGGTAAAATACAAAAGCAAAACACTTTTGAGAATGGACAGGGTGTCCACCAGAAAATAAAATAAAAATCCACCAGATAATGGACAGGGTGAAAGGGGAGAGATAGTAGGAAAAACGGAGGGGGGCGGGAATTGGACAGAGGGAAAGACAGTAATCATGATTGTGAAAAAAAAATTTTATGGCAAGTTTTTCTGATAAAGACCTTATTTCTCAATATATAGAGAACTGAGTCAAATTTATAAAAATAGGAACCATTACCCATTTAATAAATGGTCAAAGACTTTGAACAGTTTTCAGACAAAGTAATCAAAGCTATCTATAATCATATAAAAATGTTCTAAATTATTAGTGATTAAAGAAATGCAAATTAAAATGATGCTGAGCTATAACTCCACACTTATCATATTGGCTAATATGACAGAAAAGAAAAAAGACAAATGTTGGATGTGGAAAAATTGAGACATTAATGCACTGGTGGTGAAGTTATATACTGATTCAACCATTCTTTAGTACAATTTGAAACTATGCCCAAAAGACTATAAAAGCATGCATACCCTTTGACCTAGGAATACCACTATCTCACCTGTATCCAAAAAGAGATAAAAAACAAAAAGGAAAAGGACTTACGTGTACAAAAATATTTATAGCAGTTCTTTTAATGGTGGTGAAAAAAATGGAAATTTAGGGGATGTCCATCAACACGAGAATGGCTGAACAAGCTGTGGTATATGATTGTGATGGTATACTATTATACCATAAGAAATAACAACCCTTCTTTACAACCAGACTAATGTCCAGTGTGAAAGTATTTGTGGATCCTATACTAGATTGCATGTCTCCATGGAGGGAGAGGGGAAGGGAGGGAAGAAAATTTGAAACTCGAAGAGATTGTGGAACTGAATCTTGTAAACTAAAAGTAAATAAACAAATCAATTAATAAGAAAAAAAGAAATGACGAGCAGGGCACGCGCAAAAAAAAAAAAAAAACACCCAGAAAGACTTGCATGAACTGATGCAAAGAAAAATTAGCAGAACCAGAGAATATTGTACATAGTAACAGCAATATTATACAAGATCAACTGTGAATGACTTAGCTCTTCTCAGCAATACAACAATCCAAGACAATTCTGAAGGACTCATGATGAAAAATGCTCTCCAATTCCAGAGAAAGAACTGGTGGAATCTGAATGCAGATCAAAGCACACTTTTTTTTTTAACTTTCTTTATTTTTCTTAGTTTCTGGTTTGGTTTTATTTCTGTTTTTGTTTTTGAGTTTGTTTTTTCGGTCTGTGTTTTCTTTTACAACCTGATTAACATAAAAATAAGTTCTGCATGACTGCGTATGTATAACCTATATCAAGTTGCTTGCCTTTTCCAATGGGGTGGAGGGGAGGCAGGGACAGAAAGAATTTGGAACTCGAAATTTTTTTAAATTAATGTTAAAAACTATTTTTATATGTAATTGGAGGTAAAATAAAACATTAAATTGTTATTTAAATAAATGAGTTGATCACACACAATTAAACTCAACAAAGTTATTAAAAGTCTGCTAAGGGCAGAGTGCTGTAACTTCCTCACATTAGCTCTTACATTACAAAACAGGTTTATATCCCTGCAGTCTTTAATCATATTATAGTATTCAGTTCTCCAGATGGAGCATCCGTCCCTCCACTATTCCCCACTGTTGGGCTTTCCCTGAAGAGGGCTCCCTGCTTGCCAGTAAGGCTTTCAGGGTGAGATCTCAACCACTGAATTCCAGGTGAAAGGGCAGGATCATTTTTGCTCCTCGTGTAGCACACAACACCTGTTCTTCAGAGAGGTCCACCACCCACGGCGGAGTGAGCCTGCTCCTCCACAATCCCACCAGCACTCAGCCTCATGCCTTTGGATAGTTTGCCCAGTTTGATAAGTAAGGCAGGGGGGTGTCACTTTATATTTCTTTGATTATGGAGGTCCAACGTTATTAACAATGTTATTTCCTCTCTTGAAAATATATGTTCATGGGGCGGCTAGCCCAGGCCTGTCCATGGCCTTGTCTCCCCTGGGGCCCACTCTCTTCATCAGGGAGTCCCTAAACTAGACCATCCTTTCAGGAGGGGCCCAGGCCACACCTGCTTCCCTCCCGGCCCCACGGGTCACTCTCCAGATTTCTCTACTTCTTTACCAGCAGCCTTCCACCAGAAGGAGTAGCCATTCCTTTTCAGGTGTCCTTTAGGTGGCGGCCTCTTCTCTCAATAGAATGTAAGCTCCTTGAGGGCAGGGTTTGCCTTTCTTTTTGCTTACACTTGGGGTGGAGGGGAAGATTTTCCCAAGATCTGGGAAATTCAGTAAAATGTTTGGCCCTCCCCTCATACCAGAGAAGTCTGAATTATGGTGTTAAAAGACAAAATACATAGATATTCTACAATACTATATGTATATGTATATGTATATGTATATGTATATGTATATGTATATGTATATGTATATGTATATGTATATGTATATGTATACGTATACGTATATGTATATGTATACATATTCTATGCATTTCTGAGTTTCTAAACATTTTCTGTCTTGTCTGCTGTCTTTCCTGCGTCCTCTGCAGCTTCTGCAAAACTCCCCAAAAATTCTCATTTAATTTCTCGTGCCGACCCATAATATATCAAAACAGAAATGGGGAAAGTCATGATGTGGAAGAGATAGTGGTATTTGTACCCCTGTGTCTAGCGCCCAGGAAATGCTTGGCTTTGTCTCTCTACTAGAGGGAAGCAACCCACACACAAAAAATTCATTACAAAATAAACACAAAGCGGGGCGGCTAGGTGGCGCAGTGAATAGAGCACCGGCCCTGGAGTCAGGAGTACCTGAGTTCAAATCCGGCCTCAGACACTTAACAGGAAAAAAACTAGCCGTGTGACCTTGGGCAAGTCGCTTAACCCCAACCTGCCCTCCAAAAAGCAAAAAATTAAAAAATTAAAAAATAAATAAACACAAAGCGACTGGGAGGAGGGGAAGGCAGGGAACCCGCGTTTATAAAGCACCTACTATTACGTGCTAAGCACTTTACAAATATCTCATCTGAGCCTCACAACTGCCCTGGGAAGAGGCGCTGCCATCGGGGCAACTCGTCTGTGTAGTTCAGAAGGGCTAAACAAGATACAGACTGAGTAGTGAAGGAAGCAAAAGAATCCATGAGGAAAGGAGCGCAGTGGAGAGGGCATGCGTGGCACAGCCCATGCAAAGGCAGAGAGGTAGGAGACAGAACGCTGTTGGCAAGGATCAGAAAGGTCAATATGTCGGCACTGTGGAGTCTGTCCCTATAGGGACTAAGTGTGATGAGGCTAGAAAGTTAGAACAGAGCCAAAATGCACAGAGGACTTTGTATTTTAATCCACAGGCACGAGGGAGCCACTGAAGCTTCCTGAGCAGCATCAGACCTGTGCTTCGGAAAGAGGCCGTTTAGGAGGTGAAGGGGATGGGAGGGTGCATGATGGAAGGGGGGAGAAGGCAGCTCCCAGGTACCTTGTGGAGGAGATTTGGCCAGACTTGTTAACCAACTGGAAGCGAGGCCTGAGGGGGAAGGCAGGGGAGAAGATGACACAGAGGTTGTGGCCGGTGTCTGACAGAAATGGAGAAAAGTGGAGGAGGACCCAAGGTTGGGAGCCAAGGTGACTAGAAGGATGGGGGTATGCCCACCTAGAAGAGGGCCGCTAGGTGATGCTTAGGAAGCAGCT
Source organism: Pseudocheirus occidentalis (assembly GCA_028646575.1). Lineage (NCBI taxonomy): Eukaryota > Metazoa > Chordata > Mammalia > Diprotodontia > Pseudocheiridae > Pseudocheirus > Pseudocheirus occidentalis. Next base: position 26,939,137 of record CM053593.1, read on the forward strand.
TCTGCACTCTGGTCTGCAAAGCCAGCAAAAGCGCCTGAGGAGGAGCCCTCAGAGAGGAAGCCAACCATGGAGTCTGCATCAGAAGCGACCCGAGAGGCGTTCTCCCATCAACAGAGGCTTTGGCCCTTCCCTCCTCTGGGCCCCTGGGAAGCCGTCTTCCCCAAATCTCGGGCGCACCAGACTGCAGCTGGGTCACCTCTCCTCCATCACAGAGTCTAGTAGGGAAGAATCACTTTCCTGCAGGGTCCCCATCTTTCCAGCCTCAGCAAGCAGCTCCCCTTCATTAGGGAGAACCCACTCACACTAGAAGGTTCCCTCGCCCCTTGGGAGGTCAAAATTATCCCTAAGGCTTTTGTTTCTGCTCAGTTTCTTCTTTCCTTCATTTTGTCCAACATTCTGACCTGGCAAAAGTGCTCCGGACCCTGGATCAGGCCTCTTCTATTTACTTTTCCCTGGCCATATGTCTCCCCACTGGGTATCACCAGTGCCTGACACACAGGAGGTGCTTAATAAATGTGGTGTCAGGGCTGTCATGGGGAGGAGGGAACGGCCTCGTTCTGCTCAGCTCATGGGGAGGAGGAGTTGTAGGAAGGAAGCCTGAGGCTGGTGTCTCCTAGGTAAAGGGCTTCCAGCCTGGGCCCTAACAGATCAAGGACAGAGGCTCTCTACTCACAGACACCACAGACACGTGAGTCATCCCAGCTTCTCCCTCACACTTGGGCTCAGCCGATCTGCTGCCCCTCCTCAGCTCCCCGGCCAGAGACCTCCCACAGGGGCCCCACGGTGGCTCTGGCTCCGGGGGGTTATGCCCTGAGAACATGCCATGACCAGGCATATGGCTGCACTGTCTGTTGGCCCACCCAGGGAGTCAGTAGCTCAGTGACCAGAGCTCTAGGCCTGGAGTCAGGAAGACCCACATTCAAATCTAGCCTCAGATGTACACTAGCAAGTCACTTTACCAGTCTGCCTCAGTCTCTTCAACTGTAAAAGGAGGGATAATAATAAGACCTACATTCCAGGGCTGTTGTGAGGACCAAAGGAGATACTGTTTTGTGAAAAAAAAAAAGAAAGTGCTCAGCCCTGCACCTGGTACACAGCAGGTCCTCAGCCCTGCACCTGGAACACCGTGGGTCCTCAGCCCTGCACCTGGCACACAACGGGTCCTCAGCCCTGCACCTGGCACACAGAGGGTCCTCAGCCCTGCACCTGGCACACAGCGGGTCCTCAGCCCTGCACCTGGCACACAGTCGATCCTACATGGATGCTGGCCCAGCCAAGCCTCTTAGCCTAAGGTTCAGGCCCCCACTCACCCTGGCCACACCCACACACCCTTTTTTTCCCAGCTTCCCCCACTCCTGTCCTAATTACTCACTCACAGAGTAGCTTCTCAAGGTTGGAGAATTAGAGCGTGTGCAAAGCTGTGAACATTCGATTAACACTGTTTATCACTAGCTGGCTTCCCCAAGACACTCAGTAATACACAGAGGGGCAAGGGTCACCAGAACGCCCTCCACTCCCAGCCTGGCCCCCTCCATCTCCCTTCCCCTCCTTTGCCCTCCTTCTTCCTTTTAACTGGCCGGAAGAATGAAGGTCAGCAGCAGGAGTGAGAGGGGAGAGTCTGTGCAGCATCCTAAGGCTGACCCTCCACAGGAGGGTCACTGGACACTGCGGGATGGAAGTTGATTTTTTCAATTTAGGGTCCGCAGCACCTTTTATTAAAGTACTTCTCTGTTCCTTTAACTGAGTTTTTCATTCAAAAGGACCAGGCCTGCAACATTTGCTGCCTCTTTCTCTTGCAAAGAAAAGAGCCCAGTTCAGCTGCTCCCAGTCTGGGGCCCCAGAGACAGCCAGGCAGCCTCCAGTCAGCGCCCTGGGCCAGTGTCCTCCACCAACAAAGGCTCGACTCCAGCTGCAAAGCTCAGCTACAAAGGCTGCCTGTGCTCCCCAGGCACCCCACCCCTGGCCCCAGATGGGCCTGCGCAGAGTGCTGAGCTGGGAGGAAGCTCCACAGACCCCGGCAATCAGGGGTCAGGGTGAACAAAGCTCAGAAGAGCCATCCAAACGAGGACAGGAAATCAGGCCCTGATGCAATGCCAAGAACAAAGGCATTCTTGGAAAAGGAGCTCAGGGCTCTGGGTGGGCGGGTGCCAGGAGCCCCCACTGCAGCCAGGCCAGCCCACAAGCCTGCAGGAGTTCACCCCTGCCTCATTTATATCTCTCCCAAGCACACACCAGACTCATGGGTGCTGCCTGTCTCCTAGCCCTGCTCTGGGCCTCTCACCTGGCCCCACACAACCAGCCCCTCCAGTCTGGTCCATCCCACAGGACTGAGCAGCCCCACCCCCCAGGGGGTGCCACACAGTGGACACCCCTTTGAAGCACTTCACAGACGGCAGCCTAGTTGGCCCAGAGGGTGGCAGGAGGGCCGGTGAAGGGGACAGGAGGCCAGGGGCAGAGCAGACAGACTCTTAGAGAAGAGACATGAAGGGGTCTGCAGGGTAAGAAAGAAATGGAAAGAGGGGACAGAGAATGACTGGGTTAGGACTTGACGGTGACACTTAGTCTGGAATAAATCACCTCCTACTGGCTCTGACTCTGTGACTAGCCAGGGTTACAGATCGCCCACTTCCCAACTCTCCTCCGGTCCCTCTGCCCCCAGGCCCAGGCCATGGACTTCTTCCCTCACCCACGAGGTGCCAGGTACAGTTAAGAAAAAGAAGAAATGACCAAGTGAGGAGAAAGCTCCCATGATGGTGGGCCAGCATTAGCCCCATGAGGTCACGACAGCGCCAGGCTGCTTCTCTGCTGGGCCCCGAGCTACCCCCCAGGCCAGGGAATGGGAGGGAAGGGGGCTGGGGGTACACCAGAAAGCCTGACGGCTCTGGGGCCACAGGACCAATGCCTACCCTATCTCTAGCCCCGAGATAACCCTGAACTCCCCTCAGCCTCAGTTTCTCCTTCAACACAACAAAAGGGCTGGATTCAATGGCCTCTGTGATCCTATGGCCCCATGACCTTGGGTAAGTCTTTTCTCTGGGCATCACCACCTGAGGAGCTCCTCCCAGCCCTGCATCTATGATCTCATGCCCTTGGAAAAGTCTCTTAGTTTAGTCCAGTGACTGACTCTGGGCCTCAGTCTTCTCTGCTGTAAGATGGAGGCTGGGAGGAAGGACTCTAGGGCCCATCCCAGTTCTCAATCATCCCAGGAACCCAGAGGAGGCCTAGATCAGCACTACCAACAAAAGCCTCACATGTTCTAGGTAGCCTGAGATCCAAGAACAGGCCCCAAGCAGTGGGAGCCTGCTGACAAGGAGTCAAGCTCTTTCTTAGGGGGAGCCACTGTGGCCCAGCCTCCAGGGGAGTTGTGAGCCAGTGACCGTCAGGGCTCAGCAGGGCTCTCTGCTGGCACTTACTGGGGTCTTCCCATCGGAGGAGGTGCAGCTTCCAGGCGGCATAGTACATGAAGCCCAGCACCAGGCAGAGGCACAGGGTAAGCAGCAGGTTCCGGACGAGTACCACAAGGCCCATCTTCATTGGCTACATGACCTACAAGAGAGCAGACAGAAGGGATCTTGAGAGGTGGGCACCAAGTCTCACCAGCCTGGTCTCTGTGGACATGTAGGGTAGGTGTACATGGAAAGGGCACACCAGACCTGCACAGGGGCTGACTCTGGTACAATGGTCAGAGCAGCGACCCTGCATGGGCTGCCTCCTACATAATCCCTGAGAAAGTCAATCAATCAGTCATAATAACTCTCAGACTGTTATGAGCATGGAAACCAGGGCTGGCAACAACCCTCACAGGCTGTTAAGAAGGCCTTGTAGGGAGCAGCTAGGTGGAACAGTAAATAGAGCACTAGCCCTGGAGTCAAGAGGACCTGAGTTCAAATCTGACCTCAGATACTTAACACTTAATAGCTGTGTGACCTTGGGCAAGTCACTTGACCTCAATTGCCCCGCCTTCCCCTTCCAAAAAAAAAAAAAAGACAGTTGGAGAGGTGAGATTGGAATTCAGCATCAGAGAGGTTGGAGCTAGATAAGCTGATCTGAGAATCATCAGCTAAGAGATGACCATTGAATCCTTGGGAGCTGATGAGATCACCATGTGAAAGAGAAGAAGGCCCAGGACAGGGTCCTGGGGGTTGCCCATAACTAATGGACATGCCCGGGATGAAGGCCACAGCACTGGAGACAGAGGGAGAGCAACAGCGTCAGAGACTGCAAAGGGGCCAAGAAGTATGAGGACCGATGCAAGCCCTTGAGGTTTGGCAAGTCAGAGATCACAGGGTGTATACAGAGCAAGCACAACAATAGTGACCGCTCCCTTATCCAGGGCTCCCTAGTGCCAGGCACAAGTATGGCCTCGTCTGATCCTCACGTCAACACCGGGGGCAGGTGCTATTATTGTCCCCAAATAAGGAAACCGGGGCAAAGAGTTTAAACGACTTGCCCATGGTCACACGGCTGGTGTCTAAGGCCGCACTTCCTAAGTCTAGGTTCTGCGTTCTATCCACTGAACCACTAGCACCTTGGCTAGATTCCCCCAGAGATCTCACCTGGCATGACATTGTTCTTCAAGGCCCTGTGATCATGCTCTATTTATCCTGTTACCAGCCCTGGTTTCCATGCTCATACACTTAAAAACCTCTGTCGCCTGTGGAGCTCCTTGTACATCTGTACTGGTCTCTAGACAATTCCTATTTTTCCTTCCCAATGAAATGGTTTCCCTTTGTGCCTTCAAAATTTCGTTCCTGAGCATCTCCCATCCCTCCTGGGCTGGCTTACTCTTTAGAAATCCAGTTTGTGGGATGTGATCTATCTTCCCCTGAGCTCTCTTTCTCTGTCCTAAGTTCTAGGAGTTTCTGGGATTTCCTCTCTTGGGCTCAGGGTCTAAGAAGGGATACAGTCAAGCAGGTGCTGGTGGTTTGGCTTAGCTGCACATGCTGACTCCTGTCCCTCTCTGTCTCTCTCTGTCTCTCTCTCTCTGTCTCTCTGTCTCTCTCTTTCCCTCTCTCAATTTTTCTCTCTCTCTTTCTCTCTCGGTACTTTCCTGCCTTAGCTAGGCTGGCCTTTGGGTGCAGCTGGTGGCGATGGCTAGCCCCTTTTCCACAGGAGATGCTTCCCTGATGATGGTCATGAGGATTGGGCCAGAAGCAGGTAGTCGGGGGCGCTGCCACTTTCCAGGCTCCTCTCTGCCTCTTGGTAGCACTTGTCAGGAGCGCTCCATTCCCATCATTCCTAGGTTTTATCCCAGATACAGAAAAGCAAACTCCATCCTCAGACATCACCTGCACCAGCTATTCACTTCCTAAATCTGCCATCCTCTCCCATATTCCTAACCTATGACAAGGAATAGTGGTAAAAAAAAAAAAATCTGTGCCTCTGCTTGTTCCCTTCTCAAGAATCCATCGTCTCTGGCAACAAAGTCTGGCAACTTTTAAGGTCCTTCTGGCAGGGCCATGTGGGTGCCTGAGCCTGCTGGGCAAGGCAGGGATGGGGGGAGGTGTCACCGAAGTCCAGGGGCAGGACAAGTCAGGACAAATGGAAGTGGCCCAGGAGGCAGTAGATCACCAGTAGGAAGCTCTAAATGCTCCACAGCACCTGATTCAGCCACCTTAGTGGCCGTTAGAACAAATTGTTCTCCTCTATCCATTTTGCCAGGGGAGGGTCTTCATATACTTTGGGTAGAAACCCCCCCCAACTCACTGATGGGTCATTCTCATCCTGGTTCAGCCCATCTGGTAAGACAGTTTACTGGGGTGTGTCTGCTACAATGCTACAGCTTCTCAGAGCCACGGATGAGACCTGTGTGAAGGTGGACTCCAAAGGCATATATGAGCAGCCCTGAAAAGGGCTTGGCAGCTGTCATGGCAGTGTGGCTAGTCCTCCCAAACACCCCATACCAGGTGAAGCAGTACAGAGGAAGAAGACAAGAGGAGCCAGGGCAGAACCCTGAGGCATTCCTGGGGGGGAGATGGCATGATCTAGTGGAGGATGTAACAAGGGAGACGGAAGGAGTGGTCAGAGAGGGAGGGGAGGAAGCAGGGTCCTGGAAACCAAGAGAAAAGAGAGTATCCAGAAGGAGAGAGTGATCGACAATGCCCAAAGCTGCAGAGAGCTCAAGGAGAATGAGGAGGGAGAAAAGGCCACTGCTTTTAGCAGCTAAGAGATCATGGGTAACTTTGGAAAGGGCAGCTTCAGTGGAAGGATGAGGTCAGAAGCTGGTATGTTAGGGGTCCAGAAGACAGCGAGAGGAGAGGGAGGAGAGGCATCCACTGTAGATAACCCTTTTCAGGAACTTAGCTACAAAGGGCATAAAAGACATGGTACTTAATACATGCTGGCTGACTGACAGCTGACAGACCATATCACCACACCTCCCTTCTATTGAACCTTGTCCTCTTCCTCATCCTCATTCTGATCTCCCATCCTTCTGCCCCCCCAAACCTCTCCCAGGCCATCATCACCCCTGCTCTGCCCTGGCTTCTCACCTTCCCTCACCACTGCTACCCATCCCCTACCCCCCAGGGCTGCCATACCATCTGCAGGGAGGGCCAGCCTCCCCTGAGCCCCCTGACCCAGCCCCACTGCTGGATAGATCATCTGGCTTGGCTGAGATGGCAGTCTTCTGATGAAATGGAAAGCCACCAGGCCTTGCCATCTGCCCTGTCTCTACACCCTGCAGACCTCTGGCACCATCACCTGACCACCACAGAGTATGAGCTTCTTGGGGCTATCTCACTGTGTAGCCCTAGCACTTGGCACGTAATGAACAACCAATAAATGTTCTTTCTTTCCTTCCTTCCTTCTTCCACTGTTCTTGCCATCCCACATTCTATACCCCAATCTCCTCCACCCATCTCTAAGCTGTCATCAGTCTTGCACCCCCAGCCCAGGCCCTGGCCACTGCCTCTATCACACTCCTTGGGTTACCTGGGCCCTTCTCCAGCTGCTCCCTCTTTGCAGAGAACATCATGAGGCTGAATGGCTCACAGGGTCATTCTCTCTTACTCCCCTTTTCCAAGCAGTTGTCAAGTCCTGTTTTTTCTGCCCATGCATGCCCCTTTTTGTCCTCAGACACAGCTACTCCCCCAGGGCTGGCCCTCATCACTTCGCAATTGGACTGTTGTGATGGACCCCCTCACTGATCGCCCTGCTTCCAGACTCTTCTCTCCCTAATTCATCCTCTGCTCAGCCAATGAAGTGATCTTCCTAATGCACAAGTCTGCCCATGTCACCCATCATTCAAGAGGCTTCAAGGGCTCCACGCTGCTTCTAGGCTACAGCACAAACTCCAATGTCGAGCCTTTAAAATCCTTCATATTCTGGCTCTAGTCTATCCATCCAGCAAGGATGACACATCATTCACTATCACTTTCTCTATAATCTAGTCAAACTTGTTCTCTGAATGTGACATCTCATCTCCCACCTCTGTGGCTTTGCATAGGCTGGCCTCCATGCCAGGAACGTCGTCCCTCCTCACTTAACATTCATATCTCCATCCAAGGCTGAACTCAACCGTCGAGTTGAGAGCCTTTGCCCACAGGCGTCCCCAGGAAACAGGCTCCCCAACTCCAGATGGCGTTGTCTTAACTTTGTAAGGATTCTGTTCTGAGTTTTCTGGGTATGTGTTATAGTCCCTCACTTGAATTCAAGCTCTTGGAGGACAGGATGAGGACAGGGCCTTTCCATACTCCTTTCCACAACCAGCACATCCCACATCTCCTCCAATGCAGCATGTGCCTAATAAATGCTTGTAAAACCACCCTGAGCACAAGCACTGTGAGCTGCATGAGCTGTGCACTGCTGGGGGATGGGCTCAATCCCCAACAGAGGAGGCCCTGGGAGGGAGAGCTGGCCTGGACTGACCAGGAGAGAAAAAAAAGTTTGTCTTCCATGTTAACACAGCCTGCATGACTCTATGAGAGCTGAAGATCTTTTTACCCAGATATGGACCGAACTGTGAGAAAACTTGGGTGGAGGCCCCTAAAGACTGAAGCCAGACCGTGTAACTGGGCTGAGGATCCCACTCAGTGCTCAGGATGCCCCTGGTCCTGCAGTAGGAATCACCATCCCAGACAGGACCAAACAGGGGGGAGGCTCCTACCTGCCCCTATTCCCACTGCTCTTCATGCCTGGAATGCTCCTGTTCCTCATCCCAGCTCTTGACTTCCTTCCAAACCTAGCCCAAAGCCCACCATTTGCCACAGTCCTTGTCAGCCCCACATCCAGCTGCTAAGGTCCTTTCTGGGACTACCTCCCATTTGCCCATTTACCCTGTGTTCATGTGGTCAGCATGTGGCTTTTGCATGTTACTCCCTCTCTGGTTAGAGAGCGAGCTCTCTGACTGCAGGGGCAAGGTTGTCTGTCTTTGCAAAGTGCCCGGCCACAGTAGATTAATCAATGCCTATTTACTACTGCTGCCTTCCTAGAACTGCTAAGGAGACTGGAGCTTGCCTATGGGATCAGGATTCAATGTCCATGCAGTAAGAGGTGTCTAGGGAGTGCCCCTAGGTTGGGCCCTGGACTGCTGAATATTTTTATCAATGATTTGGATAAAGAAATGGCAGACAGCCAACCAGAGAGGTCTACCTCAAAGCCCTGCTGGCACCTCCAGCTTCTCCTTAGAAATCCTACCATAAGCCCTGCCCTTCCTACCTCAGACACCCATGAGAGTTGAACACTTGCACCTCTAATGTTTACAGCCTGAGCCTTACACCCACTGGAGCGCTCAACCTCCCCAGCTCCTCTGTCCCTTGGAGCCACCCTCTCTGCTCCCTCCTGGTCAGGGCTCTGGTGTCCCACCTGCTCCCTGCTCCCACTTCCATCCTGTCACCTAATCTTATCAGCCCTCCACTCCAATGACCTGAACAAACTAGGCCTTGTACATAAATAGGAGAACAGACGGCTCATGACCAGGAGGCCCAGGATCTCGCTCTAGCCCTGACACTCCCTAACTAACTGGGGGCATGTTTCCTCAGCAGCAGACTAAAGATAACCTTTGCACTACTATCCTCAAAGGACTTTCTGAGGAGCACACCACATGGTTGAGAGCTGTTTTAACTATTTTGGCACTCAAAGCCCTCTACGATCTGGCTCCAGCCTCACCTCCCAGTTCTCCCACCTCACTACTGGACTTCCCCTAGACCTGGGGACCCTATCCTCCATTTCAGGAAAACCTTGAGCCCACAACGATTTTTCCATCCTCTGAACCCCTCAGGTATCATTTACAGAATCAGAATTTGAGAAATGAACGGGACCCTAAAGCCAGCTCCATCCTGTTTCAGAGAAGGAAGCTGAGACCCAGGATGGGAAGTGGCTTGCCCAAGGTTACAGAACAGGGCAGGAGAAGATTGAGGGCGGCAGTGACCATGTTCCTGCCCTGGCCCGACATCAAAGCTGGCCTCAAGTCCCTCACTGACCCGGGATGGTTCATTCCCCTGGGGTGTGGGGGGGGGGGGAGGAAGTTTATGTGACACTGCCCTCAGAAGCCCTGTGTGCAAATCTTCTCTGAGGTTTGCTTCCTGCATGTCTCTTGGCAGGGCCCATACCCTGCCTGAGCCTGTTTCCTCCTGTCTAAAATCATGGGTGGGCCAGCTGGCTTCTGAGATCCCTGCCAGCTCTGGAGCCAGGCTGGCATGATCCCAAAATGCCCAGGAAACGGACCAACCTCCTCAAGACGACACAGAAACAAACCTCCAGGGACAGCCCACCCCACCAACTGCCCACCAACTGGCCAGCCACCTCCAAGGCCAGCCCCTCACCCCTGCACCCCAAGGTCAGAGCCTAACCAGCTCTCTCCAATACTGGCTAAAAATCCCATAATCCAGAACAGTAAGTTTCCCATTACAGAAGGAAGTGGGCTAGATGCTGGGCTCACCAGGATGACAAGGCCGCAAACCAACCAGGGACCTGAGCCTTGGCAGAAAATCACATCTACCACCAAGCTGGGGCTGGTGGTAGATGTGATTCGCTATCAGCAAAGATGTGAAAACAGCATCCTGGCTGTGCAAACTCTGCCTTCCTCCTTCTCCCTCTTCTTCCTCCTCCCCCCTCCCCTTCTTCCTCCTCCCCCCTCCCCTTCTTCCTCTTCCCCCCTCCCCTTCTTCCTCCTCCCCCTCTCTGAAACCCTGCTTTCCTGTTTCATCATCACAGCTCAGGCCTCAATTTGCTCTTTTCACAATTATGAAACTAAGGCTACCCAGATCACCTTGACAACATCTTCCCCCCTCAAATGTCTTGCTGCCATAACATCACATCATGTCCAACCCCAGTCCTGGAATGCCCCCCTACCTCCATCCACCTTCTGCACTCCTAGAGCCAGCCACTGGGAAATGCTGCCAGAGGGCATCACCTCAGCTGGCTGACCTGGGCCATCTCAAACAGTCCCTCTAAATCCCCTCCAGCTTCCCCCCAAAGCCCTCCCCATCTCTTCTAGCTGAGACCTCACCTGAAGGCCAGTCTCTAGGAGCTCCCAAGCCCCTGACGGTCCCCACTCTCTCTCCCTCTGACAAAGAAGATGGCCCTTTTCCTCACCAAGGCCAATTCCTCAACATACGCCCAATCGCACCCCTGCTTCGATCAGCTCCATCTCTCCTTGTGTCTCTCTCCAAATCTCTCTCTGGTCCTATCTACTGGCTACTTCCCTGCTGCCTACAAACATGCCCAAGCTTCCCCATCCCTAAAACTCCTAGCAGCCCCTCAAGCTGCCTTGCTGGATCTCTTCTCCCCTTCCCACGTGCCTCGTCACTCACCCAAAACCGGTCTCCCCAAAGTCACTGCTGATTTCTTCATGGCGACAACCAACGGTCTTCCCTCAGTGCCCACCTTCTCCTCCTAGATGCTCTCTCCTGTCTAGGCTTTCCTGACATTGCTCCTTCTCACGTACTTTTGCTAGTCCATCAACCAAGCCACAGCCCCAGGCCTGCATTCTCCCCTAGATGCTGTCCTGTTCCCTTCCCTTCTGTCCAGTCTAGACTGTCTCACCTAATGACCTCATCAGCTCAGCCATCCCTCTGCAGAGCACTCTCACATCTGCATCTCCGGGCATATCATCCCAGAGCTCATTATCTTCCCCCTAAACCAGTGGCTCTTAACTTTACTAATGCCGTGACCCTTTAATATTTGTACGTGGGTGTATCTGCATGTGGGTGGATCCGCCTGGAGATGGACAGAGGAGCAGAGCGGCGTCTCAGTTCCTAAGACCATGGGAAATATGTGTTTTCCAACGGTCTTAGGCAACCCCCAAAGGGGTCACGACCCACAGGTTGAGAACTGCTGCCTTAAACCCATCCTATACGAACCATCCTGACTATCTTTCTAGTCATGATTTATCTCCCATCTCTGCACCTTTGCACCAGCTGTGCCCTATGCCTGGAGTGCTCTCACTCCTCATCTCTGCCTCCTAGAATCCCTGGTTCCCTTCAAAACTTTGCATGAGGGTCGTCTTCTCCAGGAAGTCTTTGCTTACCCCTCATGCCCCTCTCCCTAGAGCCCTCCTCTCCAATTTCACTTGCATCTATCTGAGATACATTGGCTGATGTATGTATAGTCTCCATGACAAAATGAAAGCTCTTTGAGGACAGGGACATTTTCATTTCTCCCTATTTCTCCCATGCCTAGCACAGTGCCCAGCATATAGGAGGTTTTTAATAAATGGTTGTTAATGGACCAATTCCCTCCTTCTAGCTTCCCCATTACTACCAAGGGTATAACCAGCCTCCCTGTAGCAGCAAGGAAAGAGAGGAAGTGGCAAGGGGTAGGCAGGTCAAATCCCCACCACCACCTAGACCACAATCTCCCTTCAGAGCCAGGCAGGGATAGCTCAGGAGTCTGGGGAAGCCAATCCAGGGGAGAGGCAGCCTGGAATCTGGGCCTGCAACGTGCTGCAGCCATAGGGACTGAAGGAATTGATTAACAAAAGAAGAGACACTTCTTAGCACTGTGTGCTAAGTGCTGGGGATCCAAATGGAAAAGCAAGATCCCTGCCCCTCAAGAGCTCCCAGTCTAGTGGGGAAGACAACCCCTCAGGTCCCCTAGTTCTTAGGGTATAGTGGCCAAGCAGAGGCCTCTCCTTAGTGTCATTTCCACTGATAAAATGACATTGGTTTCTGATATGGAGCCATTTGACAGGGCCAAGGACTTTGCTGACAAGAACTTTCCTTTCTGAGTCCCCAGGCTCCCAAGGTTGCAGTCCCTGCCAGAGCACTTACCAGGCTGCAGCTCCACAGGGGGATGGCTGCAGGCACTGGGCAGGAAGCACAGCTATTCCCAAGGTTCTTGGGGCCTGAGGGGAAATGGTGGTCAAGGTGGTGCTGCTGCCTGACCTGCCTGGCGGCCCATGCTGCCTCCCATCTCTCCCTCAGGGTGCTGGCTCCTTCAGTCAGGCTGGCCACCTGCCCTGGGAATGGCATTTGGTGGCAGGTGGTGAGGACGGCTGGCACCCTCTCCATAGGAGCCTCCCCAGATGATGGCTATGAGGGCTGGGCAGGACACTGGCCTAGGGGTCTGGGGGCACTGCTCCTCCTGGGGCTCCTGGGGCTCTCTGGCTGTGGTGGCAGCTGGCAGTGAGGAGGAAAGTGGATCCCTTCTCTACAGTGATTTCTCCCTTAATGGAGGTGGTGGGGACTGGGCTAGATGCACTCTGGGAGTGTGGGGGAGCACAGGGTCCCAACCATCCCCATCATGGCTGGGGGGGTGCTGGTGCCTCACCTCACCCTTAGAGGGTCTTACTGCCTCAGCCAGGCTGGCCTGCCTGCTCTATGGACGGCAGTCAGAAAAGACCCAGAAAGGAGAGGCTCCTACATCAGAAACTGATGTGATTCTATCATCGGAGACAATGTCAGGTCATCTGCTTGGCCGCTGCACCCCCAGCCCCTGGGCTCCCTCCCCTTCCTCATCACACTGACAGTCCCTGGATGGTGTGGATTTTCTTGCTAAGCAATGACTCCCCTTGAATCATTCTCTCCTGATGGGTCATGCCTGCCTCCCCCACCTCTCTGGCATTCGTGCTTCCCTCTCCACTCACACACACCCCCCCCACCTCCAGCCCTCAGCTCCTCTCCCCCAACTCCTACAGCTCTGCCAGCTGCAAGGCCCCAGTCTGGACGATTCCCTCAGGGATCGGAGCCCCTGGGAGCACTTGAGGACCTCCTCAAACTGGCCCCTCTGCAGTTAGCTCCCCTTTGGTGGCATGAACCTTGGCCCCCCAAGCCCAGGCTCCCCTCAGGGGGGCAGCAAACAGCACTCAGGGAGGGCACTGCAGTGGGAGAGGCCTGGATCCCCTGGGATTGTCACCAGGTGTGTGGGGCAGGAGTCCCTGGAGGGAGTGGGCTTCTGCAAAGTGCACAAACACTGCGGTAACAGAAGTGTGGTGCAGTCCACGGCTGGAGCTGCCTTGGAGTAGGCTAGAGTTCCATATGTGGAGCATTAACTGAGTGCCTACTGTGTGCCAGGCTCTGGGCCCTGCCCTTCAGGAGCTGACAGCTCAGTCTGAGCTGGGGTCGCTGGGGGCAGGAGCAGGCAATGCACCCCTCCTGGTCCCTGCTCTTAAAGGCACTGAGTAATCTGTGGACATTGCTAAGGGCAGGCAGGGAGGCTGGGGGGGGAGGGGGGGCACGGCAAATGACAAGGGCAAAGGCGCAGGAAGGGGAGATGGTGGGTCGGGCCCGGGACTACACCAAGGTCAATTTGGCTGGACTCGGAAGGGATGGAGGGCGGGATGCACGGAGGGTCTGTAGCCGGCTGGAAGGGCTTCTCCGAGGGAAGAGCTGGGACGGGCCGGGCCTGGCGGCTACGGGAGGTGGAAGGGGAGACAGTGGAGAGGGGGAGCTGCCAGGAGGGTCCGGGCCCCGGGAGGTGCGGGAAGGGACTCACGCGCGGGGATGACCCGAGCACGGCCGCCCGCGCGCAGAGCCCTAGGGCCCCCCACTGAAGACCTCCGCAGCCGGCCAGGCCTGGCTGGACTCGAGGGCCAGGCCCGGCTACGGGCGTGGCCGCAGGCGTCCAGATTCACCTCCCCACCCTCTCCCGGTCCTGTGGGGGTGGAGGCGCCCTGGGGCTCCCAGCACGGTCACGGTCACGGACGGGTCACGGTCACGGGCCGGGGGCGCGCACCAGGACCGTTAGCTGCGGGCGCGCGCGGCGAGCGGCGGGGCCGGGACGCGTTCTTACCGCGGGGCGGGCTCGGCGGCGGGGGGCTGGGCGGGCGAGGGGCCGGCGGGCGCGGGGTCGGGCCCGGCCTCGGGCTCCGGCGCGGGGAGTTCCGCGGGCGCCGCCATGGCGGGGACGCAGCCTCGGCCTCACAGCGCCAGGGGCGGGGCCACGGGCGGGGGCGGGGCAGGTCTGGCCAATGGGGAGACGCGACCCCGGCCCGCGGGCAAGGGGGCGGGCACAGACGGCGCTGTGGCCAATCGGCACGCGGGGGTGGGACGGGTCGAGCCGGGTGGACAGCCAATAGCAGAGTGAGGTCGAGGGAGATGCAGGAGGTAGAAGAGGATGAGGGAGGGGGCCGTGGCTCCTAGCGGGGTAGGGGGAGAGCGCGCAGACCCAGCGCCCAGCCCCCCCCCCCCCCCGCTTCCCCGCCTCCCCTCCCCCACTCACCCTGCCTCAGTTTCCCCATTCATTCACACCCACCCTTCACCTTCCCATTCTCCCTCACTCTCTCCCTGTCTCAGTTTTCTTAGCGGGCCCCCTGCTCGCCTCGCCTCGGTTTCCCTATTCATCCCCGGAGCTGCCTGCTTTCTTCTTCGGCCCCTGCTGCCTCAATTTCCCCAGCCCCACCTGGGCTCGGCAGAGCGGCCCCCTCCCTCCACGTGCTCCCGGCGCCCCTTTCCCGTCAGATCCGAGGCTCTGGGAGCCTCTGCACAGCGCGCTCCCAGCCAGACTGCAGAGTCCGCACCTGGTCCTTCGGTCCCGGGGACCAGAGACCGCACACTGACGCTGCGTCCCCCAGGCACCTAGTCCAGCCCCCACAGCGTCCCGGAGGAGCTCCCTCCCTCACCGGGAGCTAGGACAGCCTGCAGCCTGGGGAAGTTTTCCCCCGGACTAACGGGGGCGAGATGGCCTCTGGACCCTAAACCCACACCACCCCCCCGCTCAATGCTCTGCCCCCTCGGTCCAAGGGGATCAGTTATTTCATCGGTTTAGGGAGCTGCCCCCCATCTTGGCCCCAGAGTTGCCCTGAGCCCCAAGGTGAAAACACTTCCCCTGAGTCACACACAGGGTCAGAAGCAAGACCTGGCTCCAGGGCACTCCATCTGCTCCAACCCAGATCCTCCCCCAGATCAGCTATGCCCTGGGGGAAGAGGGAGGTAGGGAAGGGGATATCTGGCCTCAGAAGGCTAATGTTGCTAAGGGGCCCTAACTCCCAAGGGTCAGCTGGCTGAGAAACCCTCCAGCCTTGACCTTCCTCAGCCTGTGCCTTACTGCGAGGGTCACCCCTGTCCCCCCCAGATGCTAGGGTCCTCCCCTTCCCAGCACATTACCTTGGTTGATTACCTTCTTATTTGTGTGCATGTGGCAAGTCCATGAATGCACACCGTGCACAACATCCTGGACACTAGCACCTTTCTCCTCTCCAATGGGTTTCTTTCCTTGTATCTGTGTTCATAAACCCATTCATAGGTCCCTTGATTTAGAGCTAGAAGACACCTTAGAAACCCTCTAGTACTCATGGTATTGATGAGGAAACAGGCCCAGTGAAGGAAAAGAACCCAACTGAGGTCACATAAGCCAGGAACCATCTTCCCTTTTCCAGTTCATTTCAAACAACCCCCTAAGGCAGCAACCAGAGGACAAAAAATCTAAATGAAGGTCCCTGCCCTCAAAGAGCTTCCTTTCTGCTGGAAAAACAAAGATGAGCCGAGTTGGGAATTTCCAAGGGAATTGTTAGCTAGCAAATAAAATGCCAGTAAGATGTGGCACTGAAAATCAGCCTTCAGTGAGTCCTAGGGAAAATCAAAAGGTGCCTCCCCAGTTGTCAGTGATCTCCTAACGGCCAAATCCAAACCTTTTCTCAATCCTCAGTCTCCTTGACCTCTCTGCAGCCTTTGACACTGTGGGTCACTCTCTCCTCGAGATTCTCTTCTCTCTAGGTTTTCAGGACCAATCCGCTCCCCCCCATTCTTCTCCCACCTCCTTGACCAATTCTCTTCTGTCTCCTTGGCAGGATCTTCATGTAGGTCACACCCACTACCCACAGATGTCTGTCCCTCTTCTCTTCTCCCTCTCCCCTATTTCACTTGATGGAAACCTTCTGGTTTCACCTCTCATTTCCAAGAAGACAATTCTCGAATTTGTCTACCTGCAACCTTTCTCCTGACCTCATCTTGCACCTTCAACCGCCCATCAAACATTTCAAATTGAATGTCTTGGATGCCTTACACTCAACATTTCTGAAACGAAACTCATCTCTTCCCCTCAAACCTTCCCTTTTCCTAACTTCTCTAATACTGTGGAAGAGCCCACTGTTGTCCCCATCCCCCAGACACCCAGCCTGGGTGCCATTCTCTATCTCTCCTCCTCCAAACCCCACCCCATCCAATCTATTTCCAAGTCTTGCCAATGTTACCTTCATACCACCTCTCACATAGGCTTTAGTGCAGACCCTGGACAGCTCACACCTGGATCACTGTACCAGCTACTGGGGGAACGGGGTGGGTCTGCCTGTCTCAAGTCCCTCCTCACTCCACAGACCACTGTGACTCGGCTGTCAAAGTGATCTTCCTAAAGCCGAGTCTGACCATGACACCCCCCCCCCTTCATCAGTCAACTCCAGTGACCCCTCATCACCTCCAGAATCAGATTTAAAGCCCTGTGTGCCTTCTAAAGTCCTAACCTGGAACTTTTATCTTCTGACACCTCGGACACCCCATCCCCCAGGCAGACACTGGCCTTCTGGCTGTTCCTCAGACAAGACCCTTCATCTCTAATTCTAGGCATTTTCCCTGCTGGTTCCCCAAGCCTGGAATTCTGTCTCCTTTCACCTCTGGCTTCCTTGAAGGGCCAGCTAAAATCTGCACCTTCTCTAGGGAGCCTTTCCTAGTCCCCCTTAATGCTGATGCCTTCTCTCTGGCAGTTACCCCCAGTGCCATCTATACTTTATTTGTCTATTTTTTTTTTCATTTGGTCTTCCCCATCTCCTTGAGAGCAGGGACTTTTACCTCTGCATTCCCAGTACAGCGTCTAGCATAGAGCCAGAGCCTAATCAACCTTTTGTTGACTAGCCACATCCTCAGTCTGTTGCCTTTGATCCAGAGAAAAGCAGGGAAAGGAGTTCAGACGGGAGGATGCAGCTGACCAGACCTTGAAGAGAGCACAGTCACTGATGTTCCCTCCCTTCTGTAGGATTTCACCTCTGGGAATTGTTTCCCATCCACCTTAACTGGAAGGCTTTTCCGGGGGTTCTTGAGCAAGCCCCCAGGGCCAGCAAATAGATCAGGGTTCCCAGCCTGCTTTTTCCTCTTCTCTTTCCAGG
The DNA here is from genome assembly GCA_028646575.1 of Pseudocheirus occidentalis. Lineage (NCBI taxonomy): Eukaryota > Metazoa > Chordata > Mammalia > Diprotodontia > Pseudocheiridae > Pseudocheirus > Pseudocheirus occidentalis. The sequence continues at coordinate 26,956,613 of CM053593.1, forward strand.
ATTCACTAGTCTGTAGCTTCCCAGGAAGTAAAGTGGGGCCATCCTGGCTCAGCCTCCTGGCCTCCCCTGCTCTCAGGCCAGAGTCTGGGGAAGTCTGGAGGGAGGGAAGAGCCTGGGGAGGGCCTCTCAGTAAAGGAAGCCCCTGGAAGTTTACCACATCCTCCCCCTTACACCTTGTTCAGCTTCTGCCCTCCTCACTGGCTCTTTCTAGGTTACACTGCTGGCCTTCCTCTCCCCAAGGTATAGTCAGTACCTGCCTCACACCTGTGTCTTCTCCATCCTACTCCCTCCCCACCCCACCCACACACACACCCAGGCTCCCAGCTCTAAGCCTCCAATCTCCCCATGGTTCCACAAAGGAGTGTCAGGTCACTAACCCCACCCCCAACCCACTTGGCCCCAGGGACCAGAATTCTCCAGCCAGGCTCAGCTCTTTCCTAGAACAAGATCAGGCTATTAAGATACTTCTTCCCCCTACCCATTTCCCAGTCCAGTCCAGGAATTATGATTAGGTAATTATACACACACACACACACAATTATATATATGATATATGTGTGTGCACACACACATATGTGCACACACATATATAATTTTATATATGATATGTGTGTGTGCATGCACACACACATAACACCAACTCAGAGAAGCCCAAGAATGATGATCCTTATTTTAGAGGCAAAATCAGACTCAAAGGTTTGCTCAAGGACACTTGGCCAGCAGGCAGCTGGACGGTCAGCCACCTCATAGAATGCTCACTCCAGCCCCTTCCTGGGGGGGGGGGGAATGAGATTGAAGAGGTGAAGAGGGAGAAGAAGAATTCAAGCTTTGGGGGGTGGTGCAAGGCTAAACTCTGCCCTGCAGAGTCCCAAGGGCCCAGAGAAAGAGAAGGGAAGAGTGGTGCCCATCTAGCTGGCACCAGTTGGACAGAACTCCCACAGGCAGCTTAACATGGCCTGGCCCACCCTGATGGGCTTTGGGGGTGAGTTGAGCTGAGGGAGCAGGGGCAACAGGCAGGACCCCCAGTGTGTCTTACCTCTCCCTCTCCAGTCCTGGCTCAGCAAGGATCCTCCCCCATCCTTCTCTGAGAGCCCTGATCAGCAGACTAGCACGGGAAGGGTTAGGCCCCAAGTGGTTCGGGCAGCCCCTCCCCTCTTGCTGGGGGAGGTGGGCACTGAAAGGTTGCATTGAGGCCCGGCCCTGGGCTGGGCGGGTCAGGTAACCGCAGCCCCTCCCAGCCCCTACACAAAGGGGGGCATTGAGGCAGAGTCCTTAGCGGTGCCTTGTTCCCCTCCCCCCTACCTCACTGCACAGTTTCCTGTCTTCCCAGGGGTCTAGGACCAGGCTTCAAGCCCCAACATGGCCTGTGCTTCCCAAAGGTGCTTAGAAAACTGAGACCCCAGCTATTCCCCTTCCTCTACAAAATAAAGAGTTGGACCAGATGGTCCATAAGTAGCCACTAAGTCCGCGCTTCTGTGACCTGTGACCCGGGCATAGGACTAGATTACCTTTCTTAGGGAAGAGAGTTTCCAGAAGCAGGCAGGGATCTCAGAGGCTAGTGGTCTAATGCCCTCATTTTAAAGAGGAAACTCAGGCCCAGAGGAAAGGGCTGGCCCAGTGTCCACCAGATGCGAAGGAGTAGAACCCCTACGCCCACCTCCCTGGGACCTACTTAGACCAGCTCCAGGAATAGCTCCACTCGCCTCCCCTCTCTGTCCCTCTCCCTCTGCCTGTGCCCTTCCCCCACTTCCTAAACTTGACCTCAGCCAGGTGCCCCCAGGTGTGGATGAGTTTATTTGCACTTTCTTAGAAACACCCCTCCAAAGGTTCTGGGAACCTGCCCAAGTAGACTCTGGCCTCCTAGGAGGGAAGGAGGGAGCTCTCTATCCAATGCTGTTCCCTGTCAGTCCCTCCTCTTCCTCTGTGCCTTTCCTGTCCCCTGGTTCCTGCCAATTGGAGGGGACTGGGGACGGGAGGGGGGGCACGAAGCTGAGGCCTACAAAGAGTGAAACCAAGCTCATGCCCTAGTCTGGGAAGCCACAGGGCCAGAACTGGAACCCTGGTCCTCTCCGAATGGAGAAGTATTCTGGCCTCTCAGAGCCCCAACTGGGCCATAATCACAGGAAGACTTCAGCTTTCATAAGCCCTAAAGGGCATGCCTCATGCCCACTGATGCTCCTTCCTGGGGCACCAACATGCCCTTTAAGCTCACTCTCCAGCATCAACTCTCTCCAGAATGCCTCTGGAAACTTGCTTTTCTTCACAGACCAGGCTCTCGGCCTCCCTCAGACCCCCGTTTGCCACTTGCCTGGAATCTAAGATAACACAACCGAATAAACGCTTATTAAGTTATGTATGTGTACAGGGAATACAAAAACAAAATGAACAGTATACGCCTCCCACAAAGCACCATTCTCTTGGGAACTCCTGAATCTCTAGGCTGGAAGGGGAAGAGGAAGAGAAGAGGCATGTACTACTCTGTGTCAGGCATTCTGCAGATACCTCACTGAGTCCTCATGGCCCTGTGAGGTGGGGGCTGTTATTAATCCCCTACAGTGGAGGAAACTGAGGCAGATAGGGATGATTGGTCCAGGGTCACAGAGGGAGTGTTCAAGGCCAGGATTTGAGCTCAGGTCTTGCTGACCCCAAGGGGCAGATAGGTGACACAGTGAATAGAGTGCTTGGGTCTGGAGTCAGGAACCCATCTTCCCAGGTTCAGATCTGGCCTCAGACATTTACCAGCTGTGTGGCCTTGGGCAAGTCACTTCACCTTGTTTGCCTCAGTTTCCTCATCTGTAAAATTAGCTGGAGAAGGAAATGGCAAACCACTCCAGGATCTCTGCCAAGAAAGGCGCAAATGGAGTCGTGAAGAGTTGGACAAGACTGAAAAAAACCTGCTACTTGCTGGTTCCACCTAACACTCTGTCCACTATGCCAGCTAGGACCACTAACACCACCGGGGCCACCAAGTCCAACCTGAGCCAGACCTGGAATCCTAGCCCAACATGGGCAGAGGAGGCATCCTCCCCAAGGCCACTGCTGCCACTGGGGGCTGCTCCTCAGCATACACATCTCACCCACTATAGCTCCCGCTCTGGCCTCTCTCCTCTCCTGAACCTTTATTTCTCCAGACTGACCATGCCCACTTCAGTTTATCAGGTCTTCTACAGAAGACTCAAAGCCCTGGCTTCCCCTCCTCTGGACCACCAATTCCTAACCCTAAATGCCCACCAAGACCTGAACCCAGTTCTTCAGATGTGATGGGCTGACAGGGGCTGCTGAATGCCGTGGGATCATCCACCCCCCCCCCCACTCCAAGGCACAGTGTTTTTGTTTAAAATTAGTGTTCTTACTCTGATAGATTTAGCTCTTCTCAATAATGCAAGGATCTAAGAAAATTCCATAACACTCATGATGGAAGATGCCATCCACATCCAGAGAAAGAACTGTGGAGTCTGAATGCAGATGAAGCAGATTGTTTTTTTTTTTGTTTTGTTTCTTCTTTCTCCTGGTTCCTCCCATAGGTTCTAAATCTTCTTTACAACATGACTAAATGTGAAAACATATTTAATATGAATGTATGTGTAGAGCCTGTCAGATTGCACACAGTCTTGGGGAGGGGGGAGAAAATTTAAAACTAAAAAATCTTGCGAAAAGTGAATGTTGAAAGCTAAAAATATTTTTTAAATTTAGTGTTCTTAGCTACACTAAAGCCTGGTATATGGATAGCCTTGGGCTAGTTAGGAAGATGTGCCAGGTTAGCACCCTGACACTTCCTAGCTAGTTTCCCTGGCCAAGTCACTTCACCCCAGGATCCCTCTTGAATTTTCCAGAATGCTTTTTGGGCAATGGCTCATTAATTACATCCATGGGAATCTTTCAGTCTCCCAGGATTGTCCATTAGCTTTCCTGCTCCCTCCTGCTTACACTGGGCTTCAACTTCCTATTATCCATTTTTGGCTCTGTCCTCTGCCATCCAAAGACATTCTCCTTGGCAGAAAAAAACCAGACTCCAAGTAGTTTGCCTTCCACAAACCTTCGGGGTCTATTTACAATCCCTTGACCCCAGACAAGAGCCAAACCCTTGTTTTCTGAGTCTTTTCTTTATTCCATGATGGTCTCTGAAAAAAAAAAATCCTTTCCTGGTCCTTCCTCTTCTTTGCAGCTTTCTACTGTGATTCACTTCTGCTGAGGACTTGTAAAGTATCTACAACGTGCCCAGTATTCCGGACACTCTCCTCACAGGTCAGGATGCTGTTTTTGGGCCCAGGCTGCTACCTGACCTAGCCTCCCTCCATCCTCTGTTCGTCTTGTTACCAAAGTCCAGAGTGCATGCTCTGGAGATGTCATTTCCTGGCAGAGTTGCCATCATTTCTACCTCAGCACTCGGTTCCTCCTATCGGTTTCTTCCCTTTTTCATGAAATGAAACCCTCATTAGTCAAGTCAAGAAGTTATTGGCCGCTGGTGGGGAAGGAGAGAGAACAGATGTTCAATTGACTAAAGAGAAGGCTGGGAAGGGTGTCTCCAAGCCTATGCAGCTGTGAGGGCAGAGTCTTGGGGAGACACGGAGACTAGGGCTATGCCCGAGTGGAATGGGCTGCCTCCCCCTAGTTAGGGGGTCTTTGACTCCATTCCACAGCCACTCTTTCTGCCAAACTGGACCAGCAGCTCGGTCCCAAGGGGAGCATTCTCCTGCGCACTCTGCACCCCTGCTTATGTCAATTATCACCCCCGCTCCCATCTTGTACAATCTGATACTTTTCTTCCAAGGTTTCACTTGCTTTCTCCTTCCTTGAGTAGAGCTTTTACTTGTGACTAGAACAGCTGATGTTGCGGTCCACAGAAGGTCCCTGAGGGCTGTTAAACTCAGCAAGCATATATTAAGTCTATTGTACACTGAAATCACTCTGCTAAGCCCTAGGGGACACAAAGTCAAAAGAAAAATAGAAAAAAAAATAGGACATTGAGCTTACATTCTTCTTGGAAGATGCGTACGTGAGACAGCCAGACAAGTGCTAAGTCCTATTAGGAGAATGAGTACAGACAACAGGGTGGGGGGGCTTAGGGAGCGGGGAGGGATGGGGACAAAGTGCAAAGTGACTTTTGCCCAAAGTCACACAGCTAGTGTTAAGTGTCTGAGGCCAAATTTAACTCAGGTGCTCCTGACTTCACGCTCGGCACTCTATTCACTGAGCCACGTAGCCACCCCAAGGATGCATCCTTTCAAGGCAAGAGGGGACCAGGGACATCTGGAGAATCCATGGGTTGCTGTGAATCTGGTCTAAGTCGGTGATGGGGTCAGAGGCTCAAACACTGAGTAGGTTTGGGGCTGGGGGCTCTTCTCTTCCTCTGACCCTGTCCTGGCAGCTGAGCCTCCTCTTCTGCAAGGGAGCCTCATTCATCATCCACTTGGCATACCAGGGGTCCTTTTCCCCTTCTCTGGATGACCTTGCACCCTCCAAACTCACAGCCCAAAATTTATCATCACTCTTTTTTTTATCCACAAACCCCCGTTGGGCTTCATCACACCACCCCCGGCTGAGCACAGGTCTCCTCCCAGATCTGTCTTTCTTGCTGTCTCCATTAGGGTTGGATCATTACAGCTCCCTAACTGGTCAAGTTCAGTCTCTTCTCTGACGGGTCAAAGGCCAAAACAGACTTCCTAAGAGAGCCCACCAAATTACTGGCCCAAAGGCTTCCACTACACCTGTCCTGGACAAGAAGCCATGTCCTGAGGCCAGGGTCCAGCACAGTAACCAGTCTTAGGCCAGGAGCTTGCACATCTCTGAAAGAAAAGGCTGAACCAGAGGATCTGAGAACACAAAAGAATCACTCATGTGAGAAGACAGCCAAGACATTTCTTTCTTCCCAGTGCTACCACCCATCCCCTCCCGAGAGAGGAGGAAGTTTTACCTTGGGTCCCAGTTCCCTTTTCAACCTTAGGAAAAGCTCCTCAGGTTCTCCCTGCACCAAAGACAGGCCTCATGAGGCCATGGGGGTGGGGAATGCCAAAGGTGGTTCTGCTGCTTGCATGCCCTAGATCAAGGAGGAGCTCTCCTCCAGTCTTTCTCCACTGTCCCCCTTCCTGACCCAGGCTGGATTTTGTGAGGGACTCGGGTACCTACAGACCATGTGGTTACGGAGGTGGGGGTGGGGTGACTATAGCATGGCCAGGAAGACTAGGTTTCCAGACAGCCTGGCCCTGTCCCGTCCCTGCTCCCAGGGCTCATAAGAGCATCCTGCCTGCATAGCTGCTAAACACGACACCATATACCAGCTTTCAAAATAATTTGGTTTTATAGCGTTCGAGTGTAACAAAAAGGCAAAGGATCAAATCCCTGGTTCTCCTGCACACAGGGAGGCGGGGTCGGCAGAAGCCCAGGCCCGCACATCAAATTCATGGGCATCCCACGGTGCTCAGCCCACCCCCAACCCCCTACATGATTGACAGCTTCACCAATTAATGCCAACAGGTGCTCCCCACCAGCAGCAGCAGCAGCCTCCTCCCCCTGCTGCACGTGGTTCTGACTGTCCATTAAAATGCCCCCTTTCCCTCCCCCCAAAGTCCTCCCCCCACCCTCCACCCTCCACTTCACTGAGCCATTCAGGGTACCAAGAAGCCTGGTCCAAAGTCCCCAATCCCCCTGCTTCAGGGCAGGTCCAGAAAGAGTTGGGACCTTGAGACTCCACCACCCAGAGACAAGTAAGGAGGTTCCTCAGGGGCTAGGCCCCCGCCCCCCACCTTGGTGCTTCCAGGGCTTGAGCCCATCCAAAGGAAGGAGCTCCTGGTGCCTACTCAGCCCCTAGTTGGACAAAAAGGGGTGTGGCTCTTCACATTTGGTTTCTTCAGGTCAGTCCTTCTGGCCTCCCCCCAGGCTAGAGAGGCACCAGGAAGCCCACACACACACACACACACACACACACACACACACACACACACACACACACACACACACATACATAAATATAAAAAGGAGAAAGGGGGCAAGCACCAGTAATACTGCCTGCTCCTGCTTCGTCTGTCTGTCCAGCCAGCCGCTCCCCCGCTCCCTGAGGTGGGCTTGCACACACCTGAGGGCAGGCAGAGGGCACAGATAGCACCAACTCCCAGTGCCCACAAGCAGGGCCCAGCCTCTTCAGAGGGGCTCCTGCTGGCTACAGGCCCACCACCACTGTCCAGGGCCCCAGGCTCAGGGCTCAGCCTCCCTTCTTCGCAGAAGGACCAGGGAAGGGAACGGGGTACAGGAGGAAGAGCGAGTCCATTTGGTTTGTACAATTTCAGTCTCCATGGATGTTTGGGGCTCAGGACCCTGGAGTGCTCCTGCTTCACCAGCTGGGTCCACGTGGCAGCACAGGCCTTACTCCATGATGGCCCGGTAGAGCGCAGGCTCAATATAGTCTTCTCGGTATCGGGAGTTGATCACCCGCTGTCGTTTCTTTTCCTGTCTGACATCCTTCTCTGTGAAGATCTCTGTGAAGCGCATGTCTGAGGCCACTGACTGGGAGGAGAGCAAAGGCGTGTCAGTCCAGACCCCTCCAGGGCCGGGGCTTCCCATCAAGGCTTCCCAAGTCACTCACCAGCCGCGACTTGACTCTCTTGGGGAGCTCCTCATCCAGAGTATAAACGTCATCTCTCTTCACCATGAGCTGGGAGCCATCTTCGAACTCCACCTGCAAGGGGGTGTGGCCATTCAGCCCAAGCACACACTCACCTGGGCCCAGTACCCAGGACAGGGGAAAGCTGCCTGGTGAGGCCCAAAAGAGGCAAAGAAGCCCTCCCCACTCGCCACTCAGGACCCCCAGGAAGACTGAGGAGGAAGAAGGGCTCAGGTCACCAGCCAGCCAACCGTCCAGTACCTGGTACATCTGGATGGGGTGTGAAGCTACAAATGTTGCTCCATAGACTTGTCCATCTGTCCATCGCACTTGGACCACTTCCCCTCCAGCAGGAGGACCCAACTGGAGGCAGTCACGACTCTAAAGGTCCAAAAGAAAGAATGAGGTTGACCAAAAGGCACCATGCCTGCTGCTCAGGCTGGCCCACGGGCCCAAGCGAGGAGGGAGCTGGGGAGAAGGGTCACATGCAACCCCTGTTCTTCCTCCTTCATGCTCATAAATCCTAGGAAGGGAAGCCCAGCACTGCTTCTGACCCAGACTCAAAACCAGATCATCCCAGGGAGCAGCCAAGCAAGCCCTTTCTGCTAGGCAGAGATCCTGTGTGCTGAGGGAGCCCAGGGAACAAGCCCTGAGTTTCTTTCCCAAAATTCTTCAGTGAGAGGCTCCCTCTGAAGGCTCAAGCCTTAAGACCAGCCGGCTCTACTTTCCATAGCATTAGATCATCTTCTAAGCCTCTTTCTTGGAAGCAGAGGCAGCCGAGAAGAAAGAGAGGGGTAGGATGCAGATAGCAGACCCAAGGGGAGGGGGCGTGGCAGGGGATGCTGCTGCTGAGACAGGCACTAGTTACCACAATGTCCTCAGGGTAGAGATTGTCGCTGAAGGAGCCATCATCAAAGTTGACTTCGTAGAAGGTCTCTGTGGTGAGCTGGACCACCTCACACTGGTAGAAGCGGCCATTCTTGTGCTTGCTGATGACTGTCTGGCCTGCGGAGAGGTCCTGGAGGGCACCCTTGGCGCGCTGAAGGGAGACCAGGAACCCAGGTCAGGCCACAGCAGGCTCAGAGCACATGCCGGACAGTCCAGGCACTGCCACCTGCTCTCCCAGGTAACTGCACCACCCTCCAAGCTCATCCTCAAACACCTGCACTGGCCCCTGGTGGGAACTAACTTCTAGACCGAGCCTCGACACACATCTCCACGGACGAATGTCCAAGAGGGGAAGGAGCCTGACACTGAGCCAGTGCTGACAATCAACTCTCAGAGTGCAGGGAGACCTGAGAGGACTCGGGGTCCCTTCACCTGGAGAAGGCCAGCTGTCTTCGTGTCTGAAGGGCTCACATGGGGACCACTGGGCCCCGGCAGTTGCTGAGGATGAGATCTGGGAGGTGTGAAAACCAACTGCCAACCAATCAGGGCCAGCTACCAAGGGAGCAAGCAGGACCCCTCAAGGCCTTCAGTGGGGGCAGAGTGAGTCCTCCTCTGGGACGCCAGGCTTCCAGCAGAGTCTTTGCTCTGAGCCAGCCCAGAATCAGCCCCAAGACCCTGGGGCTGCTGTGATAAAGGGAGAGCCCCTGTCTCCTCTGCCTCTTCCGAATGGCCACCTCCCTCCCTCCCTCACCTCTGCCTGAGAAGGAACCTTGTGCCGAAAGCAGGTGATGAAGACCACAAAGGGCCAGTCATCCGGCTGCATCATCACCCCAGCAGCCTGGGCACAGCTCACATGGAAGGAGGTTGGGCAACGACCATGGGAGCACTGGACACAGCAGCCGGCAACTCTTTTCCTCCGCTTCTTACAGAAGACACATTTCTGGAGCAGATAGACATGGACCCGTTACAGCAGCTACACTGCCAGGCACAGCTGCCCTCCCCCAGGCTCAAACCCTGAAGCTGCCCCACAGGGCAAGGGCCCTCTCTCCCTTACCAACTTGAAGCGGAGAAGAGGGATTTTGCTCAGGTCTACTGGGCTGCGCTCAGCAATGTTGACAAACTTGGCTTCCAGGACTGCAATGGCACACATGACGTGGACCCACCTATCATCACCAGGACAATGAGGTCAACCTTGGCCAAGGCTGTCCAGACTCACCTTCTACAAGACCCAGCCTATGCCCAAAGTCTGCCAGCCTAGCACCCATCTCCAGCATGAGGAATCACATCCTGCCCTAGCCCACAGATCACCCAGCAAAATGCACTGGCCCCACTTAGACACTGTCTGTGCCTCACAGAGCCCCATCACATCCAGGTTTTAAAGTGTGGCCAGAGAGTGGAAAGCCCTGGGTCCTAATCAAGCTCATGGGTGTGACTGGGTGGGAGGAGGTATTTGGCTTGCAGTTGACCAGAAGCAAAGGTTAGGTGGCTACAGCAGGGAACGGCCTCCCACCAGGATACAAACCCACTGGGGCCATACTATCCTGGGCCCTCCTACTGGGATGAGCAGTGACCCTAGCACAGAGGCCCACAGGTGGCTCCTGACCCCCTGACAGACTGACCCACACAGCCATAGCTTTGTTAGCCAAAAGCTAACCACTGTTCTAATCCCCTCTGGCTCTGCTCTCCTACAGTGAGCCCTCCCTTCCTCCCTCCAAACACTTCCAAAAGTGCTTTCCTCTTCTTTCCCTGAGGTGACCCTTCCTCCCTCTTTCCTCCTTAGTGCATCATCTCCCCACATACCGCGTCAGAAGTGGGGGCAGGCCACCTATACTCACCGATCATCATTAGCTCTCTGCAGGGCTCCTCCTCTCAAGGAGCACAGGCAGCAACCCTGAGGGTGAGGGAGAAAGCGGCCACTGAAGTGTCAGGAGCCAGAGCACTGTCCCCACTCCCCTTCAGAGGCTGCCAGGAGCCAGAAGCAGCATGGCTACAGGAGGCTGCCAAGACCTGTCACCTTCCCCACCAGCAGAGGCTCGCTGCCCTCGGTGCCCTTCCCCTGCCCAGCCCAGCCATTCCTCACCTCCTCCAAAGCACTGGCTGCACACCGAGAGCACATCCAGTCATCTGAGGCCTGCTCAGGGGAGACTCCATAACAGCCTAATGGGGACAAACCAGACCCCTTAGCCCCTCAGGGAAAGCCCCGCACACCCGCCATTCTAATTGGGGGGGGGGGGAGGGAGTTTAGTCCCATATGACCTAGGAAGAGACTGAGGCTAGGGTTCAGACACTTTCCTTACCACAAGCCGCCCTGCAGCTGGAGGTCTATCAGTGCTACAGGTGACACCCAGGCCAGCCTCTCCCGCCCACCCCACACTAGTATCTCCAAGTACATTCATGGACGCTCCCTGACCTCTCTCCAGGGCTCCAAGGAGCAGGGCCTGGCCTCAAGGCTCAGCACACTTGAGGCATGCAGCAGGTGCTCCAGCTCTGCTGGGCTGAGAAGAGCAGGACACCCAGGACTTACTGGCATGGACACAGACACAGCACTTCCTGCAAGTGATCAGAATGCTGGTTCCATCTTCCTCCAGGTAGGGCGTAGAAAGGCTGAGGTCTGTGCTACACCCCGTCGCAGTGAAACACATCTCAGGAATCAGAGGCTTGGTTCTGCGTCTCCCTGGGTAGGCATCAGTGGGACCATCTGTCCAACTCTGGCTGTGGCCTCCTCCCTCAGCCTAGGAGACAAGACAGGCAGCAGGCCACAGTGGGCACGAGGTGGCACACAAAGATGCTCCTGCCAGAAATGGGGTCCCTGGAGAGGAAGCCTGTGGCACCACCCTTGCTCCCCACCCTAGCGATAGGGAGGAATACCGGGGCCCAGCCAGACGGCCTCCACAGGCCTCTCCATGACAGCTGATGAATTTAACTAAAGATATCCACATATCCACTCCAGGGACACTGTGGCAGCTCCAGGATTCAGGCCATTCCTGACCAAGGCCTGAGCCCCACCAGCTACTCCCCACCTCATCCTAAGGACCTTCAGCAGGAAGGGCTCATATTGGACCTTCACTGCACTAAGAGCCAGAAAGCAGGGTTTGAGGTGGGCACCACTTATTCTGAGCCTGTCCCCACACAGACCTCTGGACAGGGCACATGCCTGGTCTTTAAGGGACAATCAAAATGTGACAACCATCATCCCCCTGTCCCAGGTCTCACCTGCTGGTAGGTTTGGAAAATCATACAGACTGCACAGTGCGGGGGCTGCTGAGCCATGCTCTCATTGTATGCCCTTTCAGCCTCAAAGTTCAGAGGTCGGTTCTGCCAGAGCTGACTCAGGGGTTTGGCCCAAGGTTCTGTCTCTTCAGCCTCCTCCTCGGGGGTCAGCTGCTCACCAGCCTCTGCAACCAAGATCAGTCACAAGGTGAGGATGCAGAAAGAAGGCAATCCCAGGTCCTGGACCAACGGACAGAGCCACAGAGGTGTGACCGATAAAATCCCCACTAGTCATCCAAGGCCCTGAGAGACGTATCAAGCTGCCTCCCCACACTGGGACGCACTGCTGCCCAGGGGACACTGCTCAAGATGAGCCACTGCCAGAGAGCACAGGGCACAGAAGCCATTCTGGGAGGTGCTGGAGGCCCTCCCCCTCCATGTTCCCTGCACACACAACTCCTTTTCTTTCTGTCTCACGTGCTACTCCTGACAGCACTTCACCCATGTTACCTGATTCAATCTTCCCTACAACAGGCCTGTGAGGTTAAGTTCTATGATCATCTCCATTTTCAGATGAGGAAACAGAGTCTGAGGCAGCATCTGAACTTGGGTCTTCCTGACTCGAGTCCAGCACTCTACCCATTGCCCCACTGTGGCTGCCTTTTTAAAAAAGGCCTCTATTTTCTTTCTGTAGTCTTACTGCAAAAATAATGTCTTTTTTTCACATCTATATTGCTTTTATTTAAAGCCCAAAAGTTAGGACATGACATACACATTTCTACGTAGAGAAGAACAAAATCTCCATCAGCAAAGTAGGAAGGGTTTAGGGATTTCAAGGCTCATTCACTGCCTCTTCTCTCTCTCTCTCCCTAAGTACCTTTGGGGCCAGAGGGAAGTCAGGCAAAGAGCAGAGATCTGGGGTTCCGTTCACAAAGCAAAACCGGCCCCGACATGAGTGGGTACAAAGCAGGCAGTGTCAGGGGGCCTCCCCCTCTCCCACTTCCAGAGTCAAAACCACCCCCTTCCCTCCCCACCTTCCTCCACAAGCTGATGGGACCCGAGAACTCAGGCTTGGTTTGGCTGCAAGAATTTTTAGAATTCTGTCAAATAACAACAAAAGAATATCTTTACTCAGCTTGTGCACTGGTTGGGAGAGCTTCCCCACTGCGAGCGATTCTGGCTTTGGGGCTTGTATTAATGACACTAGGCTAGAATTCTCCCTCTGCTTTACCCTTCCTTGAGCTAGCTATCCACCTACATATCTTCTCAGCATCTAGCACAGTGCTTTCTCAAATTTCAAGAACAATTTTGTGACACTGAGCCTGTCAATCATCTAGGAGTATGCTCTGCTCTCTCCTGACACCACTGCCACCCCCCATGGAGCCCCTCCCCTGTCACCTCACATTGGGACCACTGCAGGAGCTGCTGGGGGTTGGGGAGGGGAGGCCTGCCTGCCTCCAGTCTCTCCCAACTCTAGGCCATCCTCCACTCAGCCAGAACAAAAGTAACTACCCTAAAATGCAGGTCTGATCACATCACTCCCTTACTCAGTAACCTCCTCTGGAGGCTCCCTAGCTCCTCCATTTGGCCTTTGAAGCCCTTCATAAGCTATCCTTACCCTGTATTTTCCAGTCTCCTATCTTCCACCCCCCACATTCTGTGAACCAATGACCCCGCCCTTTGGCTCTTCCTCCAATGAGACATTCTAGATACTCCCAGTAAGACTGCAGACTCCAGGCCTTTAATCTGGCTGTCCCCTGTGCCTCTCTGCCTCATGGCTTCCCTGGTTGTGGCCTTCAAGCCCCAACTTAAATCTGACCTTTCTCCATCTGTAATGTTAATGGAATAGGAAGATGTTCCCCACCCATTAATAGGCATACGTGAGCTGCTTTGAGCTCTGGCTGAGCTCCCAGCTGTGACAGAGCTAAGTCTCATGGAGCCCATTGGGGAAGGAGCCTGCCCAGAGGAGTCCCTGAAATAGAGTAGGAGAGGGAGTCAGAGTCATGGAGGAATTTGCTCAGGGGCATTTGTCTGTGGGGAATGTTTAAGATGTTAGAAGTCGGCTCTCTCTGGATTAGTGATGGGCACTGTTAAATCCTACTCCCTGGTATCCCAATGCTGATGTTCCAAATAAATACTTTGGTTTTGCCTTTGAGGAAGAGTGTATTATATCTTGTGAGCATATTATATTTTGGAAGGACATATGCACACCCATAGCAGTTGCCAGGGGCACTGCACTGGCATTACCCCATCCCCCTCACGCCGATGCCTCCCCTCACCCTGTGCATGGCTGCGGCTGCTTCACATTGCACTGTCTGCACGCTGTCTCCCTGTTAAGACTGTAAGCTCCCTGAGAGCAGAGCAGGGACTGCCTTGCCTTTCTTTGTATCCACTGTGCTTAGCACAGTGCCTGGCATACAGCAGGCACTTAATAAATGCTTAATGACTATCATTACTGACTAAAATATTTATAGCAGCAATTTCAGCCAAGCAAGAACAAGATACCAGTGAGAAACCATAAATTACAGCCTGGGTTATAAATAAGTTGGGGTCCCTGAATGAGATGGAATCTTGTAAGAAATGACAATGAATAGGGAAGTTTACAAAAAACCACATGAACTGCTAAAGACAAGTCGACCAGACTGGCCAGAACAATGACAACAAGCAGAGGCAGGGGAGCAGAGGGCAGCCTCAGGAAGCCGCCAAGGCAGCTTCCAGAATGTCTGTGTAGTGGCCAAGAAGAAGTCGATCAATGGTCCCCCTGGAAATAACCTGGGCTCCCTCGAGGGTGGGGGAATGCTTCAGAAAGCCCCATCCTCAACCCTGTTCAACCTACCCAACTCTAATGGCCAAAAGGAACCCAGGGGAGGCACGCCAAAGGGATCATTCAACAGGACCAAGCCCGCTCCTCCCAAGTCTAGGGGAAGACCAGAAAATGTCTGCAAGGAGTTCATGAGAAGCAGCAGGGAAGAGAGCCCAGAGGGTTGAGGGGAGGCCTGAAGGGACTGGAAATACATGTGAGCTCAGCACTCTGCAGGCCCAGGAGACTCCTCTGTCACAAGCTCCAGGGTATAAGGACCCACAGGACACCAGAGGATGGCTTCTGGCACAATGCACAAGCCCACCTGCCTTCCCTTTCTCACAGGACTCACCGTCATCACTGCCGCACTCTTGGGCTACAAGCGGGTGATGCCGAGGAAGCTTGCTCAAGGGCTGCCGACGGCCCTTTGCCTTCTGACTCTCCTCTTCTGCATTCTAGGCGAATGACAAGAGTAGTTAGTACAGAGTTCCAAGCAAGCCCAGCAGGAGAAGACCCCAACAAGAAGCACCAGGCCCCCCAGAAGGTCTCTTCCCTTCCCTGGGGCTGTTCTGCCATCCTGTCCTTAAGGTACGGGTCTCACTGAGCTGCTGAATGCTGCTCAGGGTCAGCCTGCTAAATGGCCCAGCTTTTTCTTTTCTTTCTTTTTTTTTTTTTTTTTTTTTTTACAGTTTTTGTAACTCCTTTTATTTTTTTTTTAATTTTATTGACTTGTTTGTTTACTTTTAGGTTACAAGATTCAGTTCCAGAGTCTCTTGAGTTTCAGATTTTTCTCCTCTTCCTCCCCACACCCCCCACACCCCCATCATGATGGCGTATAATCATGTATAGGATCTGCAAACTCTTTCACATTGTATAATAATCTGGTTGTATAGGTGTTATAGCCAATGGAGTGAACAGTGAGAAAAGAGAAACAAAAGCCAAACATCGAAAAGAATGATAGCATGCATTGCTTCAGTCTCCTTTTAAACTCTGGTCTTTCTAGATTTTTCTCTGAATGTAGACATCTACTTCCATCCTGAGACTTG
>CM053593.1:26972653-27001634 GCA_028646575.1 Pseudocheirus occidentalis
TTTGATGTAATCAAGATTATCTATTTTGCATTTTATAATGCTCTCCAAATCTTCTTTGGTCATAAAGTCTTCCCTGCACCATAAATATGACAGGTAAACTATTCCTTGCTTCTCCAGATTATTTACAGTATCAGCCTTTATATCTAGATCATGCATCCATTTAGACTTGACTTTGGTGTATGACGTTAGATAATGGTCTATGCCCAGTTTCTGCCATACTATATTCCAATTTTCCCAGTAGTTTTTGTCAAAGAGTGAATTCTTAACCCAGAAACTGGGATCTTTGGGCTTAGCGAACAGTATATTACTACAGTCGTTAACTACTGAGTCTTTAGTACCCAGTCTATTCCATTGATCCACTACTGTGTTCCTTAGCCAGTACCAGGCAGTTTTCAGGACCGCTGCTAGGCCCAGCTTTTTCAAAGCAATTTTTCATAAATATGGTCATTTCCAACTCCACTGGAAAGATGCACTCACATCCCCAGCATCTGCACACAGGGCCCATCATCTCCTCTCTTAAAAGTCCCCTGACGCCATAGGCTTACAGAACCCCACAATGTCTTCATTGGCCACTGCAGCAATGTGAAGAAAACCAATCCCACAAAGGTTAATGCAACCTCCTCCTCTCCTGGCTCAAATGAAGGGGTGTCTCCTTCCTCCTTGCCAAGGCAAACTCCTGACACAAAAGTGACCTTGTTCCATACCATGTCCTCTTAAGAGACTGACCCCTCCTCATCATCCCCACCCTCTCCTTTATCTTCCGTCTCTCCTCTGCTGACGGCTGCCCTCCTGCCTACAAACATGCCCATCCCTCATCCCCAAAAGCCCTCACACTTAGTCCCCTCCATCCTCACTAGCTACTATCCTGCATCTCTCCTCCTGCTAGTGGCTAAACTCCTTGAGAAGGCCCTCCGCACCGTGCCTCCACAGCCTTTCCTCCCACTCCCTTCTGAATTCTCTACAGGTCCAGTTTCTGACCTCATTACCCAATCATTTCTCAAGCTCCCCAAGATCTCTGAATTGGCAAACCCAATCTTGCTTGTCCACACTTGGTGACGCCCCTGACACCCAATCACCCTCTATGCACTCTCTTCTTTCTAGGTTTTTGGGCCATGCCCTGTCCTGGATCTCCTCCCACCCACCATCCTACTCCTCAGCTTTCTTTGCTGAATCTTCATTCAGGTCACCCCTACAACTGGGTGGTGGGGTGGGGGAGGGGTGCAATCCCACAAGGCTCTGTCACGCGGCCCTTCCTCTTTTTCCTCTCTAGTGCTGGATTTCTTCAGCTCCCTCAGATTCAATTATTCCCTCTGTTCTGACAATTCTTGGACTCAGCCTAAATTCTCAGATGAACTCTAGTTACATATCAGAACCTTCCTATAGACATCTTCAACTCAGCATATCCAGAAAAGAATTTGTTTTCCCCCAGACCTTCCCCTTCTTCTCAGCTCCCCTATTACTGCAGAGGGTACGTTCTTCCCCCCAGAAACCAAGAGGCCTCTTCTCTTATCCCCTTCTCTCCTCCAACCCTGGCACCTCACCCCCGGACCAGGCCAACAGCCACCTGACCTCCCTACTGGGTCTCCTCCAGTCCAATCTGATCAGATCATGCCCCTCCTCAAATTCCAGGTGCTCCCCATGACCTCCAAAATCAAATATAAAATCCTTTGTTAAGCATTCAAAGTCTCTCATAAGCTGGCCCCTCTCCTTACACCTACACTCCTCCTTCACCCTTCCACGCTCTCTGTGATCCAGGGACACTGTGTTGTTTCTCAAACAAGACCTGTCATCATCACTGGCTGTTGCCCCTGCCTGGGATGTCCTCCCTCCTCATCTCTACCTTAAAGCTTCTTCCAAGTCTCAGCATTAATCCCACCTTGTACAGGAAGCCTTTCCCAACCCCCTTAATTCCAGCGCCTTCTCCCTGAACATTACATCCAATTTATTCCATCTATATCTCCTAGCTCCCTTCAAGGCTTGACTCCTTCAGGGAGCCTTCCCTGATTGACATTTGTAGCATCCCAGAAACCAAAACGGATGGTCTCAGCTGCGTATCGGAATGCCCAGAGCCCAAGAGGAAGAGTGTCAGGCACACAACAGAGCTTAGTCAACTACTGCTGACTGACTCATCGGGTTTCCAAGGTTTTTAAGGGCGACCAGTCTTTCTATCATTGGCCCCTTTGTCACCACACCCTCAGGCAGAGATGGGCAACTGGGCAATCTCCAAGTGTTAAAGAGAAAGCCTGCCCCCAGCCTAGGAACACTTCAAGACAAGGGGCTCCTGCTAGCCCAAACACGTAGCTCACCAGCAAAATCAGCCTACCAACAGCAAAAACCTTACTCCCTCAGGGTGCCTAGGAAAGGGAAGCCTTGAGCTGACCCGGATCCAGGAGCCAGCTCCTAGAAGAGTCCCAAACAGGGGTGTGCGCTG
The DNA here is from genome assembly GCA_028646575.1 of Pseudocheirus occidentalis. Lineage (NCBI taxonomy): Eukaryota > Metazoa > Chordata > Mammalia > Diprotodontia > Pseudocheiridae > Pseudocheirus > Pseudocheirus occidentalis. Next base: position 26,975,085 of record CM053593.1, read on the forward strand.
GGTGAGGCTGGGACCTCAGCCCTCTATGCACACACCACCCAATGTCCTACGATCTGTTCAGCAACCTTTGCTAAGCTTCATCTTCCAACCCAAGTGAGCTTTAAAAGCCTTCCTGATTTGGCAGAATGACCACGGCACGGACAGCAAACCCCAAACGGAGTTATTTTAACATGATGTAACACGGCAGACCACTGCCAATGTCACACTTACTGGGCAGGACCATGGCGGGGAGGAGGAGGGGAGGAAGAGGAAGGGAAGAAGGGTTTATTAAGAGCCTACATGTTACAAATATTATCTCATCTGATCCTCATAATGATCCTGTGATCATTATGGGGCCCATTTACAGTCAGGGAAAATGAGGCAGAGAGCAGCTAAGCCATCTGCCCAGGGTCACATACAGCAGAATTAGAACTCCAGGCCCAGCACTCTCTCCATGCTGCCACATGTGCCCTCAAGTGCTACCCTTTGACCAAAGCCAAACCTCACAGAACTAAGTCCCTTAATAAAAGAATCATTTCTGTAAGACATGGACTCAGTGACAAGGCGGCACCCAAGGATCTAGAGGGCATGTGGCCTTGAGGCTGCATGTTCCCAGGCCAGAACCCAAAGCTTCTGCCTCAGAGCTGGCTCCGCCAAAGCCCATGCATCTACGGCAACGACAGAACTGAGACCTGGCCTCCCTGCCCCACACCAAGCCGGCCACAGCCAGTACCTCTGAGAGCTCTTGTTCTGAATCGTCATCCTGGGCACAGCTATGGGAGGTCAGCGCTCTGCGGGCACGATGAGACCGCGTATCAGAACTGCGAGCACGGCTCTTTTTGGAGGCCTGGTTTGTAGTGCTGGACAGAGAAAGGTCTAAGGCTGCTGCTTCCTCCTCTTCCTCCTCCTCCTCTTCCAATTTAACGTTCTTGAGTTCTTCAAATCTGACGTCAGCAGAATCTGGATAATCTGAAGAAAGAGTAGTGAGACCCAGAAGACAATCAGGGCCAGTGTCACATTCTTGGTGAGGCAGGAGGGCAGTGGCCCCTCAGGCTAACAGGCAGGACCCTGCCCAGGCACAGCAGCCAAACACCAAGGAGAAAGATACCCAAGGCCTTTCTGGGGCCCCCTCCCTGTCTCGTGGACCTCACCTAACCCATTACTCTCTAGCTTGCAGGATGTCTGTATCTTTCCTTCCATCAGAGAGGACCATGGGCTACACAAAGCTGGGAGTCACCAACTTCCAGCAGACCTAGCAGACTGCTGTCCTGTCTGGGGTCATGAAGGGAATCAAAGCCTGGCTTGGGGAACAAAAAGAAGAGACTAACCTGGAGAAAGAAGGGCACCGTTCTCAGCTCGCAGTGGTGACATCAAGTCTGGGCCAGGTTTCCCAGGAGCAACAGCTGCCTGCTCCCCATCCATGTCATAGGGTTCTCTCTGGGCAAAAGCCTCGCTCTCACTCACCTCCTGAGGCACCTCAAGACACACCCGGTGCCTCTTGGCTCCAATCCGATGCTTGGTGGGGCTGTTAAAAGAAACGCACCCTTTTTAGGGGAACTCTGGCTCTCTGGAGGGTCCACTCTGGCCTGTCAACAAGCACTGGGACTGGTGTATCTGAGATACAAACAGGGGCACAGTCCCTGCCCTCAGGGAGCCCGCCTATGTTCTAATGCAATAGTACAGTGGAAGAGCCACTCCCAATCCTCGCTCTCCTTAGGCTAATCACCATCTCTCTGGGCCACAATGAGGGAGTCAGATTAGGTCTCCAGAACCTTTCTTCTAGCTCTAAAACCAAGGATTTCTCATGATACCCCCCACCCTGATCTGTTCTGTACTTGTTCATTCCCAGAAGATGCTCCTGGCCAAGCCTCTACCTCCTGCATTCTCAAGTCAAGTTTCCCACCCTCCTGGGCTGGTCTCACTCCAAAGGCATCTGTTTGCCCCCCTGCCAATGCCCCTCCCCACCCCCAATGGGACACTGATCCTGGCAGGACTCTGGGTAGGTGACATGCCAGGCCAAGAGAGGGTGTGTTGGCTCAAGGAGCCTTCCCCAGGGCCCTGGAAGGACAAGGAGTCTGTCATGAGAGCTCTCAAGAAAGAGAACACCCAACACTGCTCTTGTCCCTGTCACACAAGCTCTGTGACCCTCAGAAGCAGGTCTTGGTTACCTCCTCCTGGCATCCTCACTGCCTGGGTCCCCACTGCTATCCATGGCTTCCTCAGGGCAGTCTTGCTGCTCTCCTTTATGGAACTCTGCTGCCTCAGGGGTGGGTAGAGTGTGGTCAATGACAGCAGCATCTTTGCCCGCCTTCCACAGCTTGTACCGCTCAGGCTGGAACTTGCGCACAAACACATCCATGGATATCTTCACCATATCCTTCCGGCAGGAGCACTGTACCAGAGAAAGAAGGCTGCTGCCAAGACCCTGCAGCTGGCCCTAGTCTTGCCACTACCTACAGAGCCCATAGAAGTCAACTCTCATTCACTGAGAGCAAATCTACCAGAATCTGCCCTGAGGCCTAGGGGCCCCCCAGGGGCAAGGGGGCATTTCTCTAATTCGAAGAGCTCAAGAATCCAATATAAATCACTGATTAGCTAATAATCTCCCTTATAGCAACAATATTCCTCAGTGATTGGCACTGATGTATCCTTTATCCAATTAATACCAATTAACTTTCAATTAACTTAACATCAGAGTGCCTGGGGGCCAGGGAGGGGCACAGTCCAAGGCAAGATATTCCATAGACGCTAAGGACTAAATAGGGCTGTCATGAAGCCAGAGATAAGATGGAGCCAAGCAGCCCAAGTCCTTCCCCAAAGAGAGGCACCTTTTATACCTAAAAGGTCTAAGCCTAGACTCCCTTGGGTCTCAGGGTTGGTCTGTTTAGTAAAGAAAAAAATCAGGAATGTGGTTTGTCTTGGGTTCACTGCAAAGTGGGAAGGGGGCACTTCCTGGCTTAGGCCAAGACAGGCTCCGACCTGGCCTAAGAACCTTGACTCCAAACCTGTGGGTACAATCTCTAAATCTCAGGGCACTGATTCTTTTGAAAACTCCACAACTGTCGAGGAGAGGTGGGCCTCCTGCCCTTGTGTTTCTCCTCCCCCAGAATAGTGCTGTTGGGCTGACCTGTCTGCCATAACCAGGGCTCCCCAACAAGGGTCTACCACCTGGGGTGCCTGAACAAGTCCCTCTGTGTACCTTCACTGTGTCAGGGGGCCTCTCAGAGCTCCACCCAGATACCAGAGGGTGGGAGCAAGTGAGGCAAGAGTCAGGCTTCCTTGGTCTGGGAGAAAGGCCTAGGCTGCAAGAAGAACCAGCCCTTTTCCCTCTTGTAATGTCTGAGGTGGGTTTGAAGGCAGAAATTGCACATTCACCTTCAAAAGTCTTAAGAGAGATGGGCCCAAAACCTATGAAAGGTTCTCATATGGTGAAGATCTTGGACTTCTGGCTTAAGATGTAACTGTGTATTATATAAGATGATGCATTTAATGACTGAGTTCCAGTCTCAGAGCTGGACAAGACCCCAGAAACCATTCATCCAACCAGCCTAGAGTAAAACTCTCCTCTTTCTGCAAGTGCCCACTTGGTTGCTCCTCCAGAGCTCCCCTGCCCATCAGGCACTAGCTGGCAGAGAAGCATCAACATTAGCTAATCTAAGCTCTCCCTCACACCAAAGCTCAAACCCTCCCTTGGTAACACCCCCCCAGGGCACTGGGTTCAGCCTCTTAAGGATCAGGAAGGGTAAACCTGACCCTCCATTTCTAGTTCATTACCACACAGGATGTTTCCTGAACCTTCCTTCAACAGACTAAGTGTCCCCATTCATCATGAGGCCTGGATGCTATCCTCCCAAAGCTGTGCTGGATGGCCAGAATTGGCCCAAGCACTCCCAGGTGTGCATTTGGCAGTATGGAGGGAGAGGCTCCCAACCCCCCCTCCCCAGTTGGCCAGCAAGTACAGGTTCCTCTAGGGCCTTACCAGAACAGATTGCTTGCCATACTCAATCCAACGAAGGGTGGCAAAGTTGGTAGACTCGGCACAATTGAATCCATGGTTGAAGCCAGCATGGTAGCCATAAGGAAATGTGATCATAAACTCTCCAGCCTCCTGAGTCACCTGAAGCCAATAGGAAGAGGCCCAGTTAGAAAAGTAGAACCCAGGGGAGGGAGGCCTGTTGGCTGGGTGGCCTTGAGCCATCATCTGCACAGCTAGGGGATTCCAGAGGTGAATCTCTTAAGTGAATCTCTGTACCTTGGATATCCCAAAACCTAGAAGGGGCCCAAGTCTGTAAGGGGAAAGACCTACAGCAGCAAGAGCAAAAAAAGCCACACTCCAAAGAATCAAAAACTGAAGGGATGTTCATTAACTGAGGTAGACAATTGTGATGAAATATTATTGTGCTATAAGAAATGACAAGCAGGATACTCTCAGAAAAACGTGGCAAGGTTTATATGAATTGATATAAAGTGAAGTGAACAGAACCAGGAGAACACTGTACAGAGTAACAGCAACACTGTACAATGATCAACTGTGACTTAGCTACTCTCAAGGACCCAGGATGAAAAATGTCCCTTTCCCCTCTCCCCCCCGCCCCCCCCCCCCCCGCCCCAGAGAGAAGCAATGAGTGTAGACTGAAGCAGACTCTCTATTTTCATTGTTTTATTCTGTTTTTCCTTTTTAACACACCTAACATGGAAATGTTTTGCATGACTTCACACGCATAGTTGATACCAACTGCTTACCTTCTCAAGAAGGGAGCAGGGGTGGGAGAAAATTTGGAACCAAAATTTTAAAAAATGATTGTTAACATTTTTTTACATGCAATTGGGAAATAGTCAATTAAATAAATAAATAGAATTTTTAAAAACTCAGCCATACTCTGCTCAGATGCATGAGGTACAGCGGGCAGTGTGCCATGACCACCAACTCCAAGCCCAAGAAGGACCATCACCTGCTCCTCCCTCCAAATGCCCACGAACAGGAGGCCTAAAATCAAACCCTCAGTCAGCAAACAGGAAACGCACCTTATCAAAAGGAATGCCATACTTCTTCAGGATGGAAGGAGAAATCAATGTCATTTTATGGCGAAGAAAAGCCTCACAGCTTTGAGCACTTCCTGGGAAGAAACCTGTGTGAGAGAAGAAGAGGGCTTACAGCCAAGCTCACCACCCTACGGTTCCCAAAAAGGACCCCTCGCAGCGGGTACCCAGCCCCTAGCTGTCAGGGATGAGAGAGAAGAGGAATCATCAGCTACACCTCCTGTGGGGTTAGCCTCTGCCACCTGCCTGGACAGGCCACCTTCCTACCCACCCCTCCCCCACCAACAGCATACAGTTTAGGGGATATATGAAAGTCCCCATCTACTATCTTGGTAAAGAATAAATCCAAGCTGCTGAGAGAGGAGAGCAGAACCAGGAGAACTTTGTACACAATTACAGACCCATAGGATCTGTGATGACTAACTTCGATGGACCGGGCTCCTCTCAACAATGCACTGCTATAACACAACTCCAAAAGAGTCATGATGCAAAGGGCCATCCACAATCAGAGAAAGAATTACTGTCTGAATAGAGACTGAAGCAAACTACATGCTCCATTTTGTTCTTTCTTTCTCATTGTTCACTTCAATGATTATAATTCTTCTTTACAACTTGACTAATGTTTAATGTGAAGGTATTTATAGAACCTATATTGAAATGCATGCCACCACAGGGGGGAGGGGGAGAAAACTTGGAACTCAAGGGATTGGAGTACTGAATGCTGTAAACTAAAAGTAAACAAATAAAAAGAGAAAAAAAGTTTAGCCACAAAGGGCAGGAGAGAGACAAAAGTAATAGGATGGAAGGACTGAGCAAGAGTTATTTTCAGAATGGGCATGTTTATAGGCAGCAGGGAATGAGCATGACTTGAAGTCCCAACTGAGGTTGCATAAAATAGATTTTTGTGGGCCCAGGCAAAAAAAAAAAAAAGAAGAATGAAAACAAAGCAAGAATCATAGACCCAAAGGACCAAGGCATCTTTGTGGCCTCAGCCCTGCACAGCCTGCCTTCCCCAGAACATCCCAGTGGAGATTCCTGCAGCTGAGGAAGTCAGGATAGAGACATTACCTTTGGCCAGCCGCTCCAGACGTTTGCCGTGCTCTGGGGGGATGGAGTACCTGCAAGAACACGGGGAGATGGGCACATCTCACCTTCATTACACTCATCTTTTGTCCATCTTGTCCCCTCACCACCACAGGCATCACTGCCTCTTGTAATACCAAAGCCTGGGGCAGGTACAACAAGGTGAGGGGTACCCAGGAGCAAAATAAGGAGCACCCATCCCAGGGAGGCTGGGGGCAACACTTCACCCAAGACAGCGACTTAGCAAAGACATGAAGAAGGGCCACCTGAAACTTTCCTGTCACCTTCAGCAGCCCCAAAACCAGGGCCAAGGAAGAGTCTGAGCCAGGACGGTCAGTCTACCCCCAAATGTCTGCTTGGGGCAGCTGCTAGCACAGGCTTCAATCACAATACCATCAAGTGTTTGGAGGTTTGCATGGGGCTTGACCTTCATTATCTAAACTGATCCTCAAGGAGAACCAATGCAACCTCCCCAGCTGCCCTTCAGCAAGCCCCAAGCAGGCCTCAGCCTCTTCCAAGGCAGTCTGACCCTCAGCCTTCAGGAGCCTGTTCACCTGCTTCCTTCTGCCTCCAAGGCTCTCAGTGATTTTGGCCATGACCCTAGCTCCAGCTGTGCCTCTGTGCCTGTCAAACCCAAGTCTGCAGCCCCAACCTTGTTTCCATACTTGGAAGCTCTACCATAAGCCTCCCTCCTCTGCCCAGCTGCCCTATTTCTGTGGACAAACCACTGCCCACCTCTCCCATACCCTGCCAGTGCCCAGGGGCACTCATGGATACACCTGCAGAAATGCTCATCAGAACATCCACTCTTTCCCTGGGCCACCCCCACATCTCAGGGGGAGCTAGGTTCTTTGTCTCACACTGTCACCTTTCCTGTACACCCCCGTGCCCCCTCTACTCTCACGCCACCCTGGGGCAGCTCTGACCTGTACTCCCTCTCCAGTTTCTCACATAGCCCTGACCAGTCCCCCTCCATGGGGCTGCCAAGACCATTTTATTCATGTCTAGGTCCAACTATGTCAATCCAAGAGTCCGTTGAGAACCTTTAATGGCTCCCCTCTGCCCAGAGTCCAGGACAAACCACAGCAACCAGTGATCACTGGCATGCTGGCTGCCCCCTCTCCCAACCTTTCTTCCCACTCCACTCCCCTCAGCTGTCCTAAGCTCCAGAAAAGCTAACCCAAGCACAGACCCTTCAGGACACAACCTTCCCGGTTGGAACAAGTATCAATGCCTTCTCTTCTGGGTTTCCCTGGGTACCCAGTGGCCCTGCCACCAGGCAGGTGGGCAGGCTGGACTCACCAGGACTTGGGTTCACCAAAGTGCAGGTAGTTGATGCTATACAGGTCCATGTCCTCTGTATGCCAGGCAAAGGAGGTCTTCCACATGCCAAAGTAGAGGTAGGGAGTGTTGACGCCCTCAATGGTGATGCCACTCTCATTCTCCACTACATCCAGGATGGTGTTCAAGCGGCCAATGTTCCACTCATCTACATGCTACAAGCCACAAGCTAGGTCAAGAGGGGAAGAAGGGGTCCAGCACGTGCCACCTCTCCCCACTCCAAAGGCTTTGGGAATGGGATTCCCAGGTGGTTGTGAGTGGCAGCAGCAGAGGACAGAAGAGAGGGAACAGGGAGAGACTAGCAAGCCCCCTGGTCGGGCTAGATGAATTATGGGGAGCACAAACTGCAGAGACACGAATGCAAGAGAGGGCTAGCCCACTCAAGTGGAAGAGGAGCAGGGGGCAACTTCTTGACTGTGACACATCCAGTAACTGTATGTAGCGCCCAGTCCAACATTCAGCCACCAACACTGAGAAAGGACCCACTGTGGGCCAACAACTGGGGCCCATAGCTTACTACACTGATGAACAGGATGTGGTGGGACTAGGAGGAGGTGGTACCCTGAGTCAGGAAAGGGAGGCAAAACAAGCTGAGATGCATCAGGGGCATTTGAGAATGGATCTCAGGAGAGGATCAAGGCTACCTTGTGTTATGGGAATCTGAAGATCTTCCCCCGGCCCTCAGGCTGACGTGGCTGAGAACCTTCCCTGATTTGAAAGTATATTACACCCCCTAACAGGCTGAATGTGGTCACATGGAGCCTGTGGCAGGAGGCTTGCTCTTCAGGAAAGCCCACGCCTTCTTACTTTGTGAATGCGCAGTTGGTCAAGAGGGCTGTGACATTTCTCTGATCTAGGAGAAGGCTATATATACCCTGATGTGGGGTTTGGCTTTGGGCCTCATTTTGGAAAGAGTTGTGTGACTTGGCCAGAGAAGACTCTGGGAAGCTGTTGAGCTCCCTGGCTTTGAAAACCCAGATGCTGGTGCTTCAGTCTCTGGTAACTAGGTATGGATGTAATGGTCGGACGGCTGGAAGCCCTGTCTCCTGAATTATGTTACTTTCTGTTGTAACTTGTGTTTGTACTCTCTGAAGTTTGAGGTGTTGACTTTTCCCCTGAACTAGGTAAATGATATACGTTTGATTGATTAAAGTAAGACTGTTAACCCAATTTGAGTTGCTCTCCTTTAGAAAAGCAGATCTAAGAGCCTGTGCTAGCAGCCGCCCTGGGTATGCTCGGGTGCTTGCTGATACACTTTGTATAAGAGATCTGGGAACCAGTGTAACAAAAATGAGCATTACCATCCCTGTCCCACCCAGTAGAAGTGGTTGAGATCAATGGAGAAAGGGCAGAGAGAAAGCAGAGGCTCTGGGACAGAGCCCAGGGGACACCCAATTAATGGGCATGATGTAGACAAAAAGGACACTGAAAAACTAGAGACAACAATGTCAGGAAAACCTAGAGAGATAACATCCAACTGCTCAACGTGCATTAAGCGCTTACTATGTGCCAGGAACTACAGGTGAGTGACGGTGTCAAAGGTCATAGAGTAAGGCCTTAAACTTGACAACTAAGAGATTACTGGTAACTTTAGGGAGCCAGACTGCATGTGCTAGAGAGTCAAGTTTTGAGTATAAATGGCTTTTAGAAGAACATGGATGAGAAAGGGAGAAGAAACACTGGATGTCAGCTCTCAGCAAAGGCTGGATCAAGCAGACTCTGAAAACATGAAGGACACAGGGAGCAGCAAGGAAGCCAGAAATGAGAGAGGGGGGAATAGTAGGGGGTACTCTGCTGGAGAAGACAGCAAGGCACATGGCTCATCCTGTACCCTAGGGGCTCCCTGGGAGCAGGAGGGTTTCTGATGAGAGGAGATCCACTTCAAATGGCTCAGGAGTGCCAGGCAATGAGGCTACAGGGCAGTCCTGGAGAGTTCTTAGACCCTTCTAGCCAGGGAGCTAGAACCACCAAGTGGTCACTGCAGAACCACTGCCTGGTCCTGCTCAGGTTCCAAGCTATGGTGCTCATGCATATCCAAAAGGGGGAGGCCAACCTCCTGGGAGCCACCAATTCTCTCCTACCTGGGGAGCTCACAAGAGCTACTGGTCTGCAGTGACAGGAACCCCACACAGAGGGAAGAGCAAGTCTCTAGCAAGCCTGAGGGTTTTCCCATGCAAGGAGGCCTTCCTACTGGAGTCCTAAAAGGTTAGAGCACCGTCCCAACTTCCAGGACAGGTAGCAGCACAAAGGGAAGGACTGGTGTGTTAGAGAGCAGGCCTGGGGTCCTGGAGTTGAGAATGAGGTTAAAAGCCTGAAATCTAATGGTACCTTCTCAGAGGGAAGATGTGGCAGTGTGTGGCAGATACTGTACTACGCACATAACAAATGTTATCTCATGCACTCCTCACAACAACTCTTAGGAGTCAGGTGCTATTATTATCATCCCCACTTTATGGATGAGGAAACTGAGGCACAAAGGCCATGCCCAGTATCGCAATTAATAAGTGGCTGAGTCTTTCTGACCCCGGGCCGCAAAGCCCTTCCCCTTTTTGGTTCTGGCTTAGATTCAGGATCCTGATCTGAGAAGCTCTGATGCATGGAATCTGCTCCTAGAGTGAGCTCAGAGCTTTGGCAATAGGCCACATGTGATCACACGTAAACAGACAGACCTTCTTCCCACTGCTCTGCACTCTTGGCCCACACTAGGTCCTCTCATCCCCACACCACTGAGCACTCAGTTCCAGTCATCTTGACCCACTGGCAAATCAATCCAACTCTGCACTGTCCTCCTCTAGCACCTGGCCAAGCCTCAGCCTACCATGGCTCCCACCATCTGCCGCCTGCACCCTCAACATGTGCTGCTGAACCAAGATGGAGCAAACATCACCCAGCGTTGCCAGGGTCCACTACAAACTTGTCACACAACCCTGATGGGGGCCCTGGCTGCTTCCACGTGATCCTACCATACACACACTCCCACCCAGGGACACTAGCCTTGTGGCTGTTTCAGGAACAAAGATCCTTGTCTCTGGTTGTCCCCCATGTCTGGGTTCTCTCTCCTCCCCAGGCTTCCATCAAGTCCCAACTAAAACTCCATCTTTCACAGAGAGCCTTTCCCAAGTGTCTTTCCCCTGCTGGTAATCTCCGATTCTCCAGCACACAGCTCATTCAGACACACTTCTCTGCCTCTTGCCTCCAGTATTAGACTATGAGCTCCATGAGGGCAGAGACTGTGGTCTGACTCTTTTGTGTAGCCTTCAGCACCTGGGACAGAGTTGGTGCCTAATATATATTCACTACCTTTCTCCTTCCAGGGGGAACTTCAGCCACCCTATCTGTGGTACAAATTCTTGGTCTACACTGGTTTGATACAAGCACTCTTCCCAACTTCTTTGTCTTTAAGTCCTGGGGATGGAACCCCAAAGCATAAAGAGACTAGCAGCTCTAACTGGGGAAAGCCTGCCAGGCAGCCCTGAAAAACTGGAGGGAGAGGAAGGTCAGAAGGGGGTCACTGATCATTTTTCAAAAGTGGGAAAAAAGTCTGCCAACAATGAACTGGTGATATTGACATTAATTTCTGCTAAAATTCAAGAATAATTTATGAAAAGGATAGTCCATGAACAGCTAGAAAAGGCAGCAGGGATCCCATCCCAGTCCACCAGGCTGTACCAGTCTTGCTGGACTCACCTTACCACTCCCCAAAAGAACTGGCAATGATCAGTGCCCACAGGATTCTTTTTTAGACAGGCCCACCAGCCTGGGAGAGTGGGAAAAGCCAGAAAGAACTAAGTGGTCCTAGGGCTTCCTTTGTGTTTGTGTTCCTGAGCACCAATGCGAGATGAGAGGACCAATGTCCCACAAAACTCTCTTGGTCAGCCTCACCAGAAAGACCCAGGAACCAATCCTGGCCAGAAGGGGTAACTGAACCATGACTGGGCCTCATCCGGTCATGACAGCAGCAGCGAGCCACAAGCTCTGGGGAAGAGCTAACCACAGCAGGAGCCAGGCTCCATATACCAACAGTTAAGGATACAAAGGAAAACAAAAACTTCCTATTTAAGACAAGAACTGTCTCCAAAGACAGGAAAAGCCTGCCCAGAGTCTGGACACACTACATGGAGCACCTGCACCCCTCTGCTGGAGGGCTCATGGCAGCCACTTACACAAGGCTCCATCCATTCTCTTGGCAGCCTACATGTCTCCAAAAGTTCTGTCTGGGGCAGGATCTGAAACCAGGTCTCGTCACCTGCAAGGTCATCCTCTACGTTCTAGGGCTCCCACTTCCCAGTGCCCCTCCTCACCTTTTCATACAGTGTCCCATTCACATCAGCACCATAGATGGGGGGGTTGAATGTTAGATTTTTCCAGTATTTTCGCTCAAGTTCTTCAAATTCATTGTAGCGAGGGGTACAGTACCTTTGAAAGAATAAACGGACAAATTGCTCAATAATTCCCCACCAAGAGGACAAGATAGCGTCAGCAGATGCTCCTGAGCTGGGGCAGGAGGCAGAAAAGAGGCTTTGGAGGAAGACCCACTTAGGGCCTCCATCCAAATGTCCTCCAGCAGCTGCCTGCTCCAGCCCCTAGACCTGCAGGATCTGCACTGGCCTGGCCCATGCCTCAAGGCAAGGATGGCTGAGCCTGCAAAAAAGTTGTGGGGGAGAGGTGGCAGAGCAGGCCATACCAGCAGCTCTTCTGCCAGTCACAAAGAGGGTCCCCTCCAAGGGACTGCTCTAAAAAGCCCCCAACCAGCTTACTTCCTTCAGAGATAGATGGGACTGTTCCCTGGTCACTGAGCACACACAAAATCTGAGAATACCTTATTAAAAGGATGGTCAAAGAACACCTAGAAAAGGCAGCAGGCAGAGCAAAGGATCCACTAGAGAGAGGAAGAATGGAAGGCAGGAAGACCAGTCAATTCAAAAGCTATTCCAAGAGCGTAAACAAGAAATGCTAAGGCCCTGACCTTGGAAACTGCAGCAGAGTTATGGAAGACACTGCTGAGCAAGCCGCAAGCCTCAAGGTGGCTGGGTGGCTGACCAGTATCTGGGGGGAGAGGGGGATGAAGAATAGACAGGTGATAAGGACTCTGAGGTCTTGGCCTTGGCCTGAGGGACAGCAGTTTCTGCCCAGAAGCCTCTCCTTGGCAAACATCCAAGAGAGGAGAAAGGATGGCTGCCTGGAGGGTCCAAGGCCAAATGGCTGAGCCGTCCATCAGAAAGGTGGAGAAAGGTCATCCCTAAAAAAGGAGAAGGAATGAGACAACCAAGCAAATGCTAAGAGGCAAGGGAAGGCCTGAAGCAAGACCCTGGGGGACCAAGGCGGGGAAGTCAGTGAAGAGTCTAGAAGGACCCTTTGCCCAGGGGGAAACTGAACAGTGGCAGCACAGAGGCATCAGCGCATCAAATGCTGCCAGGAGGGCAAGGAAGCCAGGCTGCCTCAGTGGAGAAGAGACAGACCTAAAGAGGGAGTGCCCAGGACTGACCAAAGGTAGCCAGCCTCCTTTCTACAACTCTGACAGCCCCTGGAAGAAGCAGACAGCATAGCACAGAGGGGATGGCCAAGGGTAGGTGCTCAAGCTCCAAGGAGCTTGTGCCCAGGCTGGCCTGGCAGATATGCTAACTCTTTATAACCACATGAATCTCATCCTGGTGGAAGGGATGGTGATCAGCATGCTGCATCAGTAGCAGCTGGATGCTGGAGGTGTGGAACCAGAAGGCTGTGGCCAAAAGGAGCCAGGACCTCCACAAGAGAGGGACTGCTTGATGGAAACTTTTAAGGTCATGGCATGGACAGGGCAAAGGGACACCAAGGCTGTGGGGGGAGCCTAGATCAGTGCAAGAGGAGGAAAAAGAGGCTCCAGGGAGGTCAGGTTGGTAAGGTCACATCCTGAGAAGGAAGGGCAGCAGGGAGGGCCCAGATGAGGCTGAAGAGTGATTGCATTCTTCAGCCAGGCTACCCCCAGACTCCAAGACGGCCTCCCAATTTGGGTGCATTTGTGGTCCTTGAGGAGGTGAGAGCCAAAGGCCAGGAGGTGACGGGTAAGGCAGAACTGTAGCCACGTGCTACTCTACGACCACAGTAAAGGTGAAGAGCTAAGGAGTCTCAAGTGCAAAGCCCCTCCTTGGAACAATATCAACTTCTAGGACTAGTGAATGAAGCAAATGATGATGGGACCTTGATGGCCCTGCCCCTAAGTCCCAGCTAGGAAGGCAGGGCCCAGCAAAAGGAAGGAGGAGCTGTTGGGAGAAGCGTCTGTTTGAAAGGCAGCAGGAGCTTTGGGGAACCAACAAAAAAGAGAGGTCAGGATTCCAGCAGAGGAACAAAGACAGATTGGAGTCCGCTTCATATGGGCTCTGGGGTGCAGTCAGGTTTTATGGAAGGAGGTAGGGCCAGGTTTGGGGATTAAGTGATGACTCTGATGCCACTTCTACCTGTGAGAGCCTGAGAAAGTCACCTGACTTCTCTGGGCCTCAATTTCCTTATTTACAAAGATAAGATAAAAAGACTCAACTGGATGCACTAACTGCCCTTGGACAGATTCCTCATCTGAAAATGTGAGCTTGAGCAGGGCTCTCCAAAGCCTTAGTCCTTGGACTCTACTGGCCCTCATGGAAGAGGAGCCCAAAAATGGATACCTGGAGAAGGAAAATGAGAAAAGTTCAGGTGCCAAGCCCTGAGGGAGGTAAGGCAATGAAGAACAGGTGCAGCAGACAGAGGAGGCCCCATCACAGACATCTCCAGGACCTGCTTCCACCCCAGCCCTGCCAGGGGCTGAGAAGATGAGATGGGCCCTGGCAGAGCTGTCATGTCATGCCCTGACACAGACTTGATTCTTTGGAAGGCCCCTGCTTGGGGTTGGGGCAGGAGGAGAAGGGTAAGCAGCAGTGGCTGCCCAGACACCACGACAGGATGGCAGTGATCCTAGGAAGGCAAGGGGTGACGGTGGGAACACTCTGCACCCTCCTGACTCACTTGTCGCTGTTGGCTATCCTGCGAAATTCCCGAACAGTCATCGCCTTTTTCTGGATGTTGTACTGGGTAAAGAGGCCGGACTGGCCAGTCACCACCTGCTGGATGGGGGCCGGGATGACCAAGTCATCGATGTCGTCATAGGTCGATCGAGGCTTCCACTCCTTTGGAGGAACCACCTGCAAGGACGGACCCAAGTCTGCTCATTCTGGCTTTGTGACCCTCCCCCCCCAGCCTTCATCCCACCCAAGACCAAGAGAGGTAGCGTTGGGCCACTCGTGTCAAAGGCAAGTTAGCATGACCAGACCTGGGAAGTCAGCTGCCCTGGGGGACTGGTCCTCTTCTTTCTAGAAGAGCCTCCCCTGGCCAGGAGCTCTGTCTTGAACTCTGGGGCCATGGCTCCTAGGCAGAGCTTGCCTTCCTTGACCTTCCCCCACCCCAGGCATAGGAAAGAGGCTGAGAGGCAGCCCCAGCAGGCAGACCTTGGCCAGCCCCGCCCGATGCGCTCCTTGGGATTCAATGTAAGCAATGTAGCGGCTGAAGGTGCGAAACTCCTCCATGGTGGGGTAGAAGGTCATGATGCGGGCGCTGGGGTTCAAACTCTCTGACTCAGAAGCCATGCTGCCTCTTCTTCTTGGCTCTACCTAAGTCCAAGAATCTGAAAGGAAGAAAAAACAGTTCTCTGGGTCTCCCCCACCGGACTGTGAGCTCCATGAGAGCAGAGACTGGAATCCTTTGCCTTTCTCTGTCTCCCCAGCACTTAGCACACAGCAAATGCCTAATAAATGCTGGATGGCTGGACACCACTTGTCTGCCCACTGTATCCACCATCAGAGACTCCGAGCTCCTTGGGGACAGGGACTGACTGACTGTGGCTTCTGCCTTTCTGTGTATTCCCAAGGGCAACTAGGTGGCACAGTTGACGAGTGCCAGGCGTGGAGTCCTAAAGACCCGAGTTCAAATCCAGCCTCAGACACACACTGGCAGGGTGACCCTAGACAAGTCATTTCACTCTGCCTGCCTCAGTTTCCTCACCTGTAAAATGAGTTGGAGAAGGAAATGACAAACCACTCCAGCATCTCTGCCCAGGAAACCCCAAAGAAGGCCAGAGAGTTGGAGTCGAGTGAAACAAGGGAATGAGTATTCCCAGAGCTTAACGTAGGCCCTGGCATACTGCAGGTGCTTCATAAATGCTCACTGCCTGGATCTTGATAAGAATCTGGTTCCCTGGAGCAGTGTCAGTGGGTGTACTTGGTCTGCTGCCACACTACCTCAATGGCCCAGATGCACTCACACAGTCGACAAGCATTTATTAAACTCCTACTGCATATACTAGGTGCTGGACTAATAAGTTCGGATGAAAAATAAAAGCAAACAACAGCCCTGCCCTCGAAAAGCTCAGTCTCACAGAGGAGACATATTGCGAACAACCATATACAGACAAGCTATGGACTGGATGAGAAGTGTTCAGTGGTGGGAGGGTCCAGCTCCTCGGCGGGCCGCCGGCTGCACCGTACCCTGGCCGCGGAGGGAAGGCTCAGAGGCGGCGAGACCGCGAGGGCCGGGGTCGCTTCCCTCTAGAAGGCAGGAGCCCAACGCTGCCCCCAGGCTCCCACGGCCCCCCGCAGGCCCGACCCGCAACAGCAGCAGCAGCAGGAAGAAGCCTCCGTACGGGCCCCCGGCGCTCATTGGCCGAGTGCAGCAGGCACGGATCAATGAAAAGCTGAAGTGCCGCAGCGCAGCCTCCCATTGGCCGGGGGAGCTGCCAGTTCCTACGCGAGGCCCCCCCGCCGCCCCTCCCCCACCAGGGAATGGCCAGCTCCGAACGCAGGCCACAGCTTCCAACCCGGGCACACAGCGCCCAGAATGCTCACCTGCTCGTGGCCGCCGCTCCACCGCGGACCTCGGCCTGGCGCTGGCGCCACCTCGGGCTCCACGGAAGGCGATCCACCGCCTTCACTGCGACCGCCTCGGACCAGGGACTAAATCAACTCCGCCTCTCGCCAGCTCGCGCAGCCGCACAGCTTCCCCCTCCGCAGCCAATCGGTTTCCAGTAACTTTCCTGGCACCAGCCAATAAATGCCAGTCAAGGCCGGGTTGAGGGCGGGGCTTCTCCCCCGCTGGCCAATCTACACCAGCTGTGTCTGTTGCTAGGAGGAAACGCCGGCCCCAAAGGACCTGGAGCGACTGAATGAGTCGGCCGCCTCCGGAGATAACCAATCATCAGTGGGAATCTGCCCGACTTGGGCCAATCAGCGCCAAAGTGGGGCGGTGCCAGCCGAACTGGAAGGACTGAGAAAAGCTGAGAGAAGGGGCCGGGCAGGGTTATTATGGGATGTTCCCCGAGGGCGGGGTCCAGGATCTTGACAATAGTGACGGCCCCGCGGGGGTCGGGCGGGCACGTGGCGCCGCGGGAGCGCGCCTGGGATGCTGCAAGAAAAGCGTAAGATTCGACTCGTCACCTCCCAGGCCAGGGTGTGAGACCAAACTCAAAACGAATAGGATCAATCAACAAACATTTCTTAAGCCTGTTATGCTATTAAGCTGGGGATACAAAAATGTAAAAGTCAATCCCTGCGCTCTAGGAGCTTCGGGTCCAGCCCAGGAGACCGCAGGCACAACTAGCTGCGCGCACCTAGAGAACTCTAACCCAGGGCAGGCGCCGGGGGAGGTCTCCGGGAAAGGGTGGATTTTAGCTGGGATTTAAAGGAAGTCAGTAGTCCGAATAAAGAGGGAGAGTACTCCAGGCACGCGGAGCCTCCAGAGCCCGGAGAGGCAGCGCCTGGTTTGGGGAATATCCAGAAGCCCGAGCCACAATTAGGGGGAAAGAGGGTTCTGTTTTGGACAGGTGGAGTTGAAGACGTCTTCCAGGCTTGCATCCGGCTGAAAGTCAGCTGGAGATTGGAGGTCAGCAGAGAGATTGGGGGAGGAAGGGTAGATTTGAGACTCATGAGCATAGAGAGGGTCAGTAAGTCCACGCCAGCTGATGGGACCATCAAGTGGTCCAGAAGGAGAAGAGAGGAGGGGCCAGGACGGAGCTCTGGATGACACCCAAGGTTAGAGGGCCTGATCTGGGGGAAGATCCAGCTCAAGGGATCGAGGAGGAGCGGTCAGATGGGGAGGAGAATCAGGAGAGAGAGGGGTGTCCTGAAAACCGAGAGAGAAGAGACTGATCAGCCATGTCCGAGGCTAGAGAGAGTGCAGAGAAGGCCATTGGGCATGGCCACAAGGAGATCCTGGGTACCTTTGGAGGGGGCAGTTTGGGTGAAACGATGACGTCAGAACCGTAGTCTAAGGAGCTGAGAGTAGAGAGTGGAGGCATCCGATGATGTAGATGGCTTTTCGAGGAAGATACAGGATAACCGTGGGGATGGAAGGAACAAGCGAGGATTTTTTCAGGATGGGGGAGGCATGGGCATGTTTGTAGACAGTAGGAAATGAGCCAATAGTTAGGGAGAGATTGAAAATAAGTAAAAGTATACGGGACCCAATAGTCCATTAGCCTATACCCTCCTCAGTTTTGCAGCTAGAGAAACTGAGGCACAGGGTCACATATCTAGCCAGGTCCTACGTTAAGGTTTATAGGATCCTAGATTTAGTACTGGGAGTGACCTTGAAGATCTTGGGTCCAACTCTCCCCTGTTTTACATATGGGGAAACTGAAGCCCTGAGAAGTGTCAAACTCAGATGACCTAAATTGACCAGGTCCCCATTCCTAGACCCATAAATTGCCAGAGCCTGACCAGAGTATTTTATAAATGCCTCAGACTCTCCCTTCCAGAGATTCCCTAGCTTTCTCTACCGTCTTTAGCTTGTTATGCAAAACAACTTACCTTGGGAAACTGGGAGACACCCCCAACCCCTAATCCCTCCCACCTGCAGCCCTTCCCTCTTCCTAACTTCTCTCTGCAGTCATACCTGTCTCTCCGCCCAGTCCCCTCCCACCTGCAACCTGGCCAGTATATCTGCCTTCCTACCCTAATATAAGTCCTGTTCCCAGCGCCCTCCTGGGGTACCCCAGCACTTGCTGTGTAGCACCTTCAGGTCAGTTCACTTACCCCAGTTAAAGACCTCAGTTTTGCTACGTTAGCTGTTTTCTCTTGCATTCGGGTTGGCACTAGACGAGTGACTCCCAGGATCTGAGTCAGGGTTCAT
Organism: Pseudocheirus occidentalis; assembly: GCA_028646575.1. Taxonomy (NCBI): domain Eukaryota; kingdom Metazoa; phylum Chordata; class Mammalia; order Diprotodontia; family Pseudocheiridae; genus Pseudocheirus; species Pseudocheirus occidentalis. Next base: position 26,993,655 of record CM053593.1, read on the forward strand.
GGGAAGGAAGGAAAGGAGGAAGAGAGGGAGGAAGAAAGGAAACAGTAAGCACCTACTATGTGCTAAGCATTGTGAGGCAGTTGATACACTTAAATAGCTATGGTTAGAGGGAGGGGGAGGGGTGGACCTGGAGTCATATAGGACCTTGGACACTTCTAGCTGTCGACCCTGCTTGAGTCACTTAGCCACTGTCTAGCTCAGTTTCCTTGGCAACAGATTGGGTATGTGGGTGAGAGATAGCAAGGAGCTCAGGGTGACACCTAGCACACCAGCTTGGGGGGACTGGGAGGATGGCAGTGCCCTCCACATTCATAGAGAAGTCTGAAGTTGGGTAAGGACTGGGGGAAGGGAAGGGATAGAGAGTGTGCCTTTTACACAGCACTTTCTCTGTGGCAGATACTCATCCAGGCACTCCACAGACATTTGATCCCCACAACAGCCCTGTGAGTGGTGGTATCATTCCCATTTTACAGATGAAGAAACTAAGAACAGCGAAGTGCTTCACCTGGAGTCACATAGCAAGCAGCTTGTGTGAGGAAAGGGTTCCAACGTCAGGTTTTCCTCATTCTCAAGTCCAGCGCTCTCTGCCCAGCTGCTCCTTCTCATGGACGCCAGTCAGTGATCACTGCATCTTTTTGTCCTCGCTCAGGGAGGACACCAGGGAGCACATCCACTCGTCCACAAGTCGGAGATCTCCCTGGTCCCTTTGGATACAGATTTGTCTAGGAGTTTGGCAGAGAAAAGGGGGAAAGATAAAGGGGGATTGTAGTAGAGATGACATGAGCTAGGGAGTGGTTTTTTTAGGGATGGGGGAGACCCGAGTATTTTTGTAGGAAACAGGGAAGGAGCTAGTGGAGGGGAAAGAGAGAAAGGATGAATATGGAGATGTCTTCCAAAGGATGAGATCAAGGTGACCCGTAAAGGGCTTGGTCTTAGCACAGTGGGTGAAGCAGAGCACTTGGGGTCAGGAAGGCTTGAGTTAAGATCTGATCTCTGACATTTCCTAGCTGGGTGACTCTGGGAAAATTACTTAACCTATGTCTGTCTCAATGTCTTTGTCTGTGAAATGGGGATAAGCGTAGCATTTGTCCTTCCAGAGTAATAAGAATCAAATGGGATGATAGTTGTAAAGTGCTTTGCAGTTTTCATATCACTACGAATGCCAGCGATTATTGTCATCGTGATCAAGGAGACAGGAGATCTCTGAAGTGTAGAGAGAGGGGGAGAGGGGAGGAGGGAGAAAAGACAGAACCCACAGGAAGCAGCCTGTTTTTCCAGTAGAGTAGGAGTCGTCCTCAGCTGAGGGGGTAAAGGTAGTGTGGGGAACTGGAGGAGAGTGAAGAAGGTCTGGGTCAGCCAGCTGGGGGAGTGTGGCAGAGAATCCACTAGGGAGGTCCAGAAGCCAGTGAGATTTGATAGTAGAGAACACAGGTGACTGGTTGCTATTGTTGGGTGACTTTGTACAGTTCTGTTAAGTAGGGAGTAAGCAGGATAGACGTAGATGATGGAAGTCTTCCACAGGTAGGGTTGGCAAAGTGTGATTGGTCACAGGACCTTGGAGAGAGGGGGAGAGAGAGAAGAGACAGAGAGAGAGATAGGAAAGAGAAAGAGAAGAGAGACAGAGAAAGAGAGAAAGGAGAGACAGGGAGAGGGAGAGAGAGAAGGAGAGAGAAAGAAAAGAGAGAAAGGAGAGATGGGGAAAGAGAAAAAGAGAGGAGAGATAGAGAGGGGGGAGAGGGAGAGAGAGAGGAAAGAGAAGAGAGACAGAGAAAGAGAGAAAGGAGAGATGGGGAAAGAGAGAGAGAAGGAGAGAGGAGAGATAGAGGGGGGGAGAGAGAGAGGTGGGCAGGCATGCACGCACCCACCGATGGCCATCTGAAGTGGCCAAGCAAGCTCTTAGTCTCGGGGACTCAAATCAGGCTCAGGTGCCTTGGCTTTATGGTGAGGTGCCTACTTATCTCATCTTGAGCATCACCGTCTTCTTGGTCATTTTTTGTACTTTTCTTTCCCCACCAAAGATCCCCCTCCTTGGCAGAGAAGACGACAGCTTTCCCACTTATCTGTCTTGGCACCTGTTACTGTCAAGCTTCTTTCCATGCTAAGCCTTGGTCCTTATTCCCTCCTTCTGTCCTCACACTTCTGTCTCCAGTGTCCTTTTTAAAAAAATGCTTTGCTTGTCCTTCATTGCCCTTGCCAGCCTCAGTTCACCCTGTTGTTACACAACCAGGCTTTTGTCTTCACTGTTACATGGACTGGCTTCCATCTTCAATACATTCACATTGGTCTCTTCAGACAAATCCCCTTTTCCCCTTCTCATTGGAAGTTTCCTTTTGTGCCTTCAGACTTTCCTTCTTCCACCTCCTGTAGAACTCTAGCAGGTGACATTTTATTTATCCTTCCTCTGATTTCTTTGAAATCTACTCTTCTAAGATCTATTGTGCATGCCAGGACATGCTCAACTTTCCAGAAGGGAAGGAAGCCTTCTCCCTCATGTTTCTGTCATTTCCAACCACTGACAGGAAGAGGTTGTACCTGAAAGGAAAAAAAATTACAAGCCATGCTCTGTTTGGTTTGGAGTTCTGGGCCTTGTAAGATTTCTCAGTCAAAGCAAGTCTGAGATGAAAGTGAAATGTCTATTCAGCTTTCCCCCAAAGTGCCCTGACCTATCGGGAGAATAATATGATGGACATGGGTTGTTCTAAGTATTTGTTAATGTGATGCATGTGTCATGTTTTAAGTAGAAAAAGTAGAGAAAAATAAATTGCTGTCCTATATTTGATATCTACTTTATACATTAAATATAGTTTTTCTAGATGGGTCTCCCCTTTAGAGAAGACTTGTTCATCTGTCGTTCTAGATGAGGACCAATGACATCACTTGCTCATAAACTGGATTTAAGCGAGGCAGAGCTGGGCAAAGTCATCAGCCTCACTCTTCCAGAGTCGCCGGAAGTCCAGCAACAAGAAAGATTAAGATGACTGGCCACGGCCCAGGATGCAGTAGATGACTTTGGTCCAGACTGCCATCTCTTTCTCAGACCTCTGTCTATCTGAGACAACACCTATTCAATGACCAAGGGCTATGTGAGCCAAAACCACTTTTTTTTTTAAAAAGAATTTCCCCAGAACTCTGGGCTCGGGGGACATAAAAAGCTATAGAGAAAAAGAAAAGCCTGAACCTCTGTTTTAGAAACGTCAGGCTTTTCTCAGGATTGATTCTGGTCTGTGTAAGTCCAGAGCCAGAGCCCCTTAGTGGGAAGGCCCCAAGGCCGTGGGGGCTGGAAACAAAGTTGTTGCCCATCCCTTGGGGAGTAACCCAGCACGTTGAGATCCACGAATTGAATGTTATTGTGCAGTAGAAAATGAAGAGGACGTACAGGAAGGAGAGAGAGTTAACGTATGGATGGGTGTAGTAAAGGGGGCAGAACTAGCAGAAGAACATAGAACAAGGGGTTTCAGCTGTGGGCGTGGGAAGAGCACGGCACCCAAAACCCAAACTGAGTAGCACACACACACACACACACACACACACACACACACACACACTCTCCTCCCCCTCCCCTCTCCCTTTCCCCCTCCCTCTCCCCTATCAGCCTCCATCAGTGATTCAGTGGAAGTTTGCTTCTCCCCTTTTCCTCACAGAAATGGGCACAGAGTGGGAGAGAAGTCAGCCTCCCAGCACTTTGTCCTGAAGGGGCTGGCTGGAGCTGATTTGACTGGCTTGGAGCCCTGGCTAGGAGGGATATTTCGGGCGTACCTTTTGGACCTCAGTGCTCACTCTATTCAGGGACTCCCATCATTTAGGAGTTCCCAGTGGGAGGGGAAATGATTCACAAGAAGCCCAAGTCAGAGTGGGAGGTGGGGGTGGGGTGATGGTTGAACACCGGAAAGACACACAGAAAGTCTCTTGATAGTGGGAATAAATACCCTCTGCTTTGTATAGGACCTGCACCCTTATAGATACCACACACACACACACACACACACACATGAACACACACATATGTGTGTATATATGTATATGTATATATATATACCTTACATATATATATATATACTTATAGATACACCCTTATATATGCACCCTATTATTGACAATGATTCTAACATTTTTACCTCACTTTAAGATTTGATTGTAAGCTCCCTGAGGACAGGGACTATCTTTTCTTTCCTCTTTTTGTATTCCTCCTACTTAGCACAATTCCTGGCACAAAGTAGGCACTTAAGAAATGTTGATTGACTCATTGGCCTTGCCACTAAACTAGTTGCTGAAGCTATGAATTTGTACTGTCATTTTTTAAAAATTAACTTTTGTTTATTTATTTTTAGTTTACATCATTGATGTCCATGAGATTTTGAGTTACAAATTTTCTCCCTGTCTTTCCCCTACCCACCCCCCCCCAAACAGGGATCCCACTGTATGCCCCTTCCCCCAATCTGCTCTCTCCTGTGTCCTCCCCCATCCCTGCTCTGACTTTTCAGAAGGTCAGGACTGGTCTCCGTACCCCAGTGCCTGTATATCTTATTGCCCAGATGCATGTAAATAATCATAATTATTCACATATATATATTTAACATTTGATTTGAGAACTTTAAATTCTAGATTCTTTCCCTTCCTCCCTTGTCTATGCTGTCATTTTCTAAAGCAATTTGGAATCATGTAAATAAAGAGGCTAAAATGTGTATCCTGTTTGATCCAGAGACTGAGAGGGTCCTTGTGCTTGGACCCCACTTCCAAAATCACATTTCTCCTTAGCCTCAGAACATTATCCCTGACAATTTTCTCCTCAGCCCAAGGACGCTGTGCCCAGCAATAACTCATGAATGGGTCCCAATGAGGCAAACTATCTTTCCATGTTACAAGAACAAGCTGACCTCTGTAGAATTTCCCTTGTAAAAACAACTATCTTGTACCAGCAGAATTGTTATGTCTTGATTCCCACAATTATACAATCCAGAGATCAAATAGACATAAACTCTCAAAGCTATCTTGCTGCCTACATAACAGACCAAAAGTATGCCCCTGAGAAAACCTCCACCCTGGTTTCCAGTAGTGAATCATGCTGGTGACCTAGGGTGTATGTTATCATCCAATTAGCATATCTGCCAGGTAATCCACTATTCTTTCTAAATAAGCTTTAGTATCATTCCTGTTAAGTTGCAAAGTTCCTTAAGGAGCTCTGCCCACCATATTAGCATTACAATGAGCTTCGGCCACCTAGACTGGAAGAATGCTTCAGTCTGAATTCATTCCAGATAACCCTCTCTGGTACTTGGGTCCTTAAGGGGCCCCTGAGGAGTCGCTGAACCCCTCAAACCAAATCAATTCCACCACTAGGCTTATAGCCCAAAGAGATCATTGATAAAAAGAAAGTTCCCACAAACACCAAGATAATCAGAGCAATGCTTTTTGGGGAAGCAAAGAGCCCAAAACAAAAGTGCCCATCAGCTGGGAAAGATTGAGCCAGTTACCGTCCCCAAATGTAATGGAATCTTATTGTGGTCTAAGAAATGACAGACAAATGTGATGGAAAGAGAGAAGCAGGGGCAAAATTTACAGGAGAGGTCGAAGAAAGAAGCATCATTTACACAATGGTGACCACGGTGTAAGTAGAATAGCCACAGCAATTGAAATGGAATGTTATCCTCTGAGCTGGACACCAGTTGGGTATAGATGTTATGATGCCATCTTACACGTGAGCAGCCTAAGGCTGGGGGAGGCGGTTTAACACCTTGCCTTGGGGCACCCAGCTACCAGCTTTCAGGGGTGGGCTAGGAGTGAACGAAAGAAGGAATGAATTAATGAATGAAGGAAAAGACCAGTATTAAGCCTTTCAAATGAGCCAGACCCAGTGCAAAGTACTGGGAATAAATGCAAGCAAAAAGAAAGAGCCCCTGCTCTCAAGGAATTTATATTCCAATGAGGGAAGACAATTCACTTTGGGAAGTTAGATTTGAAATGGCCGGGGGAGGGTAAGGGCTTAGTTGCCTGATTTGGAGATGGTCAGATAGTACAATGGTGGTCAAAGCCCACAATTCCAAGGGTACAATTCTGGATTCCAGGGGGAAGAGGAAGAGGACTGGAGACACAGTTTAGAGCTGTCTTCTACATTGACCAGTAACAGCCTAAATTAGACTGTGACTCCCAGAGGTCTTCATTGAGACACTTGTGGGGTATTCTCAATTGTTTACTTATAAAGAACAAGCCACTCTTGGCTAGACAAAGAACTCAAAATGAAAAGGGGACAACTCTTCACACTATGAATGGATCTCTTTCTCCCTTTCTCCCTCTCCCTCTTCCCCCCCCCCCCACTGTGTTCACCTCCATCCATCCTGTACTGGTTTGGTCAAATACAGACTCTATCAGCATAGAAGCCATCCAAGATGTGATGGAGATTATAAGAGGTGAAGTCTCAAGACAGTTCCATGCTTGCCTATGCAGCTTGAGCACCGGATCTGGAGTCAGGAAGACCTGAGTTCCAATCTTGCCTCAGACATAGCCTAGCTGTGTGACCCTGGGCAAGTCCTCTGGAAATGTTCTGCTCTTTTCTGGGACCTGCTGGGCCAGCACAGTTTTGGTGGTACTGGACTCAGTAATGGGTTAGGGTCAGATGAGAGTCAGGAGTGGACTTTCTTGCTCTCTGCCTGTCTGGGCAGAGGGCCTGTATGTTGAGACTTCAGGGCTTGTCAGGGCCCAGTGGACAGTGTGGACATGGCTTAGGAAGGCAGAGCCAGTGGGAAAGTAGACCTGGGACAGTGATCCTTGAGAGCCCAGAGCACTCATGAGCTGGGCTGTCAGCAGAGGGCCCTCGGCCTTGATAAAAATGCTTCTCTCCTTTCCTCCACTGTTTCCCCCCCCCCACCCCCCCACTCCCGTCCCCCTTCAATATTCCAGCCCCTGGGCCCTTATCCTCCCTTCCAAGTGGCCAGTGCCAGTCTTCACAAGGACAGACAGCCCTCCACCCAGACAAGTACTAAGACTGGGACACCCTCTGCCCAGAGCCAGTGAGTGCAGGCATCCCTGATGCCCCTAGGCCAAATCCCAAGGCTGGGAAAGGATGCTGGTACAGTGCCCTAGGGGAAGGAAGAGACCCAGTAAAGCAGAACTCAGAATACATCTTCTAGGCAGGGAAGTGGCCACTGGGGATGGCAGCACAGAGGGAAGAGGCTTCAGCAACCCCAGAGTGGGACACAAAGCACCCTCTTAAAAGCAGGTCCCCAGCCCCTGTGGAAAGAGCTGGAGCATCTGGGAAGGGGGCTTCCAGGCAACCCAGGCTACTCCTGGAGAGCTTAAATTATCATGGGGAAGCCTTTCCTGACCCTCCCTCACTCCCACTGTTCCTGGGTCTACCCTAGGGGGTCAAGCAGAATGAGGCTGATTCCCCCCCCCCCCCTTCAGATACTTGAAGCCAGCATTCCCGTTCAGCCTAAATCTTCTCTTTTCCAGGATAAGTCCTTCCAGTTCCTGGAACTTTGTCCTCAAAGTACATGGACTCAAGGCCATTCTTCATCCTGATTACCCTCCCCTGACAATATCTTTCTAATCACTCAGCTTTCCAAGGTCAGTCACCCTCAACTTCTCATTCTCCCTCATCTCAGTTCCATCCATGCAGCCAATAAAAGAGACTCCTCATAATCACAGAACCAGAACCAGAACCAGCTACAGAATGTCTTCTCCATAGCAATTCCATTGCATGTCATGTTGTGTGGGACAGGAAATTAGTGAAAAGCTTTTCAGTCTGGAATGTACCCGCCCCCCCAGTGCTGTACCCTCCCCCTTTCTCCTGTCAATTACTTTTATCTTCCTTTGTCCATTTCTTCCCACCCTGGTGAGGGTCCTCCCATCTCCTTCCCCTTTTTCTCTTAGTAGCAAAGGGATTGGTAAAGTGAATTTTTCACCAATGAAAGAAGGCAGTTGGCCAGGAGAGGGGATGTCCTAATTAGGTCTTTAAAATCCTAGACCTGATCTTTTGGAGCTCTC
>CM053593.1:27002134-27014528 GCA_028646575.1 Pseudocheirus occidentalis
CATCAACATGGGTAAGAAATCTGAGATGGGGCACCCCTTTCTTCCCGGGGGAAAGGGAATAAATTCCTCTTCTTATCTAAGGCATTTCTGTGTTTACTTTTCTAATTAAATTAAAATAATGGGTATTTTTTTTTTTTACCACAAACAATGTCTTTTTAGAATCAGACTCACCAACTTCTTCCATGTTTGAGATTACACCAGCCTGTTCGCTGCCCCCCAGCCTGGGTCTATAAGCAAAACTAATTGCAGCAGCAAAGTATTGCCTTAAAAGAGGAAAGGAATTTTTTTTTTAAAAAATACATTTTTAAATGCTAAAGAAACAAATGAAGGCAAACACAAATTTAACTGTCATAATTTGAAATGTGAATTGACTAAATAATCCAATAAAGTGAAAGCCTGGAAAAATGGATGAGAAAACAAACCCCATAATCTATTGTTTACAAGATAACCCATCTAAAGAGCCCAGATACACACAGTATTAAAATGTGTCGTTAGAACAACATTTACCAAATGGGGAAAAGACAGTAATAGCAGGAGACATTCATGTTCCTCAGAGGCAGGAAAATCTAACAAATACAAACAAGGGGAAAAAGACAGAACTTATCATGCTGTTGGATCATTTATAGCTATTCCTGCTTTTTAAAATTTTCCATATTTATTTAATCAACAAAAATCAGCCTTCTCTCCCACTCACTTTTCTCTCTCCACCCCAATTGAGAAACACAAAACAAACCCCAATTATAAACTTGTATAGTAAAGGAAAAGAAATGTCTTCTTCGGTCAGTTGTCTGCAATACACACATACACATACATACACACATACTATATATTATATATACATAAATACATACACATACATCTTTGTGTGTGTCTGTGTGTGTGTGTGTGATTCTACCCTCCAAGTTCATCACATCTCTGTCTGCTGCAGAGGGGTGAGATGTTTTATCATTAGGCCCCTAGAAATGTGCTTGGTCTTTATGTTGATCAGAGTTCCTAGGTCTTTCAAAGTTGTTTGTCTTTACCATATTGTCACTGTATAAAGTATTCTCCAGGTTCTTCTGACTTCACTTTGCATCAGTTCATAAACTCTTTCCAGGTTTCTCTGAAACTATCCATCATTTTGGACAGCACAATAGTATTCTATCTCATTTATATAGCATGTGTTTAACCATTCCCCAATGGATGGGCATTCCCTCTTTGCCAGCTCAGAAAGAGCTGCTATAAGTATTTTTGTACAGCCTTGGTTAGAATGTCTAGCTCACAAACAGGAGGTTAGATTTTTTAATAGTCTAGAAGGAATAGAGGCATCAAGAACATTTGGAACAGCAGCTGGGGTGATTGGGATGGGGATCCATGAAACAGGAATAGAAACATTGCTGTGCTGTTTTGCTTTCACCAGTCTCCAGGACAAAAACATTTTATACACTCCCTTTATACTAGTCACCTAGTGGCAGTATCCTTTTGAGATGAGTGTTGGCCATCAATAGCAGTGGTTTTGTGACAAGACTAGTTGGAGATGAAAGCTTTAAAATAGATTCACTTGAATTTTTTGGGCAACTAGATGGTGCCACAGTGCATAGATTTCCGAGCCTAGAGTCAGAAAGACTCATCTTCCCAAGTTCAAATTTGGCCTCAAACACTTACTAGTTATATGATGCTGGGCAAGTCACTTCACCCTGTTTGCCTCAGTTTCCTCATCTGCAAAATGAGCTGGAGAAGGAAATGGCAAACCACGCCAATATCTCTGCCAAGAAAACTTAAATGGGGTCATCAAGAGTGACTGAAATGACCAAGCAACAGATTTAGGTGAAGAGTTTTTTCTTTTACTGTAACAGAGTCCCAACTAACAAAATCAGCAGAAATCCAAAGTGGGAGTGGGGGGAAGGATTGCTGTGTCCAGTGAAGATTAGAGACGAGCATTTGTAGAGGATCCAGGAAGCAGTTTGGGGATAGTCTCCTGCTTTGTTTAGCATCACAGGAATAGGGACAGAAGAGAGAGATGATGGGCATAATCCAGGATTGGATCTTAGTAATGATGCTCAGCAATGGACAAAGGGACAAGGGAGTGTCAAGATATTAGAAGACACCCAGTTTTCCAGAGCTAAGTGGTGCCCTGAGTGTGGCATAACAACAATCCTTTGCACTCACCCTCTGGCAAAGCTGCAAAATAATTGCATTGCTTTGACCAGCGCCAGATGTTCTCTGAGCTCGGACAAGTACAGGACAAGCTCGGGTAAATACCCATGTTCCAGTCATGAAGCCCTGCTATGAATCAAACTTGTCACATTGTGGCTTTTCCCTCCTTGCTATCAGGGCTACAGCTCACTGTGTAGCCACTGGCACAAGTATTGAAATGTCTCCACATTGACTAGGAATGGGGCCCTGGCACATGTGTCTGGGTTCTCTCCTTGTTTGCAAGCCTGTTCTCTCACTTCAAAATGAAACTCCTGTTTGAATCTTGACTCTCTTGGCTTTAGCCTGCTCTGTTCGACACCATCCACACACAGGTTAGAGGCTGGTTTGGTCCAATCGACAGGAGTCAAGAATAAAAAATGGTCTTAGGAGGAATTTGACTCAGGGAGAGTTGGACAATAGAAGATTGTAACTGAAGAAGGAAATTTCTGAGGACTTGAAGTGGGTCATTTAGGGGGGATGCTAAGATCAAAGGTATGACCATGCCTGAAAGGGGTCATAGGTGCCTGAGGAATCCTGGTTACTGATTAAGGAACTCAATGGTTAGGGTGTTGTATCAACAATGCATAATGCCTAGAGTAACTATAAATGTGCTGATATGGTTATTAATCACAAAATGTAACAGGTTCTGTACGTGGGAAATATAGCTAAAACATTTATTCAAACACTAGAACACAGTCTCCAAACCAGAAAGTCAAAGCCATCACAGTAGTTATGAAGTTGGCACATGTAGTTAATATAGTGAACACCCACATTCTCAAACCTTCAAAACAGGACAGGCTATCTCAGGCAAAGATCCTTCTCTTCTCACTCACAGCATCAATGCAGCTTGCTCCCAGCAGTTCCAGCACACTCCTCCCCCACAGTTCCCATCCCTGGCAGTCCTTAGCAGAGATTCTGGCTGGCTCAAAAGAAAAGGAGTTCACATGGCAGCTGCAGTCGTACGCGCTGCCACTGCTTCCAGTCACCACCACATCCAACTTTCTCTTGCTCCACCCCTTCCTGCTATGTCAGCAAGTTCAAGGGGCATGGAAGATCTTCAAATCCCATAACCATTACAGGTGTTGGAAGGAACATGAATGTGTCTATAAAGTTGGGGTAGATTGGGAGGCTGTGACTCAAGCACTGAACTCTGAGAAAGGTGAAAGAATGTTTAGGGGGATGGTAGAGCTATCATGATGTCTTTTGGGTGAAAAATCTTGTTAAAGTGAGCCTCAAAGGAAGAGAGCTCAGTGAATTATGTAAACAAGATTCTAGAACAAGATTCTAGAAGTAATCGTGGGGAACAAGAAGTATTCACTTCAACTAATGCATTGTTGGTGGAGTTGTGAACTGATCCAACCATTCTGGAGAACAATTTGAAACTATGCTCAAAGGGCTACAAAACTGTGTATACCTTTTGATCCAGCATTTCCACTGCTAGGTCTGTTTCCCAAAGAGATCATAAAAATGGGAAAAGGACCCACATGTACAAAAATATTTATAGCAGTTCTTTTTGTGGTGGCAAAGAATTGGGAATTGAGGGGATGCCCATCAATTGGGGAATGACTAAACAAGTTGTTGTATAGAAATGTAATGGAATAATGTTGTTCTATAAGAAATCATGAGCAGGTGGATTTTAGAAAAACTTAAAAAGAATTAACTAAACTGATATTGAATGAAGTGAGGAGAACCAGGAGAACATTGTACACAGTAACAGCAACATCATTTGATGATGAACTTTGATAGACTTAGCTCTTCTCAGCAATGCAATGATCCAAGGCAATTCCAAAAGATTCATGATGGAAAATGTTATCCACATCCAGAGAAAGAACTATGGAATCTGAATGAGGATTGAAGCAGACTATTTCTCTCTCTCTCTCTCTCTCTCTCTCTCTCTCTCTCTCTCTCTCTTTCTCATGGTTTTCCCTTTTATTCTAATTCTTGTTTCACAAGATGTCTAGTGTGGAAATGTTTAATATGATTGTGCATGTATAGCCTATGACAGATTGCTTGCTGTCTTGGGGAGGGGAGATGGGAGGGAAGGGGAAAAATTTGAAACTCAAAATCTTATAAAAGTGAATATTGAAAACTCAAAATGAATTAATTAAAAAGGTAAAAATGTATTCAGTTCCACCTCCTCCCTCCAGAACTAGTGAGTTGAAGAGAATGAAAGAAGGGGTAACCAACATTAGGAAGGATGACCAGGGATGCAGTGTCATTGAATGATGGAGGAAGAGACCTGATGTCTGTTGATTACCTCTAATTTATCACACATGTAGCATGTTTGTACAGAGTCGTTTGCATTTTGTGTCCCATGTTAGAGTATGGGTTCTTTAGGAGAGGCGACTGTTTTTTGCCTCTGTTTGCAGCCTCAGCACTTAGGACAGTACCTGGCACATAACAGGTAATTTTGAAAGCAACTTGACTAACTAAAATGAAGGAAGTTTGTGAATTATGTAAAAGGAGCTCCAAAGAAAGAGAAGGTGGGTCAAGAAGGAGACACTGAAGTGGTAGAGTTGAGGTGTATAAAGATAAGAGAGAAAAGAAAGTGGGGCTGAGTGAGCAGTGGGTTTACTCTTTGGTATTACTGGCATGGGAATGATAAGGGAGAAGAAGCTTGTCAATCACTGGACAACTTCAGGCAGAGAATTAATAAATGGGACCAGGGCCCCTGATGAGGACAGGTGAGTCCAATGTTCCCAGTAATGCTGGTTGTCTTGGCACAGTAATGCTTTCCATGACATCTGTCTCTCTGTATTGGTACGATATAGTCTTTCCTTCCTTCCTTCCTTCCTTCCTTCCTTCTGCAAATCAGGGTTAAATGACTTGCCCAAGGTCACACAGCTAGTAAGTATCTGAGGACAGTTTTGAACCCAGGACCTCCTGACTCCAGGGCCAGTGCTCTATCTACTATACCACCTAGCTGCCCCCCAATATGGTTTTTCAAGAGTGTTGTTTCTTAGAACTCCAAGGGGTACCATTGCCTGGCTTTTCTAGGGTAGCCTCTAGCTCTTATACTTTCATTATGTTCTATGGTCTCTTCCAGCTCTAACATTCTATGTTCTAAAGTCCCTCCCAGGTCTAACACACTTTGCAGATAATCTTTCATATCTTTCCCATCTTTTTTTGTTTATTATTCTGCTTCCAGTTTTACTCCTAAATTTCCTGGGATGACTTCACTTAGTTTAATGTTTTCCCAAGATTCTCCCAAGAAGTTGCTGCTTCTCTCTTCATTATGAGAAGATACTGTTCATAATCACCTGTAAATGGGTGTGTATGTGTGTGTTGATTAGGTTCCCCCTACCCACCCCTGCCCCCATTGGTATCATCCAACTGGTTGATGTTGGGATTAGAATTCATCAGTCCTGAGAATTGCCAAACTCTATTTACCATTTGAGACAAGCATCTGCAATTAGATCTACACCCCAAAGAGACCAAAGAAAGAGAGACCCAGATGCACAAAGATATTTATAGCATCACTTTTTGTTATAGAAAAGAATTGGAAGTCAAGGGAGGAGAATGACCCAACCATCGATGGTTAATAACCATCTCTTAAATCTCCCTCTTAAATACTCACTGCTTTAGGGGAAAGAGTTGCTAGATTGAAGTAAGTATACTATAGGATTGTAGGGGCCCTGATGCTTCTCAGGGAGCCCTCACACTACTCTCCTCCCTCTCTTCCCCATGCTTCTCCCCCTGCTGACCCCATTGCTCACCTGGGTCTACTTCTCTCCACAATAATAACTAACAAGAATCATCATCATCATAATAACTAGCACTGGCTCCCTATCACCCTCAGGACAAATATGAAACACTCTCTTTGCCATTCAAAACCCTTCATAACCCAGCCTGTTTCTACCTTTCCAGTCTTCTTATACCTTACTCTCTGATACTCTTTGATCTAGTAATTGCTTCCACTCACTCTGGATATATCTTATATATATCTAATTATATGTTGCTTCCCCCATTAGCATGTATGTTTTTTGAAGGCTGAAGCTGGGTTTGGGGTTTTGGTTTTTTTTTGCCATTCTTTGTATCCCTAGTTCTAAGCACAGTACCTGACATATGCTAAGTGATTAATAAATGTTTGGTTGACCTACTAACTGTATGAATGTAATGGAATATCATTGTGCTGTAATGATGAAAGGGATGGATTTGGAGAAACCCAGGAAGACTCATCTAAACTGATACAAAGTGAAGTGAGCTAAACCAAGAGAACAATTTATATAATAAATACAATGTTGTGAAGAAAAACAACTTTGAAAATGTACGAATTCTGATTAATACAATGAACAGGCATCACTTTAAGATCTCTGTCCATAGTCAATAAACAATTATTACATGCAAACCTATTATGTGATGGCTAGGCTAAGTGCTGGGATAGAAATGCAAAAAAGAAAGGCAGTCCCTGCCCTAAATTAGCTTATAATCTAATGGGAGAAACTAGTTGGCACATAATGCACAAAGCACTGGGCCTGATTCAGGAAGACTTGAATTAAAATCAAACTTCTGACACTTACTAGCTGTGTAACCCTGGGCAAGTCACTTAACCTCATTTGCCTCAGTTTCCTCAACTGTGAAATGAGCTGAGAAGGAAATGGCAAATCACTCCAGTGTCTCTGTCAAGGAAACCCCAAATGGGGTCATAGAGAATCAGATACAACAAACAACAACAGACAAAAGGAAGCCGAAAAGGGTAGAAGGGGTCCTGGTGGATAAGTCAGTTGTAGCCAAAGGAAAAGGCTGAGCTCTCTCTTAAAGGGGAAGCTTTGGAAGTCTTGACCCCACTCTCTAATCAGAGAGGCAGGAGGTGGGTAGAGATCTGGTGGAGCTCCAGCCAAGATCACGAGGTTATCTCAATAATGAGGGTCCTGGGCTTGGTGGATAAATCAGTTCAAGGAGTCCCCCAGTAGGCAGTGCTGCCAGATGAGCTAAATGAGATATCCAAGCTGAGCTCTCTCCTTAAGTGATGATGAAGCCCATTCCCCACCTTCTATCAGAGAGGGAGGAGACCCCAGGGGTGGACTAAGATATCCTTTCTCAGCCATGGCCCATGGACTCTGCTTGTCTCTGCCTATTTGTTAGGAGGGAGATTTTGTGGTGCATTTTGTGGTGTGGTGTTATTTTTTAATTGGGGGAAAGGGAATGCTTAGAAGGCATCCCAAAAGAGGAAAGCAAGAGACGTGTGATTGGATCATTTTGCACAGATTGTGCATTGGATCAATGCACAGAAGAAAAAAGAAAGAAATCAAGGAGATTTCTTGCCCTGCCAGGCAGGGCAGCTTTGAAACCCACCTATTGAACTTAGATTTTTTTTTTTAAATGCCCGACTGTAAGCAACAGAGGTTCGTGATCTCATGAACACTCCTCCTTTCCGATTCTTCTGTGTGAATGAAAGTGATCCTATTTGATCAAGCTTACCTAGGACAGGAAAATAAACAAACTGAAACCTAAAAACAGCTCTTGAAAGAAGCCAGATATAAAGACGCAGTGGTTCTCAACCTGTGGGTTATGTTCAGTTTGTAACAATGAAAATACATCCTGCATATCAGATATTTACATTATGATTCATAACAGTAGCAACATTACAGTTAGGAAGTAGCAATGAAAATAATTTTATGGTTGGGGGTCACCACAACATGAGGAACAGTATTAAAGGATTGTGGCATTAGGGAGGTTGAGAACCATTGATTGAGGCTACCACAGTGGAGAGAGCACTGAGCATCCCTTGAGTCAAAAATCCCTGAGTTCTGATCTGGACTCAGACACTTTCCTCACTGTGTGACCCTGGGCAAGTCACTTAACCTCTGCCAGCCTCAGTTTCCTCAGCTGTAAAATGAAGATAATCATAGCTCTTACCTCCCAGGGTTCTTGTGATAACAAAATTGCATAAGATTGCTTTCCTTTTTTCCTGTGTGCTTTTTTGGAGAGGGGAAAGCAGGACAACTGTGGTTAAGTGACTTGCCCCAGGTCACATGGCTAGTAAGTGTTAAGTTTCTAAGGTCAAATTTGAATTCAGGTCCTCCTGACTCCAGAGCTGGTGCTCTATTCACTGTGTCACCTAGCTGCCCCCAACATATGATTTCTAAAGTGCTTTACAAACTTAAAAGCTTTCTAGAAATTTGAGCTCTCACCATCATCATTATTATCATCTATTATTTTGGAGAGAAGTAGGCCCAGGTGAGCAATGGGGCCAGCAGAGGGGGAAGCATGGGGAAGAGAGGGAGGAGAGTAGAGTGAGGGCTCCCTGTGGAGCATCAGAGCCCTTACAGTCCTATAGCGTATGTACCTTACTCTAGCAACTCTTTCCCCTGATGAAGTGAATATTTAAGAGAGACTTTGCCCCAAAGAGACTTTATGGGGGAAGTGGATGTTTACTGAATGCCTTAGCTGTTCTCAGTAAAAACTCATGCTTTGAGCTAAATTGACTGTTAAAAGTTGGTTTGAGCTAATGAGTTATAGTTTGAGGAATTCCTGACCACCCAGAAACCTGGAGTAGTCAATCAGTCTCAAGCATTTATTAAACATTTACTGCATGCCAGAAATGGCACTATCTGTCAGGAAATCCAGAAGAGAGGCTACAGAGGTGAAATCCACAAGAGAGACTGCAGAGGTGAAATTGACAAACCTTGACAATAGGTTGGATATGGTGAGGTAGGATAGTAAGGAGTTCAGGATGATGCTTAGACTGTGAGCCTGAGGGTCTAGGAGGAGGGTATTATCTTCTGGAGTAACCTGAAAGTAACCTGAAAGGAGTTGGGGGAGAGCCTAGGGAGAAAGATTTTGTTTTGGATATTTAGAGTTTAAAATGTCTACTGGATTTCCATTTGGAGATGTCTGAAAAGCAGGTGGAGATGTGAGATTGGAGGTCAGCAGAGTTTTTGAAAATCATCACATAGAGATGGTAATTAAATCCAACCAACTACATACCTACTAGATATATACAGAGTAGATGGAAAGTAATCTCAGAGGGAAGGCATTGGGGATGGAGGAAACTGCCAAAGATCTTCTGAGAAAATGAATTTGAACATCTTGAAAGGAAATCCAGGAAGCTAAGAGACAGAGGTGAGGAGGGAGAACATTCCAGTCAAAGAAGTCAGACAATTAAATTAAAAGACATGGAAATTAGAGATGGAGCATCTTGTGGGAGGGAGGAAGCCAGTATTACCAAATTGGAGATTGTGTGGAGGGTGAATAAAGTGTCCAGAAGACTGGAAAGGTAGGAAGGGGCCAGATAGTGAAGTGCTTTATAGCAAACAAAGGATTTTATTTATGATTGTAGAGGTAATAGGGAGTCACTGGAATTTATTGAGTAGTAACCACCCCCTGGGAAAGTAGCCCAGAAGCTACTTTTCCTAAGATTTTGCAAAGAACTTTCTATTCTAACCTGATGGTGCTTTTGGCAGTCTGGAGTAAATTTGGAGCTTACAGTCTAGTGGGGGAGACAACACACAAATAAATATATACAAAGCAAGCTATAAACAGAATAAATAGGCAATAATTAAAAGAGGGAAGGCACTGGGATGTATCAGTTAGCAAGTAATAATAATAATAGCCAGCATTATATAGCATTTAAGGTCTGCAATACACTTTACATGTTAGTTAGCTCAGTTGATCATTAAGTCAGGTATTTGCTGACTTTCTGGGCTCTTCTTGTGGCAACTAATGGGAACAAATTAATTGCCTAACAAACTGAAGTATTACTTGTTTTATCAACTGGTTTTAATGTTTGAAATAGATAGCACAGGAGTATGGATGTAGAGTTGGAAGGGACCTTGGAGGGCGTATGGTACACACCCTGTCATGAGAGGAAAACCCATTTCTTTCAACGTTGAGCCAGGCCAAAGCAGAGAAGGTACTAACACACAGAGAGACATGTACGCAGACACAGACACACACAGACACAGACACACACAGACATGTACACAGACACAGACACACAGACATGTATACAGACACAGACACACACAGAGACATGTACACAGATACACACACACAGATACAGACACAGACACACACACACACACATACACAGCCTTGAGAGAATCCAGTAAGAAAACAGCGCTCCTTTCTTGGACTTGAAGAGCCTTTTATGCCCAGAGGGCTTGAGGGAATGAAGATGACTGAAAATGTGGCTTTTCACTGTATAAGAAAAGGAGATTAATGAGGCCACTAGGCAGCGCAGTGAATAGAGCACTGGCCCTGGAGTCAAGAGGACCTGAGTTCAAATGTGACCTCAGACATTTAACATTTACTAGCTGAGTGACCTTGGGCAAGTCACTTAACCCCAACTGCCCTACCTTCCCCCCTCCAAAAAGCAAAAAAAAAAAAAGAAAAGGAGATTAATGTAACACAGGCCCTGGACCAGGCAACCTCCTTAGTGAACATCTTTTTACTATTGCCATCACCTTTTAAGCCCCACCCTACTGTGTTCCCCATTGTTACGGGGCTGGCCACTAGGACACCACCCCCCTCCTTTGAATTACTGGATGTTTTGACTTTTAATGTGATTAATTACATTGATTGTTTTTTTAATGTTGAACCATCCTTACATCTCTGGTATTAATCCCAGTTGGTCATAATGAACAGATGATTTCCAGAATAAACTGCAATTTGTTTGACAAGATTTTGTTTGAAATTTTTCACATTAGTGTTCATTAATGATACTGGCCTGTGGTTTTTCCAAAAGAGGGGCTGGGTGGTACCATAGTACATAAGAGTGCTGAGTCTGAAATCAAGAAGACTCATCATCCTCTTTCTAAGTTCAAATCTAACCTCAGATATGTGGAAGTACCCCTGAGATTAATATGTCTGTTTTCATTTTATAAAGACCTGAGTTTGAATCAAACCTCAGATACTTACTAGCTGTGTGACTCTGGGTAAGTCTGAAGAAGGAAATGGCAAATTAGTCCAAAGAGAACCCCCCAAAAGGGGTCACAAAGAGTCAGACAGGAGTGACAGTGACTAATAATTAACAACAATTGAGCCAGTCAAAGGGCCTTTTAGTTGTTAACGATGCTGAAGAAGTTACTAGGCAAGAAGATCAGGAATGTGTAAATGGAACAATTAAAAGGTAAAAGTGGATGGGTGGAGTAAATTGGTGAAACCAATATAGAACACGGGGGAAGAGCGAAAGGAAGGGGTATGGCTTGGACTTGTTGAGACGAAGAAAAGCAAGTTAGGTGGTAGGGCTAGGTTCTCAAGAGGGAATCCCTGGCTAGAAAAGTTTGACTGTTGGGTACTTAGGGTTGAGGTATAAATGCCTACAGTTAGTAATTGTGATGAGGTACAAGTTCTGAGAACCTCCTTGAACTCTGATGGAATCTTCCCATCTGATGAGGCAGTTGCCTGAAGCCCTAAGCCTTTCATTAGAGTTTGGCCCAAGTCTCTGATTACTAGCCTAGCCCTCCTTTGTCCAGCTTGCCCCCACCCTAGATCCTCCCAAAGTACGGATATACCCTTAAAGTAGCCAAGCCTTACTGTCTCCTCCTGGTAGCCTCCAGCGTCCTCCCACCCTTAATCTCTTGTCACTGAAATCTCACTTCATTTGACTCCTCCTGAAGACCACCCCTTAAATTCCTCCTCTAGACCATCCCTAGATTCTTCCCACAACCAATCTGTATATAAAATCCATCTTGCTAATACGGCAAGAGGGCCAGAGAATTATCTAGCTTAGCCTCTGCGCCAATGATTCTGGCCCACTTGTCCAATAAAAGCGTCACAGATACGGAGGCTCCTTAAGAGTCTAACCAATATGGTGAATCTCTAACAAGCTTTGCTTTACTTTGGCTGCGAGTCAAATTCATTTGGCAGGACCCGGTGTGTTGGTATTTTGGGGTTCCATACACCCCTAAACCTCTAACCTGTACATTTTATGGTTTCCCTGGAACTTCTACAGTTTTTAATTTAATCTCAGTTATTATAGAGAGTGAGGGAAATGATAGAATAACTTACTTGTGTCAGGTGCACTCTGTCGCCAGTGAGTGGGACCTGTGCTTTAGGCTGTTTGGAGCTGGGTGGGGAGGGGAATGGAGTGTCCTGGAGGTGGGAGAGAGTTGTTACAGGCCCTGGTCAAGAAGAACCTTAGATAGAGGAGAAAGGGAAGAAAAAACCCAGCCATACAAGGAGAGCTTTAAAGCTCATTTTTGGAAGACGGAAGGAGTTTGGTGATCTGAGAAGGAAACAGCTGGCGGGGGGGGGGGGGGGGGGGGGGGGGGGG